>CM041292.1:142397438-143597438 GCA_023052935.1 Piezodorus guildinii
TGCACTTTGGGATAGTACATACATTTTAAATCGGAATCCTTGTTGAATAATTATAAATGAATAAAATAGCACTATTTTAAAGTTAGTATGAATTTTTAGTGCGCGTTGTATTGTCAGCTTTCTAGTCGGCGGCCGTTTATCGTGTTCCCGTTCCCTCAGTTAATTCTTATCTCTTCCCTTATCATTTGCTAGTTTCCTATTGACGCTGAAAACAAAAATATTTCTGTTCTGTTTAGTTTACATCCTTCTTCTCTTCCGTGTAAAGTAATTTATATAAATCGGTATCCTCTGTTGATCATTAATAATAATTTTTAATTTGTACATTTTTGAATTGTATAACATCGACATTTTTTATAAAATCGTAAAAATAAGATTTTTTATTAAATCTTTAAATATATAATTGCTAATGTGGAGATTCACAAGTCGTTTGATGAACTGCTTATTTTATTCTTCTCACCTAGTAATTTCTGTATTAACACAATTATTTTTCGCTTTATTCGTACTTTCTTTATCTGATTTTGCGGACTGTTCCACGATTATTTTTATTTTCAAATTTATTAAAATAATTAAATGTGTGCCTATATTCATATGTTTCTCTTCAGCATACTTATCAAAGACAGGCTTATCATAGATATTTTTTCTTTCGACTCAAATAAATCTTACATTATCTCTGCTAACATGGACCTTTGCTCACACGTGTGGATAAACGGTCGAAGTTGAAATAGTTTACATCGTCAATCTTTTGTCTTTCGAGGGATGTTAAGGGACTTCTGGTTTATGTATTAGGTTTTTATTATTAGGTATGTATGAATGCTACTTGAAATCAAAATATGTGAAATTATTTAGATAAAGCCTATAGTTGCAGCTACCACATGCAGTTGACTTGAGAATATTTGACGAAAATACCACAAAATAAGGCAGTACAAGAAAGTTATATTGTTTGTTTTTTTTATATCAATTTAAAAAAATCAGAAAAATGAAATTATTTTGATAGGAGATTTTTTAAGATTATCGATGAACTATTTTTTTTTCTAACTTTTATTTGACTTTACAAACAAATATAAAAGTTGCAAAAGAATAATACAACAGTCGCATTTCTTGCAAGAACTTACACTACCTGTTGGGGTATTCGAGCATTCCAAGTCCACAGCATGTGGTGGTGATCTATCATGAACTATCCAAAACATTTTAATATATATCTGTGCCGGTCGTGAAAAACTAGATAACTTGAGTTATATCAAAAATGAATTAACTTCACGTATCGCTCCCTCAGACCTTCTCTTACGTCGTGTTAAATTGGTTAAAGAAATTTCTCGGTGGGGAAGAAATTCCAGGTGGAAAGAAAGCTGTAATTAATAACTCTATTTTGGTATTACGCAAAATTTTAAGTCGCTCACCTGTAAAATGAAAGATTTTGACTTAACCACTTATTTATGACCGCCACAGATATATAATATTAATATTCCCATGTCAGTCCTGGCAACACTCTTCCGTATCAATGTATTTTTATATTTTGATTGGTCGTTCCTTACCCAATCAGAAAATTAATCGATTTCACCTATTTTCTCTATTCATAGTTCATTTTTATCCTTTCCAATTTTAAGTTCTATCTATTGAACAATAGCCTATTCACCATTGGAATCATGTGGGGTAGTGTACTTCTCTGAGATTCTTGACTGTACTTAATCCTTCGTCTATTTGTTTATAACATATGGAATGAAATGCTTTCTTTTTTTTAATTTATTTAACGTCACTTTAAGCTACTCCGGCTAATCGGACGATGGTGGAGGTGGGAGGTGGCCTATTCAGATTTAATAAGGATAGGTATCTTTAACGGGTACCTGATTTCGAACAAGCTCAGGACCACCTTATTATGTCCCCTCCGATGGGCGGCATAACTAAGGATTTTTTACTCCCATTAAATTATCTTTGGGCCACCTGCAGGTTTAAATCTGTGATCTTGGGCATAGAAAGCTGTTCGAAGGCCTCTATGCTACAGGTGACTTATTTTCCTTCAATTTTATTATTTCTTCTTTTAAACTCCTAGTTTCGAAATTCCCTAAATCAATTAGTCAAGTAGTAAGTAACATCCTGCTTAACGCCTAATGATGACCACTTCCGTGAACTTACTTTTGAGACGGATTCACCCGAAATGGTAAACCGTATAGTGAGTTGGCTAATCCCCCATCAGTTGCCGGAGGACGAGAGTGGAACAGGAGGCTCAGAAGGAAGGAGGACACAGGATACGAAAAGAATTCTTTGCCTCGAGTAACGGGGCCAGTTCCTTAGCGGCTGACTGTCGCCTGACCCCGGGCAGACAGCGTGGTGCTCGTTACCCTCTTCTCGAGGGTAAGCGTTCAAGGTGAGGGTGAGCGTGCATCAACCTCCGGGTGGGCCACAGTTTAGTCGGGTCTCGCAGATGATTGTGTCACGAAATGGTTAAAGTTTATTTGGAAATTTATTGTTGTCATTAAAAAATAAATCCATCACTCAGCATCCGGTTCGACAGGAAATTTGTGATGTATAAAAGAAAATAAATTTCTTACCCTATTTTTTTCAAATTATCATCGGAAAATAGTGCTAGATGATGGATCTAGATTTAATTAAAAATTATCATTGACAAGCAAATCAACTATTTATAAAGTACTAATTAAACCTATTTGGACTTATGGCATCGAGTTTTGGGGAACTGCAAAAAAGTCGAACATCAAAATTATCCATTATCATTTCAATCAAAATTACTTAGAAAAATTGTAATTGCCCTTCTTATGTATCTAACGAGACACTACATACTAGCCTTGACATTCCATTCGTCATTGCAACTGCCACTGATCGCTACAATAAATTTCACGACAGACACCCTGAATTCAAATCCACTGCCACAAACCCTTATTATCCTCCCAGAAGACTATCGTGACGCTGGCCAAGAGACTTGATATACTGATAGTCATTTGTTTTGCTTTTTGTGTTTTAATATATTTTATTGTATCTTATGTAGTTTTGCACTTCCATATCACTTGATAGCATATTTGCTTATTGCATAAGCAGATAGCAAATTTCATTTTACTGTCAAAGCTCCTATAAATAAATACAAATTTAAAGAGAAAAATTATTTATATTAGTTTTTTTGTTTTTTTTATCTATATATTTCTAATAACACGTAAGCAGTTTTTCTAAACCATCTGAATAGATTGTGGAAACCTTAAATTTATTAGTTCAGAAAACCAATTTTCTTGGGCTCTTTAATCCAATAGATTGTTGTCCTGGTTCTCCTTTATTGAGTCACTGTTCAGAACATCAGCTCTCGTAGAAGATCCAGTTTTCAGCACAAGTAGCAATTCTGGACAGAAATGGATCGCTACTTCGGCACAGAAGTGAGGCACAAATTTCAAAACTCTTGATTTTTCCAGCGGTTGTTTAATGAGTGTGGGGTCAATCATTCGAGTTTCTTCCCCTTTTAACCTCCTTGAGGCCGCCATCATAAACGGTCGATATGATTGCATTGAGTATTTCTGCAAATTCTCAAACAGTTGTTCTGGGATTTCCTTTCAGCGCACAAAACATCGTCATCATTTAAATGATTAACGTCCTTAACTACTCGAATAAATTCTAATAGGACTAATAACGATATAGGTCACCAATCTATTCTAGCTAAATAGAGGAAATCAGGATCCCTGTGAATTTTCCACTGGCTTGTGTAAATTTGCAAAATCCATTCAGAGCCTTCGGTGAAGTTGCAAGTATCAAGAGTGATAGTTGATATTATCAAGTTATGAATTTAGTCTATGTAGACTTATATATTGTTTTTCAATTCAGGTTTTGTTCGTTATTTCGATTAATTTTAAACGAATAGTCTCTGCTGAAATATGCAAACCCATTCTTTGACAATCAAAGCAATATTAATCTATATTTAACAGGCATCATTGATATTATTTAATCGTAAGATTCGACCCTTTCTTCAAAAGTGAATAATATAGGAGAGAGTATGGAAGGGGCTAGAGAGGGTATATTGTAGTGGAGGACTATAATACTGGACGCTATCAGGACACTATTTGCCCTAGTCAGGTAATCGAGCCGCTGGAGAATCGAAGCCTGGAAACTGGAACGCCTTATCAGGAGCACTGTCACTCACTCCAGGTTCCTTCTTCTATCTCTCGCCTTTTGTCTGACGTGTATTATTGGTTCTTGTCCACCACCGCTACCTTTTCGCCTATTATTCCATTCATTTTATTATTCGCTAGCTAATAGTAATGTTACATTAAAATCTGAGTATCCATTAAGTTAATTCATCACAAAATATTTATTAGTACCTCTCAATAAATTTACTTCAATGTTTTAGTTGTGATTTTGTGAAATTCGTCTGAAATTTAAATTAATTATTTTGAACATCATTATTCATACTTTATATTATACTTAAAAGCCGTTAAATATACAATTGTTTCAAAAAGATTTTCTAATAGATTTAAAATTGAAAAGGGATTACCGCAGGAATAAATACTGGCTTCATCATTGTTTATCATGAATGCACAGGTATGCGTTCCGCTCTGAGTCATGCAATACTGCTATAAAACAACAAGCTTAACAATTCATCCTCCAATTATACAAACCTTTCTCAGTTCATAAGACAAGTTGATAATGTAAAAAAATTGTACTCATTTTAAAAGGAACTTGTAAATCACTTTCATTCTGAAAATAAAATTTATAATAATGAAAAAATATCTGATACACATTAACTGATTTTTTAATTGTTTCGTAACTATTTTAATTGTTTGTAATATAATATAACGCCATACAGATAACAACTTAATATCTTGAAATTTAAGTTTGAGAATATAAATAAAAAAATAAATTAAAATTAAAATTCAAAATATTAAAATTAAAATGTCATTATTTACGAATGAAAATTCATGATGTAGGTTTTCTGTGTCCAATTGCCCATTTTTAAATTATTCATTTCAAATTTAAAAGATGTTTATTTTATATAACGAGTATAAATATTATCTGCCATTTACCTTGTTCGCACCTAAATGAGTAGTAATTGGATACAATTATTTTAAAGCAAGTGCGGCTAGTTTACGTTGTTGCATATTGCTTTAATTGTCTGCGTATAAAACTGTCGGAGTTAAATGTAAGACATATATTTGCTATTTACAGTATTATCCTTGCGGCATTCTGTTTTGAATTTGTAATGTTTTTATTTACTTAAATTTACAACTGTATTACTAAATACAAAAAGTTTATTTGCTAATAAACAACTGACATGAAATAGACTTGTTGAGAAACTAGCCATCGGTAATACTCTGTTCTAAACCAGAAGGTCTCGAGGTCATCTTCTTTTTAGATGCCTTGAAGGATTATCAGGAATCGAAGAAGAATCAAGAATTGAAACTTGCCATCAGAGTGGGAATCGAGTTAGTTATGGAAGGAGTGATGTCTGGTTTGGACCAAATCAGAAACATATGGAACATTATGGCCTATTTTGAAACTTTAATTATTAAAACGCCGTTTTCGGTTACTTCAGAACTTACTATACAGACGCTCTATTCTTTTACTTAACTAAAAAAGGCTTTTTACATTGCAATCGTAAGGCTTATCTGGACCTACGGAGATGAGCTTTGAGGCTCTACTAAACAATCAAGTTCTTGCCGTATCCAGTCCTTACAATCCAAAATCCTTCTCCAAGTAAAATCCTCAACGCTCCTTACTTTGGCACTGATAAAATCATCCATAAAGACCTTAATATTCCATATCTTGCTGATTTTTCCTGTACTAAGTATCGCTCCTTCCATGACAAAGACGACTCTCACTCTAATCATTTCACTTCAATCCTTGTTTCCTCTTCAATTCCTAATAATCCACTGGGACGTCTAAAAAGAAGATGAATTCGAGACCTTCTTATGTAGATTGATAGCTAAAGTGCTGCCAATGGGCAGTTTCATTTTCATGTTTGAATCCTGAAAAATATTACAACTAAAATCAAACCAACGTTGCCATTAGCTAAATAATCAAGTAGGACATTTCTCAGAAAAAAAGTAAAAATAATAGAACGAAGCATTGGCCGGATTTCATTTCCAAAATATATTATTTCATAATTAAAAAGAAATTACTGAGTTCATCGTTCTTTCTTGCCAGTTTGGAAGTGTAATTACCTAAAGCACGATTCATCGGGACGTTCTAGATGGCAGAGCGCCATGCCTCCCACCCCACTCACTGCAAGGACCACCCCAACTCATGCTAGAAAGCTATAATGGATCATCCGCTCAGATAATGGACCAATGTTAAGGTTCCAAGCTTCTCTTTGTCGAGCGCTCTATTTATCAAGGGCTACGGTAATTGATTGCGCCATACTCGCGCACACCGCGGTGTTATATAAACACTTAAAGGGATGATAGAGCGTCCTTATCTGGTGTGCGCATGACAATCTCATCTCTCGGTCTCATCTGGTCAGTACTGAAGGAGCTCGGCCACTTCACTGAGGAAAAAAGAAGAGCACCAAGACCACATGTTGCCATCACAAGACTATATATTGTGAATAGGACTGAAATCAATCTTGGAACTATATCTTATTTCTCCTCGACAGTATCAGCTTTATCCTAGAGCATTATATCAACAGTTTTCCTCTATTTCTTCCTTTCATGCCTCAATATCTAAAATGAATCTATATTGGGGCATTGATTATTAAAAGTATTGATGTTTTATAATATACCGCAAATATAAATAAGACGTAATAAACTATTTAATTACTTTAAAATGAGTTTCAACAGTACTCCGAAGTGATTCAAGGGTCCAAAAGTTTATTATGTCAATATTGGAATAGTAGTAGCGAGCCAACGAACTTGTTCGTCATCTAATATTCTAATTTCTCACTAGCCAGTAACTGAGTCCAGCTTATCTTGTTTGTATATTTCAGCATTAAGTTAATAGCTAGCTTATTTCTCGGATTAATGATTTTGAGCTTCTTTTTTTTTAGTAGATTTTAATTTTAATTTAATTCCTAATTTTGTGTTTTTTTTTAATGTATTCTCAAAACTTTATTACCACAGTCCTTATGGAGGCAAATATCATAGAATACAAGAAAATACTTTACGGAAATTTTATGTTTAAAATTAATTAAAAAAAAAAAAAATGCTACGTTAAGATGTTTTTAATTTTTTAATTTAGCCAACTCTATTTTTCTGATGAGAAGTCTGACTCCGCCATTTTGTAACACTTGTAATACAGCACTAACAATAAAACATGTTATAACATCATCACAGTACATGAACACCAGAACAACATATAACATACTTTCTGCCATAAAAGAAGCCTTAAGCAATGTTGTAGATAAGGTTTTTAAACTATTGTAATTTTAATAATAATAATAAATTATTTATTTATTCTGAGACAACAAGTCCTTTCAGAATAATTTTACAGACAAGTTAAATTGGAACTTCAGTATCTTAGAGTAACAAATAAAAACAACAGAAATAACAAAGAAAATGAATAATAGTAATAAATTAACAGGAAGCTCCTAATAATAATAATTTTAAAAAACAAATAAAACAAACTAGACAAAAAAAATTATATATTCATATATATAGGGCTAATTAAAATAGATTTACAATGCTTACGAAAAGTGTAAAATGAAATACATATTTGTTTTAATATGAAGCAAAATAAACTTTTATTTTGATAATATAAAATTTTAGAAACATATGTCTATAGAATTCAATATAACTTTCTGAATATTTACTAGCTAAATATTATTTTCAATTAGTATTATTTCAGTATGTTTTGTGGTGATATGGATATATAATTGTTACAAAATTACTAAGAAAATAAAGTTGGGAAGTGCATGTTATATTTACAGTTGCGAAATTATTTTGCTTGCTTTTTTACATTTAGAATTTAAATTAATTAAATTAAATGTAAATTTAATTTATAATAGAATTAGAGTCAATTTTTTATCCTTCCAACTGTTATGGTGTGGAAATTCGAAGCTAACTGAAAATAAATAATAAAGCCTTATGTATTTTAATTCAAAAAGGGATGAGATGAGACCAATGGAAAACTTACGTGTTTGCCCTAGTGGCAAATTTCGGATCCCTCTAGCAGTATACAACAACAAATGAAAAGTATTTGAACAAATGAAAATATTATTTAAATTTTACTAGTCGAATCAATATTTTTATTTTTTTTTACACATTCTACACAGTTGTCATTAGATTTTTTTTAGTTTTTAATTTTTTTGGCAGTTTTTGTAGTATAATGTTTTTTGTATCAGAGAAGAAGAAGCCTCTCAGCTGTAAATAATAATTAATTATGATCCTTTTGCCTGTTGGCCAGACATATTATATATTTTAATTGATCACAACTGTTATTCCCAAGGGACCCAGTCCCAGAGTAACTTGTTTTTTCTATTCTATTCTGTAATTTAGTCAAAGCATTGATTTTTATATTGCTTAATACACATTTACTAGCGAAAACTGTTCATAAAATGCATGGGCACACCACCTGTAAGGTAGGTTCGTCGAAAAATATAAAAAATACTTATAAGCTTCATGCATGCAATTTTATTGAGGACTTAATGTTTATAAACGAAAGAAGTTATCCACAAATGTTGACTAAATTAATTATCAGCAATTAATCAGAAATAATAATCCTTTCTCCACTTGTATAAATTTAGAATTTAATGCATCTATGTTATCAAAAATTACTATCCTATCTAACTATCCTTTTTACTTACTGAATTCAAGAAAGCTATTAAATAAAATAATATTTAAGGTTTTGAGATAACTATATAGGCTTTGATGAAATTATTACTTTAAATTATCACTTGGAAGTTTCTGTATATTCTGCCGTTATAAATATTTTAACTGACTTGTTCTCTTAGAGATACATATTTCTATAAATCGGTGGAATAGTTATTCTCCACGTAATATTGCAGCGCCGTGCTGACATTTCTTAGCATTAATCCAACGATTGCGGTGTTAAAAGGAAGGTAGATCGGATTGCCACAGACGAAAGCCACCCTGTATAAGGAAGGCTCTAGCAGTCAACCAGGTGGCTAGTAGTTCCCTTGAAATTAATTATTGCGCCTTTTCGAATTATATCAAGTCCATGAGTTGCCTAACCCTTTTGCTGGGGTTCTTGTACTTGTCAGGTATAGAAGGTTTGAATTGAGTCGCCTTCCCTCATTCGACATCTCGTTGAATTAGATAGACCTACCGTCCGAGGTAATTATTCTTCATATCTGATTATTACTATAGGTTATTTTCCTCCTCCATGGAATGCTTTACATATCGTTCATTATATGAAATCAGTCTGAGCTTTACAATATCTTCAACTTAGAAAACGTTGATTGTTAAAAGTATAAAAAGCTTCTTTAAAAAAAAAAAAAAAAAAACATTCTTATTTACAACTGTATTTAAAAAAAAAATACATCAAGTGAATGTGATAGTTACATAATACAATGACATGAAATACATGTTGAGAAGCTTCCCATTGGAAGAAACTCTAAAATTTCTAGGTTTTTAAAGGTCCCGGAACCATCTCCTTTTCAGGCGTTACTAGGATTATCAGCAATTGAAGAGGGAGAAAGGATTGAAACTAGTGGGTTAGAGAGGAGTGGAGTTTGTCATGAAAGGATTGATACCTGGTCCGGACCAAATTAGTACCATAGGGAACATTAAGGTATATATGGAAGAGTTAATTCGTGACAAAGTAAGGAAACTTGAGGATTTTACGAAGAATTTGGGATTGTAAGGATTTGATTGTTTACAGCCCATAGCTCTACTCCGTAAGTCCATATTGGACTTATAATAGTCATGTAGATGAGCATTTTGTATTGGGTTGTCCGAAAAGTTCGTAGAGATTTTTAATATAAAATTTACCTTTTATTTTTTCTACTAAAAATGAATCACGAAGCTAATGTTCATTTATATGCCTTTAATCCTCGTGGAATTAACTGTGTTTACACACTGGATTCGTCTTTATTAAGGCTCAGTAGTGTAGTTTATTGCAAACCAACATGAGTGACGGTTCGGTTCATTTTCGGCATATTATGCTGTTCTTTTTTAAAAACGGGAAAAACACAGCCCAAACTGCATTTATTGTTCTTCAGGAGTAAAGAGAGTGATTTTTGGAGAAAAGGGATAATGGACTTTCCAAGCCGTTAGGAAATGGTAATAGCTAACGGTGGTAACTATTTTGTATATTAAATAAATACATTTTAAGCCTTTCATCAAATTTAATTTTTGTCCAAATTTCTCTACGAACTTTCTGGACGACCCAATAGTTAAGAGGAAGGTTTGACCGTTTCTCCACTTAAGTGTTGAAGTTGCCGAAAACGACGAGAATAAAAAGCTAACATGATTACTTTATTTTCTCGTTAGATTTAATCGCTTTGGACTTTTAATGCTTACTTCTTTTATCTGTAAGAATTTCTTTTATCTGTAAAAATTTATTTTCTTGAGTAAATTATTTTCAGATATGTAAATGAGATGTATACTGATTACCGTAAAATGAAAAGTATTTACTATTAACGAAAATTCTAATTCAGATGGTTAAATACAGAGTTTAAGCATGTATGAGAGGAAAAAATGCGAAGACCTGATTTTAGAACAACATACTACGTCAATTTAAAACTGTTTAAACATTTTTTTTATTTGAATGCTAATCAACCAGGGAGTGAACTGTACCGATGACTCGTCTCATTGCTTGCAGAAAATACATTCTAAAACAGTGCCCTTTATATTAACTAATAGGATAGCAATCACACATTTAGTTGCCTGCAAACATTCTAGCTGCTATAATCTTCACTACTTAAGAACCGAATTGCCCGGTTTGACATTTACACCTCAACCCAATAAGAAACTTAAACTTTTTTATTGTCAGATCTTTTCCCAGTTTTATTTCTCATAAAGATCCTGAAGGGGTTTCAGTGAACTGCATCGGCAAAACGACGACCGCCCTTATACTCATTTAAGTCGATGACCTAAGCAATGCAAATAAACGTCTACCTAGTACTTCTGATTTGCATTAAACATATGCAAATGAAATCTGCCCTGTGCCTTAAAGTTTATAGTTCATATAAAAGGAACGGCTAATTGTATGGTGAGTTTAAACAAGGATTGCTTGATCGTGTGTCTTTCATATTTTTTAATAAGTTTTAGTTTTTATTTTATATACGTTCTCTTTACTATTTTCATTTCTCCGACTGACGATTTTGAACAGGACTTCGGGGAATTATGGTGGCGCTTGGAAATATTAATATTCAGGAACCGGATCCCCATTTCCATTTCCCTTCTTGACATTTCTGCCTGGAGTTTGGTCTGAAATTGCCTCCGCTCAGCATCCTAGAAGACTAAGAAGGTTTTTGAATGAGAGTGGTCAAGTATTTGGCAATAGAAATTGCGATACAGTGATTGTTTCTTTCTTATATCAGAAGAGTATATTTTTTTTATATATAAAAAATAAAATTCAGTTTTTATTCATAAAAAAGAAAGAAACTTACCCTGTTTTTTTTTCTCTTACTTTATATAATTCTAAATATCTTTAAACAAAAAACGCTGCACATTATTGCACAATGGTTTATTATTCTCAAATGATACGGTTACATGAAATTGAAATTATAAGGTGGTGCTATTTCATTATATGCTTAAATTTCTCTTTCATGGTTGATTAATAAAGTTCATTATTGAAAATAATAAATCAAAAGCATTAATAACAATAACTTTGTTTTTTTTTAATTTAATATATTTTTTTCTGTTAACTGATAACGACGGACTTTTCCGGAACGGATTTTTCCTCCAACTATACCACAATGGAGTAATTGGTGTATAATATCCTCATCGATTTCCATATAAGTATATATAATTTTTTTATTCCAAAACTTTATAGTTTTTCTATTAACTCTCATTTATATTTTTGAAAATAAATTTACTTTTACGGTGATTCTCAATTTTTATAAAGAACAATCAACGCTCATATAAAATGTCATCATTCTTTAATTATTGGTGCATTTTTTTTTCAAAATACATTAAATTTTTCTCTTCATATATAATTCACTGAGTAATGAACGCCAAAATTTTAAGGCAGGTTTTTTTTTCTGTCTATTAAAAGGTTTATCGCAGAAAAAAAGAAGAGAGATAAAATTACATAGAATAAATTTATTGATCTTCAGGATTATTATAAAAATAAAAAGCATTATGAAATAATTGTATTTTAAAAAATCTTGAATCAAACTTGACCCCGAAAAACTTTGAAGACTTCCTAGTTCACTCCCCTGTCTTTTTTTTTTATTATTCTGCGAACGCCGAGTTCGTAAGGGAAGCAAAATCCATTACACGCCCATTCACGAGATTTTAAAAAAAATCGTTCAAATGAGCTGCTCGCAAGCTAATTGTGGAAAAACAAAACCCTGTCAGAGACGACGAGGTTCTAGAACTCGTTCTAAAGTTAGATTAGCGAAAATTGTCTACTCCTCCAGCCCGCAAAGTATTTATAGTCACTTGGCAGAACGTTGTTCGTTAATTACTTTGTTTATTTAGCCTCTTTGCAGCACCTAACTGCAACGAAAACCATTATTCAACAAACTGTCTGGTGCTTGCGTACTACTGAATGTAGTTCATGGCCAAACAAAAAAAATTAGAAAAAAAAAAAAAAGAGATTCTTTTTAATATTTATAGCGGTGGAGGCTTTCCCAGCATCCTCATAGTGGCTGACCCATGAAAAAATAAGGATGTACCTTATTAACCAATGCTCCTTAGGACTTCGCGTGATTCCATAATGTATACCTTTTTTTTAAAATAGTTATCGCGTATACATAGTTTCTTGAAGAAAATAGGAGTTTTAAAGAACATACTTGCAAAAAAAGACTTCATTAAATTTTGCCTTTTCTACGTAAAATTCTTATTAATAATCTATTAAACCATATGTTAATCCATCAAAGAATCTTTTAGATTGTTCTGGTGTTCATTAATCAAAATAAATCGTAAATCTCTTTTAATCATAAACGTTATTTATTTAGTAACATAAAGACTTCAACCATTAGGGTTATTTTAGCCCTAAATTAAAAATACAAAATACAAACATTTAATTAAAATACATACAAGGATTAGATAATTACCTATCAGAAAAGAATAGAATAAAAAAGACAAATAAAATATTAAAGATCCAAAACATGAACATATGTTTATATATATATATATATATATATATATATATATATATATATATATATATATATATATATATATATATAAAAAAACCCTGTACCACTACAACCCATGAAGGGTCTTGGGCTCAGTACATATAGAGATTCGTACTGTTTCTAGGCCAACGGCAGTGGTGGCCTTAATCACGCTCAGCCGCCAGGTTTTTCCCCAATTAATTTGGGTACCCACTTTATAGAGGCTGGGTCTGCCCCAGGAGGGTCTCCATACCCTAGGGTCGCCCCCCGACTGAATTAACAGAATAAATAATATTTCTGCCACAGCCGGGATTCGAACCCAGGACCCGGAGCACCGTAGACTAGTGCTCTATCCACTAGACCACGCCGCTCCCTTATAAAAAAAAAAATATATATATATATATATATATATATATATATATATATATATATATAATTTTTTTTTTTTTTTTCTATTTGGTGAAAAATTTAAGTATATTTAAGGTAGTCATTATTTTTGTTGCTGACTCCTGGAATTATTCATTTAGTAGGACTTAACTATCCTGACTTTCGCAGATATCATTGTATGATGAAAATGACGTTAACCGATTTGTTCATTTATAGAAATGAAATAAAATTGACGTTGTGAGATAAGTAAATGTTTGGAATACACTCTGAAAATAGATTTTCTAAAAATTTAGTGATTGAAACTGTCAAATAATTATTTGAGCATTAACAGTGAATGGAAATCAAATTAATCGTGCTACCGATGTACACGTATACCGATGCTACAGTGGGAGTAATAAATTTTGCCTATCCAGGTTTTATTAGGATAGGAATCTTTAACGAATACTTGACATCGCAGAGGCTCGGGACCAACTTTTTACGTCCTCTCCGAAAGACAGCATAACTAAGGATTTTTTATTCCCATTATAAAATCCTAGGACCACCTGCGGGCTTGAACCCATGATCTTTGGCATAGAAGGCTTTTATGCTAGCTAATATGGTTTAGGTGACCCCACTATAAAAATAGTCTACTCAACTCAATAAGTTTGATTTGATGGCTAAGAATAAATTATTCGATGTATATACTCCTTCTTGAATAAGTGACCATTTATGAGACAAACGTAAAATGTGTAAATAATTATATATAATCTCATACAATAGAATGCGGACTTTTTTTTTTTTTTAATTTCATTTTAGCAATTACGTTTCATATGAAAAGGAACTTTTAAATCAAGGAAATAAATTATAGCCAAACTAACTATTATTATCCATTTATAGTTGATTCACTCTAATAAAATGAATCTAGTTTTAGACTCCGTATAATTTAATTTTAATAAATATTCAGAGTTTTATTTATCCGTATTAATACGCTCTTAGAGAATTTAGGTTAAGCGTCAATGAAACAACAATAAAATCATCCTAAAAGCAACTGCTCGTTGATAGATAGCGTTGAAAGCATACATTTTTAGAGATTTATCCTTTTGACTGTTATTTCAAGTTCTTGTGAAATTTATTCTCCTGAAACTAACCTCCCAATATTTTTCGCAGTATAATATACGCGAATCCTGGACCGGAACCATAAATTAAAGCTATGCCGTTGGGTTGAAGATCTGATAGATCCTCCGGATAAACATTCCCGCAGGACGGGAAACGAGGTGTTAGCCTTTGACGTAAGAATTTATGATGTGATGTAACGCCTGTGCTAGTTTGGACGACTATAGCGAGCGTGTTGTTTGTCCAGTTATGATAGAACTGTTTGCTTCAAACTTTGGATCCTCTGCCCCGAGATACCAAGTTCCGAGAACACCTTCTTTACTTTTGGATAGCTCATGGGGTTCATATCTTAATATCTAGGATCTTGTTAGGAGCATAGAGTTTCATGCGATATATTACCAACAAGAGTCGACTGAATTAAAGAGACCAGGTTTTGTCAGTAATGGTTAGTCTTTGTAGATGCGTACAATGGGCAACCATCTACATATTTCACTATTTGTTATTCGGTTTTTAAAAACAGAACTTTTTTTTTTAACATTTCATGGTTACTGAAGGGAGGGAACTAAAATAAATTTATAATCTACTCTTAAATAGTTTTTGTATCTCTTATCGTATTATGAGCCAACAACCCTTCGCAGGTATTATACTGCTAAGGTAGTCATTTAAAAAAAAGTAACATTATTCCGATTCTTATAAAATTACCTAAATTGTTTATTTGGTTTATTATTTTAATTAATGAGCCTTTATAATCGACTTAACAAATAAAAACAAATTACCTCTCCCCCTCAAAATTTTAGGGTTTACGTTTCAGGATACGTAGAATCCGAATAACGAATAGAGAATTGAATTTCCTTCAAAGTGAAAAGAATTATCATTGACATTGATTCAGAACTAGCAGAGATATTGCGTTTTGAAATTAACATATACCCGTTTTCTAGGGATAATTTATTGTTTTTCATTTTAGGTAATTGCCTATTAACAGCTATAAAAGCAGTTATAACTTAATATATTTATTTGGAAATAATAAACCATTGCAGTAATAATAATATTCCAATAATAAATCGTTTTCAGTTTTATAAACAAAAAAAATTTAATACTGAGTAAGTTATCATTAATGTGGAAAAAAACTCTTCCAACTTTCAGTCTCTAGCTAGAATATTTAAGGGCCACAATCTCGAGTGGCTAGCACGCTAGTATATGACGCTAAAGGTTGTGAGTTAGAATCCCAGACCCGGCGGAACTTTTTCTAGCTTATTAAAAGGGAATTCACTTACAGCTCCCCCCCGGGTATGTGAGACTCGTCAGCCAACTAAAGGCCTCTTACAAAAACAGGTGTAAGGAGAGATGACCCTACCCCTAAACTTTTATCGAGAAACGTTATGTATTCTCCAAGTTAATTATACCACGCGGCTAAGAGCTTACACGGCTAAAAAAAAAAAAAAAAAAAAAAAAAAAAAAAAAGCTAGAATATTTAGATTGTTCGACTATTGCTGTCAGAATTAGCGAAATTTTTTTGTTCAAATACGTATATCAAGTTTATTCGCTAAGAGGATCTCATATGACTAAACCTTTATAAACACGTATTGGTATTATTACCCAGATATCTGTCTTAGCAAAGAAGTGGGTAGTTATTGAAGTTAAGATCTGTTAATATTGATTTGTAGAATAAGCAGGGACCTTCCACCATATATATATATATATATATATTATATATATATATATATATATATATATATATATATATATATATATATATATATGTATATATATATATATATATATATATATATATATATATATATATGTATGTATGTGTGTGTGTGTGTTTGTGTGTGTGTCATATTTTTATACATTTCTAGTAATTTCTAAATTCATGTGTCTCTTTGCCTACAAAAATTTCGTTGATTTTTTGTGTGTAAAAATAACAAAATATATATCAATGTGTTGACAGACGAATTGAGAAAACCATCCGAATATTATTCAAATGTAGATTTCAAAGTACATTGCGTCCCTGAGGATTGTTTATTTCATCAGTTATAATAATTGAGTAAATTTTTTATTCCTGATTTAGAGGTATGAATGCGATAATACATACACAATTTTTATTATAATACAAATATGTTTACAGAGCATAATATTTGTGAATACATTTAGTAATTTCATTCACTTTTTTAACCGCTGCAGCATCATTAATTAAAAAAAACCTATAGAAAGTGTATTTTTCTTTCTGTTTTTCTAAGGTGGCAGTATTTGAAAGGAAAATACTCTCACCTTGGAGCTCTTTAACGGCTTCAAAATAGCTCTTAGTCGTGTCAGTCAGAGGAAATGTAACGTCGGTGGTGTACTAAAGGCTTCAGCCCGGGAAGACATATTTCACCTCAGCTATCCAGCCAGCGTGTAGCTAGTCGCAGTTCCCCAGGGCCTGTCACATTCACGACCTACAGCTCCCTTCCCCACTAAACATAAATATTTTCCCAACTGCCTGTGGTCAGTAAAGGAGGTCAAGTCGGAAGAGTAGAATGTTTACCGGCCCATGTATTTATAGTAAATAGGGCGGTGGGTACCTGGGCTTTGACTGACAGGCAAGCGTCTCTTCAGTCGCGTCGGCGCTTTCGCAAGCGTACTATTTGGCGGGCGATGAACCGAGGACGGCCGGCAGGGGTAGATTGGGAGTACAGTGTTCAGTGTATCGTCTTTAGGTAAGTCTGGAGTGGAAGCGTCATGAAGGAAGGGGATCTCTGGAATATACTATCCACTTCTACGGATATCGATTGATTAACCTTTGAAGGAAATTTCTGTGCATCCCATCGCAAAGGATTCTGAAGTATGTTATTGTAATTATGCATGTGTTTAACTTAAATCGTTTATTATCAATGTATACTGCAGACTGCAAAGGTAACTTAAGAATATTAAGTATAGGTTATATTCCATTACAATACTACATTCAGTATAATTGTAAAATTACTATTTTTCAATTCTCTATTACGAACATCCAAGCCATGATATATGGATATTTTATAAATCTTAATTAATGAAACAAGTAGTATAACTTGGACCTAACTTATCAAGACTATTGGAAAATTGCATGTTAAGGATTGTAAGAAACCTTCCCCTAGCTAAGTTAATAATCCTTAAAATAAAAATTTGTAAAAAATATTATCTAGTAAAATACCTATCCGTCTGAAGGTATATCATCCCTAGACGATTTTCAATATTTAAAAAAAAAAAAAAAAAAAAAAAAAAAAAAGCGTCAATACTTTAGGAACTTTTCTTGTTCTACTTAAAACTTCTGGAAAGTTAAGAATCATTAAAGGCTCCAAGTTGTTCACCTTCTTTTTTCACAATTTATTTATTTTATTATTATTATTTTTATTATTTTATTTTTTTTTTGCATTTTCATTCTGACTAAAATAGTCTGGCAGGGGTTAAATGCCTATAATTAAAATGTTTTCTTTTAAAGGTACATTAGTATGTTTTGTTCATTGGAGAAAATTAACCATTTCATCTTTTTACCATTGATGAGAAACGTATCAATATACAAGTAGAAGGAATTGTTATTATCACCGAATAAACCAGAAAAGAGCCAAATTATTTTTTTCGATAATTATTTTTTCCTGAATTGAGAATAGCAATATACCGTTGGAAAGCGAAAAATTGTATCTAACATACAAAGTTGTAGAAGGTTATGCTTATGGATGAATAGGACATAAATTTCAGCGATCGTTGCTGATACTAGTTTCTGATGTTACATTAATTATTCTAAAATAATTTTTTTCATTGGAACTGAATAATTTTTTTTTAATTCTAAATTTAAAAAAAAATAGATTTCAAGAAGAGAGTTAGTGAATGTTGAGTGTTGCTCTCACCAGATTTATTCTTTCTATTCCTTTCGCATTGAGCTGTTCGTTTTAGACACCTTACACTTATCTAACCATCCGCAATATACCAGGAACACATATGGGTGGCACATCCATCCTTTTATCCCCAAACTCAACGGAATTGACGTTTGTGCAACGCGTTAATTATCGTCCCTTCCTAATGCTTGTTAAGGTACACTTGCCTCTAATTGACATGGCTGATAACATCCCATTAGTGACCCGTCTTGGCTAGAAAGATATTGGCAAATCAAACGACTTTGATATAGTAGACAGTGAAGGATACTCTTGGAAGATGGCGAACCGGTAGAGGGGCAGGGAGCACAAAAAGAAGAGAATGAATAAAAATCGTCCCGGGCAGCCTCCAAGTAAGGAGTTCGGTTTAAAAACCAGTCGCTGTGGTTCCACGTTTGGTATGTTACGTACTGGAGCAGCTCGGGGAAGCCCTGTGTCCGCGAGTACCCGCAGATGGCTGGATACCAAGTGCTTCTACTAGCAGAAGGATTACGTGCAAGTATCTAGGTAGGAGTCAAGCAGTCCGATGACAGCTATGGAGGACAGTCTTGGGATTCGTCAGTGAACGGTATGTTGTTTGAGAATATGCTTCGGTAAAGTGGCGTTTTAGCGATACGGATAGGACTTCCCTTTTCAAGAACTCGTTCACTCCAACCGCTCAACCCTGGATATAACACGAAATGATAATTGTAAAATCTGGTTTTGATGTTTTGGAATGATATGGAACGACTGTATTCTATTGATTTCGAACTTTGTTATGCTAATATCCAATACTCCAACCAGTCGTGAATTTCGAACAGTATGAACTGGAACTGCTAATAATGCTAGTAGGCGGTCAATAAACAAAGTAAGTACAGTTAACTTTTATGACATATTTAGTAATGATAATGATTTTTTTCCTATTCCTATTATATCTCACAAATTCTCAAGAGCTGTTAATCGGTAATCTGAAGTATGTATATACTGAAAACATTCCAAAATAACTACAAAAACTCTTATTTTGTTAAAATATTTCAATTATGAAATTGTGTTATCTAAATTATCAATTATATATATGGTGTAACAAATTTGTTAATATCGACTAATATCTTATGCCAATAAATATCAAAATAGCTATCATAAGGACTTATCGTCGACTGTTGAAATTATATTAGGTGGAAGTTCACAGGGGTCAGTCTGTTAAACAATATTCTAAATTTGCCGACATTTCGGTTTTAAAATATGTGAGCCATCATCAGGGCAGCTACGAGCCTTGCCAAGCACAATAATATGCTTATATTCCTATAAAAATATGCATAATATGCTTTGCATGGCTCATTGCTGCCCTGATCATCATCATCTCACTTGTTTGAGCCGAAACGTCGGGAAATTTAGAACATTGTTTCCCGACTGAATCCTGAATTTCCACTTATCGTAATATCTTAAGATACTGTTTCTTATCGATTTCTAGGATTGTAATTTACAGGAGTTCAAAAAAGTTTCTAAAAAGTCTTTAAGAGCGTAAATTCTTGCCGGCGGCTAAAATATCGAAAAATGCAGTGGAACCATCGTTATTGGGAATCTTTAAATCGTCTCAACTTAAACCAATCCAGTTCTTTCACTTCATCGTTCCGTTTTATATTTATAATTTAAATAATTTTATAAAATATACTAACAGTGGTTAAGCAAATATTTTTAAAATTTGTAAATTAAAAAAAAATATTACCAATGTTTTTGTATGAAAATATCAACAATTTTAACTAAACGTAGCAGGAATTGGGTTTCCTCTGTGCGGATAGAAATATGAGCTAAAAATAAACAAAAAAGAAGAATTTTATTGAAAACAATGTCATTCGACTTCATGATTTAAAATAGTTTAAAATATTTCATTTGCTCAATACCGTTTCCTTCTTGAAGATGTTGATTAATGTATAGATTTAGTATGCTGTACTAAAAATTAACTCATGTCAAAAAGAAGTAGAGAAACGTATATTGTCAATTCCTTCTGATTAAGATATGATTTCGTCGTAAAATAATACGTTTTATAGGTTTTTATATATAATATGCTACGGTTTTATTGATTCATATTTATAAATTTGTTCCTGATGCTATAAAATTGTTCGAAGTGATTACATCCAGAGCGCTTTTGGTATAAATAGAATAAAACATAACAAGATATGTACACAGTATTCACTCCTGTTTATTCACTTCAATGATATTTAAGCATAAATAGAACCGAAGGAAGTGTTGGATAGCGTTTATTTTCATCAAATAATAACTAAATTTTTTAATTATTTTTTAGACGTTGCTTATCTTTATGATGTACTTTAGCTATATTATTTCATTTTTTTTTTTTTGTTATTTAAAATTAGAAATATACGTATCTTGTATTTAATTGGATGAGGGATCTATTCCTAAATTGCGGTATTAATATAACACCAGGAATTGTCTTATTGCTTGTCAAACATGCAATATCTATTTTATTTATTTATTTTTTTTTTATCATATTATTTGTGTATTAATCTTTATCTGTAGATAATGGAAACAATGGAATAAATATTTTGTCTTTATAAAGATTTTAAAATAATTTAACTTTGCACGTATTAAGAAATTCCTATATCTTAGCCCTTTCATGAGATAGACTTTATTTAAATAACGTATGATGTACAATAAATTAACACTAATGTTAGGTTTAACTCAGGTTAAGGTGCGGTTCTTAAGTGGATCTCATTTGCGAAAGGATTCCAGTCCCAACTAAGTGGCATTGATATATTATCCAATAAACATTTTAAATTGTATAACATCGCATATATTGATTAAATAATTAAAACACGCTTCACAACCAAGCTCTATAGGAAAAATGTTGTTATAGGTATGTTCAAAGATAATCATGTTTTTTATTAAAATATATTAGTGATGTTTTATTGCTGACATATCATAGTTAATAAAATATTATATTTATTTTGCATACCTCCATATAGTTTATAGTTATTTTTAACATTTTAACATCATTATTATCGTTCCCAGAGGTCCTACCCTAAAGGGTTAGGATCAATGAAAGAAAAATTTAAATAGGCATTTTTGAATTATTTCTTGTTTTATATATATATATATATATGAAGTGGACTTATAATAATGACTAATTAATTATTATTTTTCTGTATATAAATTAAAGGATACATATGATACTTCGATTATTTGGTTGTATACTTAAGAATGCAGATCATAGTGTGAGTTCTCTATATCTTTTTAATTTCATTTATGAAGATTCAATCAATATACTTCTAATAATTAATTTAAATTGTATGCCCTATCCGTTTGAATATATTTTAATCTAATTCAGATAATTACTAATTTATAATTTATGCTTCGTGACCTAAAATAATTCATAATTACCTCTAAGCGCTATTAAAAAAAAAAAAAAAAAAAAAAAGAAGACATATTTAAGGTCATTTGGTATAGACAATTATTAGAAAGTGCAGTTTTATGACCTCAGATACTGAAATTAGCAACTCTCTCCGAGAAAATGTCTTTTTGATAGTGTTGCGAATTACGAATGCCAAAACTGATGATGATAGAGGTAATTACAGAAATTTAAATTCCAGGATACTGTGAAAAAAAAAAAATTATATGACTTACTCTTTTGTCTTCCTATCAACGGTTAATTTATATGCAAGGTAAAAAGATATAAAACCCTTAGATAGATACATTCAAATTTATGGTCACTCCTAATGCAGTGAAAGTAATTATTAAAATATTTATTATTATATTAAATACTTTTTATTATTTTTAAATTTATAAATAACGATAAAGTCAAATTTAAGGATACATACAGCTGTAAATGGAAGCTAATTGATGTATAATTTGGAATAAACATTTATCATTAAAGAGAAATAATAGATAAAAATTAAAATGTCATAATCTTAAAAAATAAGCAATAAAAACTCAATATTTAATGTTTCGCCATTATATTTTATTATGTTAAAAATATTTATTTTTCTATATAATTATTTTACCTGAAGAAGATAACTGTACACATATTATGACAATTATTATCCGTACATGAAATAGTAAGGAGGGTGAGCTTTTGTGTGTTATCAAGGAATAGAGATCCTGTTGCTGCATCCCAAATCCTACAGAATTATATAACAGCCATTCAAGAATGTTGTCTAAACTGTAAAATTTAAATAAATCCTAATAAACCCCATCAAATCATCTTTACTCTATTTCTTAAATCTATGACCTCCAGTCCCGCTGCATCTTTTTACAATATCACACTTAATCATCTTTAAAAATCCGTTGCTTACGATTCCATATTGACAAATGTCTTAAATGGAATCCTCATACTACATTGAAACGAGAGAAAACTGCTCCGATGGCTACTGCACTTGATCGAAAATCCGTTCCAAACTCCCTATTTACTACTAAAATACTCATCTACATAACCATTATCATGCCTATTTGGACATCGAGCTATGAGAATCCACTAAACCATCAAATTTCTCCCGCATCCAATCATTGCTATCCAGAATCCTTCGAAAAATCCTGAAAGGCACTGTAAGCACTAATAAAATTATCGATAAACACCTGAATATTCCATTAGCTTCAGACTTGACACGCAATGGATACTCCTCATTTAATTCCAACCTTCATGCCCAACAAATACCCACTTGTCCAAACGAGTTTGCTTTCTCTATCCTCCTAGGCGATTGAAAAGATGGCTTTGAGATCATCCTCTATGTTAAATTAACCATTGAAGTTATACCTCTTTTGGAAGACTTTATCATGTGTAATTACCATTCAGCTCACAGCTTCTTATTTTATTTTTCTATGTATTGTAAATTTAAATAACAGATAATAAATGAATTTTAGAATTTCTCTTTGATATTTTCTTCTAGGCTAAATACGAAGTGGATTTCCTCCTCAGGCTGGGACTGAGCCTAACCCGGCGGATAGGATGGCCCGAGCACGCCTGGTGAGCGCGGTCGATGAATAGCCAATAAAATGCACCTCCGCTCACGTTTTCCTGGTGCATTCCCCTGACGGCATGAATACCCAATGCCAGGCGACCCCTTGTCTACTCCCCCTGCCTATAATTTCATATTCAATTTATTATTATGGGAGAGGTTTATTAGGACGACCAACCACGAGCGGATGAGCCTTCGATGGTAACGACTCCAGAACTGCTTGGCAACCTCCGCCGATACGATCTGCTGCATCCACTAGGCTGTAGGATACGCTAGTCTATAGCTGTTGGTAGCGTGACTTCGGGTCGTATATGACCCTCCTTTCGAAGGACTTCAGCGATTTGTAACAATTTAAAATCATTTAGTCGTTATAAACTTGACACTTTACAACATGCATGCATTACCCCTTTGAGGTAGTCATGGTATCTCTTGATCACTTAGAAAACCGATTGTGGGATTCCAATTATTAACGGTTCACGAGTAGAAATATTTAAGTATATTACATTGGTTACGTGCGTCCAGATATTATATATCTCTGAACGCTTTGTAGAACATAATATTTATTTCTGTATTCTCCTCATATTTCATCAGTCATATTTGACGAGTGCTTCGCTGTGAATGAAGGAGAGTAATACCCAGGAGCTTCTTTATGTCACGGTGAGAAGCATGCGTTAGGGCAGAAGACGTCTCATCCAGCTCCTCTCTAACCTCATAAAGGTATGTCAGGATTCTTGGTTGTAACAATGACTTGTATGGGTGAGGTGAGGTGTCATTCTTCTATTTAATGTCAGACCAGTCTCTAGAATTTAATACTATATTTCTATGTTAACGGTTTACAACTCCCGTCGATTAAAAACTATACCTACTCGCTGCATATTTTTTTTTTCTCTCTAACTTCTACTTGTGACAACCCACTCATTTCAAAAAATAGGTGATTATGAGAAGAACACTCTAAAACGATACACACATAAACATACTCAACATGTATTACTGCACTAATTCTGAAAAGTAATTTTTTAAAAATGTATATATAATTATTAGTTTAGTATTGGCATATAACCCAATTTTTTGTTATTTTCTTTTGTTTTGACTTGTAATTTATCGTTTTTGATTTTACTTTAATTGTTTTTTATTGTATTGGTTTTTGTTTTTAGATTTTCCTACTGTTTTAATAATAAATTAGGCTATAAGTACCACTAACCCCGCTTGTACATACTACTAAAATGACATGTAATTGGTGCAGTACCACAACATGTAAAACAAAAAAAATCTGAGGCTTGGGCCGCTTGTAAACTTATGAAAAAAATAATAATCTTAATCTAAAAAAAAAATATAACATATTTCTGGGAAGGCATCACATAACAAAATGAAAAAATTTTTATATTATAGGATATTAATGTGTTAAAAAAATTAAATAATTTATATATTTCCTTGGTTAGTTGATAAGTAGAGAGAAACAGTATTGTAACCCTTCAGTGACGATTTATTTATTTTATAATCGTGTGTTTTTTTTTTTATTCCGAATAGATGTTTTATTTTTACCTTTTATCTTCATTAGCTGAGGAACCAGATCCAAAACTAGATAAGTTCAGGCCTGCCATAGACGAAGAGTTCGTGATGCATTCCAGCTTTTGGGTAGGTGATGTGATCACTATCCGAGCCCTTTTTTTTTTCCTCTCCCATGACCCATTGAAATACTTTTGTGGACACATATACATTTTACGAGGAGTCGTGATCATATATCTACCATCAATTACCTCCTGTCTAGTTGACGTGTATTTCAGTGCATTCTAGATCGTTCATTCATTGGTCAAATCACAATTTTTTTCAACTGTTTCCTATTCGTGGGTTGAAAAGACATTGATTTTTGAGGGTTCCCTAGATTAACTGTAAATGAAAGTGTGGGTTTTCTACAATATTATTCAATATAGAAAAAAAAGTTATATGTGCTATGTCTAAGGGCATTCATAGCAGTTCCCTATATCGGTAAAATTAACTCAATCTAATAATAATACAATAATCTATTTAATATCATGCTTATCATTTAGAAATTAATTCCTTTTGAAATACATTTGTCATAACTACAATAATTTAATTATATTATTAAAAAAATCTTATTCGGTTGGTTGTAGTAATTTTCGAACGAACAACTGTTGTATCATGAAAAAGTAAGAATACAGATTCAGGTCAATACTAACCACTTTAAATTAGGGAAAGTGACACAAGAAGTCAAAGGAGTCAATTTAGCGAATCCATACAGCACCAAATATAGAAAAACCCGGTTTCTCTGAAATATGTCATTTAATTTTTATGGATTCATTGTGGTCTCGTTCTTTTCATTGTCGTTTATTGATAACGTTTTAGGCGTAACTAATTTCGGTTACCAAAATACTGTCCATATCAAGTATGATCGTTGACAATACTAAATTATGATACACTAATGATCTCAGCTCCGTAAACTACACACATGCATCCTAGGCGCTACAGCCCGATGTGGGCCCTGGCCTCCTGGCCTCGTCGTAAATTTTTTTTTGGGGAGGGAGAGAGGAGGGGGAGGGTAGGTTCTATTTATATTTTATATGTAACGGAATTTTATGATATTTTAATTTTATATAAACTTTTTTCTTGAATAATCTAAATATCCGCGAGTTTATACTATTCAAATAAAATAACTAATTATTTCATGAAATTTAAAAATATATATTTTTTATTAAGTATCATTTCACACCGCTAATATTTCTACAACGAAGTGAACTGATAAAAGAATACCCGTAGATGGGATGGAAATACAGCTGGACACAATCTACGTGGCAGCTATGTAACAGAGTTTTCTATGTAAATCCCCGGTTCTGCGAAATCTGAGATATATAACTTCCATTTAATGTTCCGACTGTTAGATTGAAAATATTCCCACCATTTTTTTTTTTTTTTTAATTCTTCGTTATTTAACAGGTTATTTAATATATTCCTATCGCATTTTTAAATAAATACTTTCGAAGGATTAGTTCAAACACTATTTTGAAATTTCTGTAGTCGAATTAGATTTTTTATTATTTTTATGAGTTCTAAATCTCAATCTTAAAATGACACGATATTTTTCAGGGGCCCTGTTTGTTAATACTTACTGTGAAAGTTTCAAAAATTACAACAAAACATTAGAAACCGCAAAATACTATTTAAGTCGTGTTACATAAAATTTGCTTGGCGTGATATACTATTTTGATATTATCATAATATTATTTTATGATAAATTTGTTTTATCATAATTGATAAACGAATAATTAAAAAAAAAGTTGACCTGTGATATAACCTATGATATGACATGAATATTTATTTACCATATACATTTTAGTTAACTACTTTATTTATTTTTTTAGTAGGGGAGCTGTGGCTGAGTGGCTATAGCGCTTATCTCTCACGTCAAAGGTTGTGAGTTCGAATTGGGACTGGGGTCCCAGAGGGACTTTTTCAAGAATTTAAATTAATGTGGATTTATTCACAGCCTCTCCCTCGGGTATGTGAAACCCGTCAGCAAACTGGTGGCTACTAACAAAAATAGGCGTAGGGAATGATGACCCTACCCTATAAAACGCTGGTATTCATCGAGAAACTCTGGAAAATTCTGCTAACAGAATACACCGCGCGGCCTAGGGCCTACACGGTCTGTCGCGCCACTGGAAGAAGGAGACAATTATTTAGTTCAATTTAACAGCCCACCGCGACGTTGCGTTTAAATATATTTTGTGTGCATAATGTTTTTTTTACACTACACTGTCGTATGCATTTTTAAAATCTTGCGTTTTAAGAAATTCTCACTTGAAAAGTCACACAGAGATTTTACCCGTTCATCTTCTTTTTTTTTTTTGCTGACTTCCAATACATATTTTTTGTAAAAAAAAAAATAATATTCATAAATACAGATTACAAATTATTTATTTAAAAAGAGTTCTTCAGCCGTAGTAAAGTAGTTTCTTCTGATTTTGATTTTTTTTTCTATTTAACACTAAGACCTTTGCTGATTTTCAATTGTATTTTAAAGATCCTAAAATAATTTTATGAATTTATTGTATTTTATTTCCTTACATTAGTTTTATGGTTTTCAACATTAGTTGTATCCAAACATCTATTCAAGGAACAGTATTACGAAGATCCGTGGAAGATTTGTAGTATTGACTTTCATGAGACCCAGGGCCCAATTTCCGAAGCCAGTTCCCATATCATTAGAAGATGCTAGTTGGCTGTGACTCTCCCACAAACCCTAATGTGCCCTCCTTATGCCTATGCATAGACACAATAAACTTATTTATTAACAATAGGAGAAAGCAGATTAAGAAGTACATGACAAGCAGTGTTATTGTATTCTAATAAACGCCTTATTTTCCATTAATAAGTGGTCTTAGGGCCCTCTGACGAGCTGGCAACGAACCAAAGCTATCATCTTGAGACGACTTCATTTGTCTGTGGGAGTCAGCCGATGCATATTCAGTATCTTATCAACCAATAGTCTAATTGTTCTCTAGTTTTCTTAAGTTTTTTATATTTATTTATTTATATTTTTGTAATTTTTATTAATACCATCCTAAAACAAAGCTAAGGTTCCTAAATAATTACATTTGCAACAGCATACGATAATTTCTAACAGATTGTAAGATTTACATTAAAGATTTTCAACATAATTAATTTTATGCAGCAATTTTTTTTTATTTTATCAAGAATTGAAACGGAAAATTTGAACTCGTTCTCATGTAGGTGTGAATTCTTATTATAATTTGAAATATTTGCCATGAAGCTTTTCTCTTGTATGTCAAATTTTATATTAATTTTTACGACTTTTACTTTAAATTTGATTTCCTAACCAGTTTTGTAGTTCATAATGTTAATTATAAATAACGTTTACTTTCTTAATCCTAAAAAAACTAAGTAATGATAATTCAAGTCTTATATTACAATGATAATGTATGACACATAATGGTATATATACTACATATACATGCTAAGTACATGAGGTTATCATTTGGAAAATTCGAATTAATTTATAGCTAACTGTTTGAGCCCTAAAAGAATCTTATAAAAAAAATGCACATTTTTTACTGAAAAAATGTACTATAAACAGGTTATTTTTTACTTTTTAGGTATGGAACCATTTCCATTCATATGGGGTTCAATCCTCTAAGTTTCTTCAATATATTAATAATAAAAGTAAGTGTACATTTTTTTTAAATTTATTTTAGTGGACAATAATATTAATTTAACATGTCCGTTTAGTCTTTTTAACGGTCACAAAATCAAATTTAAATAGCTAATACTTAATAAAACAGTAAAGTTTGAACAATTATTATCATAATATCTACTACAAATCTTTTTATATAATGTATTTTCCCTTTACGATTTATATGAACTAATGCTCTTTCCTACAATCTTGAATAATTACATGGTAGGTTCCATATTACATTTCAATATTATTATTTAATGGTTGCAGCTAATTAAGTACTGTCAGAGCTGTAGTTAATGTATTCTGAAATCTTTGAATGGAGTTGATGAGAAACATTACTTTTCGCGTCCAAAACTGAACTCATTTAAACGACCACTTCACAAAGCAACACTGGAGAATGTTGTGATTTAATTCATTTAAATGTATGAATATAAAGCATGAAAACACTTGCCCATACTTCTTCCTCTGAAAGCGACTGTTTATTTTTTAAAATTATATATGTACAAAAAGATTTTTAACTTTTTACATAGTTTTGGCTGAAAACATGTCTTTATAATAAATGTTTTATATAAATAAACATGTTTTTGAAAAATTATTATATAAATCTCTTTAATTTTCGAATTCACTATGTTCCACTATTTAATAAACAAACAATTTCACGTAAAATGCTTAATTAATTATTGGTAATTTCATAATTTTTTTCTATTTTATGTTTTTCCTAATTTAGTACTGTATGTCGACTTAATGTTTTGTCAGGTATTATAGTTGTATGAATTTTGCGGTCCTAAACCTCATACTCATTGCCATTCTGAAACAGGATTTGTAAATTATCTCATAATAAATATAATTAAAATGAAAACATTTTATTTTTACTTGAGATATATTACGAATTCGTTACAAAAAAGATAATTTTAATAGTTTGGTTGAAATAGAAAAACTGAATAATAAAAATCGTACCATTACAGAACGCGTTACTGTACGAGAGCTTCAAAGCCTATCAAAAGCCATATATTTTTATATGAGGAAATACCTGCTAGAATTCCCATTCGGAAGATAATATTGTAGTACTAAGGATTAGTATGACTCAATGTAATAGTAAATATGAAAGTAGGAAGAAACTAAACCGTAATATAATTTTTTTTTTAATCATAATTAATTAACTCCATTAATTGGCTATGAGATATAATGTTATCTGATAATCTTCATGGTTACCGCTTACTTGTCTGAATTTTCTTCAGAGTAGTTATCAACTCTCTCATAATTACGAAACATTCTGTTTCCCTGCTTATTTAATTAAGACGACGAGAGTAAAAGTTTCTTCTGATAGCATAACATAACAGCCTTTGGGATGTGAAAAACATCTTTATTTTTCTTTGTCAGAGTTGGGAAATAAACATTCATATTTTAACTGAAGAAACATGTACCTAAAAATAAAAAGGCTGCAAAGTATTACACAATGGTTTATTATTTTCAAATAACAATATTATAGTAGATAGGCAATTAAGTAATTTGAAAAGCAATAAACCATTCATGGAAAATCCCATATCACCGCTGCTAATTTCAAAAAGCTTTACCTATGCTAATTTTAACCAATTTAAATATTTTTTTTTTCATTTTGTAGAAAATTTAATTCTCTATTATTATCTATTTGGGAGGTCCGATTTTCGGTGGAATTACATCTATTATAATTTGTTGCTTGAAATAAATATATTATTTTTATTTATCGCGCTTTACATATTGTCATTCAAAATAACTAACTTATGAGCGTATTTATAGGTGAAATTTCAATTTTTTCTTTCTTTTTCCTCTTTTATATAATTATTGCGGTTTTGGGGTAAAATAACACTGATAAATGTTTTCTCTATCTTTAAAATAATTGAGTTATTGAATTAAATCGCTTTTAATCTACCTCTATTTTAAAAATAACCACTGATATCAACGTCAAGGTGTTAAGATCATCGTTGCATGCCCTAGTATTTTTTTTTTTTCCTAGTAGTTTCGGAGAAATGCCGTGTGCGGCGGACGGCGGACAACCGGATTTTTTTTGTTTTTCGTTATTCCGGGTCTACGCATCTTGGAAGGTAAGCACTCAAATTTTGAAGGGAGTAATTTTTTTTTTTTTTGGTCGATTACAAAGGTTTTTTTTGGAATATTGGACGTGAGGTCTATGTTGTAGGCTTCTAGAACCAATGAGGCGAAAGCAGAGTTCTGCATACTCTAATAGTAAGAAATAACGGCTTCCCTTATTCGTTGAATATTATCTTTAGAAATTCTCAATTACTTTTTTAGGATATCGTATTAAATTGGAATCGTATTAAGAATTTCGTTTTACTAATGGATATAACCGTATGGAAAAGGATTTAACTACCACTCCCTAGGGATTACCGTTGTATTTTATTGGAGATAACTTTTGAGTAATAATTCGACATAGCTATAAATCTGAATTTAAATGGCTGTTGATAGAAAACGGGAGTCGATGCTTTGATAGGCTCGGTTTACGATGATGGGATAAGAACGCCATTAAAACTTCAACATTTGCGGTAAGTGAATATGCACCACTGGCCCAGATAGGCAAAACCCCGCGTGTGAAAGACCTCCTTCGTCGCCGATACTAAAGAAATGCGAGTTCCTACTTCGGGCTTTATCCGGGACACTATGCAGACGATAAAATGCGTAGTGGAAGGTTCGATACCGACACTAAGAGGGTGTATTTCCCACGTCAGTAAACCAAATAAGTGACGTCAGAACCGGTTGAATGGAATTTTGCTTTATTTGTCCATTGATAACTCGGTACGTTTTCTCTTCTAATCATTCATGACCACTTTTGTATAACCTTATCAAGTCTCCTTAACTCACTTTCACTACTCAATATTCGTGACTCGGCAATGTCTTTACGGATCGTAAATAGGTAATTCAACTTAATAGAGGTTTCAATGGGTTCCTTCCTTTTAGAAATTCAATTTTTATTTCATAATAAATTATTTTATATTTCTCATTTATACTTCTGATAATGGCGAATATTATATTAATCTGCTTTCCCATGAGACGATCATTTGTTATCAGTTTTGCAGACAGCCCAAAATCCAAACTTGTTTCGGTATAACATATGATAAAAGGACGATGATGATGACAGCTAGGAAAAAATTGTGATTGTAATTTTGGAACCCAATTTAATGTATTTTTTTTCTAAACATATTTTTAGGTCGGAATTGCTTGATTGTTACTTTGTGTCTCTCTTCGAAATAAAAAAAAACATTATCTCATTAATTACTATTTCGAAAATATTAAGAAATCTTTTACTGAACCGCTTTGTTAACATGCAGTATACATGTTTTCATGGACATGGATAATGTTTTCATTTTTCACAAACGATTTTTATCTTATATCAATACTATCTTTAGCTTCACCCAATTATGAAGAGTATATAAATTAAAATAAAATCTTTAGGAACAGTCTCTTATTTTTAATAAATATTTATAGTTGTTAACTGTTGAAATTAATATAAAATTAAATTGTTATTAGTTGCTGACCAAAAATTCCTAATTTATAAAGTAATTAAAGTATAAGCCTCGAAACATAAAATAATGTATTGATGAATAAATAACTGATATTAAAAAGAAGAGACTGTTCCTAAGATTTTATTTAAACAATATTATCTTGTAATATGGAAGTGCCAAGAAGTACTCCGTGATCAATATTTTACCTACATTCATCTAGCTGAAAGATTTGGTGGAAATTGATAATCTTTATACTGAACCTCTTTTAAAAGTTACTTTCAACTTTTATGCAACTTTTGTTCTGAGGACCTGGAAAATCTGTGTATTCAGTATTTCACTAAATCTTTTATTTAGATTTCGAAGTAGCTAACAGTTTTTAACTTGACCTTGTTATACATCAAATTACCTTTGTATGTGCTGAACAAGTTTGTGGTGCAAATGGGTATGCCAAGAATAATAGCTTTGGGCCTGCATAAGCCAAAGTAGTTGATGGTTGGTAGGTAATTTAAAAATAGGCTGAAGTTTCAGTTTTATCTTTTCAGAGGTTCTGCACCGCCCCTATCAGATAATTAAGGTAATTAGGATTCGCCACCCTCGCTGACTACGGCTGCGGATCGCCGTCGGTTGGTTCCGTTGAGAAGGACTCCCGTTAAATCGGGCGGATCCGCTTTCTGATCTAGGACGTTCTGGTTTGATGGCGGCGTCAGGGCCCATGAAACGCCCGCTCTTTCATTCTCACACTCCTTCCTCTCAACCTGAATCGCGGGTGCTGTTTACAAATGCACGTCTCGCTTTCTAGGGATAATGAAAGCAGATCTGCTTCCTTCTTTGTTTCCTGATCGGAAATCATTCTTTGTGAACGACAGTAAAAGGATATTTCAAATTCGGTTTTTTGCAGTGGTTCTCCACCACTGATCCGTGGGTGGATCCAATGACACTCTCGTGTTTATGGAACCATTATTCTAAAATTTATTTGACGCTAGTTCTATCTTAAATTTGTGTCATTTACATATATTATTATTCTTATTTATTGGCGTTACATCACAATCGTTTGAAGCACGAATCGCCAGTTTGTTCTATCAGCTACTGCAGTCATTCAATCCCTGAAACCAAGTAATCTACCTGCTTCGGCAGCCACACAGTCCTACCAGCGCAAACATGGTCTTCCCACTCGCCTTATTCCGGACAACTGCTCATCCATCACTGTACGTGGGGGTACATTGTTTTTCATCCTTATAACATGTCCTGTCCAGCGCAGTCTAGCAAATCTGCTAAATTTGCTCACATCCAGGTCATTAAAACATGTTCGTTTTACACATATATAAAAATTATTTTTCTATTTTGGTATGTCTTCTTCGAAAATAGCATGTATTTACTTTTTAAGACAAATAACACTTGATATTAATGGATACTGCTACGCTTACCGTCTCCAGAAGGAATTGATTGTAAATGGAAGGGACTGAAAAGGGTGTGGATGAGAGATATGAGACCCTATATGAGACCCCTAAGTGATTCCGTTTGATTGCTATCTATCATGGTGTCATTATCATATAAGGTACGTAACCCAAATAAGGTCTTCTTCCTAATAAGGCCCATCGCCTAGTTTTCTTTGTTACTATCTATCTTTCCTAGAGCAAGTTATGCGTCTGAATGTTGCTGACTAGTATTCTAGCTGCTATTAGTATTCAAACCCAAAATCTTACCTTTAGAAACTTATATTTTTTCTAAATTAAACAGTGATAATTCTATAAGGACAGTAGAATATTATTTGTTTGTTAGAATTTGTTACTACTTAAATATTAAGTATTAGCAAAGAAAAAAATTATGGTGGTGTTATTTGGCTTACGTACTTTAAAATGAATCAGTAGTCTGTATTCATTTATTCCTTGATTAAAAATAATTATATAATGGTTCAAAAAATACTAAATACTCTTCTCTATTTTGCACCCAACACACGACATCCTTACAGTTTTTATGTTTATTTTTCAATTTGCGAATTCGGTTTTAATTCTGTGTTATTTACATTACATACATCATCAAATCGTACAAAATTTCATGAGTTCTGGTTTGTTTTTAATAACATCGCCCTTGCTCCTGAATCTTTATCATTTTTTTATTTATACACATAGATTATTAAAATAAACTAATTATCGTTTTAACTATATTTAAATGTTCTCCTTATTATGTTAGTTTACTAGTTAGATGTTGTATAATTAGTAGTTTCTTTCCTTGAAATTATAAGAGTTTGTTGTACGGGATAGTATACCTGAGGCCCCTGCAGGCGTCTCAGAACTTAAGATTATGATGTTCAGATATGACTTTATTTTATCTAGCTTATGAATTACATTAGTATATCATTAAAGAGACTGCCGATAGTAAGTAAACGAATAATCATAAGAACAAATTGAACCTTTGAAATATTCAATATTAGAAAAATTAAACATTGAATTAAATACATAAGTCATTACTGAGCTAGGATTCCTATGTAATACATATTACTCACTGACTTCAATATAAACAACACAAAGTATATGTTTTAATGCAATTAGGATCAAATTAAGCCCATATTTTATATTCATTTATTTTTTTCGGATGGGAAAGTCCCAAAAAAAACAACAAAGAACCAGTTTTAAAATATCTCCTCGGGTTTCTAACACTCGATACATTCGAATTTCTAACACTTATAAGATTTTGTCAAGCGTTTTTGAGGCCGATCATTCCGTTAAGCTAATTTAATAATCCGTCTCTTAAATTCGTGAAATCAACTTAGAAAGCAATATTTATAAAAACCTTGCAAAAAACGAGAAAATATAAAGACTGGAAACATATTGTGGACCAATACTAAGGGCCCAATCGGCGTAGTTTTACGTTTAAAAATGCCTTCAGTTTCAAACTGTTTTCCTTACAGTGATTAAAAAGTTTGTTGTTTTTGTATTTATCATGTTTAAAATAAAACCATTTTTTTATTGTAATAAAAAAAAAATGAGAGTATAGACTGTTTTAGAAGGCTATTTACTTTTACATATATCACTAATTTACATAATTATTTCCATATTTGTATTGAAATCAATACATATATATTTACATATGAATAAATGAATGAATAAATCCTTTATTGCAAGGATAACATTTAAAAATTATAATATTAACTTTTGTTCTAAAATAATTTCTAATATAATCTAATAAAAAGTTCTCATATAATTGGAAAAAAAAATATAATGCTATGTGAAAAATAATTATAATGCATATACTTGTTAAATGAAAAAAAAAAAAAAAAACTATATAATTAATGTTCCTTAGTTGCTTCAGATATTTACAATATGTTATCCCTACAGGCCTCTCCTTACGGAGGTGATGGTCCAACTTCCCCGGTGACCAAACCTATTGGGAAGTGATATTTACATATATGGCACTTTTAATTACATGAAAATCCTAGGCCTAGTCATTAAAACATCATTTTTTTTAATTTAATCGTCATTATTATTTTCCTGGAGACATGTATGCCCCTCCTATAGCTCTTACTCCAAACTGTATGAATGAACTATGTTTATGAATCCAATGCGTTACGCCTTACTTCATCTCCATGACTCTTTGGAACCATTCACGCTATTAACAATCTAAACGGAGGAAATGCACCATTTACAGTACTGTCCTTTGCTAATTGTCTCCTAACAGTACTTTCTCCTTTATTAATAGCCCTCGGTTCGGGACCATCGGTTGGCAAAACTGAAACCGTTTTCACTTCTTCCGACCGCCTAGAGGATCACGCTCACCACCGACTCGGAAATTGGGAGGAGCCGCAGCTTTCGAAAGCGTCTCAACTTTCCAGATAGAAAACTATCATTATCTCCCAAACCGCCACAGACTGTCTAGTCCCTGAATTTATACACCTTGGAGTACTACCACCTTGGTTTATGGTTTATTGAAAGTTAATGGCGCGTTGGGTTCTAAAGTCACACACAAGAAAAATGCTTACTTAACTGAGAATAATCTTCGAATAATAGCATGATTTATGTAAATACGTGACAGAAAAAATTACAAATATCGGTATTGCATGTTTTACATATATCCAAGTTTTCGCCAATCCGGGTGGATCCAATAGACCGGGCTGCAAATATTCTGCTTTTTACAGAAGCTAAACCTTTTTCATAGCTTATAATCATAGGGTATTATGTACACAGGCATAGACCAAAATCGTTGCAAAACCATTTGAAATATTGGAAACTCTGGAGGTGATTTAACTAGAACCATTCTGGAAGATGAGGTTTTCGATCAATTAACCACACCTAATTCATAGAGCCTCTTTCGATCCCAGACGATCCATAGCTTATATGTCAGACTAAAATTTTATTTACACATTGACACAAATCACATAAAAAGATAAACACCTTTATAGACTTTTAACTCGATAAAAGTCTTATTTTCTATTAATTTTCGAGAATTTTTTAACCATTTTCTTCACTTTAAAGGTAATAATTTGTTAAGACTAAATGATATAAAGCATATCCCTATCTTATTGTTAATATTTGTTTTGACTCGATATCTGACAAATTACCAGAATTAGAGAGATTTCCCCAACACATGTTTTCAGTTGCGAAGCTGACTTAAAACGGCTGCAACACTAATAGTATTTTCCAGAAAAAAAAGTTTATTCATGGTTTTTCATTCCTGGAAGGATAAAGAATAACTGACTAAAAAATCATTAAAATAATAAATTTTGGGCGGGAAAATTAATGAAAATTGGAACATTTCAAATGGATTGACACCTATATATTTTTATCTTTCGTACAATTTGGCTATACTTGAAAATCAATTTATACTTAAAGTACTTTTTTATAGTTATTACGTTTGTAATGGGACTTATATATATTCTCTTACACTTTTTATTATTATTTTAGATTGCTCAAAAACATTTGTTTTCTGACGGAGATTTTTTTCAAATTTATTTTAATTTGCAGTTTATGCTAGGACACCTTTTGCTTTTGTTTTTCATTGTACTTTACGGTTATTCTTGACGGACTTAATTCCAGAATGATATATTTTTTTTTTTTTTTTGTCGATTCTATTACATTCAAAATACTTATATGTCTCATTGAAACAAAATAATTAACTATTAAGAAAAAGTAGATTTTCATAAAACTTTAACAGCAAGACATAAATAGTAAATATTTTAATAGCCTTGATTTATACTAAACAAATCTTTATATTGTCTAGCTATTAGGATGAAGTGAAAGTGATATAAAATAAATACAATATAGAACTCTAATGAACGACCACAATATTCAATACATTTTGTTTATTTAATGTAAGAACTCTACTTTATCCCGTTTCGATATCAAATTATATCATGATGCAAGAAAAAATATTTTATAAAATCAGAGCAGGATGAGATATCTAGGCTAATTGTCTTTAGAAATAGCCTTCTATTTAAGACTGAAAAATGACTTTAGTCATTAGCGTTATGTCTATAATAGAAAATATTGTTTTGAAAATATCCTATCCGTCATACCGAATATCACGACTTCAAACTGACTATTTCTATCTTTTACTTATAAATTAGTGTTTAAAATGTTTAAGAGGACAATTTTGATTTTTTTATTAAGATCGATTTATTAAGATTGATTTTTTAGAATATAATCTGAGTTAACCCTTAAACTGTTGATTATTGAACTGGAAATTCTCCGAGGATAATAAAAATAAACCTATAAATGATAAATTACCCTTTCGTCTATCAAACCAAAAATTATTTCTAGTTATATTAATTAACGCAATAGTTTTGATTCTTAATGGCGTGTCTTGGAAGAATAGTCTCTTTTGCCAAAAGTAAATTTACCCTAAAGCATTTTTTTCCAAGTGCTCCGCGTACCCCTTTTATCTGTTATTCTAAAACTTGCAACTTTCTGCCCTTTGATGATATTACAATTCGCTGTCCAGATTCGCTGCATAGGGCTTTACTTTAACAAGCATCTTACATAAAAGATTTAAAAAACAAGAAACTGCTCGCGATACCAACTACAAAAACACCTAGTTGACAACGCAAACTTCAATGTACACATAACCTCATTACACTATCATAATTTGCCTATTGGATAAACTGTATTGGGCTACATTTAGTTTTTAAGTTTATACCGAATCACATCCTAATTATCCATTAAGGACCTCAATATTCCATTTGTAGAAAACTTCGTCAAATAGACATGCGTATTTTAATTACAAACCCTTGGCCTACACTAACTGAACTGTCAGTAACCTTAATATCATACTATTCTGGATATCCTACGAGCCATCTGAAAATAATATATCTGGACCTCACAACTTAAAATTACCATCAAAGTGATTTATATGAAAGCTCCTTCACAGCCATTATCAAGTTTTATTTTAGACTTTTAACGTTATGTTTTATTTGTTATTGTCTTTGGTTGTAAATTTCTGACTATCAAAAAAAATAATAATGAGAAGTTTACTACACTTACCTTTTTTGTTGGCTGAAGGACTCGTAAGGATTGTTATTATGTCATAACATAATGTACATTGTCCGTTATCATCCCAAATACTTTTTGTTGTTGAGACGTAAGCTCTATATTAAATAAATTACCACCTTTTTCCAGAATTAGCGCCTATTATTGGCGCTTTGAAGTATGGCTGCAGTGAAGCAGCCCAACCTCCGTTGCCGGAAAAGTCCACGCACCCGTCCAATATATCCTTGTTATTATGCTATCAATTTAAGGCTTTTACCATTAAAGTTATTCCTGAGACTGGAGAATAAATTGTATATATTAACGGGGCGTGGAATACATTTAGCCAATAGGGGACTCGTCCAGCTCCTGGGGGAATAACTGTTATCAGTCCAGGGTCGGCAACTTCACCCTTTGAAGTCCTTCTCTAACACTTATCTTCAATAAATTTTATTCAATGTAAATTTATTTTTTCCTTGTGCTATACATTGATTCAACAGATAATACCGATAAGCCATTACAATTTATTAGATCGACATAACAAAAACCAGTTGTACTTTCTGAAATAAATAGACTATTTAAGATTATAGAACCGAACACAACAACGAATAAATAGGTATCCTTTTTTGTTCTTAATTGTATTTAATGGATCCATTTTCTTCATGCTATCAATTATATTGAATCCAAATATAGGAATGTGCACCTGTTACTTATTACCTGTAGGCTTAATATACTTGAGATTATATATTCAATTAAGCGTAATATACCACCATTCACTTTTTATTCTTTTAAAAACTGTTATCATCCTTTATTCGACGTTTCGGGGTCTTTTCCTCTGTTTCAAGAATTTTACGTATTACTTTTATTTTATTCTTGTCATTTTTATTCATAATTATGTAGCATATTGCTACAAGTCAACTGGATGAAAACTATTGTCTCGCTAATTTTATTTTTTTTTATCATCTAGTTGACTTGTAGCATTATACTTAGTACAAAAATATAAATAAAGATGACAAAAAAAAAATATTAGGTAAAATTCTTGAAAAAAGCTCGAAACGTCGAAAAATGGATGTAAAAATATTTTCAATGAAGAAAAAGTGGATGGAAGTATCTTATGATTAATTGGATATGCAAACTTGAATTGAACTTCCTCATTTTGAAAACACAGGAGCAAACGAGATTATTTGGTTGACATGGGCTGACATAAGACATGAGCATAATAATGAAAATGCACGATGCTTAGTAGGTAGGTTTAAAACTTAATTTGACTTATTACATTTCCGTCATAGAGAAAATTATAGTGGGGAAGTTGTCCTCAAAGCCACTTTCTCAATGTACATAACCCTCAAATGAGTATGTAGCAGTTAAATAATAAATCAGTCATCTGGAGCTTAGTGCTGACCATGTTGTATTTCATTCCTGTCATAAAATTGAAAATCAATTACCCTGCTTTATTATTTTTACATGGTTTTTGATAAATATCTGTGATTCAGCAACCTTAACAAGAGAAAACAATGTCAGAGATTCCCAGACACACGCGTAACACTGGTTAGCCATAAGGAAATTCCAGAAGTAAGCCAACAAGCCGAAAAATATCAAGGATACAATGTTTTTCCTTTTTGAAGGTTTAGCAAGCAATTTTTGTATATTTAAGGAAGATAATTCACACCTCCTTATATATACCAATATATATATTTTTTAATATCAAAATATTACTTATGGTTGGAGGTTATGACTATTATCGATTATTTATTGTTCTAAATCAGAAATTTAATTTGTTAATTATATCTGCATGATTCTGACTTATTTTTTTAATCCAATTTATAATTTACTGTATTATTTAAATTTTTTAGTTATTTAAATTGATTCAAATTTTTTCTATTTTTTACTTTTTGTTCTGTATTTAATATTTTTATTTTTTCGAAATTAAAACTGTATTTATTAATTATACTGTGGTTGGAAAATGCTATAATATTAATGTTAAATGATGAATTAATGTTAAAAGAAGAGACTGTTACTAAATAACCTAATTAAATTAATATACTCTTCATAATTTGATAATCTAAAAAGATATATAGACGTTTAATTAATATTTCACTAAAACACATAGGAATACATATTTCAAGGATAAAAGCGAAAAATAAGAATGGCTAAAACTTGTTTTGATACTAATGATTCCCAAGTCATATTTTATTATTGTCCGAACGTAGATAATCTTCTGGGTCTCATTTGGAGGAAGATTCAACAATTATTATCCATCATCTCTGACTCGACGGGTCATGCCGGAGGGAACCCAAGGAAAAGAAAGTGGTAAGGTTCCTGGAGGTTCCTGCATTTCCCTAAAGGCGTGAAAGCGAAGTTGATGGGGCTCTAGCCGATGTGACACGGCGAGATAAGGGGCTTAGCGGATCGTGAGAGATCTCGATGACCTAACTCCAGCTCGCCCGATAATTTCCATCCCCATAACGCCCTTGCCTACAAACGCTCTATAATGTTATATATGTGTTTTTATCCTTTCTTATACACGTTTCATGCTACCTATGTGTAGTTTCTTCACGAGACTTGATCACGCCTATAATTGAGACGTTGATTTCCAAAAAGTACTACATCCATTTTAGGAAATTTTTAAGGAAGCACGAAAATCTCTCATTACTATATTATACCACCAATTTATTTGACTTTTCTAAAATCTAGAATTGTGTTTTAACTACATTAATAACACTATTTTAAAATTATGGAATGAAATGTTTTACTATGATTTGGGACGAAACTAAATGTGTAATGAGTACCATTAGAAAATAATTGTATTTCTAAGTCGCGTCTTTAAAGGACTTCAGTGTTTCTTACATTAAATGAAACAGAAGGTTTAGATAAAGCTAAAAGAAAATGTCCTTTAGTGCCTTTTGGAAATTAACGTCTCAATTCTAGTGTTACTATTTTGTTATATGTATTTCGTAAATCATTGGGAAATATCAGTAAAATATTTTTAAAAAATATTTCATCATATTGCATTACACACGATTTTTACTTACTTTCGTTATTTAAGTTAATTAAAGAACTTTTAAATTAAGTCAGGGTTGAAAAAGGTGAAAGAATTACATTGAGTTTTGAAGGAAACGTGTCTGTATTGCAGGTTAAGTAATTTAACAATAGAAATTATTTCTGTAACGATCATTTAGTTTTATCACTCTCCATTACTTAATACAACTTTGTATGTAAGATAACATTTTTTTCTAAAAGCTATAGCTTTCCAGTGGTATATCATGCATATATCTAGTATTCTATGTTCAAAACGGGAGCGGCGTAGTCTAGAAGAGCACTACCCTACAGTTCTCCGGGCATCTGGGTTCGAATCCCGGCTGTGGCAGAATATTATTTATTCTGTTAATGCAGTCGGTTGGAGACCCTCCTGGGGCAGACCCAACCTCTTTAAAGTGGGTACCCAAAAAATTGGGAGAAAAACCTTGCTGCTGTGCGTGATCAAGGGCTAATCACCTCATTGCCCGGCATAGTTCTTCTGGTTTGCCGATTTGGTTTTAAAAAAGTTACTGTAACGTCTCATGCATATACGTCTCTAAATTATGAATTTTAATTTTTTTACGACTTATCATTTTCGTGCTGGACTTACATACGGACACAAACACAAACCATTTTGCGGGACTTATTCAGAAACAGTAGGAATCTCTATGTGTACTGAGCCAAAGACCCTCCATGGGTTGTTAAGGCACAGTTCTTTTTTTTTTCTAAAATATACCTAAGCATTTTTCAGCTTTTTTTTTTTTTTCAAATTTGTTCAACTTGTATATTTACCCGTTTATTATCAATGCTAATAAAATGATATGGTTATTTTTTTCCGAAAGTTTAAAATATTGACATTTAATCCCTGTCAGACCATTTTATACCATCTACAATTCCGTGTATTAGGTAATATTTTTTCTATACCTCCATATTACTATTATCATGTTCTAAAATACAAAAATACCACAACAAATATTTTTGCAGTTTTATCATTTCAAATTCGCTCAACTTGCATATTTATCCGATGCTAACAAGATGATAAGCCTAATTTTTTTTTAAGTACAAAATTAAGGGTAGTCAGGACGAAGAAAATTTAAAATATCGGTATTTAAGCCCTGCCAATCTGTTTCAATCAGAATGAAACCTACATCATACAAAAGTTCATTAAATTTTACATCAATATACCGAGTTTAATCAAAATCGTTACAAAAATTTTGAGGAATTCGTAAAAAGGTGCGAAATGCACGGTATAAAGTGGCTCTTCTGGTTTGCCGACTTGGTTTAAAAAAATATGCTGTGATAGCTCAAGCATATACGTTTCTAAAATATGAAATTTCAGTTTTGTACACCTTAATATTTTCATCCTGGACTTACATACGCACATAAACACAAATATTTTTGCGGGACTTGGTCATAAGAACTAAAGGGACCCTAAAATGTGTATTTCTGTTGAATTTTGAATTCGAAAAATTCACTGTCGCTATACTTTCCCTGACTATACATTTCATTCAAATATGGGTGAGTGAAATATATTTATATTTGTAATGAAATAATATATATTTTAATATTCCATCGTTAAATGGATTTTTTTAAATTAAGTAACAATGAACGTCGGTTTTTTTCCAATAATTGAAAAAAAAAAAAACTTAAGGAGCATATTACAAAGAAAAAAAAGAAATCTAATCTGGAAAAGATCTCAGACAATAGTAGTTCTATCTCGGGTCTTCAGAATTAATCTAAGCATTTCCATCCTCTGAAAAGGAACCGCCAGTAACTATATCCACTGTTGTTCCCTTTTACTTCCCTTTGGAAAAATATCAGAAAACATAAGGTTTGGAAAAAAAAAAAATACATAGAATTAAACAAGATGGAATTATGAAATAAAAAATTTAATTTCACATGAAAGGGAAGCCTCATCAAGTAGAAGAGCCTTCCTAATTCGAGGAGTGGGGAAAAGGAGGAGTTTAAACTAAACGCTAAAGGACAAGATGGGGCGAATCATTATTCTTCAAAAATACATTTCCCTCGAGTTAGTATTCTCCGGGAATTTTCTTCTAATTAGAAAAGTGGAACAGAAGGGAGCCTTTGACGCGGGGTAAGGCTTCGCCTCCTTATTTTAACGATGGCAACAGGCTTAGGGTAGTAATCAAAGAAAAATTGTCTCCCTGTAATTAATAGAACCGTTTCCGATATATATATATATATATATATATATATATATATATATATATATATATATATATATATAATATTATATATATATTGTTAATAGTTTACAGCTCAGAAATATTCAATTTATATGTTACACTAAATTAAAAAAAAATAATAATTTTTTTAAAATTAGTGCCTGTTAAATGTTACCATGATTTTTTTTTTTTTTCATAATACCTACCTCGCCTTTGAAGGCTATGCGGGGTTTCTCGGGCCATGAGGGCAAGGGTTAGCTAAATGCTGAAATAAAAGCCTCCCCCGCACCGAGTCTCGAACTCGTTATTATTTGGTTTCAAATTATTTGGTCCTCTCAGTTGCTAGGCCTACACGCGTTTAAAGCAACGCGTGCTAACCCGCTCAGCTACCCGACCTCCAAATTTCTTTAAACCATAATTTTTCTTCAAAATGGTACTCCGTTGTATGTATGGTGCCTGCATTTATTATTATATTTCTCTCTCTGTTTATTTAAATTTGTACTCTCTCTGTTTATTACTTTTTTTTTAATTTGTACACATGCTGAAAATGTGATCTAAGGGCCTTAATACTTATTTCTTAATACTTATCAGGCAGATTTTCTTATATTCTAAAATAAACAAACTGAGATTAAAATTGTTTTAGGTGTTCTCAATATTTTACATTATAGTGTTTAAATGATAATTGTGATAAAATTAAGTACGTATGAAATGGAGTATTTAAGTATGTTCAATACATGAAATAAGAACATCATAAATACAAGGAATTTCCATCCTTATTTAAAAATGAATAAATTTTGCTTGATAATAATTAATAGTTTTTCATTGAATCTTGCTCTAAATTACTCCATTCATGACGTTATAAGTGAACTTTGTATAAGCGTTTGAATACAATAGCCGCTTGCTGAGTGAGCTGATAATGGCCCTCAAATCAACACACCTACGCCCATTAACATTCCGATCCTGGTGGCGCCTCAAGAATAACATCATGCTATCTGTGAGATACGCCACCGAAATTCGATGGTCGATTTTACATACTAATAAAACTGAATTAGATTGAAAAAACAGGCCAGGAACAAAGAGATCCAGGACGAGACGCTAAATATGGTGAAGAGCAGAGGAGAAACATCGGTACTGAAAAAATGCTTAGTCCAACTTACTTATGTAAATGTCTAAATAGAAAGTAGCCGAGATAAGTTCACTTTTAATGGACGAAGAGATGCAGCTATCTGGGCCGGCTATCGTAGGGATGGTCTCGGTAAGGACGTCAATATATTTATATAAGTGAAGATAGGACAGTTCTATCTGCCGGCTAAGGGAGGCTTCTAAAAGGTCACATTCAGTTAGTACCGGGGTGGTCCGACAGTCTACTTCTTCAACCTCTTCTTAGTAAGTCTTTTCTTCGTCATTCATTTTTTGTTATTATTTTGTCTTTGTCGATATGCTCTCCTGGGATGGATAGATATCTCTATCTAACTCCTAGGAAGTGGGAACCTTGGTTTTATCATGGATGCTATTCACATCTTTTTCTTCAACGGTTGGTAGATGAACGTTATTTTCTTTTGATGGATTTAAATATTGAACCAAGTTCCTTCGTAGATTTTATGGTTCAGTATATTTTTTTCATGTATATTATACCGTTTACTTAATTTAAAGTCCTCTTCAATAATTGCCGAACAAAACGGTCCATTCCTATCCATAAATGATGAAAATAGACCTTCTGGAGAGTGTCAGTCAATCAACAAAACATTTTCCAAAGTCCCCAACTCATGCAAAAAAAGATGATTGTTACTGTTTGCTTACTGGGCCTCATTTAGTTCGATTTACTACAACTTCTTGAAGCCTGGCCAAACCAGCAATGCTTAATTGTATGACTATTCTATTTTATCAGCTTTTTATCAATTGTAGATTTCAGTTCCTCCAAAGGCGCATTCAACTTCCATGAAATGGCTACTTCACCCCTTTCTCTTACTGACATCAATATCTCAGAATGCCTTCCTTCTTATTTACCAATTCTTTCATTAGTAGTCTGAAGTGAAAAAAAAGTTTCATACCTAAAGAAGCAGAATAACGGTCATCCATTTTTTGTATTGTTTTGAGAAAGGGAGCCTTTAATTAAAGCTTGAGTTTTTCTTTTTGTTTTTCATACACTCTGACCAGAATTTAAAGTAACGTGCCACCTGACATCCTATCAGACTCGACTATGTTTACCATAGGTCATCAATTCAATTTCTTATTTATTCGTTGACTATTCCACTGAAAGGAGCCAAAATAATGATGGATATGACATATCATTATTTTGGAATAGTCAAAGTAATTACCCGAATCACACTAGTATTAAGTAACGTGATAGCATCGCGGAGGCTCATATGGGTGTGTTAAGTTGTTAGGATCTGTGAACAACAAATTCCTAAGGTCCTGACTTCCTGTTCAATTGGGCTAAAATGCACTCACTATTATTTGTCTATAATTAACCTTAAATATACATACGTATTTATATTGTTAATTTAATCACTGATATTTTTAAATTTTATTGGTTGTAGATAGTTTAAAAATAACAGTTGTGTTATATTTCATGACTGTTATAACTTTTATCATTTTATAACTTGTATATTTTATAAAAATGTTAAAATCAAACAATTTATGTCGAATAATCGAAGTTTACTGTTGAGTTTTAAAGAAATCTCTGGGTTCCACGATATGATTATAGCTTTTATTTTTAGTAATATAGCGTGCAATAATAATAAAGTTTCTCAAGTTTCATGTTTAATAAAACCCAGGGCCATAACTCACCTATTGAGCGGGTTTTCGTAGTCGACGAATTCAGGACACGTAGCCTTGTATTTTATCATGTGACTTTCATAACCAGGACATAAATTTACTATAGTAATAAAGATAAAGAGAATTTGAGTTATTGTAATACTTTACGATTTTTAGATTTACAATATATAAGTATAGTAGACCTTTGTTTGTTTCTCTTATGTGTTTATCACTTCATTTTTATTTTCTCTTATCCTAATAAAATTTTTATCTCTAATCGTTTTAATCTCGAAATAATAAATAAATACAAGTAAATATTTGCATGCGATTTCGAAAAAAAGTCACTTATATTTATATAATATAATTACAAAAAATAGATTTTATGTTTTAAAAAACTCGATTCATTTGTTATTATTATTTTTTTATAACAACGGTCTGCAAAGGTGAGAAAAAGGTTTCGCTAATCTTTAGATAATTTTATAACAAAAGGGGAGGAATAAATTTCCAAAAGAAAACAAATATTAATGTTTAAAATATCAGTTTATTCGTAAACTATCGAACTATAATTAATTTACTGGAAGGAATTAGTCCGGTGGCGGTCATTAAATGAAACAACTAAATAGTTTCAACTATTTTATTGTTTGCCAACGTTTTGACCCCCTTTGTGGGTCATCATCAGGGCGCATGGTGGGAGAATGGAAAATAATTAATTTAAATAAAAATTTATATATTTAAAAATAGTTAAATTTTTTGTTTTTTAATTCCAATTTTTGTTTCTTGAAAAAATTGGAATCCTTTTTTTAATAGAAATACTAGTATTAATTTCCTCAGAGTCTAAATAACCGAGTACATCAAAATTACTTTTTGTGTATGTGGAAATCTAGCCCAAAAACTAATCTTTTTAACTAAAGTGCTACTTAATATAATGACAATATTATGGCTTTCTCGAAAAGATCTCTAATGATTTTCCTGAAAAATGATAAGTTTCAGCAAGCCGTATTCCTGCCCTTTGACATTTTCATATATGTAGTACACCACCGAAAATAAGCTGAGAGAAGAGTTGTGATAAAAGTATGTTATTTCCGCATAATTCAGCAACAATGCATGCTACAGTAAACTTTGTATGCAATCTTATGAAATCTTATTTCGAATTCTTAAAAAAAAAAAACTCAATTTCTGAATGACAGGGAAAAACAGTAGATCATGGGTACGTAAATCGACAAACTATTGATTTTCATAGGCAGTAAGAAATTGAGTTTGTGGAACGTCGGATTGATGGTTAATAGAAATAAACGAAGTTGTTATGTAATGTTACATTACAAAACATATTCTCCTCTAAACTGTTGTCAATTTTTCGTGTTAAATTTAGGGTAAAATAAGATACGCAATAAAAGTTACAGACTCAGCCAAAAGTACATATCCAAGTCAAAGTCATTACCCGAATTACACCAGTATTATGTGCATCGCCGAAGCTCATGTGGGCGTGTTAAGTTTGTTTATTTATTTAACGTCACTTTATGCAAATATTGCTAATCGGACCATCGTCCGATCAAACAGTGGGAGTCCTAAATTTTGCCTATCCTGGTTTAATTAGGCCAGGGATCTTTAACAAGTACCTGACATCGGACAGTCTTGGGACCACCTTTTTAAGTCTCCTCCGAAGGACGGCATATGTAAGGAATTTTTCTCCTATTAAAAAATCCTAGGAAATCCTGCGGGTTTTGAGACCTTTGGCATAGGAGGCTGTTATGCTATCCACCGTCCTACAGCTGATCCATGGACGTATTTAGTTATTAGGATCTGTGAACAACAATTTCCTGAAGGGACCGAGGTGTGGGTGGTGGGATTGTTTAATCTTGAGTGTACAAACTTGGTCGATGTTTATTTGATGGAGTTGTGTTGATAAACATTGGTACTATTGGAATTAAATCTTGGGATTTGCTAAAGCTATTATTATTAGAAAATGATGTTATGGCGTTGCAACTTTTATTTTATTTATTAGAGATTATATGTTTCTTGATAAAACAAGTAAAAGTTCTACGAAAACTTTTTAAAAAAAATTGTTTTGAGCCTTATTGAATAAAAAAATTCGCATTTCTGTGAGAGAAGACATGATGAAGTTTTTCCAATATTATTGAAAATTTTTCCAGTTTTATGTTTGTCAATTCAAGTATCAATTAAACTAACTAGACATACGCTCTTATCTTTCACTTAACTAGAAAAGACTCCTCTACGTGGCTATCATAAGGCCTATATGGACTTGAGCTAAGTTGAGCTTTGAGCCTCTACTAAACCATCGTATCCAATCCCTACAACCCAAAATCCTTCGTAAAATCCTCAACGCTCCTTCCCTTGTGACAAATGAACTCATCCATATGTTGCTGATCTGGCCCTAACCAGATATCAACTCCTTCCATGACAAACCCCTCTCCCACTCTAACCCACTAGTTTGAATCCTTGCTTCCTCCTCCAATCAAACGAGGCGTCTGAAAAGAAGATGGTCTCGAGACCTTCTGGTATTGAATAGTTACAGGAGTGCTACCAATCAATAGTTCTTCATCAAGTCTGTTTCATGTCATTGCTCTTTTATCAAGTACCAGTATACTGATACCTGGTTAGACCTACATATTTCTGACTCTCCTGTAAAAATTATTTCCTCATCGCAGCATCCCGTTCCTTTCTTATCATCACACGACCTTATCCATATTACTTATGATCTACCAGTCAAATCCTACAACCCAAGAATCATATCATATCGAAATTTAGACCTTCTTTCCTACGAATCTCTTCAACCTGATCTGGACTCAATCCACTGGGACACGATATACTCCGACAACTCCATTGATCCTATGGTCTCCACTCTTACCTCAAACCTACGATCCATACTAGACATCCACGCTCCCCTGAAAACCAGAATCTTACGCCGTCCTACTGCGCCTTGGCTCACCCCCGAGATAAAGGATATGATGAAGAGAAGGGAAGCAGCGAGACGCAAATTTCGACGCACCCGTTTGCAAGAAGACTATGTGTCTTTCAAGAAGCTTCGTAATGAAACCCAATGCGCAGTGCGACGTGCTAAATCCCTCCATATCCATTCTGTCCTTTCCGATGCTCCTGATAATAAATCCAAATGGAAAATCCTTAGAAAATTGTCATTTCCCGAACCCAATAACCCCAGTTCTTTCCAAATCACGCCTGACGAACTCAATAACCATTTCATATCCTTTGCTTCTGATTCCTCGACAGCTCCTGACATTACTTACCGAAGCTTCAATCCCAACAGTTTCTTCTTTTCTCACGTGTCGTACGACGAACTACTCAATGCAATCTTAAAATCCCGTACTAACGACTATGGACCGGACAATATTCCAGTAAAACTAATAAAATCCAGCCTCCCATCTCTCATACCGGCATTATATCATATTTATAATTTCTCTCTGCAAAATTCCACTTTTCCTTCTTCCTGGAAAACCGCCCTCGTCCGACCACTAAATAAAGTTCCGAATCCTGCCTCACCGCAAGATTTCCGTCCTATCTCTATTCTCTCCAATCTATCAAAACCGCTCGAACCCCTTGTACAAACCCAACTATCAAATTTCCTTGAAGAAAACTCTCTCCTTAGTCCTCTCCAATCCGGGTTTCGACCTGGTTATTCTACCCAATCCGCTCTCCTTAAAATAACACAAGACCTCCAAAATGCCATTGATCATCAAAAATTAACTATACTCATCCTCTTAGATTTCTCAAAGGCGTTTGACACGGTTGACCATAGTATCCTTCTTAACAAACTCCAAAATCTACCAGTATCCAACAGTGCTTTACGCTGGTTTCAATCCTTTCTCTCCGATCGTTCTCAGTATGTAGTAGTGCCAGATCAACCTCCTTCCAGTACCCTACCTCTATCCTGTGGTGTCCCTCAGGGATCGTCTCTATCTCCTACCCTATTCGCTATCTACATTAATGACCTCCCTCTCCATATCAATCACTCTAAATACCACCTCTATGCTGATGATTTCCAAATATACCTCTCCTTCCCACCTTCCGACCTATTACTAGCTACAAAAAAATTACAAGAGGACATAAATCAAATAAGCCACTGGGCTGAAGTGAATAAGTTAAAATTGAATGTTGAAAAAACAAAAGCAATTGTAATAGGATCCCCTCACCTTCTGAAAACCGTTCCTCATATTCCAACCTTGTTCCTCAATAGTTATCCTATAAAGTTCCACCCTACTGTCCGAAATCTGGGAGTAACCTTCGATCAATGTCTATCCTTCAAAAATCATATTTCAGAAATCTCTCGACGTACCCTTTCAACCTTAAAGCGACTGTATTCCCTCCGTCACCTATTTCCGCTTGAAACCCGAATACTCCTCGTTACCTCCCTAATATTCCCCCACTTCGACTATTGCTGTACGGTATATGGTGGTGTGTCTGGGGATCTCGAGGTAAAAATAAAACGCTTAATAAATTCCTTTGTTCGCTTCATCTTCGGGGTCCCTAGATACACCTCTGTATCCCAACTTTATGGAGAGCTGAAGTGGCTTAACCCTTCCAATCGTCGCAAGTATTTCCTTGCGTCATTCCTTTACCAAATTATCCAATCCCGCCGTCCATCATATATTTTTGACCTCCTACAGTTCAAATCCTCTGTCCATTCCCGTTCTACATGCTCCAGGCCTTCGGATTTATACAGTACGGCCCACAGAACTGCACATTTCGACAGATCCTTTCTCATTCGATCCTCCATCCTATGGAATTCTATCCCTTCCTCCATCCGTCACTCCAATTCTCTTTCTACCTTCAAATCCCGCATATTTGATCACTTATTGCACATCCAGGCTCAATAGAATTCTAAATAAGCTTTTTATTTATTTATTTTTTTATATATATTTTTTTTTTCATCTCATTTAAATATGTATATTTTATACCATTAATTATTGACTTGTATATATTTAATTAATTTACTCTAAGACTCTAAAGCCCTTTTTTTTTGTACATTTTGTATATTTGTTCTAAAGGGACATGTCCCAGAATAATAAAGAACTTATTTATTTATTTATTATTTAAGTACAGTTATGCATTTCAATAAATAATATATATTTTTTAAGTATCAATTGTTAGCTTATCAAAGTGGGGATTTCCAAATCTCAATTTAAATTTGAAATTATTTAAATGTGATATTATGAATCGGGTTTCTTCTCTGAATCCTCGAATCTGCATTGTTGCATATTGTAATTTGTTCAAGCTGATTTCCAATTCAATTCACTTGGGTTAAAAACATTTATCTATCTTTTATGCGTTGATATCTCTGCAAATACGGACTGTTGATCAGTTAGCACAGAATGTAGCAACAAGAATAATATATTTTTTATGTTAAAGAATTGCCCCAGTGACTCTTCCAGAAGGACAACACCTCAAGTGAGAACAATGATCGATCTAAAATGAGATATTCTGATAAATCGTCATTGTATTCATGTCCATAGCCAAAGATAGAAGTAGCCGAATCCATTAGTGGTTTCGTAAAAGCGGCATCTAATTCTATCTCATAGGGCCTATTAGAATATTCCGATAATGGCAGATTAATTCAATGGCATCCATCATAAGATGGAGGTGATGAAACCACTTTCTCCACTCGCCGTAATCTAATATCGAACGCGGAGGTCCTTCGACGGTCACATGCGACGCTAACGCCTCATAGGGCCTAGGTTGTGTAACGATTCCTGATCACAATTCTATTCTTGTGCGATAGAGAACGGAGCCGATAGTGTTTATATTGCCTCCGCTGTCAATAGATGCAGATAGGCTATCGGCTACAGCCAGACCGCACTATAGGAGAAAGTTCTGCCAAATGTCCGTTTAAGGAACTTCTTGATATGTTAGATAGTGTTTGTTTTTGGTACTATTGATCTTATCGACAATATTCGGCATTTAAACTGAATCATTGGTGTTTTCTTTAGTTATACAATGAATTTTGTTTTGATAGAAAAGAATAGAAAAGAAACTTTATTCTGGGACTATGTCCCTTAAGAATAACCATTAAGAACAAAATAATAAATTATAACTGGAAAAAAACAATATATAATTACAATTAAATAACACAAGAATGAAAAAAAAAAAGAAGAACGGGTCGTAGTACCATCTCTATTTACAAATTCTAGAAATAAATAAATAAGAATAAACATAAAATGTAACTTTTACATCTCATTAAAGTAAGTGCATTAAAGTGAAATTCACCTTGCATAAGTTGGCATAATAAAAATTAGCTAACATCTGACTGAAGAGAAAGGAAGTATTGAAAGAGGAGGGATTTGAATGATGATAGGGAAAGAGCATGACGGATGTTTGAAGGGAGAGTATTCCGTAAGGCAGTAGACCGGGATAAAAAGGAGCAGTCATATTTTTTGGTTCTATGGAAAGGAGTGTGGAGGACAGGCGGGATCTTGTTTCCTGGTGATGGGTTGAGGATTTAAATACAAGAAGGCTGTGGACATAAAATGGATGGTGGGAGTTTATGATATGTATTTATGTATGTATTAAAATTTAAATTAATGTACCATATACATTTTTTATGAGTGTAATAACTCAATTACGCAGACACTTATCCGCTGTTTAGAGACTGGGGGTGGCAGATAATTATTTATATCCTGGGTCACTTCGGGCAAAAAACCTGTGACGATTAAGCATAGCAGATCTCGAAACAATCTACAATCCAATTTTGCTTTAATTTCAATTGTAAAATTATTTCGTTTGTTCTATTTACCTAAACCTATATAATGTATTATTAGACTTAGGTTTCCAAAATTATTTTTTTATTGAACCCCAATAATATACCTCAAATAAAATGATCAAAAGATGTGCTATAAATTTGTGGTATAAACATAAAAAAACTGGTACGCGCAACCCACGACTTTCACTTACCTCCCTTCTTAAAATAAATTTAAGAATTTTTAAGTACCATCAGAGGCAATATCAAAAAATTAATTACATAAAGTTTCGATAGAAACATGTGTATTATTAAATAGTCTATTATATTTTTGTCTACAACAATCAGTTAGTTTTATTCGCTTTTCATCACTCTCTATTAACTTCTACAATTCCGTGTATTAGGTAATATTTTTCTATACCCCCATATTACTATTATCATGTTCTAAAATACAAAAATACCGCAACAAATATTTTGCACTTTTATCATTTCAAATTCGCTCAACTTGCATATTATCCGTTATTTATCGATGCTAACAAGATGATAAGCCTAATTTTTTTTAAAGTACAAAATTAAGGGTAGTAAGGACGAAGAAAATTTAAAATATCGGTATTTAAGCCCTGCCAATCTGTTTCAATCAGAATGAAACCTACATGATATTAAAGTCCATTAAATTTTACATAGATACAGCGAGTTTAATCAAAATCGTTACAAAAATTTTGAGGAATTCGTAAAAAGGTGCGAAATGCACGGTATAAAGTGGCTCTTCTGCTTCGCTGATTTTGATGGAAAAGTTGCTGTAACATCTCGGGCGTATTGTTGTCTCAAATAAGAAATTTCAGTTTTGTACGACTTTTCGTTTTCGCGCTAGACTTACCACACACACACACTCGGACACACAGACCCACACACACAGGCCTTTTGGCGAGACTAGGTCATATGGTCTCAGAGGACCCTAAAACGTGTAATTACTTTAAAAACTGGAATTCGAAAATTTTCACGATCGCAATACTTTTTCTTTCTATATATTTCATATGTAGGTAAGTGAAAGTAAAGTACTTACAAAAGTAATTTACAGAGAGTATTTCTATTATATTCTAAAAATTATTGTAAAATCTTTAATGTTGACATTTAGTTATTCCTTATACTTCTTGTATAATTATGTTTGTAATAAAACATTGTTCCTGTTCATTGAACTTTTTTTACACCACGACTTGTGCAGAAGGTCATTTGATATAACTACCTCATAGTCGTGTGTTTAAAGGTAGTAGAGATGGCCATCTTCTGCCTTCCAAATTCTTCTTATTCGGCTTTCAAAAACCTCTTTGTATACTTCCATAATGAGAATACTATTTGGCTGTGAGGAGGGCCTGATCCGAATCACCCAGTGACCTATTGTGAAACCTTTCCATTAGCACGCTTAAGAGGCGGACCCCACCAAATATGGTCCTCCGGAGGTGCAGTCCACTCCACGGACAACAATGACAACCCGCCCCGGTAGGACACGAGGCCCCTGGTGTTGCAGCTGATGTACGAGCAGATATTACTCCCTGCCATTTCTGCGGATACTCCGACTGCGGCTCTCCTAAAGGCAATGCAAATGCTCGGTCGACAAGGCCTCACAAATATCCACTGCCTGGGTAATTAATATCCAAGTCCTCTTTGCGGCCGTATCCCAAAGATGGATAAAATCCGCCGGCCGCTTTTGTAAAAAAACTGACCGGCCGGCGACGGCTCTGGCGAACAGGACTCTAATTCACTCATCGCTCGCTGATTGATTTAGCGCTGGGTCTGGAGCGCGTGCAACATTGGCTATATTTATTCATGCCGGCTTCACAAAGGGCCCTTTGGATTTATTACTTTTCTTTCTATTTAGTCATTTCCTATTATATAGTACGCTGTCCAATAGTTTATCATTTTTATCGAGGCTAGAAATAATGGAGATTTGAAATATGAACTCGTACGACGGAAGTTGCCTTTTATTTTATTAGAAGGTGTTAATTGAAGTTTCTATTTATTAATATATATATATTTTTTTTATTGAAATTTACAACTGCACAAAAAATACACCAAGTAAATATGCTGTAATTTTATAACACATGGAATGAACATGAAGAGAAACTGCCCATTGGCAGCACTCTTTGGTAGTGAGTCTAAACAAGAAGGTCTCGAGGCCATATTTTTTTCAGACGCCTCGGAGGATTATCAGGAATGGAAGAGGAAGCAAGGATTGAAACAAATGGATTAGAGTGGGAGTGGAGTTTTTCATGGAAGGTGTGATACCTGGTACGGGCCAAATCAGCAACATATGGAACATTAAGATCATTGTGAATGATTTTATTCGTGACAAAGTAAGGAGCGTTAAGGATTTTGCGATGGATTTTGGATTGTAAGGATTGGATACGGGAAGAGTTTGATGGTTTAGTAGAGCCCCAAAGCTCTACTCCGTAGGTTCAGATAGGCCTTATGATGGTCATGTAAATGAGTAATAATTGAAGTTGAAATTGATAAATGTAGGGCGTTGAGTATATTGAACATTTAAAGTGGAAATTAAACGTATTATTGTATATAAAAATTCTGGTGCGCGCAAAATACGACTTTTACTTACCTTTGTTGTAAAAATCATTTGAAGAATTTTCAAATAAAAAAAAGAAGAAATTAAATGAATTTTTTAGAGATGAATAAAGGTCAACGAATTAATTAAATTGAATTTTGATAGAAACATTTGTTTTATTAAATAATTCATTATATTATTATCTATAACAATCTGTCAGTTTTATCAATTTTTCATCACTCTCCATTACTTTTAGGATTGTTTGTATAGATTAATATTTTTTCTAAAATCTTTAGCTTTCCATATTATACATACATATTATCTTAAAAAAAAAAAAAAACATTAAAAAAACACTTTTTTACTTTTCTTTTTAAGTTCATCTAACTTATGTATATATAGCCATTTTTATCAATGCTAACTAACAACAGGGAATGGATAACTTTTTCGAATCTACAAAATTAAAGGTACTTTAGAGGAAGAAAATTTAAAACATCAGCATTTAAGCCCTTTTGGACTAATTAAATCCGAATAAAACCTACATCATTTAAAACCCATTAAATTTTATTTCGATATGGTGAGTTTAATCAAAATCGTTATAGCCGATTAGAGAAAATCTTAAAAATGTGCAAAATGCATGGTATAAAGTAGCTCCTCTGGTTGGCCGATTTTGATCGAAATGCTGCTGTAATATCTCAGGTCTAGACGTTCTTAATATATGAAATTTCAGTTTTATACTACACATAGTTTTCGCGCTATACTTACTACTTGCACACAGACTCACAGACCTTTTTGTGGGACTTGGTTATTTGGACTCAAGGGACGCTAAAACTTTTATTTCCGTTGACAACTGGAATTAAAAAATTTTCATGACCGCAATACTTTCCTTTACTATAAAAGTGAAAGAAAAAGGAATCTGAATGAATTGTTTTTACTGAAATTAAAAATATTTTTCTCAAGACTAATGAATGTTACGGATTCCCTAGAGTTATATCTTCGGTTATTTTATATTTATTTATATGTCAATATTTTCTGAATTATTCAAAATGAGGGGTGGTTAGGGGATAAGACGTGATAAAGCAGTTAATGAGCCTGCACCTGTTTCTTTTTCTGTTTCGGGGCTTAAAGAGACTTTAATTGCCTCAGATTCTCGGAATACCGAAAACCGTTGGGGGGCGTAATCGCGCGCCTTCCGCCAAGAGGTCCCGGTAGCCCTTCCGACAAAGGCAGATATTTACTCAGCATATTCCACTCTTTTATTTTCATTCACCGCTGGCAATCTGTTTTGTAGATGTATTGCGGTTTACCTCTACATATCTTATTTAAATTTTATCCGATGTGGTCTTACTGCGTCGATTGAAAATTGTTTATTAATTTGTTTTGGTACTTCGTAATTAAATCATTAGAGAATACATACAAATTACTTACAAAAATACATATTAAATCAACTACAATGCACTACTTTCTGTAATTCTAATCAGTTCAGATTAATTAATTTAATTATGACCTCGAACCCTGCTCTCTACTCTTATTCAGCATTCCGCGAAGGGTTTCTATTATGAAAACTGGAATGTGGGAATGAGTTCGCAAATTTAGTTTGCACATACATGCCTGTAGCTCTTCAAACGAATCGAGTAAAGAATGACGTATGTTATACTCCTTTTGTAATGTTATTCTACCATAATTACATAGTACAGCCCTGTCTTTGAAGAGTATATTTATAAATTATATATATTCAAAGCGAAACAACATTACATATTTATGAGAAGTTCAGTTGTCTTTTTTAATCAATCATAAAATTTAAAACTTACATCGAACGTAAACGAAAAATAAACAATGTGTAACCATAACAGAACAGGAATTAATAAAATATGCGTTAATAAATTTTAATATAAATATTAAAATGGCGATTAAGTAATATATTCTTTTGGTTTCAATTTTCAATTTATGTGCTATAAAAGAAATGATTTATTAATATGATTATATACATATATATATATGTTCTAAATAATAAAATAAAGTAATATATTCTTGAAGATGAATATTTCCTGTTTGTTTAATTGAATTATTATATTTTTTCACTTGGTTGCAATTCGATAAAATACCAATGTAATAAAATATACATTTTTACTTTCACTTACTATATATAGTAAGGGGAAGTATTGCGATCGTGAACATTTTCGAATTCCAGTTTTCAACGGAAATACACGTTTTAGGGTCCCCTGAGTCCAAACAACCAAGTCCCGCAAAAAGGTCTGTGTGTGTGTGTGTGTGTGTGTGTGTGTGTGTGTGTGTCTGAGTGTGTGTGGTAACTCCCGGGCGGAAACGGTAAGTCCTATGAAACTGAAATTTCATATTTAAGATAACTATGCGCCCGAGACGTGACAATACTTTTTTTCATCAAAATGAGCTTACCAGAAGAGGCACTTTATACCATGCATTTTGCACCTTTTTTCGATTTTCTCGAAAACGGTTCCGACGTTTTTTAATAAACTCGCTATATCGATGTAAAATTTAATGGGCTTTAATATCATGTAGGTTTTATTTGGATAAAAATGGTCTGACAGGGCTTAAATGCCGATATTTTAAATTTTCTTCCTCTAAAGTACCTTTAATTTTGTAGATTCAATAATAATAACTAAATTATCTTGTTAACGCTGATGAAAAACAGGTAAATATATAAATTGAATAAATTCGATACCCAACTAAAGGAGAAAACAGAAAAAATATTTTTTTAATGCAATTTTTCGTTTTTGAACATAAGAGCAGTAATATACATGTATGATATACCGTTGGAAAGCTAAAGATTTTAGAAAAAATATCATCTCATACACAAGCTTTTAGAAGTTAATGGAGAGTGATGAATAGAAGATAAAACTAACTGATTATTTAAGATAATAATATAATAGATTTTTTAATAAAACACATGTTTCTATTTAAATTCATTTTGATTAATTCCTTGATAGTTCCACGTATTTTTAAGTAGCTCTTCAAACGAATCGAGTAAAGAATGACGTATGTTATACTCCTTTTGTAATGTTATTCTACCATAATTACATAGTACAGCCCTGTCTTTGAAGGGTATATTTTATAAATTATATATATTCAAAGCGAAACAACATTACATATTTATGAGAAGTTCAGTTGTCTTTTTTAATCAATCATAAAATTTAAAACTTACATCGAACGTAAACGAAAAATAAACAATGTGTAACCATAACAGAACAGGAATTAATAAAATATGCGTTAATAAATTTTAATATAAATATTAAAATGGCGATTAAGTAATATATTCTTTTGGTTTCAATTTTTCAATTTATGTGCTATAAAAAGAAATGATTTATTAATATGATTATATACATATATATATATATGTTCTAAATAATAAAATAAAGTAATATATTCTTGAAGATGAATATTTCCTGTTTGTTTAATTGAATTATTATATTTTTTCACTTGGTTGCAATTCGATAAAATACCAATGTAATAAAATATACATTTTTACTTTCACTTACTATATATAGTAAGGGGAAGTATTGCGATCGTGAACATTTTTCGAATTCCAGTTTTCAACGGAAATACACGTTTTAGGGTCCCCTGAGTCCAAACAACCAAGTCCCGCAAAAAGGTCTGTGTGTGTGTGTGTGTGGTAACTCCCGGGCGGAAACGGTAAGTCCTATGAAACTGAAATTTCATATTTAAGATAACTATGCGCCCGAGACGTGACAATACTTTTTTTCATCAAAATGAGCTTACCAGAAGAGGCACTTTATTACCATGCATTTTGCACCTTTTTTCGATTTTCTCGAAAACGGTTCCGACGTTTTTTAATAAACTCGCTATATCGATGTAAAATTTAATGGGCTTTAATATCATGTAGGTTTTATTTGGATAAAAATGGTCTGACAGGGCTTAAATGCCGATATTTTAAATTTTCTTCCTCTAAAGTACCTTTAATTTTGTAGATTCAATAATAATAACTAAATTATCTTGTTAACGCTGATGAAAAACAGGTAAATATATAAATTGAATAAATTCGATACCCAACTAAAGGAGAAAACAGAAAAAATATTTTTTTAATGCAATTTTTCGTTTTTGAACATAAGAGCAGTAATATACATGTATGATATACCGTTGGAAAGCTAAAGATTTTAGAAAAAATATCATCTCATACACAAGCTTTTAGAAGTTAATGGAGAGTGATGAATAGAAGATAAAACTAACTGATTATTTAAGATAATAATATAATAGATTTTTTAATAAAACACATGTTTCTATTTAAATTCATTTTGATTAATTCCTTGATAGTTCCACGTATTTTTAAGTAGCTCTTCAAACGAATCGAGTAAAGAATGACGTATGTTATACTCCTTTTGTAATGTTATTCTACCATAATTACATAGTACAGCCCTGTCTTTGAAGGGTATATTTATAAATTATATATATTCAAAGCGAAACAACATTACATATTTATGAGAAGTTCAGTTGTCTTTTTTAATCAATCATAAAATTTAAAACTTACATCGAACGTAAACGAAAAATAAACAATGTGTAACCATAACAGAACAGGAATTAATAAAATATGCGTTAATAAATTTTAATATAAATATTAAAATGGCGATTAAGTAATATATTCTTTTGGTTTCAATTTTCAATTTATGTGCTATAAAAGAAATGATTTATTAATATGATTATATACATATATATATATGTTCTAAATAATAAAATAAAGTAATATATTCTTGAAGATGAATATTTCCTGTTTGTTTAATTGAATTATTATATTTTTTCACTTGGTTGCAATTCGATAAAATACCAATGTAATAAAATATACATTTTTACTTTCACTTACTATATATAGTAAGGGGAAGTATTGCGATCGTGAACATTTTCGAATTCCAGTTTTCAACGGAAATACACGTTTTAGGGTCCCCTGAGTCCAAACAACCAAGTCCCGCAAAAAGGTCTGTGTGTGTGTGGTGTCTGAGTGTGTGGGTAACTCCCGGGCGGAAACGGTAAGTCCTATGAAACTGAAATTTCATATTTAAGATAACTATGCGCCCGAGACGTGACAATACTTTTTTTTCATCAAAATGAGCTTACCAGAAGAGGCACTTTATACCATGCATTTTGCACCTTTTTTCGATTTTCTCGAAAACGGTTCCGACGTTTTTTAATAAACTCGCTATATCGATGTAAAATTTAATGGGCTTTAATATCATGTAGGTTTTATTTGGATAAAAATGGTCTGACAGGGCTTAAATGCCGATATTTTAAATTTTCTTCCTCTAAAGTACCTTTAATTTTGTAGATTCAATAATAATAACTAAATTATCTTGTTAACGCTGATGAAAAACAGGTAAATATATAAATTGAATAAATTCGATACCCAACTAAAGGAGAAAACAGAAAAAATATTTTTTTAATGCAATTTTTCGTTTTTGAACATAAGAGCAGTAATATACATGTATGATATACCGTTGGAAAGCTAAAGATTTTAGAAAAAATATCATCTCATACACAAGCTTTTAGAAGTTAATGGAGAGTGATGAATAGAAGATAAAACTAACTGATTATTTAAGATAATAATATAATAGATTTTTTAATAAAACACATGTTTCTATTTAAATTCATTTTGATTAATTCCTTGATAGTTCCACGTATTTTTAAGTAGCTCTTCAAACGAATCGAGTAAAGAATGACGTATGTTATACTCCTTTTGTAATGTTATTCTACCATAATTACATAGTACAGCCCTGTCTTTGAAGGGTATATTTATAAATTATATATATTCAAAGCGAAACAACATTACATATTTATGAGAAGTTCAGTTGTCTTTTTTAATCAATCATAAAATTTAAAACTTACATCGAACGTAAACGAAAAATAAACAATGTGTAACCATAACAGAACAGGAATTAATAAAATATGCGTTAATAAATTTTAATATAAATATTAAAATGGCGATTAAGTAATATATTCTTTTGGTTTCAATTTTCAATTTATGTGCTATAAAAGAAATGATTTATTAATATGATTATATACATATATATATATGTTCTAAATAATAAAATAAAGTAATATATTCTTGAAGATGAATATTTCCTGTTTGTTTAATTGAATTATTATATTTTTTCACTTGGTTGCAATTCGATAAAATACCAATGTAATAAAATATACATTTTTACTTTCACTTACTATATATAGTAAGGGGAAGTATTGCGATCGTGAACATTTTCGAATTCCAGTTTTCAACGGAAATACACGTTTTAGGGTCCCCTGAGTCCAAACAACCAAGTCCCGCAAAAAGGTCTGTGTGTGTGTGTGTGTGTGTGTCTGAGTGTGTGTGGTAACTCCCGGGCGGAAACGGTAAGTCCTATGAAACTGAAATTTCATATTTAAGATAACTATGCGCCCGAGACGTGACAATACTTTTTTTCATCAAAATGAGCTTACCAGAAGAGGCACTTTATACCATGCATTTTGCACCTTTTTTCGATTTTCTCGAAAACGGTTCCGACGTTTTTTAATAAACTCGCTATATCGATGTAAAATTTAATGGGCTTTAATATCATGTAGGTTTTATTTGGATAAAAATGGTCTGACAGGGCTTAAATGCCGATATTTTAAATTTTCTTCCTCTAAAGTACCTTTAATTTTGTAGATTCAATAATAATAACTAAATTATCTTGTTAACGCTGATGAAAAACAGGTAAATATATAAATTGAATAAATTCGATACCCAACTAAAGGAGAAAACAGAAAAAATATTTTTTTAATGCAATTTTTCGTTTTTGAACATAAGAGCAGTAATATACATGTATGATATACCGTTGGAAAGCTAAAGATTTTAGAAAAAATATCATCTCATACACAAGCTTTTAGAAGTTAATGGAGAGTGATGAATAGAAGATAAAACTAACTGATTATTTAAGATAATAATATAATAGATTTTTTAATAAAACACATGTTTCTATTTAAATTCATTTTGATTAATTCCTTGATAGTTCCACGTATTTTTGTCTCTACCTGTATTTGAAAATTCTTTCATTGATTTTAAAAATGGAGGTAAGTGAAAGTCGTGTGTTGCCCGCACCAGATTTTTTTCTTAAGGTTGATACCTAAACTAAATACCCCGAAACTTTTACACTTTTAAATATCATATTGTTTTGGAACAATAAATATATCATAAGTCGATAATGTATATTTTTATATAATAAATTGTTTTTAAAAACCAAAACCCATAAGAGCTTAGCCATTTTGAAACCCGCTAAAAGTACATATTAATCATTTGACTCAAATAAAATTTTCATGTTACACGATATTATGGTTATTTTATGTCAGTTTATGAATAATTCGTATTCTAAGTTACTGATATGTCTTTGCTATGTTACTTGATATGCCACTATAGTGATACCTATTTCATTTGTTAATTTCCCCGTTAAGTTTGAGCTAATTTTTTTTTTTATACAGTTGTTAGTAGGCATAGTATTTCTTCTTTGGTGATTTTTCCTAAATTTTATATTGGTAAGAAGGTATTATGAGATGAGGGTCTGGCTTCACCTATTTAGTATAAAAACTGCTTCAGTAAACCATAATATTGCGGTCAAGGAAAAAATATCAGGCCTAGATTATTATTTTGGCCCAAAATCTATCTCTCAGGATTGTTTATAACCGTCGCTTGCGGAACGTAAATATTTGATTTGTTTTTCTCCTTTTTCTTTTTGATTTTGAACCTTTTGCCTTTGATATGTTAGCTCTGTTTGAAAGTTCTTAGTTCTTAGACCGGGGAGGTAATTTGAGATCTTTTCTTGGTAGTTTGACGTTCAAGATTGACCCAGTTCCGATGGTCTTGAGTTCCGAGCTAGTTTGCTGGCGGCTGTGCGCGATGTATCAACTATTGTGACTTCGGTAACAATATTATATTCGAATCTCAATTCAAATCAAATTTATTCAGATATCTAAACAGTGTTAGCTGGGAGCCCGTAGCTGAGTGGCTAGCGCGCTAGTCTCTCGTGCTACAGGTTCTGAGTAATTTAATTGAGAACCTACGAAAACCGAAGCGACGCAATTAAGTTGTTTAAAACAACCTAAAAACTGAATATTTGGTTAAAACCCTTTATCAAAATAATAGCAATGATTCAAGTCGTACTAAATTTGCCAATAAAAATACATAAAATGAAGAACACAATAAATTAATGGTTATGTATAACGGGTTTCGGTGCTTCTGCTGTATTATAGGAAATATAGTACGTTTTGGAAGGAAAGGTTGTCTGCTTACAGAGGACACAGTACGTTTTGGATGCTTTTAGTACCTTTTGAATGTGGATGTAGTACCTTTTTGAATGAAATACAATTTTCAATTACGATCTTAAAGGATTTATATATTTTTTATTTAAATCTGATGACGCGTTTAGATAAAACTAAACCAATAGTATCAAAATATCAATTTCGAAAAAAAAATGTCCTAAAGTACTTTTTTGAAATCAACGTCCCGTTGTCTTCTTAGATCTATAGAAAATTAATTATTTCAACAGTATTTTACGTAAGTAAATGATCTTATACTTTAATTGCTCTCCAATCATATTGAATATTGCGGGATTTTTAGTATGAACATTATGTACACAGTCAAAGTTCTGAAACGAAATCAGTTGGCAGTTGTTTTTTTTTTTTTTTGTTTTTTTTTGTAGTACATAATTATGAATTTTTATATTTATTATACTGATTTTTAAAACTGCATCTGAAATATCATATTGATTAATTTTTCTACAGGAAGCAGACGAATCAGACGAAGAAGAGCCTTGCGCCCTAAGTGAGAACTGGACGTTTCAGCCGGAAATACGTCGCTGGAGTAGAGTTTCTGAAGTGAACAGCCAAAAGTTGGCAGCACTCCAAGCAGCAGCCGGTAAGTGGTCATTACAAAGAAAACCATAAATGTAATTACTTATATATTAGCTTCTCAGTTAATGTGTTAACAATATTTTAAAAAACCTATTAATCTTGTGGGAAAAGGTCTTCTTCTTTCTCAGCTCATCAGGCGCATATAGCACCCCTTGCTCTCTCTACCTTCGCCTTCACACTATAGGTTTTATTAACGTTTTATTCTAAACTTTGTGGCATTTCTGACCAGCCTAGTCTTCAGAATTTTGGACATGCCGAAATATGCTCGATTCCCTAGCATGATTCTTCTTTTGACCTCTTCCTCTTCATCAAGCTGATCATTTATGGTAGATCCTAGGTACTGGAAGCTTTTAACCACTTCGAAGCTATGGTTTACAATTACATAATGAAAAGGTCTACGTTTAAGAAATACAATTTTGATTTTATTATATTTATCTTCCTTTTTTTCCTATTCCGTGCTAAACTGAAAAAATATTCGTGGTAGTTTTCGATTACCAAAAAATAATTCTTTGCTTAATGATCTTTGCTAAAAAAACAATCTTGAATGTATTACAAAGGATAAATCTATTCAATGGAATATTTGTTTAAAAATCCCTGCTTTCATTTATCATGTTATCTTTGCACTCTAAATTTTTCACAACCTCGGTAAATTTATTTTGAAAAATTTAAGATCCACCGCTAAGTTTTATCGAACGTTTTCTACTTTAGGACAAATATATATATTTACAAATAGAATAACATTTTTTATACAGTATTTAATAAATATCTTGTACTGAAGTATGCTTGTCTAAAATAAAAAATCTGGTGCGGGCAACACACGACTTTCACTTACCTCCATTTTTAAAATCAATGAAAGAATTTTCAAATAGAGTTAGAGATAAAAATACGTGAGATTATTAAGGAATTAATCAAATTGAATTTATATAGAAACATGTGTTTTATTAAAAAATCTATTATATTATTATCTTAAATAATCAGTTAGATTTATCTTCTTTTCATCACTCTCCATTAACTTCTAAAAGCTTGTGTATGAGATGATATTTTTTCTAAAATCTTTAGCTTTCCAACGGTATATCATTCATGTATATTACTGCTCTTATGTTTAAAAACGAAAAATTGCATTAAAATAATATTTTTTCTGTTTTCTCCTTTAGTTGGGTATCGAATTTATTCAATTTATATATTTACCTGTTTTTCATCAGCGCTAACAAGATAATCTAGTTATTATTATTGAATCTAAAAAATTAAAGGTACTTTAGAGGAAGAAAATTTAAAATATCGGCATTTAAGCCCTGTCAGACCATTTTTATCCAAATAAAACCTACATGATATTAAAGCCCATTTAATTTTACATCGATATAGCGAGTTTAATCAAAATCGTCGGAACCGTTTTTGAGAAAATCGAAAAAAGGTGCAAAATGCATGGTATAAAGTGCCTCTTCTGGTAAGCTCATTTTGATGAAAAAAGTTTTGTCACGTCTCGGGCGTATAGTTGTCTTAAATATGAAATTTCAGTTTCATAGGACTTACCGTTTCCGCCCGGGAGTTACCACAGACACACACACACACACAGACCTTTTTGCGGGACTTGGTTATTTGGACTCAGGGTACCCTAAAACGTGTATTTCCGTTGAAAACTGGAATTCGAAAATTTTCACGATCGCAATACTTTCCTTACTATATATAGTAAGTGAAAGTAAAAATATATACATCGATAATTTTCATCATGACGTGCGATACATATTTCATGTACATTTATTATGGTTAGGTTGTAAAAGTGTGCCGAAACGTTTAGTGCCCGAGACTATTTTTTTTTTTTTTTTTTTTTTTTTTTTTTTTTGCCGACGCTGTTTGCACCTGTAGGTTGGTTACCTTTAGCACTCCAGGTCAAATACCATTGAGTGCCTTTTTAGTTGGTCCTTTGGTATGCCGGTGTGAAGTGTGTTACCGAGACGTTGTGAGAAATGTTGACTTCTTGGATTTTCGGTCGAAAGGTATACATTTTCATATAAATAATAAATGATTATTTAAAAAAAAATTCTGTTGTCAAAAAAAGATATATTATTATGCGGGTTTTTTTTAACATAACATTTTTTTTTTACGTTAGGTGAAAAATTCAAACTTTCTAAAATTCGTTTGATTCTGCAAATTGCTATGAATTATTATATAAATATATCCATGTATATTGAATTTAGTTTTAATTTGACATGTGGTTCCTCTGATAAGTTATCAAACAATTCTTACTATCAAGAATGTCTCAGTAAATTCTAATTATGTCCATGTCTCGAAAGTTCAGAATATTTGTCAGTTTTAAATATTAATTTATCATCTATAAAATGACGATCAACAAATGTTTTAAGCAAATAGACAATGATGATATAGGATACTCAACCTTCCCTCATTTAAAGTTTTGAATTTAAATATGTCTATCATGCATTTATATTTTTTAACTATGTTTCAAATTTGATACGCATTGACAATTGAGACGTTGATTTCCAAAAGGTGCTATAGGACATTTCTTACAAACTTGATATTTTGAATTCTCATCATTTAATTATATCAAGATCTTCAATTTGGTTTTATCTAATGGACACCCAAGTTCTTTAAAACTCGATTTAGAAATGCTATTTTAAAGGTACTAAATTACAAATTTAGTTTCGTTCCAAATCAAACGAAAACATTTTATTCCATAAGTTTAATAGGGTGTTATAATATAGTATAAAAAAATAAAATAAAAAATTCTAGATTAAAATGAGAAAATAATCAAATAAGTAGGTTTAATAATATAGTAATGAGAGATTTTCGCGCTTCTGTAAAATTTTCTAGAATGGATTTAGAAAGTATCTTTAAGAAATCAACGTCTCAATTGTCGGTGGACAGGAACATTTTACTGAAAATCGCCGTCCAGGAAAATTACGGCGGTAAACAAAATTATCGCCGTTTTTATCATCTTATATCACAGAACGGTCTAAACATATATGAAGATCCTTCCTGAGTGTATACAAAACCATTAGGATATTGTCAGTTCTGAAAGGCACCTGGTGTATGCCTATTACTGTTCACTGTTGAACCTAAATTTGTATTGCATGAATAATTATAAAAAGTTAAACCTACTTACTGTTCTGAAAACATCATTAAAAATCGTAAGGATTTCTTTTCTAATCCTTTTTTCTTAATGAATTTTCTATCCCTCCTCCAATAATATATTTCAGTAACTGGTCTAAAGCTTTGACTAAGCTCAAATATTATTTCTGCCCTTGAACCTACTTAAGAGTTTGAACAGTTGAGAAGGACAATATTAGAAACACATTGACAATCGGGAACCTGGTAGAGTTCTCCTCAAGTTTGCTATTAGCAAGATGGAAATTATAAATACCAACCCTGTTGAGTTGTCTCTGTTCATCAGTCAGAATTGTGCATCTTAACCTGAAAATGTTAAATATTTTAGAAAAAGAATTTTTATAAGCATAATTATTGGAAATATATTAATTCCCAGTACAATCCTTTATACAATTAGAAAATAAATTATATTGTCTTTTTAAGTTTAGAAATTATTTCTTTATTAAAAAACAATATATGCCCACTGCTATGTAAACTTATCATGAAACAACTAATGTTGAAAAATGATGTATATAAAATACCTTATTTTGACAAAAATATTCCTTGAGTTTGAGCCATATTTAAAAAACTGTATACATTTTATAGCTTTCATGTCAAAATTCATTTATCTTCGAAATTTCTTTAAATATTTGAATTAGTTTCTTAATTAAATTATTGATATATCAGATTAAAAAAATAAATGCTGCCTGAGTAGTATTAGAAGGATCTAACTAATGAAGCCTCTCAATCAGTAAGAAATAAATAATCAGTCAATGTTTACTAATTCAGTCAAGCAGCTTCCCAGAAACCTTATCAGAGAGGAATTGTATGTTCACATCATTGTACTAATAAATTATTAATAAACCATATTAAATGTAAATCTTTATCTTAATATTTTATTTTTATGATTATATTAGGACTGAAGTAGAAAAGAAATTGGCTTGTTTATATTATTCCAAAAAAACATTTTTAACTAACATAAAAATCAGTGATTTTAAAACCTTTCAGGGTATTTCAGCCGTCTTCAGGACTCTTCACTCTCTATGATAAAATTCTCCAATAATTCATTTAGTTGTTCACTAAAAATAATAACAATCCCCTTCATATGGTTGCCACCATTATCCATGTATAAATTCATGTTATTATTTTATTTTTACTATTCAGAATAATTACAGTTATAACTGAGGTAGAAAAGAAATTGGTTTGTTTATATTCTTCCAAAACTATTTTTCATTAAAATAAAAATCAGTGATTAAGGTGTCTTGCTATTTCACCTATTTTTGAAAAAGATTTACATTCAATAATGGTTTAATAATAATTTAATAGTACAATGATGTGAACATACAACCTCTCTGATAAGATTTCTGGGAAGCAGTTTGACTGATTTAGTAAACATTCAATGATTATTTATTTCTTACTATTTGTTAGATACTTCTAATACTATTCTGGCAGCATTTATTTTTTTAATCTGATATTTTAATAATTTATTAAAGTTACTAAAAGCTCTTTTTGATTAAAATTTGTAAACAAATTTAAAAGATAAATGAATTTTAATATTGAAGCTATAAACTGTATGCAGTGTTTTAAAATTTAAATTTGGCCTAAACTTGTAAAAAGTTTTTGTCAAAATAAGATATTTTACATACACCATTTTTCATCAGATAGATGTTACATGAGAAGTCAACATAGTAATGCGAATATCCTTTTTTTTAATGAATAAATCATTTCTGAACTTAAAAAGACTATAATGCTGGAGTTTTTGTTGACCGTTGAGATATTAGATGAGGAAGATGGTTGAAAATGTGATCATTAAATAGAAACACACATTAAAACAAGTGCTATTTTAATTATGTGCTGACGTTTCGGCCTACATTGTGGGCCTTTAACTGGGTTGACTCTGAGACAGTGTCTAAAGAAGTGAGTGACTTCTTTAGACACCGTCTCAGAGTCAACCCTGATGAAGGCCCACAATGTAGGCCGAAACATCGGCACATAATTAAAATAGCACTTGTTTTAATGTGTGTTTTTCTTTAATGACTGCACTCCCAACCATCTTCCTCATCTAAAAAGACTATATAATTTATTTTTTATTTGTATAAAGGATTGTACTGGTGGGAACTAATATATTTCCAATAATTATGCTTGGAAAAATTCTTGTTCTAAAATGTTTAAGATTTTCAGGTTAAGCTGCACAATTCTGACTTATAAATTGAGACAACTCAAGGGGTTGATATTTATAATTTCCATCTTGCTAATAGCAAACTTGAATTGAACTCAACCAAGCTCCCGATTGTCAATGTTTTTCTAATATTGTCCTACTTAGCTGTTCAAACTCTCAAGTGGGTTTAAGAACAGAAATATTATTTGAGCTTAATCAAAGCTTTTGGCCAATTACTGAAATATATTATTGGTGGAAGGATGAAAGATTCATCAAGATAAAGAATATAAGCACGCCTATTTCTTTTATACCTTGTTAAATCTACATCTGCATAGTATAGTTTCTTCATAAATGTTCTTGACTACAGAAGTCTCTAGTTTAAAATCTATATCCTGTTACTGATAATTTAATCCCTTGTGATCAGGTAAGGAGATGAGTGGTGACAAAGAGGCCCCCGTGATAAGGTACGGGAGCCTCCCCCCTGGTGCCCTGTCCCCAGACTCAGAGCTCCTGGCCGCCAAGTTCAGGCGCAGCGGTAGTGAGCGGCTACGCGACGGGGCGAAGGCCTTCTTGAGGAGGATGGAGAGCCTCAAGTCTCGCAAGAGGAAGCGCCAGAGGGAAGGAGTAGTGATCAGCAGTCCACAGGTAGCCTAGCAATCTATTATTAAATTTAGCAGTAGGTTGTATAATAAACTATATCATAATATTTTCACTTATTTCTCTGATGTTGTAATTATTGTAGTTTGGAAGAATGTTTATGAAAATTTTTAAATACAAATATTAGTAGTATTGCATAATAATAACTTCCATTAGCCATAGTAGCTTAAAGTAACGTTAAATAAATAAACAAACAAACTAACACATGCAAACTGAAAAAAAAAAAATGTTGATCACATAACCACTAAGGACAAAACTATTTTTAGAAGTTTGAATTTATGTACTAAATATAATTATTTTAAATATAATGGAAATATCTAAAGACAGTAATATGGACTACCCATGGAAGGAGCCCTGTCAGTAAACTTAGGTGGTATCTACCTAAATGATTTAATTAATATTAATCTAGATAAACTAACTATAAAACCTATTTTGTTTAAAAAATGATCGATGATATTGTTGTTGATCATAGATAAAAACCAGCTAAATGAAATAATTGATATACTGATTTAACATTAATGCAGGTTGTCGATATAATTGGAATGGAAAAGAGGATGAGGGACCTGAATTGTGTGGATGTATCCCCGCCCGACTCCCCTTTGCAGTCTGTGAGATCTCGAAGATTGCTTGCTAGGCCGGAGCCAGATCTAGGTGCTTTATCGGACTCTGAGCTTCCCTGGAGGCAGACATACTACAAGGATGCCAACAGCAATAATGCTAAGGTAAATATACATTTTGTATGCACTAAAAAGAGAGATGTAATATACTAGGTCTATAATTTATTAATTATACCGGAGAAGAAGCTGGAATACAACGGTGTAGTCCATCAACTCTATATCGATTTTAAAAAGGCTTATAATTCCATAGACCATCAGAAGCTGTATAACATCATGATTGAACAGGGAATACCTAGAAAGTTAGTAAACCTAGTAGAGATGTGTTTGTCGGAAACATTTCATAAAGTTAGAATCAGTCATAATTACTCCGATAGATTTGAGGTGCGATCGGGTTTGAAACAGGGTGACTCCCTTTCACCTGTTTTGTTTAATATAGCTTTAGATTATGTCATAGAAAAGGTGATGTGTACCTGTACCAAGAAAGGCTTAAATATGGGTGACAAGATTCTGGTTTTGGGATGATTTGGTACTGCTGAAGACACGGAAGGTAGAAGGTTGCACAACGCGGAATTGTGGAGTTTGTACCCTGTGAATATAATTGAGTTGATAACATCGCGGAGACTCAAATGGGCGCATAAAGTTGTTGGGCTTGGTGAGGAACGGATTCCAAGAAAGTTAGTATTCGCTGAACCGACTGGTAGGCGTCTGAAAGGTAGGCCGAAGCGTCGATGGGAGGATTGCATTAAGACTGATCTCGGGGGCTTGGGCTTGACCGGCGAACATTGGATGAGTCTGTGCAGGCGAAGTTTGGTAGTATCGGCATCGAACCTTCGGGTTCGATAAGCCTATTATTATTATTATTATATATATTCTAAGTTTAATAAGTTTTAAAAAAATAAATAATATCTTATTTTTATAAATTGGTTATATCAACATTGTAAAATTTTTCAGAAAAAAAATTTCATTTCATTTCTGTTCTACTTCAACAATTACAAGGCAAACGTTCTAATCTTCCACTTAACCACAAAAGACTCATCTACTTGACTATCATACGACCTGTATGGACTTAAGGAATAAAGCTTTGGGGCTCTACTAAACCATAAAATTCTTCCCGTATCCAATCCCTACAATCCAAAATCCTTCGTAAAATCCTCAATGCTCCTTACTTTGTAACTAATAAACTGACCAATAAAGACCTTAATATTCCGTATGTTTCTGATTTGGCCCCATCTAAATACCATTCCTCTCTTGACAAACTCCATTCCCACCCGAATCCTCTAGTTTCAGTCCTTTCTTCCTCTTCAATTCCAGACAATTCTCCGAGACGTCTGAAAAGGAGATGGCCTTGAGACCTTCTAGTTTAGAATATTTTTAGACTGCTTCCACTGGGAAGCTTCTCTACATGTGTTTCATGCCTTTTTATATTTTACTCAAATTTACTTGTTGTATTCCATAATACAGTTGTAAATTCCAATAAATAAATTTAAAAAAATTCTATTCTATTTTAATAATAATCAACATGAATGGATTTAGTAGCACTATGATGCCAACATAGATCCCATCATTCTCATAGTATATGTAGCTAATGAATTTAATAAACCACTGAAGAATTTAATACTTAATTCACCTATCATCTGTTTTAAATTATTTTTAGGTTAGATTTACATGCATGGTTTAAATTAAAAACCTTTTTTTCCTTCTTTCTGTTATTATAAAACATTGTGTCTATTTAATCTATTAATTTTTGTCCCATTTAGCTATTGATTTCATATAGCTCTCAACCAATCCTATATTACTAAAAGATTATAAAGTAGGACTTCAAGTTACTTTTGTAATATTCCAGGGATTCCCAATATTTGTAGGTGTGAATCACTTTTATATTTTATTTTCTACAACTTTTACTTTCTAACTGTGCGAAAAGTAAATCATTAAATCATATTTATGTATGTATACAATTTTTTTTAAAACTCCACAAAATGTTATTTATCATTCAAATTTATTATTATTTCCTGTCCATTGAGAGAATATTGAGTTTTCCTATTTATGAGGTATATCATCTTTGATGCTATGTTGAGACCATTATTTGACAGTGTTTTATAAATAACATTTAGTTAGATAACATTATTATTTAAGAGAATCAAAACAATTATAAATTTCTTATTGTGTCTTAGTTATGCATTTTAAAACTTTATCAATGAAATGTTATTTACAGAAATATATTATAAATTTATTGAGTAATTTTTATGGTTGGATAATTAAAAGATAAATAAATTTAATTTTTTTTTTTTTATATGGCACATAATGTTAATTTAACTTATAAGCAGCTCGAACATTGGGAGCCCCATGGATATCATCTAACCCTAATTTATACAAAACCTGAATGATTTCTTTATTCTTCAAGAAAATAACATCTGCTGAGTCTAAGCGATTTTCAAAGCCTGAATGACATTCTGATTCTAAATCCACATTAAAATATAGAATAGATTTATTTTTTATTTTTAGAATGGATTTACTAACATTTAATTGTTTCAATCAATAACTATAATTATGATACATATTTCTATTTCTATTAGGTGCTCGATTTTACTGATATTGAAAGGAAAGGTGGCAGTTGTAGAGAACGCTTGTCACCATCTTCGAGAAGTGTCAGCCTTACAAACACTCCTGATAGTAACACATTCCGAACTAGGCCCTTCAGGAAACCTCCTGGTAAGGATACTGTAATTGCTGATTTTTATATAAATTATTGTTTAATTAAATTTAAATTGCTAATTATTGTTTAATTAAATTTTAATTGCTAATTATTTTTAATTAAATTTAAATTTCTAATTATTGTTTAATTAAATTTAAATTTCTTGTTATTGTTTAATTAAATTTAAATTGCTTGTTATTGTTTAATTAAATTTAAATTGGTAATTATTGTTTAATTAAATTTAAATAGTTTCTATTTCATTTATTATTTTATCAAAATTTATACTTATGAAAAATATTTTTATCTTATGCATTTTAATGAATGTTCCAGAAATAACAGTGTTCAAAGAGAACGATATTGAAAGTGCTGAAAGTAGCAGTGCTATAGCAGATAGTGATAGTGACACACCAAAACAAAAGTAATTATTTTATTTCATTACTTTTATTTTTTATAGTTTTATTGTTGAACTCCTACAAATGTGAATGATAAGGTCTATTTAGAATTTTAATGAGTTAGAAAAGATTAAGAAGGAAAATAATAATAATATTACCAGAATGATCATCCATTTTCTTCTAGTAATATATTTTATATAACCTTTTTTGGTATCCACCCACACCCTTAAAATATATTTTGAAAAACATATAATACATAATTTCATTTATGATCCCATGAAATTTTAATTCTTTTTAAAAGTACTTATCTTGTATATTTAAATAATAATTTCTTATTCTTTATTATTATTTTGAACTAAGATAATTTTTTTATTTTATTTTATTAAATCACAAATGTAATTTGTCTAACATGAAAAGTGTAAAAAGAGTACTCTTCTATTGTTTTAAATATGTTCTGTTTTATTATTTGAGGCTCATTTATTTTTATTTTTTAGGGGTGTAGTGAGATGGCACAGTTTTCAGCGAGGTTCAGTGAGACCAGAGTCGTACCTCGGACAGCCAGTCAGCTCCATGTCGAGTGGCCAGCTGATGGTTCTCAGGAAATTAGCACTACTTAAGCTTACTGCCATCATGGAGAAGCATTGTCCCTCTCACAGAACAGGCTGGAATTGGGAGCTACCCAAATTCATGCGGAAAATGAAAAACCCTGACTACAAAGGTAATAGTCAATAGCTGATTTGCTTTATGTCAGAAAGTTCATCTACCATATCTCAAGTTTAGCACCACACATATTGAATGACCCACCATTTTCATCTGTAGTTTTTTTTAATTGGTTGCTGTGTATTTCCTTTGTTAATTTAAATAAGTCTAAATGGCTGTTTGTTTTTTAAACTAATATACAAAAATATATCCATGTTTTACTTTTATTTAGCAAATGCTCTATGTGCCAAAATATATGATAGGGATACTCACTATGTTTGCTATAGCACAAAAAATGTGCAATAGCAAACATAGTGTGTACCCCTATTGTATCTTTATTTGTGAATATCAAATGCTAACTGCTATCCTTTTAACTTGAATTAAGTATGACCCAAAATTGAGTTTTGAGATTTAACTGCAGCATTAAAAGTAATATTCAGAATACCCTACAATCTATAAACATTCAAATATAAAAAGTTTTATAGTTGAAGAATACAAGGATTATTATTACATGAAATATTTAAATTTTATAAGCATTAAACCAATTTTGTCAACTTTGCTACTTTTTTTAACATCTTGAGTCCTTAATTTGAGTATACATCTCTAATAATATGTCAATTGATCTTGTTAAATACATCTCTAATAATATGTTAATTGATCTTGTTAAAAAGTGTTAACAATTAATTATTTCAATTTCTGCAGACAAAACAGTATTTGGGGTCCCATTAGCTGTTACGCTTCAGAAAAGCGGACAACCTCTTCCTCTGTGTATTCAAAGTGCACTCAGCTGGTTGAGAAGTAATGCCCTCGATCAGGTAAGTATATAGAACGTAGGACTGTTGTATTAATTTAAAAGTGTTATTAAAATTATTCTGATAATTATCATTCTGTTACCTCAGGTGGGTCTTTTTCGCAAGTCTGGTGTAAAGTCAAGGATAGAAAAACTCAAATCACAAGCTGAAAGTGGTGACGAAATGGTATACGAGGGCCAGCAAGTGTTTGATGTTGCTGACATGGTGAAGCTTTACTTTAGAGACATTCCAGGGAAGCTGCTGACCGACAAGTTGTCCGAGACATTCATTGCCATCTTCCAACGTGAGCAATATACTTCGAGTAATATTTGATTTAATTGTTAAAACTAGTTAAAAATACTGAAATAATTCTGGTTAAAAAATAATAAAATATTTATTAACCAATTGCTAATCACCAATTTAATAAATAAAATCTTTGATTTTAGATGTTCCAGTTAACTTGAGAGTTGAGGCTGTGAAGTGTGCTTTACTGTTGTTACCCGATGAACATAGAGAAGCGCTCCATGCTTTGCTCGTCTTCCTCAATGAAGTTAGTCCTAATTATTCAATTTGATTTTGCTTAAGAAATTAATGTCATTTGAGTTAAAAAAAAAAATTACAACAATCGAAATAAAATTACAAGAACTGAAATATTATAAAACCAAAGATTAATCTAAGCTTTAGTTAACTTTGGATTACCTGTTTATTATGATATTATAAGACCTAGAAATTTCCTGAAATATTAAGTTACAAGACAGGTTTGACAACTCAAAACTTATATTGCAATTGACCTTAATAAGTTATACAGATAAAAGTATTTTTCAGCATTTTTTTTTTTTTTTTTTTATTTCCAAAATGTTTTTATCAGTTATACTTTTACTTTAAAAATTAATTTTATAAATAAAAATATCTCAACTGCACCAACATATCGTCCCTACCACATCAAACTAACAAATTTGAAAATCGTTACTTTTCAGGAAAACTTATTATGGTGAGCTCAAAATCAACCTTTTTCCAAAAAAGGCTTTTGCTCAAGTAGTTCACCATGTTAGATTTGAAGAATTGCTACTAGGTGTATCCTGCCCTATGCAATAGCATAGTAGCTAAAAATAACAACAACAAAAAAACGAATTTTTCACATTCGTTTGTTTGACATAGGAAGGATGATATCATTGATATTTCACTATTCTACAACTTTATATTTTTATATCCACATATTTATTTTCTGACTTTGTAATGTTTTTTCTTTATTCTTATGATTTAAAATATATATATATATATATATATATATATATATATATATATATATATATATATTTATATATATATATATATATTATTATTTTATTTTTTTTTAATTTAGATATTCATATAATCTGGCTATTTTTGTAATAGACACTTTTTCTCAATTCTAGATTGACAGATTAAAAATTTATCCTCTTTAGATTTCTTTTTGAATATCATATTTAAGCAGAAAATTTCCATTTTACTTGTTTAGGTAGCATCACATTCCCCGACAAACCAGATGTCAGCTTCCAACCTGGCGCTGTGCCTGGCCCCAAGCCTCTTTCCCGACTACACCGCACCCTCGAGGCCAGCCTCCCCACGTCGAGGAGCCCCTGACCCCAGGCAGCTGGCTCACAACAAGGCAGCCCATGACTGTCTATTAGCTTTAATTAAGAACCACAGAGAATTATTTACAGTAAGTAGTATTCTTAATAATGAAATAATATAGAAATTAGTTAAATATTTTTCCGAGATTGAGAGTATCTGTCTCAGATATTATCTCATTAAGAAACAATTGATAGTGAATATTACTCACTACTATTCAGGCATAATCACCAAAAATACTCAGAACTGATTTGTTGCAGTAAAATTAAATTGAATTTATTGAAAACTGGACTAAAACAGAATATTGTTCCCTAGGTCTGTGATGAACTGCTGGCCCAATGTCACTTCTCTTACATGGAGCAGAGTGTCCCAGTTGCTCTAGAAGAACTGGGCTCAGAGTTGGCCCAGGACTGGCGTGGCTACATGTATGCGTGTACTACTGCTCTCCTCAAAGAGGCCAGAGAAAAGTGAGTATTATGAAAAAATATTTTTATATGTGATTAACTATTAGATATCCCTTTGGGGCATCAGTAATATCAAAATGTTTACTGGGCATTGAAAACAGTATGAATCTCTATATGTGCTGAGCTCAAGATCCTTCATGGGTTGTTTTTTACTGGACAATAAAGTTAAGTTCCATAGGAGATGTGTTTTGAAAATGGAAGTTATGAAAAAACAATCTTTTCTATATTTTTATAAATTTTAATTTAAAAAAATATTAAAATTAAAGGACCATACCACTTCTTTAAATTTTAAAACAGCGAATTTTATTTATTTATTTATTCATTCTATTGTATCTACCATTTTGGGTCATTAAGGACTCATATATGAACTTTAAAATACTGATGTCTTTCCAAAACTGCATCAGTTCAAAAACCCTATTTTCATTGTCACTCAATTCCTCATTTATGGTAACAGGTATGTCTTGGTCTGGTGTCAGTGTGTACAGTGTGCATTATGTTTGAATATGTTTTATTGTTAGCACTGTTTAATATCTATGTCTAAAGGCTGTTTGACCTATTCTCAGTCTTCCTAGAACAATCTCTTCCTTTCTGCTTTTCCTATCAAGGTTTTTAAGGAAAATTTTCTGTTTTACCTCTTTTGGTTTTTATGGAGAAACCGTCCATTTTGTAACCATTTGTTTATAATGACCTGTTTACATTGTCTCTTCCAGTCTTCAGCTGTTGTAATGTTTGCAGTTTTATTCCTTGGCTCATTCATCCTTGCCCTGTTTGCTTCTTCATTGGCAAAACAGTAAACTTGTTTGGAGTATGAATATTAAAATGAATGGCATTACTAATTTTACTTATAAACAAAAATTATATATGAAACCTATAATGTATGAGAGCATTATATATATATATACATTACAATACACAAAATTACTTGTGAATATTCAAAATCAATCTTTATGTAATGAAAGAAGTAACAATCACTTTTGAAACTAATTGTGTGAGTTTTAATGTAGTATGTATTATTTTTCTTTTTGACCTATTTAAATTTTGTATTTGAATTTTCAGTATCATATCCTAAAAATGATCGTTATTAAATTAAATTTTAAAGCAAATAACCAGTTGCAATGGTTACTATTGTTTTAATAATTAATTTTGTTTTCAAATTTTCATTATTTTGCTTCTAAATCAAATGAGTACGTTTTTAAACATGTCATTCTTTCAGTAAATGCTGAAATGTGAACAAATTGAGGAAAGTTTCTTCAAACAATGCCATAAAATTAATAAATTATTCTTCTATTACATTTTATTCAACAAAATTGATATTTAGAAAATATTTAATTTTTTCTTTATGTATATTTAATTATTTTAATTTATTTCAGGACTCGAGGCTGGATAACAGTAGCTACTGGCCAAGAAGGCGTAGAGATGTGGTACAAAAAAGTTGGGGATGGTCATCCTCTGAGGTTATGGCGGGTTATGACTGAGGTTGAAGCTCCTCCTACAGAATTACTGCATCGGTAATCAAATTATTAGTTTTCATGATTTCTTTAAAGATGTATTTTCCATTTACATATTAAGATGTCGATATTTATGATTGAGGTTGTCAATACTCTGTAATAAGACAACATTTAATAGTTAAGATTTATATTTTTCATTACTTACTGAACAATAAATTTGCTGAGATCCAAAGTCAATCATTTTATGAAAAAATATAGTAACGTTTTTATTCATTAACAAATTTAAAAGATGTACTTAATGTCTTAATGGATTTTGTAGGTCAAAAATAACAAGTCAATTTTTATTATTACTCTGATTTATCTACAGAGTAAAGTATTTATTAACCAATACATATTATATTTATCCTATGATATAATACCTTTAGTTCATTATGTTTTTCTAATTATATGTATTTATTTCACAGAATTCTAAGAGAGAGAGAAACTTGGGATCCTACTCTAGTTAAGTGGCGTGTTGTTGCTCGACTTGATCCCAATGCTGAAGTCTTTCAGTTCCTTACGGCCAGTGTACCTCCTACTCCTCACAAAGATTACTGCGTTTTGAGGTAATCATAAAAAATAACAATAATTACAAAATAGTCTTTACTTGAATTGTTTATATTAATGATTTCATTAAATTTAGACATAAAATTTTAAAATTCATAACAAAATACTGAAATTTTTTAATGTTATTTTTATATGAGATCAGTTTAATGAAGAAAGCTAAAAGTTTATAAATCAATTTTTAATGTTAGTTAATTTCTATTATATAAAATTACAATAGCAAAAGTTTCAAAAAAACCATATTTCTGGAATCAAACTGAAAAATTAAAACTTTAAACTTACATACTTATGTATTAATTTATTTTGTGCTATCAGATTCATTTCTCATTTTACACACTTGCCATTATTTATGTTTATGTATATAAATGAAAAGGAACAAGTTAATCTTGTATATTGTTAAATTAAACCTTGAAATAGAAGAAATCAGTAAGGTGACAAATGGAAATTAGACATACTTCTTTAGTGGTCTAAAATCATATTACTTAATTCATTACTTTTACCAAATAAATCTATGGAGAATTAAGGCTCTCATTTTGATTCCAAAGAACCATATAAAGTAATAAAGGTAGTTAACTAACATTTTCATATTCTTCCATATATCAGCTGTATCGCCTACAGTAGGGGCCAAAGAATATGAAGCTGATAGTTACCATTTCCCTTTTTTTAATTAATTTACTCTTAGGTTTTTGGGGGTCACCCATAGCGTAGTTGCTAGCTTAACAGCTTTCTATGCCAAAGGTCATGGGTTCAAACCTGCGGGTGGCCCTAGGATTTTTTAATGGGAGTAAAAAATCCTTAGTTATGCCGTCCTTCGGAGGACGATGTCAGGTACTCGTTAAAGATCCCTATCCTAATAAAACCTGGATAGGCAAAATTTAGGACTCCCACTATAGCATCGTCCAATTAGCCATAGTAGCATAAAGTGATGTTAAACGAATAAACAAACAAACTCTTAGGTTTTTTGGTTTTGTTTTATTTATCCTTGACAAAATCGTTAATGGATTTATTAACAGATTAGAGAATTTATTATCAATGGATACTTTTGAGGATTGGACATTACATACTTATTTTATAAACATTATTTATATGTAATTATTTGTCAGTAATGTAAGATATTTCTCTAGGTGCTGGAGGACTGAGCTTGCAAAAGGAGCTTGTGTAATTGTTGAAACTTCAGTAGAACACCCCGAAGGTCAGGTGTTGTCTGGAGGAGTGCGCGGCATTGTACTGGCCTCCAGGTACCTCATCGAGCCTTGTGGCTCTGGGCGCAGCAGAGTGGTGCATCTTTCTCGGGTTGATACAAAGTATGTTTTTACAATATAATAGCTTCTTATCAGTCTCATTAGCAATAATACACAAAATAATTAATATTTTTATTAACGTTAATGAATAATTAAAGTTGACGTCCAAATATTAAAAATACCAGGTGAGTATTGGTCAGTGACATCCATAATTTTGATTTCTATATGTGATACAGTTGCTACTTAGGCTCGGCGGATTAAAATACTTCTGATTTTTCTATTCATCTCATTACATCTAATATTTAATGATAAAATCTTCTGTTTGAATGGCAATATCAATAACGCCCTGGTGTCATGTCAAAATATTCAATACTCTGTTGCCTCAACATCTATTCTCACAATTATGTGTATCAATAGCATTATCTTTATATATTAATTTGATCATTCCTATATTAAGAATCTACATGACATATTCGCTTGAAGCAAATAGTATTTAAACCTTTTAGTACCGGACGAAAAACGAGTGCCTATACAAAGATAACCGGCCGAATTTGACAAATACGCAATGATTTGGAAAAACGCTTATAAAATCCAAACTACAAATGATATTTACTTGCTTAAAAATGCCACGTATTCAGGACAAAATGGAGAATAAAGCAATGATAATGATTCTCCAATATCAATTGAAAATAATATGAATTAAAAAATTATAAATAATATAAAAATTGACTTCTATCTATCATAAACAGTTTGAATTTGGGCCTAGAAGAGTGTCTGGTGCCGAGTTTCCATCTTATTGCTCCAGTGTAAACAGAGTCTCAGCACACTCCGGTGTAGAATATGTAAAATATCATACCCAAACCGGTTTACAAATTCTTTATCAACGAAATTTGATCATTTACCATCAAATTAGATCTTTCATGAATTTATTTAGGGACAGTTTTCTCGCAATGCAAAGAATAATGCGTTCACACGTATGAGGATATATCGTCATTGGCTCTTTTGGCAAGTGTAGCAAACAACGATATATCGTCGTCTGGCACTAAAAGGGTTAAATAGCAAAATATTAAGAGGTTAGATAGATTTGATAAATCAAGAAAAAAAATATGCTTAAAAATACAACAAAAAAAGACAAACCAAAGACATTTCATGGATTGTGTTACAGTTTTTTTTTTTGTTTTTTTTTTAAGTCTAAAGCCTTTTTTCTACTCAAAACTATATAATTTGCAATTACAAAATGTGTGATGTTTACCATTAATATCTCTTTAACAAAAGCATATTCCTATTCCTTTTCTTATATAAATCCAACCTTATACTCATATTTGTCAAATGTGACTTTCCATGGTTTTTGCACTTTAAAGGTAGTTTGAAATTACCTAAAAAATGGGGGGGAGGAGGAAATTAGAAATCCTTTAGAAAATTTTTTTTTTAAACTTATATTCTCTCAACTGTCAAACTTTATCAGTCAATAAAACTAAGATATTAATAGAATATTTTTTAAATAGAAGTAAATGTGTTATAATGAAAATAAAAAGAAGAAAAGAAAAGAATAATTGATAAACAAACTAATTAAAAAAAAAAAAACCTGTACCACTACAACCCATGAAGAGTTTTGGGCTCAGTACATGTAGATCGTACTGTTTCTATGCCAACGGCCGTGCAATGAGGTGATTCGGCCGAGATCACGCTCAGCCACCAGGTTTTTTCCCCATTTTTGGGTACCCACTCGATTGAGGCTGGGTGTGCTCCAGGAGGGTCTCCATACCCTAGGATCGCCCCCCGACTGAAATAACAGAATAAATAATATTCCGCCATAGCGGGGATTTGAACCTAGGACCTGGAGCACAGTAGACCAGCGCTCTACCACTAGACCACGCTGCTCCCTAAACAAACTACTTAAAATATAAATATATAATTTGTTGTTATTAAGCATGATCCTAAGTTTAAGAAATTTTTTTAATTTGTCCAAAATAATTCAAAATTATACTTTTTTACCTTATACCATGCCATAATAAACCACAATATTACAAAATTTCATAACTACCTTTTCATTTTTGTTTCATCTTCTTAATGATGTACGGACTACAAATGAGAGTAGGATAGCTCTGTGGATTGGGCACTGGGTCTCAAAGCTCAAGATATGTGGTCAAAGACCCTCCTGCTGTGGTCAAAATCTACAAAGTAGATACCCAAAAGTTAGTGAAAATAACTTATCTCTGAGTGTGAACTCGGCACAATTACTTGTGCAAGAACACACCAATCACTTGTACACCCAAATACCAATCAACTTGTTTATTTGTTGATCTAGAAATAGTAAGGATCCCTACTACTCACTGAAATGTAATATAAAGTATTAGTAATTTTTGTTTTTTTCTTTCTAATAGTAAGCTCTTTTAATTTTGGAAGAAGAAAACTAAAGAATATTCTTTGATGTTTTAGGGGAAGAACTCCAGACTGGTACAACAAAACATACGGCCATATTTGTGCCCTCCACCTGTCAAAAATAAGGAATTCCTTCAAGCACACAGCCGGTGGCCCGGAGAGCAAAGTATGATATAGATCGAGGTCCCTCTCCATCGACGACGCGGGAGAGGTGAAGCGCATTGGAAGCGGATTGTATAAAACATAAATTCATTCACAATATAGCTGAGTGCATTGGATAACAGTGTGTATTTATTTTATATCGGCTTTAAAAGCCTCAAGCGCCTTTTTTTTTCAAGAATTAAAAAGGTGTGTAACATGTACCTGTAGATATTGTTAAATACGTGAATGAGTATTTTAATCTGAGAATGTAAGAATTTTTTTGATTTTTAATATGAAGCATAGTATGAATTAATATTGTTGATATGTGGAATATATATTATATATATAAATGTATTTTTGTACAGTGTAAAGTCATTTATTATATCTGAAATGAATAATTTTATTATTGTATTGAAGTACCAAAAAAAGTATTTTATTTACAAAAAAAAATAAATCATTATAGTTTTTTGATAATCAATATTATTTTTTAAATTACTCTACCATAATTTAGTTTGATTGTTGGGCGATTAATTTTATAAGACAGTCTAGTCATTAGTTTTTCTTACTAATTCTTTGTTTTTTATTTTTAAATCATAATATGGCTTGAAGGAGGTTTAATTTGGTAACTGAAATATTCTCTATTAACTTGTTATCTTCATGAATGGCCAAAATTCTGCTATGCTCCTCGGGTGTAATTTCAACTGAAAATACTAACCAATAAAAGGTTACTCAAGCTGTTTAGAATTTTATTGTCAAATTAATTGATAACCTCTATACAATAATACAAATACTACATCCTGTAGTAGTTTGTGTTTTACTGAAACTAAGGGTGCTAGATATTGTGAAAGTTTTTTTGTTAATTCATAGGATCCTCCACTTTTACTCCGATCTTGAAGATATTAAACTACCTAAATTATATAGATAAAAGAAAATCATTGTGAATTAATTGATAATATGAGCTATAAATATGCAAGATTATTAAAGATATTTGGCTCAATTTTTTTGCTTGGTAATGGTTATATTATTAAGGAAAAACAATTACTTCTTCTTATGGATACTCCTTCATAGAATTCTTAGTTCCCCTTTCAATTCAAATTTTAAAAAACATTTTTAACTCATTCTATGATTTTGAAATTGTCTAATATTACAAACCACACCCCCTTATATTTTCTGTCTATCCTACAGGATTATAAAAATTTTGAAAATTCATTTCCTTCTATTTCAAATGTCTGTTACTTAAATGAAGGCTACTGATTTTAATATGTTTTCCAAATCACCTGCACTTTTTAATTCTTCAAACAAATTAATACTTTCCTTATACTGTTATCTCTAATTAATTAGGGTTTTTTTTTTATCATTTAACTTATAACCTGCCTAAGGACTGTATTTGGTGCTAGGTGAGATATTACAACTAGAATCATTAAATAGAATTGTTTTTTCAATAGTTAGTTGTTGGAACCAGACTATAGCCACGTTTTAAAAACGGCTCACTACAACATTTTTAGAATTTCTTTCCAAATAAAATATATTGCTTGATAAAAATGGAGGAATTTATTTTTATTTTTTCTCAGTTTCATAGAAGTAACCATTTTATCTGGTATTCACTTTTTAGAACCTCCTCATTGGATAATATTCAAAACCTCCTTAATTGTATATAAATTGTTTTAAATATTTATAAATGATCATGTCTATAAATGATCATGGGTGGGTGCTGTTCTTTTAAATTCAGAAACCAATTAAACTTACATTTTTGCCCATTAATAGAACCTCAGGGATTTTGTTTGTATATAGTTTTTCATTTATATATTTTATTAGGGTATCACAAATAATTATACATTTATCATAAATCACTGTATTTTTTAAAAATGTATCCCACCACAATACATTTTAAGTGGTCACTGAATCTGCATCTTCTCCACTCAGTTACTTTGAGTTCTCTGTGGTCATTTGGAATCATTTCTCTCATTGTGGGATTGCAAATCTGTATGACCTATTGTTGGCTTAAAAAATAAGAGTACTTTGTGTCTCATTGATGTTTTATTGTTAATGGACAGAAAACAATATACAAATACAGTACCCTAGTTGTTAAAAATATCAAATAGAACCATTAATATGCTATATGAAATTGTTCGTCATACTATCTGTTTTGGATGTAGCTTTATCATAAAGAATATAATAAAGGATATGTGTATGTAAAAGATATTGCTATTTTTATTGTAATTTATATGATATATATGTATTGTTTGTTAGTAATATCTATTGGACTTGAAATGAATGTTACTTTTACCTTTTCTTTTTTTAACGTGTGTGTCTCAGATTGGTAAATTATAATTTATTTTATATGTATATCCTTTTTTATTTTTCAAAAGATTTTTAAATGTGAGAATTTAGTGTTCTAGTTAAATACTGCCCACCAAAGTTAAGCCTAATATGAAATGCTTTAACCAAAAATAAAATTAGTAAACTTAAACTTATTTATTATGTTGGTTATTTCATTTATGATTTCCTACTTATATTACTTAAATCATGACAATTATGTCTTAATTTGAAAAACTCCTAGTCATTGATTTATTTAGATTTATAGCATCTTACTTCAAAATCTGGCTAAGTTTGATGTGCCCAGACTTTCTATGTGTGGTCTCATTGTCACTCATCAAAACATTTTGGACTCAATACTAAAAAATAAAATTTTTTCATAATATTATTTCAAATAATTAATTATGCTATTAAAATTGTTGCACTTAGTGAACTCAGTGTTAGAGACCTTTTCTAACACATTTACAAATACCTCCTCAATTTCTTTAGTTGTCTAATCTTGGTAATCGTTATTATAACAATTTGCGGCAAGTAGACCCATATTAAATATTGTAACTATTTACTGATCAAATTTTGAATTATCTCATTAGATGACTGAGCACATCAGAATATATCCCAGGTTCTCTGCATTCGTATTCAAGATTTATATTTGTGTTTTTGTTTATATAATAATTTTTATCTTTAATTATAAATATTAAGCATATATATTTTAAAGAAAATTATTCTTTATCAATAAACATATTATACAAAATGGATAAAATATCTTTTAATGCTTATTAGCAGTTGATCCCAAACAAAAATGGCTTATAAAGTAATTGGTTTCTTACAGGTTGGTGATAAATTTTGTTGGGTAGCATTTTAATTCCATTCCACCTCCAAAGTTTATATATATTTGTAACATTTTTAGTCCAATTGATATCTTTAAGTGTACAGAATACAATAAACTAACGTTATTTGTGTATTATGTATTTACAAATTTTAGCATTGTATAATTTCCTCTTGTAGATTATTAATAATTTTAGTTCTTTATACCAATTAATTGAATTTTTCAACTCATTTATGAATTATGTTTTCATAAATGCTACTTACACATGTTTTATCACCTTTATTTCCATTTCTTCATTTTTAATTTTTTTTTTTAAATTATCTAATATTAGCTGAAGTATTTACATTTTTCTGACCAATTTCAAAACCGACAGGGACCAAGAACATTTAAAATGTTGAAAAATTCATTAATTTAATTTTAATACCTGGTTTTATGAAGTGAAAAATATTACATCACATCAGACAAAACATCACAAAAATTACTGTTTTTTGTTTGTTTTTTTGGACCAAGAGTTACCATTAATATTGGTTTTGTAAATATTGATATTTATGAGGTTATATAAATATATAACAGTTGTTTATACCACTATTTGGAAAATATAAATGTTCATTATTTATCTACTTATTTTTAATTAAGGAAAACTTCCAATCTTGCCCCATTCCAAAAAAATTTTTTTTTTTTTAAATTTGTTATTATATTTTATTGAAATTTACAACTGTATAGGAATACATCAAGTAAATATGCTGATAAAGATAGTGTAAATGAATAATGTGAAGAGAAACTATCCATTGGCAGCACTCTAGTAATCAATCAAAACAAGAAGGTCTTGAGTTCATTTTCTTTTCAGACGCCTCGGAGGATTGTCTAGAATTGAAGAGGAAGCAAGGATTGAAACTAGTGGGTTAGAGTGGGATTGGAGTTTAAAAAATATCCTTTAGTCATGGAAGGATTGATACCTGGTTCGGGCCAAATCAGCTACAAAGGGAATATTAAGGTCTTTATGGATAAGCTTATTCGTGACAAAATAAGGAGCGTTTAGGATTTTTCGAAGGATTTTGGATTGTAAGGATTGGATACGGGAAGAATTTGATGGTTTAGTGGAGCCCCATAGCTCAACTCTGTAAGTCCAGACAGGTCTTATGATGGTCATGTAGATGAGTCTTTTGTAGTTAAGTGAAAGTTTAGAGTGTTTGTCTAGTAAGTGTTGAAGTAACCGAAAGCGGCGAGCAGTTTCTTGTCGTTTCAGTCTAGTGTGCGGATTCATGTTAAACGTTTGTCAAGTTGAAGTCCTAGATAGCGATCTGTTCAACTGGAACAAGCGGAATATTATTAAAGGATACTGTAGGGCAGGATGTCATAGGTTTACGACTAGGGTGAAGGTAATTTGGTGGGATTTGTTGGAATTTATTTTAATTCTCCAAAACTGACACCATACTTCAAGGTATCTGATGTGGGATTGGAGATTTTGAGAGGCTACAGTGGGATCATTATTGACTGATAATACACAAGTGTCATCTGCATAAGTAAAGGCATAAAAATAATAAGAAGAAAAAGCTCATGAATTAATTTTGGATGATTTAGATCTTACCACGAAAATTATAATATATATGTGATTATTATATGCCTACCTGTAATCCACAGATTTATTTTTTTATTTCTAAAATTGTTAGCTTTACAATGATATATTATACATCTATCTACGTTACTGTTCTTATGTTTAAAAAAAAAAAAAAAAAAGTTACAAAAAAATATATATTTTTGCTCTTTTCTCCTTTAGTTTGATATCGAATTTGTTTAACTTACGAATTTACCCATATTTTATCCATTTTAACAAGATGGGTGATGCAGTTAATCAAGATACATTAGAGGAAGAACTATTAAAATATTGGGATTTTAGCCCTATGAGACTATTTCTATCAAAATGAAACCTGTATGATATTAAATATTACATTGATGTAGCAAGTTTGATCAAAACTGTTATAGCTATTTTTGAGAAAATCGTAAAAAGGTACAAATGCATGGTATAAAGTGGCGGCTCTTCTTTTTTGTCGATTTTGATGAAAAAGTTGCTGTAACATCTCGGGTATAAGGTTGTCTTTTTAATATGAAATTTCTTTTTCATGCCATATTTACCACCCATGAATGCAAAGGAACACAGACCTTTTTGTGCGGCTTGGTTATTTGGACTCAGGGGATCCTAAAAAGTGTATTCCCATTGAAAACTGGAATTAAAAAATGTTATCAACTATATCTTTCATACATGGGTAAGTGAAAGTAACAAAAATTGAACATGTTTCCATGGAAACCTATACACATAAACCTAAATAAGAAATCTAATTAATATATTTGTTATAAATTTAGAATCTGCGATACTACTGGTGAGATTGAGATTTTGTTAAGGATTTGTAGAGAATTTGATTATCTTTCTAATGAGGACATATAATACTTTGGAAGATGTATAGCTTTTGAGTTATTACTAAACCATATTTTTTTAATTTATTAGAAAAAAAAAAAAGAACGAATTTTCTCTTATCGCACAACTAGATAGTAACCCCTTACTTTGGAGATTCATTCCCCAATCTCCATTAAAAACTTCAGCTTTGTTGTTTTTGAGATGATGCAATGACCAGAAAATTCAGTAAAAAGGTACTTTCTTTTATAAATACGCAATATATAAATACTGCAATTTTTAAGGCTTCATTGTAATTTGAGTTCTTTGTTCCAGTCTAATGCACAAAAACAGATACATTGGTTGGTTTTTCAAATGCTTGTATAACTCAATGAACAAAATTAAAAATTGAGAAAAGGGACGTTTAAATAACTTAGAATTAATGTGAGCTGAAGTTAACAATATGTAATTAGGAAAGCAAGGAACTAACATTTATTTTGTACATTGCTACAATTTAAATATAATAAATTCTTGTTTATTTTCTTTTAGTTAACAACTTGTAGACAGAGATAGGTATAACTTTAATATTTGTAGACATCTATTAAAATTTAAGAATTTGAAACACCTGTTTTATACTAAATTGGCATGTATATTATCTTAAGTTATTAAACTATTTTTGACAGAGCTTAATAAATAAAACCACTGGTCATTAATTATCTACAACTAGAGAACTTTTTTTACAATAACAATAAACATTCATTATACACTTTAACTAAAAATAAAAATATTTTATCATATAAAAATGATGAAAAAACAACAATATAGCACCTTTTAATAACCTATTTAACTACAATCAATAATTTCTAAATACAAATAGTTATTTACAAAGTAGCACTCAATTACACAACAAAATGTATAAAATATACCCTCAACTAAGAGCAAATTATCTAAATTACTTTTAATTGTTTATAACGGTATAATACATATTTATTTAGTTTGTATATTTATAAATTTAATACTATGAAATTCTCTGGGTTACAAAATCAAAACTGTTCAAAATAAACATTACATTTATAATTTATAAGAATGTTATATATTACTAGAATAGTTTGATTTAAATTGCACAGAATCAATTTAAAATATTTTTGTATATTTGATTTAGATTGTCTTTTGTTCACAGAAGCCTTTTTATATTTAATCATAACATAAGAAGAAGTTCCTGACGGCAAGTATGGTTTTGAACTATAAAATATCTTCTTGAGAAAAGTGCTAGGCATGAACTGTTTTTGGCTTCCTGGCTGCCTCATTTTCTTGGGAGATGTCAGAGATCCTCTTCCTTTTCCTAGGAGGTGGTTGGGCTAGATGAGTAGGTTGAGTCTGTTCAGTTTTTTTAGCACCCTCAAGATCAGACATCTTGAGACCAGGTAATGGCAAAGGAATGGGTATAGGAATAGGTATTGGAAAGAAAATAGGATAAGGAACAAGTGTAGTAGGAGGCGGCAAAAGACCGGGCAACATTGGCACAGGGCGTGCAATAGGAACTAATGCTGGCACCTAAAATAAGAAAAAAAATTGTTTGATATAATTCATATTAGCCTTCTAAAGAATAATGTTATTTAAATTTACATTTTATCAGCTATAATATACATATTGTTTCAATAAATAAAAATTGTAAAATATTATTTTAATAATTACCTCTGGTTTTCTTCTCCAAGGCGGAGGTAAAAGGGGAGGTGGAAGTGGATGTAAGGGAATTCTCGGAGGTGATGCCAATCTTCTTTGACGCCTTCCTTTTTTCTTAGCTTCTTTCTGTTCAAATGATAAAATTATATTTTAATATCGCCATAGCTATCGCGAATAAAAAAATATACTTATAGTGCCAGTCATAGAATGATTTATAAGTTATTTCAATATTCAACTGTAAAATTTGTTTGACCTTTGAGTCAAATTAAAAAAAAAAAAAAACTGATTCCTAAAATGGACAATTTTCAAAAGGTGACTAAACTTTGAGGCCTTATCAATTAATTTAACTTTATTTATTCTCTGACAATGAGATTAAATATATAAGGCTAACTTAAATTAATACAGCATAATTAAATCTTTAGCTGTAATTATAAATATGTATCATTTCAACTGAAAATATTAAATGGTTAAATTTTTAAAAAAGCAAGTTTTAAATTTTGAAGCTCATTATTTCTCCTGTGTATGAGTATTCTTCAAACACTTTTAATAAACCAACTATCCACTCTATGTTTGGTGTTTATTTTTATTGCTTTAACATTCAGGACTTACTGACCCTAATCTCAAACCCGCTGACTCAGAACCTATCCACTGCCACAATTTTTATAAATGTACTATTGGTACTTTCCTCCTAGGAGGTGAGGTCAGGTCATGTTATCAGGAGAACCCTAGTGGTTGGGGAAATAGTGATCCAGACTTGTAAGATCAAAAGATTAAGACATCAGAAGATATCTTATAATTAGATTCCCTGAAGTCAGCATCATAAACCTTAAGAGAGTTACAAGGCCTAAATGTTGGAGATACCCCTATGTCAGTGCAATGTACTTCCTCAACCTATAGGTTTAAGGTTCAGATGAGCTACCTAACCAGGTATATCTAGTACTCCAGCTTTTGTCACCAAAGTTTTATTAATATTATTTTCTATTGAATAAATTACTATGGTATTCTAATTATCCAGAATTCTCAATACTCATATAGATGCAATACAATTTGCTTTTTATTCAGTTAGTTTTTTCTTAAATACATCAAAAAGGTATGATTTTGGAAATCCATACATACTTCCTTCTTGCCATCTGTCATTGTGTGACTTGGCTGGGGACTGAGAGATTCCTCACTGGCTGGCGACCGACAGTCTCTCAGCCAGAGGTCTGGTGTTATCAGCCCTGGTCCACTCTCAGTGGCAGTGCTCTCTCGCAAGTGAGGGTGTGCCTCAAGGTGAGCCTCCGTTTCTTTACAAAATATATTCATCTTGTATTGGTTTAAGCATTTATCACTGCAAAAAAAAAATTAATTAGAATATAGGTTGATAAAAGATTAACATGTTAAATTTCATAATAAACAAGTCTGGGAATATTAATAGTTGAGTGCTTCTAATGGCAATCAGTCCCGATTAGAATCTTAGCTGATTCAACTAGATGAGAAATTGTTGTTTTGCTATTTCAGAGTGAGAAGATCCCTACGTCCACTGTATCTTAAAATAGTACCTAAAATAACTCATTCACAGTATTGATGAACGATATAAATATTTAAATCAGGATAAAAAGGAGTTCAATATTCAAAATAATGTGATAATAAGGAATTGTAAGGTATGAACACAGAAGAGAGGTATGTTCCAGGAATGTCCAATATTTCAGGTTTTAACCCTGGCTGTTACAGAATAATTACTTAATCTGTCATTTCAGCTGTGTTGTGAACCTGGGGTAGGAAGACCCTTCTGGGGATACCCAGCCCTTGTAAATTGGGTACCCCAAACTGACCCTTAGCCCACTACTAATCTCAATAGGTACTCTACCCAAGAATATTTGGGAGTTGTAGGGGCACAGGTAAAGTAAAAGAATGAACACAAATGAAATTGAGGAAAAACATTAAATCGGATGATTAGGAGTAGCTATTATAAAACTGGTTCTATTTTTTTTTTTTTTTCTAGGGAGACATTTGTCATGCCACAAAGAATTAATTATTTATAAAATTATTTCTTGAATTTATTTAAATAAATTGTTACTAATATTAATTATTCCTTAAAGAAAAGGTATTAAACATGTGATATATTATTATACATACCTACAAAATTGGAGCTGATGATCACCATCTTGAAAGTCAACATAATTGACTGTGTGTCGAACATGCCTGCACCAATCACAAGTTTTATTCCTTTTAAAGCTTGCCCTCCTACATTGAGTAAAACATTGTTCTGAACAGAAAACCTTGTTGCCGTTGGGTGTCTTCAGGCTGAACTCTTTAGAATTTCCCACTTTCTGGCACCAAGCACAACAGAGGCAATCATTTGCAACTAAAGAACATAAAATATTCTATTAAATTTAAATATTTCTTATCTTTTCAATAAAGATGATGGAGTAAAATTTGTAACAAAATTTTAGGTATCTGTCTAACATGTGTAATTATAAAACTTTAATATAATAATGTATAATCATGAAACTACAATAATAAAATATAATCATACTTTTAAAGATAAACTGCATTGATCTAATAAAATTATTAGACAAGAATTATGTGTCTAAAGTTTATAGGAAATAATATATCCTTAATTTTGATTAATAATAGTTAAAAGTATATTTAGTATTTCTAATCTTTCCATAATACAATCATCAAACCGCAAAATTTGGAAATATATATTTCCTTAACTATAACCAAAACCTATAATTATTGATTTTTTGTTAATCTGACAGACATACAAATAATAAAAAAATACATACAAATATTGAATTTTCTCCATATTTTAACCTTCCGAATCATATTCAATAAAACAGCATGTAGCCCCTAGTTCAAAATTCCAAATAATTCAAAGCCCAATTTTAAAAAATGGCCTGACTATAACTAGACATAAACCTGAAAAGTGGTCCATAAGAGTTTTTTTTTCTCTTCGAATTTTTTATAATTTAAATAAGCCATATTCCACAAAGTCCACAACAATGAGAGCCAGAGCAATCAATTAAAAAAAAAAAAATCATAAAGGTCATCAAATTATTATTAAAACAGATTTTAAAATCTTATTGAATGAACAGTTGAAGTAAAATTCCTGAATAGTACAGAAATAATTAAAATAGAAAATTAATTAATTATTAACAATTTTTTTTAACCGCTAAAATGAATATTACTTTCTCCCTTAAAGGGATTAATTAAAGCATAAGCATTATGCTTTTTTAAATTAATCTAACTGAAAAATGTGGGCCTTGAGCAGAAGAGACCGTGGGGAATGCTGAGAATGAGCAAAGGAATCGTAGTCATTTTCTGAGAAGCGGTTTGTATCAGGAGGTCATGCATTCATAGGAGCATCCGCTTCAACAAGGCGCTCTCTCAATCAAATATTTTTCATTCTATGACCATTTTATAATAATGTGCTAACATTTTTCTAATTATTATCATTACTTTTTTTTTTTAATTATTTATTTAATGCTATGGCAAAATAATATATATCGAAGACAAACCGTAATGATAAATTAATTTGACCTGAGATGGCATATACATTCTAATATGTTTAATAAAGTTTCTCCAATTAATTTAATTTCTCTCGAAGGCCAATCGGTTTCGGTGCAAGTATCACGACTGCTCAAGTTGATTTTTTTATTTGTTCGTGATATTGACCGTGGAACAAACCTTCAGGCGGTTCTTTGATAATCTGAAAACCAGACACAACTCCAGGTTGACATAGGCGGTGTAAGGAAAAAGCATCCCATCTATGGTGCTCCTAGTTATAGTCAGCCTCTACACTTATATTTTCTTGGTTTGTAAAAAGGGGCCCTATACTTATCTTATCTTAAATTTCTTCGACTTGTGCCCAAAACCATTGTTTTTTTCTCAGGTTTTACGTCCATCCACACCCAGTAATGAAAAACAGAACGGGTTATCATAGGATTACTTACAAAAGTAGTTAGGACGAGATTCATTCCGTGGAACCGCCAAGAGTTTGATAAGGTAACAACTGCTCAGGTCACTTTACCATCACGACATTATTTCGTAGGATTATTAATAAAAAATAAGTTAACTCTTAACTGTGGGACAGTAATATCAAAGCACCTTACTTATTAATTCAATTTTTTTGTTTTTTAATATTAATTTTTACTTTCACTTACCTCTATATATGAAATATACAGTAAGGGAAAGTATTGCGATCGTGAAAATTTCGAATTCCAGTTTTACGATTTACTCAAAAACGGCTCTAACGATTTTGATTAAACACACTATATCGATGTAAGTCATCGATCATCTTTTCATTGACTTCAAGTCAGCATACGACTGTATTCATCGAAAAGAGCTTTACAAAGCACTGTACGGTCTGACTGTTCCACCAAAGCTCATAAGACTCATAATGCTTACAATGGAAAATATTCAATGTGTGGTCCAAGTAAAAGGTCGAAGATCAATAGAATTTCCATCCAGAAGAGTGGTAAGGCAAGGGGATGCCTTGGCATGCCTGCTCTTTAATATGGCGTTAGAGAAAGCAATAAGGGACTCGCAGGTTTAGACTTCAGGTACGGTATGGAACAAATCCGTGCAGCTGTTAGCATACGCAGATGATATTAATATAATAGGAAGATCCAGGCAAGCAGTAGTTGAGGCATTCCTTGCTCTGGAAGCTGCTGCGAAAAAGATATGACTTACTGTCAATGAGGCCAAGACCAAGTATATGGTATCGGATCAAGCTCCGAGATCAAAAGGAACCAATGTTTCTTTTGGACCCTACAGATTTGAGCAGGTCTCCGAGCTCGTTTACCTGGGATCAATGGTAACATGCGAATACGACGCTACCGTGGAGATTAGGAGAAGAATATTAGCTGTCAACCGCTGCTATTTTGGACTCCGGATGCATCTGACAAGCAATTTGATAAGCAGGAGAACCAAAGTTATAATATACAGAATTCTCATCCGTCCTGTATTATGTTATGGCTCGGAGAAATGGACCACAACCAAGGCTGAAGATCAACTCCTTCTCACATTTGAAAGAAAAGTATAACGTCGAATTTACGGCGGGATATATGAGAACAATGAATGGAGGAGGAGAAGTAATCGGGAGCTGTACGACATGTACCAAGAGCCAGACATCTCTTTCATTATCAAGCTTGGAAGACTCAGGTGGGCAGGGCATCTGGCCAGAATGTCTGACGATCTACCTACAAGAGAAATATGACTGAGCCTTTGTATAGTCGTCGAAAAGTTGGTAGACCGAAGCTGCGATGGGCGGATTGTGTGGCCCAAGACGCTAGAAAATATTTGAAGGTCCGAAACTGGATGGCAGCGGCACAGAACAGAGATGCATGGCGATTGCTGTTAGAGGAAGCCAAGAACCTTTATGGGTTGTAGAGCTATTAAAAGAAGAAGATATCGATGTAAGGGGAGACAGTGGCTGAGTGGCTAGCGCTAGTCTCTCACGTTAAAGGTTGTGGGTTCGAATCCCAGTCCCAGAGGGACTTATATAAGGATAGAATTAAAAGGGGATCCACACACAGCCTCTCCCTCTGGTATGGGAGACCCGTCAGTCAAATGGTGGCCACTCACAAAAATAGGCATAGGGAGCGATGACCCTACCCTATAAAATACATCTAGAAACGTGAGTGTAATATCCCAGGAGATTACAGCGCGAAGCCAAGGGCCTACACGGCCGGTCGCGCCTCTTAAAAAAGAGAAGATATCGATGTAAACTGAAATGAGCTTTAATATGGTATATAATGATGGAGTTTTGTTGACCGTTAAGAAAGTAGATGAGGAAGATGGTTGTTAAAATAGCACTTATTTTAAATGTGTGTTTCTAATTTATGACCGCACCCCCAACCATCTTCCTCATTTAATATGGTATAGGTTTCATTCTGATTGAAATAGTCTGACAGGGCATAAACGCCAATAGTTTAAATTGTCTACCTCTAAAGTACCTTTAATTTTGTAAATTCCATAAAAACAACCTTATCATCTTTTTAGCATTGATAAAAAACGTATGAATATATAAGTTGAACGAATTCGATATCCAACTGAAGGAGAAAAGAGAAGAAAATTTTTTTCATACAATTTTTGTTTTTTGAACATAAAAACAGTAATAAGGATGTATCATATAGCGTTGGAAAGCTAAAGATTTTAGAAAAAATATTATCTTTTACAAAAAATTGTAAAAATCAACAGAAAGTGATGAAAAGCCGATAAAAACTAATTGATTGTAGTAGATACTAATATAATAGATTATTTAATAAAGCACATGTTTCATTAAAACTCAATGGATTTTTATTTATTTAACGTCACTTTATGCTACTATGGCTAACCAGACGATACTATAGTGGGAGTCCTAAATTTTGCCTATCCAGCTTTTATGAGAATAGGGATCTTTAGGATCCGAGTACCTGACATCGCACAGGCTTGGGACCACCTTTTAACGTCCCCACCGAAGGACGGCATAACTAAGGTGAAATTCAATGGAATTAATGCTTAAACAATTTATTTTCAGCTCTAATCTAAAAAATCTTAAAAACTATTTAAATTTATTAAAACAACGAAGGTCCTCGCGCGGATCTCATTACCGCGTATGGGGAGCGTCCCACGGGTGGCGGATGTGGGGATGGTCGGTGGAATTTCTTCGGAAGCTCCTCCCGGCTAAGTCCGATGGACTCGCTGACCAACAATGAGAGCGGCCCCCCAGGCTTGCTGGAGGGTGTGACGTAGGTTCGAACGCCCTACTCACATATTTTAGTTCACAAAATATCACCAAAAGTCATGGATTCCTCTGAGGTAAAACGCTCATTATCCGGAGGTAAACTAGTCCCCCGTTCGGGTCTCCGGGTGGGGACTGCTTCAGGGGAATCATGGCGCAAGATGAAAATTAGAGATCTAACAATAGGGACGTGGAACGTTAGAAGTTTAAATACGGCAGGTGGGTTAAAGTCGGTCGCGAATGAAGTTAAGGGGTACCATTTAGATATCGTTGCATTACAAGAGGTTCGCTGGCCAGGGGAGGGTTCGTTAACAGAAGGAAAGTATACTATTTGGTACGGGGGGAGCGTTAATTATTGTCTAGGTACTGGGTTTCTGATTAGGAATAGATTTCTTTCCGCATTACGGGACGTACAGTTTCTTTAGTGAAAGAATATCGGTTGCTATATTTCAAGGGCGTTGGTTTAAAATCGCGTTTATAAACATTCATTCTCCCACCGAAGACAGTGATGATGAAGTAAAATGCGAATTTTATGACAAACTAGAGTCGGTTTACGATAAGTTACCGCGAAATTACATTAAGATAATACTAGGCGACGCGAACGCAAAGGTTGGAAGGGAAGAAGTATATCGTCCTACAATCGGTAAAGAAAGTTTGCACGAATATAGTAATGATAATGGGACCCGACTAATAAACTTTGCCATTTCGAAAAACCTAGTAATCAAAAGTACTACATTTAAACATAAGGATATTCATAAGTATACGTGGACATCGCCGGATGGACAAACACGGAATCAAATCGATCATGTTTTAATACAAAACAGATGGCAAAGTAGCATAATTAACGTGAGATCGTATCGGGGTGCAGAATGCGGTTCTGATCATGAATTAGTAATCGCGAAACTTCGACAAAAACTAATTACAAAAAAGAGAACACCGAACTATATTCGTCCCGAGAATTTTGATTTAGTTAAATTGAACAACCTCGAAATTAGAAAACAATTCGCGATAGAAGTAAAAAATCGGTTCGAAGCTTTGGAATCTTCAGACGAGGAACACGAAGATGTAAACAAATTATGGGAAGGAATCAGGGATAATATTAAAGAGGTCGGTAATTTATGTCTTGGAAAAATCGAAAATAAAAAGAACAAACCTTGGTTCGACAGGGATTGTCAAAATATGTGCGAAAAAAGAAAAACCGCTAAACTGAATTCCTTAAATAATCCAAGCGATAATAATGTGGGTTATTTTCGGTTAGTAAAGAATGAAACTTCAAAACTATTAAAAAATAAGAAAAGAGAGTATCTTAAAGACAAAATAATAGAAATGAAAAACACAAGAAACGAAAATAACGTAAGAGAGATGTACAAAGGTATAAACAAATCGCGTAAAAGATTTGAACCTCTATTGAATGCGGTTAAAGATGCAAATAACAATATAATTGCGGATCCTTCTGAGATATTAAATAAATTTAAACAACACTTTGACGGCATCTTAAATACGGAAAATAATAATCAATCTCCTCTTTCTGAATATCAGAGCGCTGAACCATGGATAGACGCTCCGAGTAAAGAGGAAGTCGAAATGGCGATAGGAAAATTAAAACGTTATAAGGCCGCAGGAAATGATAATATCACGAGTGAATTAATCAAGGCGTGTGGAGAAGCGGGCGTTTCCAAAATACATTTTTTAGTTAAAAAGATCTGGGAAACTGAAAAATGCCAGAAGAATGGAAAGAATCAATACTTATTCCGATTCACAAAAAAGGACCGAGGTCGGATTGTAACAACTATCGTGGGATCTCTCTTCTCCCAGTATGCTATAAAATATTCTCGTCAATTCTAACTAGTCGAATCACGGAATACGCTGAGGAAATTATCGGAGATTACCAATGTGGTTTTAGGCGGAATCGCTCGACTATAGACCAAATATTTTCCTTACGTCAAATATTAGAGAAAAAATTGGAATACAACGGTGTAGTCCATCAACTTTATATCGATTTTAAAAAGGCTTATGATTCAATAGACCGTCAGAAGCTATATAACATCATGATTGAACAGGGTATACCTAGAAAGTTAGTAAACCTAGTAGAGATGTGTTTGTCGGAAACATTCCATAAAGTTAGAATCGGTCATAATTACTCCGAGAGATTTGAGGTGCGATCGGGTTTGAAACAGGGTGACTCCCTTTCACCTGTGTTATTTAATATAGCTTTAGAATATGTCATAGAAAAGGTGATGTGTACCGAGAAAGGCTTAAATATGGGTGACAAGATTCCGGTTTTGGGGTATGCCGATGATCTGGTACTGCTAGGTGAAGACACGGAAACCATACAACTAAATACAAGTGTGTTAATAAAAACCGGTAAAGAAATAGGACTCGAATTAAATACCGATAAAACGAAGTATATGATTAGTAGCAGAAACGGTGTCGATCTTGGTGATATTGATGTATCAGGTCATACTTTTGAACACGTAGAGAAATTCAAGTATTTAGGTTCAATTATAACTAGAAAAAATGAAATCCAGGAAGAAATAAAGTCCCGGTTAAAGGTGGGAAATGCGTGTTATTATTCAGTTGCTAAGTTACTTAGATCGCGGCTTCTATCTAAAAACTTAAAGATTAGAATTTATAAAACTATTATTCTTCCAACGGTTCTTTACGGATGTGAAACGTGGCCGCTTACTTTAAAGGATGAACAACGGCTTAAGGTTTTCGAGAATAAGGTACTGCGTAAAATATTTGGTCCGAAGAGAGATGAGGCCACTGGGGAGTTTAGAAGGTTGCACAACGCGGAATTGCGGAGTTTGTACCCTGTGAATATAATTGAGTTGATAGCATCGCGGAGACTCAAATGGGCGCGTAAAGTTGTTGGGCTTAGTGAGGAACGGATTCCGAGAAAGTTGGTATTCGCTGAACCGACTGGTAGGCGTCCGAAAGGTAGGCCGAAGCGGAGATGGGAGGATTGCGTTAAGGCTGATCTCGGGAGCTTGGGCTTGAATGGTGAGCATTGGACGATTCTGTGTAGGCGGAATTTGGTGGTATCGGCATCGAACCTTCGGGTTCGCTAAGCCTATTATTATTATTATTATTATTAAAACAACGAAGGTAAGTGGAAGTCGCATGTTGCGCGCACCACATTTTTTGTATTATGAAGCCTTACAATCTCGGTCGGTCAACTATCAATAAATTTAATTTAATTAAATTTTATTACCTTTAGAATTGTCTTAAAGTAGTATATTAGCTGTACAACGGTAAATTTAAAGCCCCACGTCCTTATCTAAACTAATATTATAAAGCTGAAGAGTTTGTTTGTTTGTTTAAACGCGCTAATCTCTGGAAACTACTAGTTCGAATCGAAAAATTCTTTTTGTGTTGGATATTCCATTTATCGAGGAAGGTTTTAAGCTATATAACATTACACTGCGACTAATAGGAGTGGAGAATCAGTGGAAAATCAAGAAAAATTAACCTCGCATCCAATGATTCCAAATGATTTACCTTTTAAGTTGAAAATAATTCAATTTTCCCACTAAATTATCTTTTGCCGTAACAATTAATAAATCCCTGGGGCAAACATTTAAACACATAGGAATCGATTTACGTCAAGAATGTTTTTCACACGGCAAACTATATGATGCATTGTCAAAATCGGGTTGCGGAGAAAATCAGCATGTTCTTCTGTAAATAAAAGTAAAAATATCATTTAGGCAGTAGTACTTTAAACCATATTCTTTTAAAGACATCTTAATCGCGATCATAATAACACAATTTGAAGTAGACGAAGTGGCTGGCAACAGCTAATGTATGTTTCACACAACATTTGTTGTATAAATGTAACAAATCCTGAACCCGCCCAAAATAGGGGTTATGAATTGTACATCCTTTACAAAAGTCACATTTGAAATTAAAATAGGAAGGACTGATATGGAAAAGAAATATTGATGAACTGTGCTTCCTCGGTTACCAATGATTGATAACATGACAGAGGGATCTAAATATTCAGTTGATGGTGTAGTATGGCTCAAGATTATTGTTGCGGGTACAAACTGGTAGCGGACACTAGATCTATTGATAGGAAAGCTAGCTAAACAATAAGCTAATCGACACCCTGCCAGTACAGAGGGGGAGGGAGGCTAAAGAATACTGACAGGGCTAGGATATCCGAGGTGGAACCCGAGCTGGCAACACTACACCGTCACCTGCCAGAGCCACCCTTTATGCAACCCCAATCGCATAGCTCCGTAGCCTATATGCTATACCCATCTCTCTCTCTCTCTCTCTCTCTCTCTCTCTCTCTCTCTCTCTCTTCTCTCTCTCTCTCTCTCTCTCTCTCTCTCTCTCTCTCTCTCTCTCTCTCTCTCTCTCTCTCTCTCTCTTTTTGCTCATATTGTCAACTTTTTCTAATCGTTAACGCTATAAGTTGAATTTTAAAGGGAGTTCGTAAAAGCTGACACCATAGGAAAGTGGTATTTTTTTACTTTCACTTACCTATATATGAAACATATAGTAAGTTAAAGTATACACGGGTAAGGGTCCCCTGAGCCCTAATGAACAAGACCCCCAAAAAAAGATCTGTGAGTGTGTGTCCGTGTGTGGTAATTCTAGCGCGAAAACTAAAAGCCGAACGCAACTGAATTTCATATTTAAGACAAATATACGCCCGAGATGTTACAGCAACTTTTTCACTAAAATCGGCTGACTGGGAGTGCTACTTTATACCATGCATTTTGCATCTTCTTATAATTTTCTCGAAAACGGCTCAAACAATTTTGATTAAACTCGCTATATGGATATTAAATGTAATGGCCTTTATATGATGTAGGTTTCATTCTGATTGAAATAGTATGACATGCCTTAAATGCCGATATTTTAAGTTTTCTTCCTGTAAAGTACCTTTAATTTTGTGGTTTAAAACAAAATAGGCACATCATCTTACTAGGATTAATAAAAAACAGATGAATACATAGGCTGAACGAAATCGATATACAACTAAAGGAGAAAATAGCAAAAATATTTTTTAAGGTAATTTATGTGTTTTTGAACACATAAATAGTAATTTAGACGTATAATAATATACCGTTGGATAACAAACAAACAAAAAAAAAAATTATCTAATACACGGAATTGTATAGGTTAATGGAGAGTGATGAAAAGCCGATAACACTGATTATCATAGATAAAAATATAATACATTATTTAATAAAAACATATTCAATAGAAATTTAATTAAATAATTCTATTAAAATTGTCTAATTGATTTTAACAACGGAGGTATGTGATAGTCGTGTGTTGAGCGCACCAGATAATAATAAATTCAAAATGTTTCAATTTAAGTTTATTTAATAGTTCTTAAATTGATTTCAACAACCGAGATAAGTGAAAGTCGTGTGTTGCCCGCACCAGATTTTTTTTTAAATTTGCAATTGTATTAAATACATAAAAATTAGGTATTTATTACCCTTTGATAGGTCTTTAATGATCCTCGCCATAAGTGTTGATATTGTTACAAACGGATAATCCACGGATAAATATTTGTTTACCAGAAGGGGGATTTACAAAGAATCCTGCATTTTTTTTTCCTGGGAAACCCTAGGTTCATATATACTTAGTGCTACAGGAAAGCAGAATTGACTGAAAAATTTGCAGTCACGTACCAGGCTCATACTCTCATCATGAACTTCACTTTTATGAGACTTTTCTATTGGACAATGTATAAACAGTATATTTTTTGATGCTGATTAAAATTTTTAAAAAAATTAAGAGTCCACAAAAAATTGAAATATTCTATAAATACAAATAATAGAAGCAAAAATGATTTTGAAAAGTACACGACAATTAACTAAATAACTGTCATCATTCAAGCTAATATTTTCTCCTAAGCAGGAAATAGAACATTGGAAAGTGTTGGTAGTAATTGACTTTTAGCTTCTTTTTTTTCACTATATTTTTTTAATTATATTCATCAACTCCAAATAATTCTGTTCATTATGTTCAATATCGTGCATAAACATTAATTAAGTATTGAATTATAAATAACAATACGCTATAAGCGTAGGATTTTTTGGGTCATCAGTCGGCTTCAAACAAAAGGCTTCCTCAATTAATTTGAAAGGAAATCGAACGGATGAAATCCAGACTTAGGTCAGCCTCTTCTGGCTTAAGAGGTTTCTTAAAGCTTTATTTTTTATTTATTTTTCTTATTTAACTAAGACATAGTCATATTTTTTATTTCTTTTGTTCATTGTATGAAATAATTTCGAATAGAAGCCGATACCTTTGTATGGACGATTCTTCCCCCTCCTCCCACCCAAAAAAAAGAATAATAAATAAATAATGTCCTTTATTTGAGTTGTTTAGTTTTTAAATTATTTCTGTGCTCTCTCCTCTCAGCACTGACTAATATTGCCATGTTTCAAACAGATACTTGTTAAAATAAATGTATTAGATAATTAAGTAATGTTTATAATATATAATAAAAGAATATATAAAATAAGGGATGAATCCGAATAAAAAGAACAATCAATAATGGCTTAATATGTATATATTATGACGAATATTTTCAATTTTCTATTGACAAAATATCTTTATCATATTTAAACATTTTTTTTCATCCCTCTCATTTTAAAACGCGTGAGATAAGGGTTTTCCTGTGAAGTTCCCATTGAGGCTAAAAATACTTAGGTTTCACAAAGGTGTCACGTATTGATAATGGTGGAGAGAGTCAGGATAATTATGGCCCCTGAGACACGTAAAACCACTCATCGCGTATTTCGCTTCAAATTATGCAGATGACTAGGCAAGGACTGTTCCTAGCTCCTTATGGTGTAACAATTATGCCTCCTGCTAGTTCTCAGATGTTATTAATCATCAAGTGTTTAATTTTTTTAGTTTAATATGACCTATTATATATAAATAAATAGTTTCAAATTAAGTAAACAGGAGTATTAAGTAAAAGATTTCTAAAAAACATGGTGTTCTATAACGCTATCTTTGTTTGAAACAGATATTCGGTGAGGGATGAAAAGTTATGAATTATTTTACTGATTTTAATAATTATAAATTTTAAAGAAAGCGTCTTTTAAAAATACCTTATTATATGTTGTAGTCCCAGCTCAACCTCCTTCCAGGACTTTGCCTTTGTCCTGTGTTGTTCCTCAGGGATCATCACTAGTCCCCACCCTATTTGCTATATACATTAAAGACCTTCCTCTAAGCATCTATCACAACCAATGCCATATCTATGCCGATGATTTTTCAAATGTATCAATCCTTTCCTCCTTTTGAAATAGAAATGCTACAATAGGATTTTAATCGAGCCAGCAACTGCGCAGCTGAAAACAAGCTCAATTTGAACGCTGAGAAGACCAAGACAATTGCAATAGGTTCTAATCCTCTCTTTAAGGTCCTTCCACCGATTCCTACTCTAATACAATTCCACCAATCCGTTAAAAATTTCGACATTACCTTTAATCAAACCCTTTCCTGGAAAAAGCATGTTTCCGAAATCTTCCGTCGTACATTTCTACCTTAAAACTTCTAAATTACCAACGTCCTCTTCTTCCAATCGAAACTTGCAAGATCTTGGTTAGCACCTTAATATTTCCCTACTTTGACTACTGCTGTACGGTTTATGGGGGTATCTCTGGGGATCTCGAGGAAAAACTGAAACGAATGTTTAATGCTTTGTACGTTTCATCTTTGGGATATCCATTGACACCTGGTATATCATCCGATTTTAGGAAGAGTTGAAGTGGCTTTACCCTTCCTGCCGCCGTAAGTACAATACTAATACTTCCTGGCATCTTTACTTCCTCTCGGTGTCCGTTTTACATCTCGGATCTCCTTAAATTCAAATCCTCCGTTCGTTCCCGTAACATCCTTTCGAGGCCTTCTGATCTGTATATAACGTCCCATCGATCACAGCTTTCGATAAATCCATTCTTAATCCGATCCACATCCCTATGGAGCTCCATTCCTTCCAATATTCGGGACTCCAAAACTCATTAAAAATTTAAATCCCATCTAGTATGTCAATTCAATTCCCAAATAGATGCTAATTTCAAGGAAAATCAAAAGACAAAGCAGACAGATACGTTTATTTTTTTCATTTTCATGGGTACATTCAACAGCAACTATTTTTTGAAATCTGAAAATATCTTCTCAAAGATTTAATATTAAATTGTGCATTATTTTACAAACTTTCATAAAATTTGTAATTTCCTTTTTAAAAAATTGTATATTTTTACATTTAAAAAAAATCTTATTGTATTTTTTATTATATGTATTATTATTTTTTTTTTTTTCGTTCTGATATTCACATAATCTTCTCATGTTAATATATCTTTTGTGTTATTTTATTTGTATCGTTTTATTAGTTTATTTCTATTGTTTTCAATTATCTTACTCTAAGACTCCAGCCTAAAGTCCACTTTTTATATCCTGTCATATTAATCTGAAGGGACTTGTCCCAGAATAAATAATAATTATTATTATGCTACAACATGAGAGCATACAATTATTTGAGTCAGAAATATCGTAAAAGGGACTGAATAAAAAATTATGAAACTTATACAGATTATACCTCTAAGTAATGTAGGATAAAATTTATCCTATACATATACATGCATACCTTTTTTTTTATGATAATAAAGAGATTTATAACTAATGTATAAGACTAAAACTCATGATGAAGAATCTTCGTGTGCATTAGTTAGTAAGAGAGAGACCTTCTGTTTTCGGACCAACGACTTTACAAAGGGATTATAAGGACGATATCACGTTTAAACGTCGCGTTTTTCCCCCAAATCAGGCTTCTCATTTTTTAAAGAGACTGCTCCAGCCAGAAGATGGATCAGAGTCCCGATACTGACATAAAAAATAATAAATAATTACCTATTAGAGCTTCACTTGAACCTCAAATCATAACTAAATGAGCTAGCTCACTCCCTCCAAAAAAAACTAAATATATCAATATTTTAAAATAGAATCATCATGGCATGTCCCATCTTTGTGTGCAAAGATAATTTTGCATTAGTTATGTTTTATAAAGTTCCAATTTCGTTGTTTATACTTTTTCTATAAAGTGCAAAGTTTTAAGTTGCATGATGCCGGGAAACGACCAATCTTCACTTCATTTGGCAAATAGCGGTACAGATCCTCTTCCTGAGGGATCTATTACACTTTTAATTATCCCTATCCCGAACTTTGCAATTTAAGTAATTGGAACAGTTTTAATGAACATCTGTAAGGGCTATGATACACGATATTCTTGGCTCTTCTAGCACTACACAGTCTAGGAATAACTAAGCATTTTCCTAAAATATTATTAATTTTTAGAGCTATCTATGTTTATGAGACCTAAAATCTAATTTTGTAACATGATAAAATCTAATTTTAATGAACCATCATCAGCCCTGTTTGGAGGTATAGGATATAGATCATTGGGGCTTTACTGAACCATCTTATTCCTCCCGCATCCAATCCTAATATTCCAAAACCCTAAATTCGTATTATTTTACTACTGATAAAACCATTAATAAGGTTCTCTTTTCCATTATTTCAGACAGCTGGAAATAAATATATCTCTTTTAATTCCAAACTTCCTTCCCACAATTACACTCTTGTTTTTAAAAAAGTCTTCCCTGTATAATGTTCCAATGCGACTGAAAAGAAGATAGTCAAGATCCCTTCTTACTTAAGTTAGTCATTGAACTGTTTACTATGAATGGGTAGTTCTTCTTCAAAGACTGTTCAAGTTAACTAGTGCTGTTCCAAAACAGTTGTACATTTAAACAAATATGGTTGTAATAAAAATTAAAATCAGACAAGATGAACAAAATATGATTTACAATGATCTATCACATATTGTTTAACTCCATAACTTAAACCACATTTAAATTGCACCCGTACGAAGCAAGGGCGAGTCGCTAGTTTATAAATAATTACCATGATATAATAATATAATTCTCTATGATATAATAATATAATTCTATATTTTATGTACATAATATTCAACAACAACTTTCGGTATACATCATGAAGAAAAAAATATAATGGACGGACAAAGTAAGTGGTAAAATAAGGAAGGAGCTGGAAGTGGATGCGGTCCTGCGGAAGACAGGAGCTCCTTTGGGTTCCTGTGCTCCTGGTGTAGGAGTTGAGTGTCCTCGCGAGGGTTGGTATCTGGCGCGTGCCACCAGAGTGGGAGGGGGGCCCCGCCTCTATTCACTCAGCCACTTATATTCCTCCTTCTCTTTCGGGGTGGTTAGGGTGATGAAGGCATGATAGTAACTATGTTTACAGTTATTTATATCAATATTTTTTTTATACAACTTCAAACAATTTTTATGGAGTAAGATTACATACAATCGGTCCTTGTTTCGACATTTTTAAAAGTGATCAAGTACTACATTCACACAATATATACAAAACAAGGGATCACTTGTAGCTGGATGGCTAGCATAACAGCCTCCTATGCCAAAGGTTACGGGTTCAAACCCGCAGGTGGTCCAAGTTATGCCGTCCTTCGGAGGGGACGTTAAAAGGTGGTCCCGAGCTTGTGCGATGTCAGGTACTCGTTATAGATCCCTATCCTAATAAAACCTAGATATGAAAAATTTAGGACAGCCGCTGTTGCATCGTCCGATTAGCCACAGTAGCATAAAGGGACGTTAAATAAATAAACAAACAAAATAAACAACCTTCAAGGGGGATTGTAGTAAGGATGTGTGGAGCTGGAGAGGGATTGAGCAGCGGATTGGGGTGATGGATAAAGTTTTGATGGGATTTAGAGAATTTTGATGGTATAAGTACTAAAATAAATGGAATATTTAGGTCGTGGTGTAAGGTATTATACCAATAATAAATAATACAAATTCAACTTTCTAATATTACAATTTAAGAATTAAGTGCCATATGCATATACTTTGGGCTGTATTCATGAAGGTTTCTCACCTTAAAGATTATTAATAATTATAGGTTTTAAAAAAAATAATTGTGACCCACATTTTCACTCAACAATTTTTTATTTTTCCATATGAGAAGAAAAACCGTACATGATCTTACCTAATATATATATATATATATATATATATATATATATATATATATATATATATATATATATATATATATATATATATATATATAGTTAAATATTGTTTAAACGTATTTAATCATACGAATACATTTGTTAAATTCACAGAATGAATGAGTAAAATACTTTCTTATTATATTCCCTATTATATTATACAAAAATAAATAAAAGGTCGTTCGAACATTCGCTTTCTTTATGAAGAATAGACAATAAAATTTAGTTAACCAGCAAGGAAAGATATTTTTCATAGTGATAATAGGGAAATATACATAACTTAGTAATTAAAATAATAAAGACGTTAGTTATGGCTAATGTATTATGAGGAAGGTCAAGACTGTTATCTCGCGTTATATTCTTCCAAAAAGTACTATATCCATATTATATGGTTAAAAAGGCATGGGAAAAGTGCAATAATTTGAAGAAAAAAAAAAAAGTTGTTAATACAGTAAAAAAAATCAACTTTAGATTTTAATAAAAAAAGAAGTAAATTGGTATAATAATATAAGAATAATTGAAGTCATAAAAACTCAATTAAATTGGTCCAGTAACAAATAAATGAGAGATTTTTGCGTTTCCTCTAAAGTTGTCTAAAGTGGATATAATACCTTTTGGAACTCATCGTCTCAATTAATAAACACCAGGGTAATTTTTAGGGGACAGAATATTGTCTTTTAAGGTGAAGTGAGGAGGTTTAGATTTTTTTTAAAATATTCGTATTGTTCTATTTTTTTAGAGACAATAACGAAAATATTTTTGTAGGTTTTTTTTTTTTTTTTTCTTTGACAAATATACAATAGTAATACAGATGTGAAATATAACGTTGGAAAAACAGAGATTTAAGAAAAAAGAAATTATCTTAAATATTTATAAAAATGGAAAGTAATGAAAAGAGAATAAAACTACCTAATTGTTGTACCATATGATTTCTATAGTTAAATTATTTATGTAACTTAAAATAATGTTTCCTCCGAAACTTAAATTAATCCTTTAAACTTTTTTCAGCTCTAAATTTATTTAAAACTTCTTAAATTGATTTTAACAATGTAGGTAAGTGAGAGTCGTGTGTTGCGCGTACCAGATTTTCTAATTAATGTTTAAAATTAAAATTAGAATTAAAATTTTGATTAAGTAATTCCTTCCTTTGGAGCCATATATATATATATATATGGTATCGGTGATTTTCGGATGAAACATAGCGTTTCGCATTGTCACCTAAGCTCCGATTCCATTGATAGTATTACATCTGCGGTGTTTTTTTTTAATCTTAACAAAGAAATGATTTTCTAAATAAATTTATAAATATTGACACGAAAAAAGAGTCAATTTGGAAATATTAAATACAGGCGAACTCATTTCAAAATGAAAGCAAATTTAAATCGAAAGAGGGAAGAAATGGGATTCCCAAAATGATGATGTCAACCATTTAAACTTGGTTTCGTAGACAGACAAACAATTTTGATCGTGGTTATTAGTTACTAAATGAAGTTCTAGAAGAAAAAAACTGTCAACATATGTCTCTTGTTGATGCAGGTCAACACGAAGGACAAAGGGACCCAGGGTTCGGATAATTTAAGGAGTCGGAAAGAATGGGACAGCGTCTAAAATAACAGGTAATATTTTTCGGATAACACACCGCGAGCCCCAATCTCACGGTAATCGACCTTCAGCTTCAACCAAAATAGAATTTCTGAAACCGTTTGACCCGATTTTCGGGCTGTTTTATGGATGGCAGTTGTGTCCTCAAGGCGTTTCTTCTTTGGAACTTGTTGGATAATAGGGAGGGGCATTAGGTCGATAGAGTCTTTCTATAAAAATGGTAAATTATTGATTCTCTTAAACTATTTTATAAAACAGATTAAGAAAAAACAACAAAAAACCAGCATATGTTGTCAAATATCAAAAATAAACTCTATGAATCACAGGATTTCACGAAGATTGTAAGGTCCTCTATATTCTTATATTTTGGTTATACTTCAAAATAAGAATATGGTCAAAATCCAAAAATATTGCAGTAATCGGCTTTTCGAAGTCTGGTTAATAACTATTTCCATAACACCAAAATTGTCTTTTTTCACAGCAAGATAATTCGATGTGGAAGTTCTCTATTATTTCGAATAACATTCCTCATGTACAGTCTTATAATAGAAAATTGTGGCTTTAGCATTTCTCACTGACTTGGAAAAACAATAGATCATTGATAACGTAATAATTAGTCACCCGCCTCTCATTGGTATTCTGGTCAAAGGTGGCTCTATCCCGAATTCCGAAGTAAGTATCTTTTTGGCATCTTCCTATTCCAATCGTTGCGAGCCAGAAAACCTTCCTATATCTTTGACCTCTTTACTTCGCGCTCTTTCGTGCAAACCCTAAAGACAAGACTCAACCTTCCGACCTAAACCTTACCCTCTCATAGAACAGCTTCCTTTGAATAGTCCTTTATCTTCTGTGCTACCCTACTTTGGAACTCTTTACCCATCTCCCTCAGAATAGTGTCATCCCTAACCACTTTCAAACAATTATTTATCCACCTCCCCAAAAATCAATCATTCGATATTGTTAACTGTTTTTATTTTATATCTTTTATTTATATTAACTTGGAAAATTTTCTATTTGACTAAATAATTATGTATCAAATGAAGCCAGACAAATTGAACTTCCTACGTTCATTGTATATTATTCTTAGGAGACAAAATGTCCCAGAATAAAAATTATTTTTCATTTATTCATAACTTCTGTATATCTATAATTTACAGCTTTTCTCAGTCAGGGAGAAATTAAGTTCACTTACGGTCGATTAATACAGAAGTACAGTAGGTAAAGAATAAATGAAATAATCTACTAACAAAATTTTTAATCATCTATACTAATATTACAAAGCGGAAGAGTTTGTTTGTTTGAACGCGCTAATCACAGAAACTACTAGTTCCAATTGAAAATGTCTTTTAGTGTTAGATAGTCCATTTATCGAGGAAGGTTTAGGCTATATAACATCACGCTGCGACCAATAGGAGTGAAGAATCAGTGAAAAAATCTGGTGCGGGCAACACACGACTTTCACTTACCTCGATTTTTAAAATCAATGAAAGAATTTTCAAATACAGTTAGAGATAAAAATACGTGAAACTATCAAGGAATTAATCAAATTTAATTTATATAGATACATGTGTTTTATTAAAAAAGCTATTAAATTATTATCTAAAATAATCAGTTAGTTTTATGTTCATTTCATCACTCTCTATTAACTTTTAAAAGCTTGTGTATGAGATGATATTTTTTCTAAAATCTTTAGCTTTCCAACGGCATATCATACATGTATATTACTGCTCTTATGTTCAAAAACGAAAAATTGTATTAAAAAAATATTTTATCTGTTTTCTCCTATATTTGGTTATCGAATTAATTCAATTTATATATTTACCTGCTTTTCATCAGCGTTAACAAGATAATCTAGTTTAATAAATATAATTCAATAATAATTTATTGAATCTACAAAATTAAAGGTACTTTAGAGGAAGAAAATTTAAAATATCGGCATTTAAGCCCTGTCAGACCATTTTTATCCAAATAAAACCTACATGATATTAAAGCCCATTAAATTTTACATCGATATAGCGAGTTTTATCAAAATCGTCGGAACTGTTTTTGAGAAAATCGACAAAAGGTGCAAAATGCATAGTATAAAGTGCCTCTTCTGGTAAGCTCTTTTTGATGAAAAAAGTTTTGTCACGTCTCGGGCGTATAGTTGTCTTAAATATGAAATTGCAGTTTAATAGGACTTACCGTTTCCGCCCGGGAGTTACCACACACACACACACACACACACACCTTTTTTGCGGGACTTGGTTATTTGACTCAGGGGACCCTAAAACGTGTATTTCCGTTGAAAACTGGAATTCGAAAATTTTCACGATTGCAATACTTCCCCTTACTATATATAGTAAGTGAAAGTAAAAAACGCGGGAAATTAACCTCGCATCCCAATGATTCAAAATGATTTACCTTTTAATTTTAAAAGAATTCAATATCCCGTCAATTTATCTTTTAGTAGTGCATAGTTAGTATACATTAGTACTATAGCATATTATCCACTAAATAGCTGTCATGGAAAGTGTCGTCAAAATATTGATTCGAGCAATCAGAGATAGAGCGTGTCAAAAAAGCGCCAAAACTAAAAACATTTGGGCAAAACATGACTTATTTCATTGCTAAACGGTATGTCCTAACGACAAATGTTATATTATAAATCTAGTGCGCGCATCACACGACTTTCACTTACCTCCGTTGTAGAAATCAATTTAAGAAATTTTAAATACATTGAGATAAAAATAAAGCATGAAAGAATTAATTAAATTGAATTTATCTATTATTAAATCTATTTTATTTTTATCTACAACAATCAGTTAGTTTTATCGGTTTTTCGGTCTCCATAAGTCTTTACAATTCCGCACATTAGATACTATTTTTTCTAAAATCTTTAGCTATCCAACGGTATATTATACGTCTAAATTACTATTTATGTGTTCAAAAACACATAAATTACCTTAAAAAATATTTTTGCTATTTTCTCCTCTAGTTGTATATCGATTTCGTTCAGCCTATATATTCATATGTTTTTTATCAATCCTAATGAGATGATGTGCCTATTTTGTTTTAAACCACAAAATTAAAGGTACTTTAGAGGAAGAAAATTCAAAATATCGGCATTTAAGCTCCGTCAGACTATTTCAATCAGAATAAAACCTACAACATATAAAAGCCCAACACATTTTACATCCATATAGCAAGTTTAATTGAAATCGTTAAGGCCGTTTTATTTTTTTAAATTATGAAAAGGGGGAAAATGCATGGTATAAAGTACCACTTCCGGTCAGCCGATTTTAGTGAAAAAGTTGCTGTAACATATGCAGTTTTTGGCTAGACTTACCACATACGGACACACACACACACACATTTTTGTGGGATTTGGTCATCATTGGAGTCAGGGGAACCTAAAACGTGTATTTACGTTAAAAATTGAAATTCAAATTTTTTTCTGGATCGTAATGCTATATCCTTACTATATCTTTCATATATAGATAAGTGAAAAAAATGCATTCTCCATTACATTTCTGACATGGAGACTGTGGGCTGGTTTTCGATCCGCGCAAAATCAACAGAGCTAAAGCGTGGCGAATTGAGTATGAAAAAAAGTTACAAAAGTTAAAAGTTAGTTAAAGTTGTAAGGTTAATATGAATAAAAGATACAAAAAAACAAAAAACAGATAACAACATCAAATGAGTTTAGTTAAGTATTAAAGTCTATATTTATGTTTGAAATATGGTCAGAGATGACACTTTTCGGAGAGAGTAAAGAGTTCCAAGTATGGTAGAACGGATGATGATGGACTTTTCATAGGATGCTATCCTATGTGAGGGTAGGTATAGATCGATGGGTTGGGATCTTGTATTTAGGGTGTGCACGGAAGAGCGCGAAGTAAGGAGGCCAAAGATATAGGAAGGTTGGAATAGGAATAGGAAGGTGACAAGTAGGTATTTTCTTCTGGATTCAGGATAGAGCCACCTTTGACCAGAATACCAGTGAGAGACTTGTGACAATCTAGAGAGACCAAACGTAAATCTTATAAACCTATTCAATAATCTTTTTAGCCCCCTTTCGAAATGTAACCTCTTATAGGATGAAAATATGGCTTTTTCTTAGTTCATTTTTCGCAATTCTCATTTTCTGACCAGTAGTTTAATATTTAGAAATTTTACAATGTTCGAGATGAATAGTAGCTTGAAACAAGGGAGTATACCCACAGTAGAAATATTTTATTTTGTGATCATGAAATGGAAATGGTGTCAGTTACAGGCAATCCAAGGCCCCCAGATCGGGTTTCCTTTATATCAGAGCGATAAATGAGTTTAAAACGAAAAGAGAAGGGGTTGAAGGAGGCCATTAAAACAAAATCCAGGTCCGGCGGTCCGCGGAGGGCTAGCAATAGGATCCGATAGGACTCCGGCTCGGCTTTCACAATTAGGGCATCGGTGTAGCCTTACCTCCCTCGTATCCCCTGTCACCCGGCTCCGGCAAAAATATATATTTCATGGAAATGATACCCCCCCTCCAGCTCTTATACACCTCCAGCCTTTCTTCTTCATCACATTATCATTGGCTAATGACGTAGTCTTCTTTACACTCCTTCCCGACAACATGAGAAACAGAATCCTTGACTAATTGATAATCTGATTCCGAAACATTTACTTGGTACCACATTTGCATAACACTCATGAGTAAAACAGTTTCAGATGTTTATCTCATTGTTTCCTTCATGTGTAAGGCTAGTTGAAACTCTACCCCGACTCGTTCGAATATATCCTGCCGTATATCTTACAGTCCTGACGTGAAATGTATAGCAATGAACATTCGGGATTTTAATACTTTAAGTATTAATTTATAAATCTTATTTCATATCATGGATGGAAAGAGGAGGTCTCATAATGTCTTCTTTTCGGATAAACCCAAAGCACCTCGGTCTTTGCTGTGTACACCCTAACATCGTTTATTATAAATAATAATAAATCAATAACATTAAATCTAGCCAATGGTTTAAATTTAACAATACAAAGAGAAATTAATAATAGCCTAATAGGTATGAAATTCTGTCATTAGAAGCATCCTGTATCGTTCCAATTTTAGTGTATGTACCGCCTTTAATCCTCCTGGAATATTGAAACGGCAGTGGCCTTTCGATGTTTTGTAAACATTTATACAGGAATTCCGACACTGGTCAAATCCTCCACTCTGTACTGTATGTTTGTGGGTATTGTGCATTAACTCAGCCTCCACTAGGTGCTGAGAGACAGGCGCTGGGATCTCTTAGAGTCCGCTTTTCCCTCTACAAGTGAAGGGGAAGGCCCAGTCTGGGGTCCCTTTAGCAGATTGTAATTATTGTATATAGTTGATTGTTTGTATGATGTTTATTTATTCGCCAATTTTGTATTTATCTCAAATATAGGTTGTTTCTTTGCTTTGTATAATTATTTGTTTGTATAAAATTTATACATTTATACTATAAATGTATATATGTGCATTAATTTATTTTCTATTTTATGTAATTTGGCTTTATCATTGTTTTCTGTATATACTGTATGAATGTGGTCTCATCACTGTTACTACTGTTATTTATGAAACAAATTGTAATATATCTCATTAAATATTAAAAAAAAATAAAAAATAAAAATAAATTAAAAAAAAATAGCACCCTAATCTTATAACATCGTATTAAGAGAAATTTATAATAGGGCAATTAGTTAGTAGGAAATTCTGTCATTAGAAGCATCATAATCCTCATAACATTGTAATAAGGTGAGTAATTAATTAATATTAATTTTCCATAGAAATTAATTAATAATTGCAGCTAATGAACAAGTTCAATAAAAATCCAGAATAATGTCATGTTTCTATCGAAAACTGAAAATATTATTGGAAGGAATTAGTCCGGGTGGCGGTCATTAAATGAAACAATTAAATAGTTTCAACTATTTTATTGTATTGCCAACGTTTCGACCCCCTTTGTGGGTCATCATCAGGGCGCATGGTGGGAGAATGGAAACTAGCCTAGTTTCCATTCTCCCACCATGCGCCCTGATGATGACCCACAAAGGGGGTCGAAACGTTGGCAATACAATAAAATAGTTGAAACTATTTAATTGTTTCATTTAATGACCGCCACCCGGACTAATTCCTTCCAGTAATTCTCAACGGTCAACTAATTACATCCACAATGAAAAATATATTTTAAGAAGAAGAAAACTTAAGCGCCGCGAACGTTTTCCATTCTCCACACGAAAAAAATGTGAACTGAAAGGAAGACATTTTTCAACGGTATGGGAACAATTTTAGACATTTTCTGGTAACGCGAAGCGATGAGGACGTCATGAGTGAGCAGGAGGTAGCGATAGAGGAGGCGGAATTCATTTCTCAATTCCCCCTCTCATCCTTCAATGGGAGATGGCACGTTTTGTAGCAAGTCAATGTCTAGTAAAGCAATTATTATTTATAATATAATTTTTTAATATCAGATCTAATATTATTTATCTATGATCTGATATTATATTATGATCCAATATTATCATAATATATTTTTATTTGAGCAAATACACAATTTTTAAATACAGATAGATATATTGGTTAGAGAAGGGTTTATTTTAACGATCTCGTAGACGTTTCGTCCTAAAAATTACCTTCTTCATGCTGTGGACTATGGTTTGAATAGTTCCATTTGTATTCAGCCAATTAATATTGAATATTGGCATAATATACAGAAAATTATGTTTATTATTATACTATTATAACAATTACGGTAAGGTAGCCTATAAATAAATAATTAAAAACAAATTATCAATATTCTATGATTTACTAAAATTATTAAAGAACAATAATTGACAAGTTTTACTTTCAATTACCTATATATGAAATTTAAAGTAAGGGAAAGTATTGATATCGTGAAAATCTTTTAAGTGAAGTTTTAGGGCTCCCTGAGTCCAAATGACAAAGTACCGCAAAAAAGTCTGTATGTGTGTGTGTTTGTGGTAAGTCCAGCGTGAAAACGACAGGTCCTATGAAACTGAAATTTCATATTCCAGACAAATATACGCCCGAGACGTTAAAAAACTTTTTTCATCAAAATGAGCTTACCAGAAGAGCCACTTTATACCATGCATTTTGCATCTTTTTACTATTTTATTAAAAACGGCTCAAACGATTTTGATTAAACACGCTATATCGATGTAAAATTAAATAGGCTTTAATATCATGTAGGTTTTATTCTGATTGAAATAGTCAAGCAGTGCTTAAATGCCGATATTTTAAATTGTCTTCCTCTTTTGCAGGTTTTTCTAAAAATAAAGTTTTTATCTAGAGTGCTTCCATTGGGAAGCTTCTCTACATGTGTTTCTGTGCTTTTTATATTCCACTCAAATTTACTTGCATTCCATTATACATGTGTAAATTCCAATAAATAAATTAGAAAAAAAAAAAAGATATCTTGTCATCATTGATAAAAAATAGGCAAACATATAAGTTGAACAAATTCTATATTCAACTAAAGGAGAAAACTGCAAAAATATTTTTTGATTGGAATTCTTTGTTGTTGAACACAAAACCGTAATATACATGAATAATATATCGTTGGAAAGTTAAAGATTTTTAGAAAAAAATATTATCTTATACACAAGCTTATAACAGTTAATAAAGAGTGACGAAAAGCAGATAAAACTAACTACTTTTTAGGTAATAATATTATAGATTTTTTTCATAAAATACAGATGGCCTCTATCTTTCGTAGAGTGCGGTTATAAAAAAGTGAGTGTACGATTAATATTGACTTTTTATGTTGTTGTCTTTTTTTTTTTGTTCGTTTTGTTCTTTGTTTGTTTTTTGAAGTGTTTTTGTTACATGTATTAAATTAATAGCCGTATTAATTAATGACAAAAGGGAGATGAGGTAGGAGTTATGCAACTTAGTTCACAGCAAAGTTCGTCTAGTCCTGATGATCGGGCTATAGAAGAATCAACTTCTAAAAAAATAAATTACACCACCTAACCAGTCACCAGTTAAGAAAATGGGCAAGTATTACCAAGAAATCGCACCGATAAAAGTAAGTAATAAATTTCAATTAGTGAGTGAACAGGAGTTATCAGCTAATAATCCCTCTACTTCTACACAGTAAGTCAAGCTAACCCAAAAATACCTCCAATATATCTGCACAATGCAAACAATTACAGAGTTTTGTTAAATGACATAAAAGCAATTTGTTTAAGCCCATTTACCACAACTCTATCCAGTAATAATACAAAATTAATGCTCACAACAATAGAGGACTATAAGAGAATGACTAAAAATTATGATGAAGAGAAAATCGAATATCATACTTTCTCCATTGAAAAAAACAAAACTTTGAATGTCGTAATAAGAAAAGTACCCTATTCTATCACAGACGAAGAATTAAAGACTGAACTAAAAACTAAACATTTCGAAGTTTTACATGTTTCCCGAATTTTAAATAAGGAAAAAAAGCCCACCCCTCTGTGTTCAGTCTCTTTACAAAACAATGAAAAGGCTAAAGATATTTTCACACTAGCCAATATTTTCTCTGCTCTCATCTCAGTTGAGCCTAAATACAAAACTGATAATATACCAATGTGTACCAATTGTCAAAGATACGGACATACAAAGAATTATTGCCGTCTCGAACCCAGATGTGTGAAATGTAAAGAAAAACACTATTTTTCAAAATGTCCATTAAAATTTACAGATAAGCCGTATTGTGTAAATTGTAAAGAACCACATGCAGCTAGCTACAAAGGTTGTTCTTATTATCAATCTATTAAAAATAGAATAAATCCGCCTGTCGAACAAGTTGATAACACCAATAATAACAGAAATACTACAGCCAAGCCAAAGGCTACATCTAATTTCTCATATTCCTCAGCTTATCACCAGATCAACCAACCAACCCACAGCCACAACACACAGCCGAATACCGAACATAATAGTGAAAGCATTTTAACAACTATTACAAAACTCATAATAGAAGCTGTAAAGCCTTATTTATCAGAAATAATGTCACAGTTAAGTTCAATTGTTACCTCCTTCTTTACAGAATTGGGCTTAATGTAAGCAATAGTCTATCACTTGTTAATAATACCTTCCCACCTTGCTATCGTATTTATGTTTATTTTCGTTTTCCATACTATTTCTTTCAAATAACGTTTTTAATTATTTCTTATGACATGTGAATTAAGGAAATTAAAACTCTTAAATTGGAATGCTTATGGGATTTTTCACAAAAGAGTGAATTTAAAATTTGTCTTGAAACACGCTCTATTGATATAGCCTGTATAACTGAAACTCATCTTTCTTCTCATAATAAATTCCATATACTTCGCTATAAAACTTTAAGAAACGATAGAAATAGTTCAACTGCTTCAGAAGGGGTGGCTATTATAGTAAAGAATAATATAAGCTTTTCTGAGAAGAACCTCACCACCGATATCTGATATAGAAGCCGTTTCAATCTGTTTAAACTCATCTCCCAGTACGATCATCACAGCAGCATATAAACCACCTAATAAGAAGCTATGTTAACAAGAAATTCTCAATTTGTTGTCTGAGAATGAAAATGTTCTAGTGTTGGGTGACATGAACTGTAAACATATCTATTGGGGGTGTCATAAAACAAATTCAAGTGGCAATAAGTTGATCGACATTACTTCCAGATAAATATTCAAGTTATAGCGCCAACGGAACCTATTTTCTTTAGAAGTGGGTGTACACCGGATATTTTAGATATTGTTTTATCCAAAAATATAACGTTGCCAATAGCATCTCAAACGATACCTGCTTTAAACTCAGACCACGTTCCCGTATTAATTTATTTTTCAATTAAAATTCAAGAAATGTCTTTCAGAAATCCTCTAATTAAAGGAATAATTGACTGGGACAGATAAAAAAATTTAATACACCATAATGTTATTCTAAAAAACAACTTTTCAAACCCACAAGAAATCGATGAATCCGTGGAGCAGCTTACTAAAATAATATCAAATTGTATTAGTGGATCAACTATTCAGACCTTTCGCTTCAAAAGAAAGTCATTCACCAATAGGATACCAAATTCAATTCTGGCAAAAATTAAGGAGAAAATATGACAAGAAGGCGTTGGATGCGTACTAGGAATCCATTAGATAAAAGAAAGTGGAATCATCTTCGGCGAGTCATTAAACTAGAATTGGACGAGCTCACGTTTTCCGAATATTAAGGCTACAAAGCGTCTTTTAAAAAAGCAAGATATCATTCCCAGCTTAATAGAGGACGGTACATTCATCTCCACTGATCAAGCCAAATCCGAAGCCTTTGCTGACTATTTTGAAAAGTAATTCCCTAACACAGATTGCGAAAGAGTCCAACAAAAAGCGTTTCACTTTGCGAGGATATCAAGAAATTTTTACAATTACCTCTACAAATAGCTGAATTACCATTGCAATTCACGACACCAAAAGAATTAAAAGGACTTATTGGTAGGCTTAAAACAAAGAAGAGTCCAGGGCATGATCTCATTCCAGCTGTTACTATTAAAAAACTACCGAGAAAAGCTATCGTCTTAATCACGACGATATTTAATAGTCGCTTACGTATCGGATATTTCCCAGATAACTGGAAAAAAACCGAAATAATTGTTATACACAAACCAGGTAAGAAAATATCGAAAGGCCCATAAGTCTATCACCCATATTAGGAAAATTGTGAAAGTCGTGTGTCGCCCGAACAAGAGTTTTTTTGATTAATTGAAATAATAACTACCAAAAAAAAAAAAAAAAGTCGAGGCTTAGTTGTTTTTTTATGGGATGTATTATATGTAATTGAAAACGGATACGTCCTCGTTCAACGAATTATTTTTGTGAGGCCATTTGATTAGTTGAGTGTGGCATGAATCTGTAACTCTTTGGACATAAATTGGAGGGCAGCCTAAATATGAAACCGGTGAATAATTACTTTGAAATTAATATGGAAAGAGGGGGCCTTGTAATGGTGTATCCTTTCCCGATAAACCAACCTGCACTCCTCCCATCCCAGTTATAAAATAATAAACCACTACTGCAGAGCACTGGTTTCAAATTAAAAAATGTAAATGGGCCGTCGCAATTGCGGGAAGCATATTGTCAATATGTCAGTTTTGAATTCTGTCATTAGGTTCAGCAGCATGAAATAAATAATATCAAAAAACGGTGAAATTTGGGTAAAATATTTAAGAGGAAGTACAGGTTTGAAAAAACTATAGCAAAAAACCGCTCTTATGAATTACTTGTGTTTGTTAGTTATTCGCTCATATATGCATAGTCATTTTTACTTTCACTTACCTATATATGGAATATATAGTGAGAGAAACTATAGCGATGGCGAGAATTTTCGAATTCCAGTTTTCAACGGAAATACACATTTTAGGTCCCTTGAGTCCAAATGACCAAGTCCCACAAAACGTTTTGGGTGAGTCTGGTAAGTCTAGCGCCTAAACGAAAAGTCCTATGAAATTGAAATATCATATTTAAGACAACTTGGCAATGCATACAATACTATACTAGTATAGTATATAACTATACGCCCGAGATGTTACAGCAACTTTTTGCCAAAATCAGCTAACCAGAAGAGCCACTTTTTATCATGCATTTTGCACCTATTCACGATTTTCTCAAAAACTAACGACTAACGGCTCTAACGATTAGGATTAAACTAACTGTGTCCATGTAAAATTGGACGGGCTCTAATATAATGTAGGTTTCGTTCTCATTGAAATAGTAATACAGGGCTTAAATGCCGATATTCCAAAATTTCTTCCTCTAATGTACCTTTAATTTTGTAGTTTTTATGAAATTGACCATATCATCTGATTAGCAAGTAAAAAAAAAAATTAAATATTTAAGTTTAACAAATTATATAACCAACTAAGGGAGAAAACTGCAAAAATATTTTTTAATGGAATTTTTTGTTTATTAAACATAAAAACAGTAATATACATTTATAATATACCGTTGGAATGCTAAAGATTTAAGAATAAATATTAACTTATACAAACTATTGTAAAAGTTAACGGAGAGTGATGAAAAGTCGATAAAACAAACTGATTTTATTTATTTTCATTTCTAAATTTGTTTGCAAATTCTTAAATTGATATAAATAACGGAGTTGATATAAGTGAAAGTCGTGTACTGTGCGCACCAGATTTTTAAAAAAATAGAATTAATGAATTATTAGCAAAAAATGAGACAATTGAATCAGAGGTACGTTGAATATCTACCGTATCTATGAATATATTCATTTAAGAAATTTTGAAAAAAAAAAAAAATTATAGTTTCCTCATTTATTATTTTTTCCTAAAGGAAATATTTTATATTTTTTCACTTGCAATTACCACTACATGTATAAAATTTAGGGCATGTGGCCTCTTGTAAAATATTGAAAAATAAAAATCTAAATCTAAATCTAAATCTAATCTTTTGATTTGTAAACAAAGTAAATTTTCGTTTCGATACAACTCTATTTGCTGAATCGTAATGTAGATGCCAGTGTTATCGTTATCTGTTCTAGATAACAGTGAGGCAAGAACAGAACTACAAGACCAAGGCAGTAGCGTTGCGACCTAACGGCATAGTGATTCCAAATTCACTTTTCCAGGACAAAAGTCTGCACCGGTCGTTTAATTTGAGAAATATCATTCATTTTAACGCCATGTTTTTCCTTAGTGAGTTTACTTTCGATAGCCTGATTGGCCCTTTTTTAGCTCATTTTCATATCATAAAAATATATAGATTTTGTCGATAATTTCACTGAAATGTCTCTATAACTAATTACTCTTATAAAAATATATATATAATCTTTCTTGTCCGCTCTACTACTCCCTGCCTACCCATATCCGTCATGCTTCTTCCCTACCACCATTCAAGCCCCAGCTGTTCCAGTACCTACTGTCATCCCAAACAGACGCTCAACGAGCCTGATATTTCAGATCAAATATCAATTCAAAAAGAAACTTTATTATTTATTGTTCATCTTTTTATAATGATTAATCATTATGAATCAGTTTCAATGTTTAGTTTTGTTCAACTCATTAATGTATCAGAATTTATTATTTATTTATTTTACTCTTTTGTTTTATTTTATCCTTTCTTCTCTTCTTATATCTTTATTTATTCTTATATCTTATATATTTTTCTTATTCTTTATGAATAAGAATTAATTATAATCCTTTGGTCTTGTGGCCAGACACATTATACATCTTAATTGTACATACGAATTGTTCTTAAGGGCCCTGTCTTAGAATAAAAAATAAAATTATTAAAATTTAAATTGATAAATATGAAACAATAACTAATTAACTTTAAATGATCAATTTTTTTAAATATGTTTATCCTCCTATATCCTTAAAGGGTCATTTAATAAAAAAACAGAACAAGTACTGTATTTAACATTAAAATACAAATAAAAAGAACTAGATCGATAAAATTGTAAAAAAAAATAAATAAATAAGTTTTGTCATCAATTGAGACGTTGATTTCCAAAAAGTACTTTTTTTTTTTTTTTTTTTTTTTTTTTTTTTTTTTTTTTTTTTTTTTTTATTCGTATATATTACAATTTGTCATAATAGACAATAATAATAGTGCTACAGGATCTCACTCATACAATATAAACAAAAGGAAAGTCAAAGTACATAAAATAAAATAAAAATAAATAAACGTATACAATAACAAAATTTATAGACAAAATAAATACAAATAAATGAAGTTAACAAATAAATAAACAAAACATGTCACATTCATACCTATGTACAATATTTACAATCAGCTCGGGAACCCCAGACGGGGCTTGTCCCCCCACTTGTGGAAGGACAAGCAGAGTCCAAAGGATCCCACCAGCGCCTCCCTCTCAGCCGCATCACTGGTGAGAGCCAGCGGAAGCTAAGTAAGGGCGCCACAGCCACAATCACACCGCACATGAGAGGAGAATCTGACCAGTGTCAGAACTCCAGAATAGGTGTTTACAATATGTCTCGGGGCCACTGCCGTTTCAACCTTCTAGGAGGGTCGTATGGATGAGTGGAGCTGGATAGGGATTGTGCTAGAGGATTAGGATGATGAATGAGGTTCTGGTGGAATTTGGAAAATTTAGATGGAATCAGGTCTGAAATAAATGGAACATTAAGGTCGTGGTGTAAGGTATAATTGGAGACATAACAAGGAGCATTTACTATTGTTCGGAGGACTTTGGATTGAAAGGATTGAATGCGTTTGATGTTAGAACGTTTGGCTGTTCCCCACAGTTTAAGTCCGTAGGTCCACATTGGCTTCAGTATTGTCTTGTAAAGTAATAATTTGTTGTCAACTGTAAGCTTAGATTTTCTGTTTAGTAGTCTGTATAACTGTCCGAATCGTCTGTTGAGTTCTTTTCGTTTAAGTCCCAAAAAAAAAAAAAAAAAAAAAAAAAAAATTACTAAAGGACATTTTTTACGAAATTGATTTTTTTACATATTTGTATTCTCATCATTTAGTTCTATATAAATATTCTATTTGATGTTATCTAATGAATTCTCAAGTCCTTAAAAAACACGATTTAGAAATGCGGTCATTTTCTAAAAGCACTAATTACGCATTTATTTTCGTTCCAAATCATTCTAAAAAAATTCATTTCATAACTTTAATATGATGTTATTATTATAGTAAAAAAATAATTCTAAATTTTCAGGCAAAAAGACCCAAATTAGCTAGTTTAATAATATAGTAATGAGAGATTTTCGCGCTTCCTGTAAAATTTCCTAGAATGGATATAGTACCTTTTGGAAATCAACGTCTCAATTACTAAAACATGTGTTGTTGTTTTACCCCTTAAATATTTTTTAAGAAATATAAATCCGTAAAAATGTTAATTATTTATATTAAAAATAGTCATTATAATATTTTTTTTAAATAAATAAATAGGAAAGTTAAGAAGATATTTGTTGGGGAAGGTAAGTACCTCGAGAGGCGGAGAGGGGGGCCATATTGGAGCGCAGACAGAGCTATGCAGTGAGCTCCTTGGGGATGATGGCGCCCTGATAGCAGGCCTGGCCAAGAACGCACTTCTCCGAACACTTGGGGTCTTCATTGACCACTTTAATTATCAGGTGAAGGCACCGACACGGATTGGAGATGTCAGCGGCTGTCTGTCCGCCCCGGCTGCCCTTCAATCTAGCGCTAAATTCTGGCCTTGCTGTCAGGAGTTCAGCAACTCACAGGAGCTACTCTTCTCCTCCTACTACACTCACTACCTTCTTCATCACTCCCCCACTTCACACCGAGCACTCATCGTTTAGTATTATTATTGTCTATGTCGTTAATTCGGGCAATTTTAATTAATTAATATTTTATTGATATGATTGGAAACTCATCTCTGTTAATACATTTTAAAACATAACGTTTCTTCACAGATCTAATTCAAGAGTACTTTCAAGAAAAGTGAACCGCAGAACCCGAGAATTCATCTCACACTTGATGTGTTTACTTTTTACAAAAAAGTTTCAATGGCAGAACACTTTTTTTTTTTTTTTTTTTTTTTTTTTATTGAGATATATTACAATTTGTTACAAAATGAACAATAATAATATTGATGAGAGACCACATTCATACTATATATACAGAAAATAATAATAATGGTCAAATTCCATAAAATATAACATAAATTCAAATATATACAATAAAATAATAATAATAAATAAAAAACAAAACAAATTGAAACATAAACCTATTATTGAGATAAATAAAAAGTTGGCAAATAAATAAACATCTTACACACATTCATAACTATATACAATATATACAATTGCTAAAGGGACCCCAGCAAGCGCTTTTTCCTCCACTTGTGGAGGAAAAAGCGGAATCCAAGAGATCCCAGCACCTCTATCTCAGCCGCATCACTGGTCTGAGCCAGTGGAGGCTGAGTTAGGGGGCAGAACACTAATAAAATATTATAAAAGCGATTAGTAAAAATCAAAATATATTATTAAATTTATATATTTCAATAAAGTCAGCAATTGAGACGTTGGTTCCCGAAAGGTGCTAAAGAATATTGTTTACGAAATTGATTTTTTACTGTCAATTATTATTATAGAAAAGTAAATATAATTATGAATGTAATAATTGGAACTTCTCTTTCTTTATATTTTTATTTAGTATAACATAAATAAAACTTAAATATGATGTTTCAAGGTATTTCTTTGCCTCATCTTCAGATTATTCAATAAATATCTAAAATACAATTTAATATCATAAACATATCTTCAACAACAACAATTAATATTAAAACTTAAAACTCAATAATCACTATTATATTCTAAAATCTGTTTCTAAAAAAACTGTATTTATAAATAAGAGATCATGATTATATGACCAATATTATAGTGCAATATGGAAATATTTGTAAGTACAATTTAAATACAGTTATTTTAGAAACATATTTTAGAATATAATAGTGATAATTGAGTTTAAAATTTTAATATTAATTGTTGTTGTTGAAGATTTGTTTATGATATTAAATGAGGCAAAGAAATACCTCGAAACGTTATATTTAAGTTTTATTTATGTCATAATAAATACAAATATAAAGAAATAAAAGAGAAAGTTCCAATTATTACACTTATAATTGATTTTTTACATATTTATGTTACCATAATTAGGTTGTGTATAGATCTTCTATTTGATTTTATCTAATGAACACACAATTCAATTAAAAAGGCGATTTAGAAATAATATTATTTTCTAACGGTACTAAATTACACATTTGGTTTCGTTTCAGATCGTACTACAACATTTCATTTCGTAACTTTAATATTATGTTATTAATATTAATATATTAATAACAATAACATTAAAAAACACAATTCTAAATTTTAATGCAAAAATAATCAATTTAGCTAGTGATTTGCCTCCTGTAAAATTCCCTAGAGCGGATATAGTATAGTATCCGCTCTAGGGAAAATCAACGTCTCAAAAAAAAATCACATATGAAGGCTAATGAGAAAGCCGGGTAAGGGTTGTTTCATATTGACACATTGTAAAACGATGGATTCCTTTAAAAAAAAAAAAAAATTGTTTTGTTTACGTAGTTTTTAGATGATCCTTCAATAAATAATATTGCTTGTATCTCCAAAGCTATCAATTTCTAAAAATTGAAAAAACTCTGATGCATTACAGAAAGAAAAGTAACTTACCTGGTTCTTTCGTATTAGTAAATTATATATTTACAAAAAAATAAAAAAATAAAGAAAAACCACCATTATAGACCATAATCTGTTAACAGTAAATGAATATACAATACATGAATAAAACAAACCAAAGAAACAAAAAAGAGCGTAGGCAGGATATTTGTTAAAGATGATTAATTTTATCACAAAAGCGTACTATAAAAATAAGTTTTATATAAAACCACGAATAGAGGTTTTCTATATAAATATATAAATCAGGAAAAAAAAAAAATATATATATATATATATATATATATATATATATATATATATATGTGTGTGTGTGTGTGTGTGTGTGTGTGTGTGTGTGTGTCATGATTATGATTCATGTTAGTAATCCGTAAGAAAGGGATTACGCAGGTCTTTCATCAGAAGGGAGAGAGGAGAAGAGGGACAAACAAATTGAAAATCGTAAAGAGGAGAAAGTGGACAATATAAGTTAGAAGTCAAATGACCAAATCTCTCCCAAGGGCGTCACTGTCAGACTTAGGTTTGTAGAAACTCAGACAAGCTAAGAGGATTGTTGCGCCTTTTATGTAGGTAAATCTGCGAGGAACCTTATTTTTAAAGATTTAATTCCATATATCAAAATAAGAATTAATATATAATTACTAATAATACATAGTTCTTACGGTAGGAAAACCGAATATCCTTCGGGAGTAAACCTCATTAAGGCTAGATAATATTTCCAAGGGACCTAATATTACCAAGTTGGAGTAAGTTACGAGGCTAAGTTGAAACAGCATTTGCCCCTAAGCCAGTGTAATAAAACCGTTAACTTACTAAAAATGTTGAAGAGGATCCGATTCCCTGGGTAAGACGACACCTAGCTAATTGTGAATGAGGCTGTAACTTGAGTGGAGAAACATTCTATATTTATAGTCTCTTATCCGTCCTCTCCTCCATCTGTATCCTCTTCTTCTTCTTCCTCGATTTATCATCCTACTCCTTTTACCATCCGACTAATTAATGTCCAGTATTCCCTTACCCGCTCAGGGACAAATGGCTTGGATCGTATCGCAGTTGAGTAATTTATCAAGGACCCTATCTACTTCGACTGCTGTGTTTTTGTTCTTGTTTTTTTTTCTTCGGTTTAAGAAATTTTCCTTAAGGCCGATCTATAATACTTATGTTTCCTTCCAAGAAAGAAATAATTACTGCGCTATCTTGCCACTGAAACTTGCTTCAAGTTAAAAAGACCTCTTCAGTAGCTGGAAGCTATAACCATCACTCTCTAACCACTACTGTAACTTTCTTTTATTGTAAATAAGTTTGTTTTGTAATATTTCTAAAAGAATTGTTACAGATTTTTTTTATCTATGTCTGATTTAGGTATTGTATTAATTATAATAATCCCTAATAAATAATAGTCCTGAATAAATTCCTGATTTCAACCCTCATCTCAAACTTCACGGTCTGTCTGGAAAAGGTTGGTAATTGTTGGACTACCCGTCCTGTTTGGAGAACATTTGAAGAACTTAATAAACAAACTCAATTAAAAAAAGTCACCTAGAAAAACTTATTACAAACTCAGAAAATTAATTCGTGTATATTCTGTGTGTACAACGGTATTAATCTTAAGTTAACATTAACATGTTAACATTAAGTTAACATGGAGGACCCACATTAGACTTAAAAGACATCTGAACAAACGATTTGGACTACTATCCCGTCTGCTTGACAAACGATCAAAATTATCCGTGAACACCAAACTTACTATTTACAAAGTAGTGATCAAACCATTATGGACATACGGGATAGAGCTATGGGGATCTGCCAAATATTCTAAAATCCAAATAATTCAGACCCTTCAATCGAAAATATTGCGAAAAATCGTGGAAGCACCGTTTTATGTAACTAACGAACTACTTCACAAGGACTTGGACATACTCACAGTTTCAGACACAGCCACAGAATATTATAAAAGATTTCATGACAGACTGACTTACAGCATGAACCCATCGGCCCAAACACTTAAATCCTACACGAACCCGTACAACCTACCCCGACAACTTATGAGGCGGTGGCCTAGAGATGCCTTGCTTTAACCGACTTTCGGAAGTCGTCATATTTGCTTATTGCAATTTTTTTTTTTTTTTTTTTTGCAGATAGCAAATAACATTAAAGCTCAAAAAAAAAAATGTAAATAAATAAGAAACTTTAACTTGTCAAAGGTAGAATATTTTTGTAAGGCACCATTTTATTTTTTTATATCGAGGGAGCCTAACAATTCTGAAGTTGTACGTGAGCAGAATTTGATAGAGAAATAGAAAAAAAATACCTCATAATCTTCATTAGGTGGAATAAACCTTAATTGTTTGTAATAATCAAGATTTTCTGGCACGTTTAGAACTTCATTCATAGGTTCGTTCCAGCTTGTGAGGGCAATGCTGGCGAAAACTCCAAATGAATGTTATTGTAGTATGTTAAATAAATATTATATCATACAACAATACAAATCAAGCTATTAGTTATTATGTATTTCTCTCGAGTTTTAAACTGTGATGGTTTAGTATAAAGGTTAATATTAGTGATCCATTTTAATAGAAAATGGTTATATAAACGTCAAAAAACAGACGCATCCAAGAGAACATCTAGGTACCCCCAGTGCGTGAGTACATAGGCCAGAGTCACAACAAGTTCTTTGATGGGCTAAAGGCTAAAGCCAACCCTCTCTTCAGAAATATTGCACCCGGAGGCGGCAAAGCACTATCCTATTGGTTGACGTTCTCGTCGAGGAAAGGGGCCTGGACTATGCAGTCTGAATCCGTCATATTAATGAAAGCCAGGAGGATCGTATCTCCCTATCCAGTTAAGTGTGAGGCTAAAGCCTACGTTTGGAGCAACCATATGCAGCGGACTTTGGAATAATGATAAGAAGTCTTTATTTATATGAAAATAAAAAAGAAAAAAAAAAACCTTGAAAGGTAATGAAAGTTCTGAGGCTTTTCCTGTGACTGCATTATTATTTGGATTGTTCTATATTTGTTTTTGATACAAAACCAAAGGAGATTAGAGAAGAAGAGAAAAAAATATATCATTTTAATATAGACAAACGGAGTTGAGCTTTGGGGGTCTACTAAACCATCCAATTCTTAGCGTATCCAATCCTTACAATCCAAAATCCTCAACGCTTCTTACTTTGACACGAATAAAACCATTCATAAAGACCTCAATATTCCATATGTTGCTGATTTGGCCCGTAACAGGTATCATTCCTTCCATGACAAAATTCCGTTTCCACTCTAATCCACTAGTTTTAATCCTTGCTTCTTCTTCCATTCCTGACAATCCTCAGAAAAGAAGAGGGTCTCGAGATCTTCTTGTTTAGATTGATTACTGGAGTGCTGCCAACGGGCAGTTTCTCTTCATGTTTTTTATGTACACTATCTTTTATCAGCATATTTACTTGATATAATATAATATACAGTTGTAAATTTCAATAAAATAAAAAACAAATACATACAAGACAGGTGGGTGAATAATACAAGTTGACTCGAATTGTTAAATTTCTCTGTACCGAATTACCCCCTTCACTTCAGAGGATTATTACTTATGGATTAATCCACTTCATTTAATGATGATTTGTTGTAAATTGTAATAATTTTAATACAGTAAACTAATATGTAGACTATTATATTATTTCTAAATAACAAAGCTTTCCTCAACATAGGCGATTGTCCTGAAACACGAACGGTAGTTGAATAGAGCAGCTGGTGTAGGATATCAGTCAGCACTGAAACGTTGAGGATCACATTACAGAGATCCACTATCCGCATGCGATCTCGGGTTTTGTCAGTTCCGTCGAATCAAAGGAAGTATTCGATACAGAGAAAAAACAACCTCGTTTCATTTTAAGTTTATGAATATGTATGGGGTAGATTTTATTAATGTCGAGATCTGTGTTGTGACAGGAAAATGTTTATTAGTTTTATAATCTGACTCCAATTTTACATTAATATTTTATACACACTTTTTTGAAGCCTGCTCCATCTGTTATTAACAACCGGTATTAACTTATAAATATTTAATTTCATTAAAATCATAATACATTAAATTACTAATATCTCCAACAAATCCATATATCTTAAATTTATTAGGATTAATCACATACAAAAATAACAATATTGTCATTATTAAATCCCTCTATTGATTTTCATACTTCAGGTATTATATAATTTTTAAATAAACGTTTTTCATTTAGTTTAATGGTAATCACGTTAAAACAAAAATATGGTTCATTGCCCGGTACAATCAAATTTATTTATGATCCTTCTTAAAACAAAGTTGGTGTTTCTATAAAATAATATAAATATATTCCTACCCTGTAAGGATTTCAAGGAACGTATAAATAGGGGAACATTTAGTATAAAAAATAAATACGATTTTTAAATAGATTAACTATTTTCAAAGTCTTAATGTTCTATTGATTCAGTTCAAGTTATTTTAGTGATTTTCCGTTTTTGTTATAGTTTAAACATTTTTTTTCTTCTTAATTAAATTGTGAACAGTGTAAATTGACTCATAGGCTAGGTGAGGTTAGGACACAGTAAGTGTTTTAGAACCATATAAAGTTGAACTACCACGCTGGCGAAGTGTTGAAGAGCCAGTCGTGAAACCACGGTGGTCCGCGGAGGATCAGAGTGTTGTAAATGGGTTTGATTCTGAATAGCAGACTGGACTGGAAAGATCATCTTAGGTGGCTAAAGGAGGAAACTCAAAAAAGATTGAATATTCTCAAGGTTCTAGCTTGGTGCTCGTGGGAAGCGGACAGGCCTAACATGCTGAAAGTATATACCTGTTTGATAAGACCCAAACTAGAATACGGCTGCACCGTCTTTTCATCTGCAAATCCTGAAGATCTATCAGCTTTAGACTGAGTCCACCACGCTGGTATCCGACTTGCTACGGGTGCATTCAGAACTAGTCCTGTGAACAGTTTATGTGTAGAACCTGGTCTTGCTCCCCTGGCTGTCAGGCGACAGCATGGAAACATGTTTTCCAACCCAAAAAAAGATGGTTTGCAGAAAATCGAAGGCTAGCTGCCCCACTGGGAGTTAGATACAAAAGATATATAGACGAAATCCAAGACATCGAAACAACGATCTTTGAAAATAATTTCACTCCATGGACCTTACAATTACCTACCATAGATCTAACGCTTCTAAAATTTAAGAAAAACAATACTTCAGAATTTACCTATGCAACTGAATTTCAAAACTTCAAGGACAAATATGAAAATTGGACCTATATTTACACAGATGGCTCTAAAACAGAAAATAGCGTTGGATGTTCTGTTGTAATCAAACCCAATATAGTTAATTACAGACTTCCACACACTGCTAGCAACTTCACAGCAGAAAGTTACGCAATTAGTTCAGCACTACAAAATCCTACAGTGTGAAGACGAAGAGTTCGTAATATTTACGGACTCTTTATCTTTCTTAATGGCTTTTAAAAATATTTATTTCAATGATACAGTGATAAAGAAAGCCCAAGCCAATGCGTCGATGCTAAAATGTGTAAACAAAAGCGTGGTTCTTGTTTGGACACCATCGCATGTAGGGATAAAAGGCAATGAAAAAGCAGACCAAGCAGCCAAAGAAGCAGCATTATCCAGTACAGAAATCAGTCCGATATTTACAAAATCTGATATATGCGCTTATCTAAAAAAACAAGCGACCATGACATGGGCCTAGCTTTGGGAAAATACAGAAGAGTCGAATAAGTTAAGATGTATCAAATCCGATGTTCAACCGTGGAAGAGCAGTGTCAACAGGCGAAAAGGAGTTGTCATGATTCACTTAATAATAGGGCACACGCGACTGACCCATGGATAACTTATAGAGAAAAGCACACTTCCGAGCTATGAGAAATGCAACCAGTGACTAACCATCTGCCACATCTTTGAGGACAGAAAATATTCAAAGAAACCTTAAGAGGATACTAGGTGACAACACTACAACGACTAGAAAAACAATTGAGTTTTTGAAGACATTTTTAATTTGTTTAAAAAAATCTAGTGAAATTTATATGTAGATAGAAAAGGGCGCTAAAGACCCCAGAAGTTTTGTGCCCATAAATAAAATAACCTAACCCGATTTTTACATACATATATCATATGGTTTATTAGTTATGGACCAAACAAATATTTGTTAGCTATGAGCAAGGTAAGGCCGCCTGATTACATTACCTTGCATCCCATTAATAGTAACTTATTATTATCGAAATAGTGGACTAAACAACCCCAGAGTTACGCGGACCACTTTTTATGAACCACGGGCCTAGAGAAACCATTTATCTGTATATTGAAGATGTATAGTCGACTGTAGAAATTATTGTAGGTGGAAATAATCGGGAGTCAGTCTTTTTTTAATATTGTCGCCGTTTTGGCTCAAACTCGTGAGCCATCATCTGGGCATTACTGAGCCATGTCCAAGCATAAACTCAGTTTGTACACGCCTAAGCAAAATTAAAATATTAAAAAAAGACTGACTCCCGATTATTTCCACCTACATTTATCTGTATAGTGTGGAAGCTGTAATAACAGCGAAAAAATAAAATAAAAGATAAATTTTAATACTAGACTAAATGGGAACAGCTGAACCCTGAATAGATAAATGTATCTGAATGAGTTCATGGAGTGCAGAGCGCACTTCCTCCTTCCCGGACGGCGGCGGGATAAAAGAAAAGACTCCAGTTGCCGTGGTAACACTATCTGGGAGAAAAAGCGGCGGCACTTTTGATCTAGATGGCCTTATCTACACCAGGGGCACGCGGGCCTACCATACCTTATCGTCTGCATGAGGAACAGTATAATATAACAAACTGAAACCTGAGGCTCAATGCTTGATTATATTAAAAAATGATTGATATAAATACATTTATTTAAATATGGTTAAGGAAAATAGCTATGGCTAACTAAGGGCGACTGCATCCCAACGCAACTGTATTACTGTGCGCTCTTACTTCTGTAGAAAACATCTCAATATTTAATTTTGTAAAACTTTATCTGGATAATAAGTCATCCAAAGAAAATCGCCCAGAAAAAAATCTACTTTGCCAAAATGTTTAGGATGTTTTATGCAAGCAACTATCATGGTAAGACACCACGATAGATTCCTTGACTTACACCAACAAATGGTGTAAACAATACACGTCTGCCAACTCAAAACGTGTGAATTAAAAAATGGCGACCATTCAAAAAAGGAATGTCACGAAAGATCACTCTTTTCTGACATAATTATGGTTACTATCGTGGAAACGGATCATCTTATGAGGATAATCCTTAGACAGTAAATCATTAAGTATTTAATAAGCTTTCATTTCAGTGGTAAAATAAATTTGTATGTCTTATATTAAAAAACATAGAGGTATTAAAAAAAAATTACTTTGCGGAAAACGAGATATCACTCTTTTCTATCATAATGATGGTTACTGTCATGAAAACTGCTCATCCTATGAGGATAACCGTTATAACAATTAAAATAAGAAATTAAATTACCTTTAATTTGAGTTATAAAACACGTCTGTATGACAAATAGTTATATAGATATGGTTCTCACAAAAAACCGGAAACCAAAAAACTTCTAATCTTTGTCATTAATTTGGTTGATATCGTGTAAACGGCTGTTCCTAACAATAAAATAATTAAAAGCTACTTTACGATTAATAAAATTAGCTTTAATTTGAGTAGTAATAGAAATCCGTAGGTCTAATACTCACTGACATAATGTCAGTGCAATGGTTGTCAACCCACCTGTGAATGGCAGACTAGCGTCTTTTGATTCTTATTATCTCCTAGTATTAGGAGGTCAAGAGAAAGATCGAGGTCAAATTAGTCGTAACATCGTATTTTTGGTCCCTTTTTAAATGGCCGCCATTTTGTAATCCATCCGTTTTGAGTCGGCAGACGTGTAATTTTTGTTTTACCATGATAGATGCTTTGCATAAAACATACTAAAAAAATTGGTAAAATGGGTTGCATTTTTCGTTGATGGCCTGTAGACAGTTGTTTTAAAGTGATATCAGGCCTATGGTGATCAAATCATTAACCGCGTAATCATTTAAATTCATTTTTTTATAGGGTTTTAATAAACGATCATAAGGAGTGTATCCCACAAAGCTACATGATGTCCTTTGCTTTCTTGAATGCCCGGTGGCAAAGGTAGAGAGAGCTATTATTATTTAACTATAGTTCATAGTTCTCTAGAGGGATCTCGAGTTGGATATATGTTCTTTATGCGATTCTATTGCTCCTAATTTCCTGTGAGAATGAGAATTGATTTTTGTTTATTTATTCACACTGTCCAATGAAGATATAATTTTTTACTCGGCTTATCAAAAAGATTGACAGGGTTGGAGGACCATTGGCTCTCCGATTAGTAATTATTTTTCTTTAACAACAGGTATAATGCATATTATATTGTTAGTTAGTACTTAACAGATCAATAATTTTTACGCTGAATATGTGTATTTGTTTTATAATCCTAAATTGTACAGATTTGTTTATGTGATGCGATTTCTTGTACACACTTATATAGTCAACCGTGACTCACGGCTTTTGCTATTACTATAAATATATTGTATTTACTACGGTTACAATGTATTATTCATTCATTCTTAAAAAAGTCAGAAATAAGGTTTTAGTTGGCACGTTCAATCTTGAAAAATATTGAATGTTTAATGATTCAATTTTGACGAACCTATAGATATATTACGTTTTCCTTAAATCTTTCATGTTTTTTTCTGTAAAATATAAAACGATTACTTGATATTGTACTCACTGGTTCGGAGCGGGGAGTACCTCTTCCTAGGTAGTTCGCTGTCGGAGCTGGTTTCAGAGCCAGAAGTTGCACCTCTTTCGTAGCCGTACCATCCCAGACCATCCTTCATGGAATTCTCAGAATAATCCTGAAAAATGTAAATGTTAAAGGATATATTAATAGGTCTTGATTTTAAATATCTTAATTTTACTATTCCTACTATACCACATTATGCTTATGTTTATGCTTGGACATGGCTCAGTAATGCCCTGATGATGGCTCACAAGCTTGAGCCGAAACGTTGGCAAAATTAAAAACTTTTCAAAAATGACTGATTCCTGACTATTCCACCTATACCACATTATATTTCCCTATTACTCCATTTTTACCTGGGTCCCGAGTTCGAAACCCGGGTGGCAGAATTATTTATTCTATAATTTCGGCCATGAAGCTACCCACGTTAATAAAGACCCTCCAGTGGCCGGGTACCCAAATAAGATGGGTACCCGGAATTTGGGGGAGAACCTGGTTACTTTGTGAGATCTCAACCTTATAACTTCATTGATCGGCCGTAGGGCTAGAAACAGGACGAATCAACCGATGGGTACCGAACGCAAGTCCCTCATGAATTGTAGAGTTTCAGGTTTTTTTTTTTTTTTTAACTTATTATTTTTCATCATAAGTGTTGCTTTAAAAAACATAATAATAATATAGAAAGATTATTTTGTTTCTAAAAATATGTTCAGTCATCCCTCCATTAATGTATATAACAACCAAACAATACTGAAATAATAAAAAAAATAATGGAAAAGGTGGAGAAGATGTGGTCATAAAAAAAAATAAATAAAGTAATAAGAAAAACTTATTGCATTTATGGCTTTTTATTAGCAAAATATTTGAATATTACATTGACAAACCAAACAATAAATAGAATTATGAAAATGTAGCATATAATAGGTAGAGAAATATATAGAACTAATATATTAAAGTTATAAACAATAAAAAATTAAGTGAAATGAAGACTTTTATAAGATGAAAATTTTTAATGTAACACACTATTAAACTAGGTAGTTCGAATCCCGGCTGTGGCAGAATATTATTTATTCTATTAATTCAGTTCACCTCATTGCACGGCCGTTGTCCGAGAAACAGTAGGAATCACTATATATACTGAGCCCAAGACCCATCTTGGGTTGTAGATGTTCAGGTTTTTACTATTAAACTGTCAATAATCCGTGAGGGGACTGGATATATAACAGAATAGGATTAAGAAAGGAGTTAATGGTGGAATAATAAATGGTAGTAAGGGGTATAGTGTAGTATAGTTTAATATAAAAAAAAAACAACTCTACAACCCATGAAGGGTCTTGTACATATAGAGCATTCCTACTGTTTCTAGACCGTCATATATATATATATATATATATATATATATATATATATATATATATATATATATATATATATATAGAATATTCCGTCATAGCTGGGATTCAAACCCAGGACCCGGAGAACAGTGCTCTATCCACTGGACCACGCCGCGCCCAATAGTTCAGTACAGGATTGATAATACAACTACTACATGATTAAAAAAAACATGAAATAAAAATACAATAAAAAAAAAAGTGAAACCACAATATTATGCAGTCTAAAATATAAAAGGAATATGTTAGGGAAGGTCGTTTTCGGTAACATTGCCTGCATAAATGTTTATATACAGATAGATCTGTAATGTGAAATATCTAAAGAATTCGGCAACAAACACATCCTTAGGTCGAGGTCTCTAAATAAATTATAGATTTTATTCACTGGCAAGTATCTTTGGCTGGGTATGAATAATGCATGGGGTATCGGGTTACAGGAGAGGTGTACAGTCAGCCCCCACTAAATCACTGGTCATATGAGAAGCCTTCACAAACAGACATAGAAAATCCTTTAAGGACTCTTGCATCCAGTTCCTTCTTTTATTCATTTTGTTATTTCTCCAGTTATTCCCTTCTTCATTTATTTTTTTGCCGTTTGTTTCGACTCTTTTCCATGACCATAGAAGGAAGGAGGTAGGGAGGCAGCGAAACTCGAGAAGGCTAGGGTAGATTTCCGGTGATGGGTCGGTCAAGCCGCCACTCGAAAGAATGCTTTGGGTTTTACAAATAAGGCCTCGCTGGCCAAAACGACCCGATCCTATCAGCCGGTCTCGTTTTACCCTTTGAATACTTCGGGGATCGGAACTGTGAAAAAGAATCGATGGGAAACAGCTCAAAGATCAGAAATCTAACACTTAGCTTGCGAAATATGATGGCCATTCACACACAATCAATTAGAGAAAAAAAACTTTAATAAGAGCTATACAACAAATATCTATTCCTTTAGTTTGCTAATAAAAAAAAAAAAAATATCTTAAGGAAAATAAATTTTGAAACTATTTAAAAATGATTTAATCTATGTTTGAAATCTACATGAAATCCATCTAAACTACTACTAATAGACAAATGTCTTAAAGAAAGTATATTCCTATCATTTTCAGTTGCACTTACTTTATGGTTCCAAGCAAATGAAAAATAAACTGCACTAATAGTAGCGGAGCCAGCACACAATTAAATAAAATATTAGTTGTTGTTTTGCGTTTGCAGTAAATGCCTAATTACCTACATTATACATAATATAGATTAAATATTACTGAAGGAGTAATTACCAACAGGAAGTGGTAGCATGCAACATGACGGAACCCGTATTGCCGAGATAAAAAAATGTTGATTAATATATTTATTCATTTAAAGACACTTTATGCTGTTCTGACTAATCTGATGATGTTACAATGAGAGCCTTAAGTTTTGCCTATTCAGGTTTAATTAGGATAGAAAATTTTAACGAATACCTGACATCGCACAGGAAAAAATTTGCATAACTAAGTACTTTTTACTCTCTTTGAAAAATCGTATGGCCGACTGCCGTGTTTGAACCCGCGACCTTGGGCATAGAAGGCTGCTATGCTGGCCAGATCAGTTAAGATAATCAATCGCTTTTTAACAGATAAATTTACAATTATCTTCAAGGAATTAAATATAATTAACCAAAAACAAGCAAGAGTCTGTTTCAATTCGACTTTTTGGGATTTACTAGTCCACCTGTCATGCGATTACAAATTCATTGTCATTCTTTTACGTTGATTTTCCATAAATAATGTTGAAATTATCCTTATATCTTAATGTCGTTTATTAGATTTTAGAGTCGTTTTAATGGCCACATCATAAAAAAAAAAAGACAACATTTATTGAGAAATTTTTATAAAATTGATAAACTACCAGGCGAAGTTGTCGTGTATATCATGCAACAATACAAATCAGACGCAATATACTACATGATCAATGCACCATACTCGAGACCATTCACAACCGGAAACCCCACAGACAGTCTTCATCCGATACCCATTCTTCGCCTAGGTCCAAGAACTTATCTCCTTCCCAGGCCCCGAAGTTGGGTCTAATACCCTCAGGATGAAAACTGAAACCTATTGGGAGCTTTTACTAGCCACTGATCCTTCTGGGGTTACTAGATAAATTAGGGACCCGCCATCACTTGACAAGTTATCCAGCCTTATCGCATATTTGTCTCGCACCTTGGCGCCTCTCATCCGTCCCTACTACGAGCCTCATTAACAGATAAGAGTGGCAGACACAGATGTAACTAAATATGGATCAGAACTAAGTGCTATACATATAGATCTAGATATGAAGACTAACTAACTACATCCCTCACAAAGATCCATATTAATAAACGACAAATAGTAACTTTAAAAACCATATACCAACTAAGTATTATATCATTCCAAAGTATTCAGAAAAAAATACTTAATTCATATTTATATTGAAAAAAATAAAATAAGAAGGTTTCAACCATTTCTCAATTTCAGTACAAAATGTATAAAATTTTACAAACTGTCAACAAAAACGATTTAATTAAATAACGACTGAAAGCGGTTTGTAATTTTGTTTAACTTAATATATACATTCAAGCCTGTCAAAATAAAAAAAAGCTGCAAATTGCAAGCGTGTATATAAGCGAGATTTAAATTTTTCTTTTCTTTTTTCTCTTTTATATAATATTCGCGGTTTTTGGTTAAAAACACTAATAATTTTTTTTTTATCTTCAAAAATAACTGAGTTATTGAATAAAATCCTTTTAATCGGCCGGCATTTTAAAACTAAAAAACTGATATTAACGTCTAGGTGATTTTTTTTTTCTATCTTTGAAAATAACGTAGTTACAAGCGTGTATATAAGCGAGATTTAAATTTTTTTTTTTTTTTTTTTTTTATCGCGCTTTACTGATTCTAAAACTCTATACATACTTTTCTCTATCATCAAAAATAACTGAGTTATGAGCGTATTTATGAGAAAAATATAAATTTTTTTCATTTCTTTTTTCTCTTTTATATAATTATTCGCGTTTTGTTGGTTAAAAAACACCAATATATTTTTTTTTAATCTTAAAAAATAACTGAGTTATTGAATAAAATCCTTTTAATCGGCCGGCATTTTAAAACTAAAAAGCTGATATTAACGTCTAGGTGTTAGGTTTATCGTTGAATGGACTAGTATTTTTGTGGCGAATTTCAAAAAATTGGTCCAGTAGTTTCGGAAATATGCCGCGGCGGACGGCGAACAAATAGATTTTTTTTTTTATTCGTTATTCGGATTCTACGAATCTTAAAACGTAAACCCCCAAATTTTGAGCAGGGGTAATTTTTTTTTTTTGGTCGATTACAAAGGTTGATTATTAAAAATAATAAACCAAAATGACTAATAATGGACCGTCTGACAGACAATAAACATATCAGAACCATGAGATAAAAAAGTTGTGCTAAAAACAATTTATCACAAAAATAAATAACAATTTATTTTATTTTACCAACAAACAAAGATAAGAGACAAATACGCTTTAAATCATTCGGATAATTCACTACCTTAAGCTTAATTTAACATATTTTTATTCTTCAATTTCAAATTAATTATTTAAAGTTCGGAAAGTACTTAAAAATAGGTATGTAAATAAAGATAATTTTTTTCTCTTAGAGACCTTCTGAGGACCGCATCAGGTGACTACTCCATTTGGCTTCTTTTCTCCTCTTTCACCTATCCTTCTTCATCAGTTGACTCATAGCCATTCTTCTCTCTTTTGACTGTTTCGTTCCCCTTCTCCTCTGGGAAGACACCAACTCTCAATTACGCCCTTAATTCCGTACTGTTTTCCATACCTTGTGGTGTTATTTGTAACTTTTCCATCTATCTCTTGGCTTCTATAAAACATCCGTACTCCATACCATGATTTTTTAAAAGATTTCGTGAGTATTCATTGTTTTGAGATGGGCGTAAAAGGTCCATAACATAAAAAGACTTCTTATTTTTCTGATTGTATTGTTAAACAATTCAACAATCTGTGCGTCTCATTCTCTTTGGAGAGTCGGACATTCAGCAGCATTGAGTGCCTCGCATTTTAGTACTGTTAGGTAGTGAGTGCATAAGTTTTGCTTTTCTGGAGTGGATTTTTTATTGTAAATACTAATAGTTATATTGTCGGCTACTCATTTATTATACATTTCTTTTAAACATATTTTTAACTATCAAGGTGCTAACGTAGATGGATTTGCACGGGATTTCGTTGGAAAGAAGAGTACGTTTGTAAAAGTATTTGATTATGTTGAGAATGCATGTTTTGTTTGTTATAACTATTCTATTTAAATGTAAAACATCATAACTTTGTAGGGTTATATCATCTTGAATTGTGCCATCGTAATCTGAATGTGTCTGTAGACTTATGAATTGGTGGTACATCGCTTGAAAAGAAGTTTTCTTTTTTTCTTTCTTATAAAAAAATATTTTTTCTTTCTTTAGGTCGCCCCTATAACAGCAGTAAAGATATCAGGAGGGTATGAACGACTAGGAGCTCGTAATCCTGGCCTAACCACATGCCTCCCACAGACAGAGGGTATACTCCGGTATACCACCGCCTTGAACCACCTACAAGATCCTAGATCTCTCCTTCCTCTTCATTTTTACCTCTTTTAAATTGTGTAATCGGCTCCTTGCACCGCAGAGGGGGAAGAAAAACTTTCTTCTGCGGCCGAAATAGTAGCAGGGGATCAGAAAGGGAAAGGAGCTGAGAGGGAACACATCGGGCCCGACATGCATTGCTGATGCCTTTCACTCCCAACCACCATTCCATATGGTGCGGTTCTGTTCAATGAACGTACGGCGGTTGGCTGCCATTCCTTTCGCAAATGTTTTATTTCGCTCTAAAGGCAGTATATTGCTGCATTAAATGAGGAATATACATTAAGAATAGATTAGTATTTCCAATGTAAATCTAATTATATTGTATTAAACCATTGGAACATGTTAAAACAAAACTTTTACAAAATGCAAGTAATTACACCGGTAGTGAGGTTTTATAATGGTAGTCAGAGTTTTGTAAAGGAAATTAGTTGAAATTAATTAACTATGATTTTATAGGATTATTAAAATTAAACGCTTAAAAAACAACAACATATTTTAAAAATGTCAACAATTAATTAAATTTCTAATGGTGGAAATATTACTGATCAGTTAACAACTTTAAAAGGTGGTTAGAGGATTGCCTTCAGTGAAAAAATAAGAAGGCATGTTACTTAATAAGCCTAACCTTTCATACAACTAAAATATATTTCACCACAACACATTCTCCATATAAATTCATATTTTTTTGGATCAGCTATAGCATGGTTGTTAGCATAACATCCTACTAAGCCAAAGGTCACGGGTTCAAACCCGCAGGTGATCCTAGGATTTTTTAAAGGGAGTAAAAAATCCTTAGTTATGCCGTCCTTCAGAGGGGACGTTAACAAGTGTCCCGTGCCTGTGCGATGTCCGTTACTCTTCAAAGATCCCTATTCTAATAAAACCTGGACAGGGAAAATTTAGGACTCCCACTGTTGCATCGTCCGATTAGCCACAGTAGCATAAAGTGACGTTAAATAAATAAACAAACACTTACTAGACAAACGGTCAAACCTTCCTCTTGAATACAAAAGGCTCATTTACGAGACTATTATAAGACCAATCTGGAATGAGGAGTAGAGCTATGGGGCCCAACTAAACCATCAAATTCTTCATCGTCCGATTAGCCACATAGCATAAGTGACGTTAAATAAACAAACAAACAATTTGTATATTTTTATACTTCCTCATCTTATGTGTATCAGTTCATTCTAATTAGGGCAACGCTTGAGGTCATTTATAATCGTAATTTTTATTAAACTAAATTTTTTTAAGCTACCGTTTTATTAGACTATTATTTAATAGAATCGAATCCAACTATTTTTCAATGTAAACATTAAATTGATATGGCTAGGATATTGTAGCAGGTTTTCACTAAATCGACGAACTGTGATAGCTGTCATTTGTTCACTCAAGGATGGCAGAATTAATTTTAATTAAATTCTTTATATCAACGTATGATCGAATGACCATTGGTATCAGGTAGGCATATGAGCATTTTATCCTTATCGAAAAAGTCTAACAGAGATTAAACGCCGATTTTTAATTTAATTTTTCAGTATCTTTTTTTAATTTACATTCTATGCAGTTAGCAGTTGAAATAAGACATAACATCGGAAAACGTTATCTAATAAAAAATACAGTAGAAGGTAAAGGAGAGGGCAGAAAAAAAAAAGTTTTAATTTTATTTTAACGAGGGAGGTAAGGTAAAGCTTTTGTTTTACACCATTTGCATTTTATACTGCATGACCTCGCTGATTTAATATTTATACTATTAGTATAATTTAATCAGAACTAGTGGTGTGTGTGTGTGTGTGTGTGTGTGTGTCGCGTGTGTGCGTGAGTGTGTGTGTGTATATATAAGTTTAGTAAGCGTCATAATGTATAACATCTTTAACAGCTCCTAATATGTGTACAAATTACGACCCAACCAGCAACTCCTTATAGTGCGTGGTGTATTGTGGTTGTGTATATATAAAAGTTTAATTAAGCCTTCAATAAATTAATAACATTCTTTTGAGAGGTCCTAAATATGTTAGGAAAATTTACACCAACCAGACAACCCTGCTTACAGTTCCTTATTTCAACATGAAAATGCTGAAAAATATTGAAGATTGAAAAATTCGTCTCTTCCTTTCTGACACCAAATGAAACTGGTTATTTATGTTTACAAAACCGGAGAAAAAGTTACCATCGTGGACAGTGTCACCTCCTTACCTCAACTGTGAATTGTTATAAATTTCCAAGGAAAAAAAAGTTTCCCCACAAGAAATATCTAAAATCATTTATACCGATGGTGCTAAAACAATTGAATAGACATCATGTGCTGTATTAGACCAAATTCACCAATACTAACTTAGTAATAGTACTTGTAGTGTCTTCGATGCAGAATTGACAGCTATACTAAAAGCAGTTCAACTAGCCAGAAAAATAAATAATAATTTGCTCTGAATCGCTTAGTGCTCTCAGAACCATTTTCAATCCATTCTCAGCAAACCCTATTGTACAGGAGGTAAACTTTGCAATCAAACTGATGGACGAATCTTAAAAAAAAAAAAAAAAAAAAAAAAAAAATCTTTTGTATTCCCAATCATTCCAGGATATCTGGAAACGAGGAAGTTGACAAAGAAATAACAGAGGCACATTCGTTAGAAGAAATTACGCTATTTTTTATTCCATCATCTGAGCTGTTTCAGCCAATATACAAAAGGCAACAGTCTTGGACTATATTGGAGATCTGAACAAATTGAATAGCGTTAAACCGACCATCAGCTACTGGGTCTCATCATCCAGAAATTGCGTGAAGAGGTAGTTGTCGCTCGCCAGAGGATAGGACACTGCAGTATCACTCATGAGCACCTCATGGCACAAAGGGATCCACCTCGATGTCAACTGTGTAAAGTGAAGGTGTTTTACAGTTGGTGAAGAACATCCGTTTACATCAGCTCATCTAACACATTCGTACTTTCCATTCAGATTATTTTACGTACTTGTGATATAACATATTTTCATTGCTAATTATTATGTTTATTGTATAATCATGTATGTTATACAGTCAGCATAACGAATGTTATTACATAACACACACACACACACACATATATATATATAACTGTGTGCACGGATTTAAAAAAGTAATGTGTAACCCCTGCCTGATAAATGCACTCTTTTAAAAACATGAAAACAAAATATTATATATCAATATATTAGAATTTTGCCTTACGCGGAGTGTGAATTATATTACTTTAAATAAAATTGATTAAGAGTAAAAAAATAAAAAGAAACTTGGTATCATGTTTCAGTAGATTCCACAGCTCTCCGCCTTATCTAGATTCCTTCATGTAACCCCATCCTTCATCGCTCACTCTGATAACGGAATATTGGGTTGCAGAAACTTTATATTATCTTCTAGAAAATGTATGGAACTGGGACTTGGTGAAGGTTTCAGAAAGTAACAAATACCTTATTGAAAAAAAAAATCATTTAATATTGTTTTTCGAAGAATTTCATTCATATATTTTTTTAAAAAAATAGCCTTCGGAAAAATAATAAGACAAAAAAATTAAAAGGGCAAATAATTGATCTTGACAGACTGATCACCGCATGTATGTGTTAGAACAATTGCAATTTTATCAACTGTTACAACTTAAACAAGAAATATCTTTATCTGATAATATATATATATATATATGTAAAATCAAGAATTTTATTATTCTTGATTTCATTATCATATGTGTGGAGGTTTTTAAGGGAGGTTATATCTCTGTTATGAGAGTTAATTGTATTATAAAAGGACTGTTAAACAATTGTTTATTTTAGGTAGGTTCATTGTTAATTATGTATGTTATCCAATTGATTATTTTATGTCATACAAATTGTAATAATTAAAACTTTATTTTAGCATCGTTTAACTCCTGATTCATTTAAATTAGAAGAAGAATTACATATATATATATATATACATATATATATATATATATATATATATATATATATATATATATATATATATATGTATTCTCTTATCATTTTCAACTTGGGAGGAGGGGGGGGGGGGAGAAACTACATTAAGAATTTTTCAATATTATTATTATATTCTATATATTTTTATTGATTTTGTTTTGTATTTATTTATATTGTATTATTATTATATAAATTTATTGTTTTGTATATATCGTGTGAATGCAGTATGAATGTTGTACTTTATCCCTATTAAAAATGTCCTAAATTGGACAGATTGTAATATTGTTCAATAAAGAATTGTTTCTAAAATAAAAAATTTATTATTATATTCTATTATATTCGTAATGGACCCTATATGGATCACTTGAAGCCTCGATGGTTCTTCCTGCGGTTTGACCATAAAATATTTTCATCTTTTCGCACATGTTTTTCTTTCTTTCATCTAACCACTTTGTACCAGTCCTTTAATTCGTTGTGTCTGGCTGAACTACCCCTGTGTCTACTTTACAAGTTTCGTTCAGTAATATATTGTATATTATTACATCTTCTCAAAGTTTTATGAATACATCAGGGGAAGAAAATCTTCTTTGGACTTTCGAAAATAAATACTTAAATAAAGGTTTATAAATATTTTTTCCGAGGAATGAGGAGTTAATATAAATTTTAAAAAGTATTCGCAAAAATTTTTGGAAATCTTTATTAATATAATAATTTCAATTTATTAATAATATCGCTTCTTCGATAATCAAATATTTTTAGTCAATAAATTAGAAAGTATAAATATTCAGACTATTATAATAAAAACAACAAAAACAATATTATTAATATTGATGAATATAATAAATGTCCTTTCATGTATACAAATGATAATATTGAAAGTAAATATCGCTCATAAAAGTTCGAACCATTTAAAAAAAATACGTAAATTTATAAATTAAGTTGCATGAAATAATAAATACACATGATGAGAAATTAAAAATTACTAAATGCTTTTATTTATTCATGCCTACAATTTAAGCTCTGAGAAGATCCGCAACGTTGGGCGAGACGTTGGTTGTATTACATATAATAGCTGTGTCACAATTTTTTAATTATTTTGAACCGAAGCATCTCATCTTTTATAAATAATTACTATTATCAGATTTTTAAAAAATGTATATTGCAATTTATTTATTGTTCATCGAATTTAAGATGAATAGTTTCGTCTATTTTCTATTCATATACAAAGCTTTCAGCGAAATCTAAGAATGTGCGATAAAAAATTAAAGATAAATCAAAGTATACAATGAGAAACTAAGAAAGAAAACAATTGTAGAGAAATCCCTGAGAACCATTTTCTCCAAGAGAAGGAAGAGCTCCACAAGTCCTATGCAATCCTGTTAGCGCTTCTGCTCAACGGGTCAACCTGTCGCTTTCCGGCCATTGCCACCAAACACCAACAAATAAAAATAAACAACCCACAACAATCAATCAACAAAAAAGAAAAATTCAAAAGATCTGTTTTGTACTTTTTAAAATAATTATAAACCATTATAAAGATTTAAATATTACTTCTTATAAATTTATATACAAATATAAAAATATTTACCTACCATTCTAGCAGTAAACAAATGCAAGTATCGAACAATAATACAATCTACTTTCTAATTTAAAAAAATAAATAAAAACGGAAGTCAGGAGTATTTACAGTTCACACTCAAGTACATTTTAAAACCTTCAGAAGTGAAAACAACGTTACAATTTTTATTTTCAATGGTATCATTATTACGGTGATCATTATACAGTGATTGTTATGTGATTTTACATTCATTCCTATTATTTATTCACTTCATATTATTATTTTATTTGTGATTTAATAAACACTTTTTTTTTTAAAGGTGAATTGAAAACATGAAGGATTAAAAGCGGAATTTACAAGCATAGAAGAGTATTCAGTTACATAATAGAACGAATGAATGAATACCACAAGGAAATTCTTTCCATAAATAGAATACCGTAGACATTTTCTAGCAGCGAGTCAAGAACAGGAGTGCAGATACACCAAGCAGCTCCTGTCACAGTACAGATACAAGAGATATCGTTTCCAACACCTCAGATTTTCTTCTTTTAAAAATATTATTTACAATACAATCTATTAATTTATACGATTTTTAATGATATTAACACGTTATGAAAGTGAATATTCGAAAGAAAATTAACAATAGTGAAAAATCATTTCCTAAAATTGCTTTACAGCATATTACGGTGAATACTTTTTACCAGCAATATTTATAAATTTTAAATTTTTTTACGAGGACCATTTAAGTGTATGGTTGCTGGTATTCCGTTACAGGGAGGAAGAGAGGAATGTATGGCTAAGTGAGGACAAACATAGGCTGTAAACCGAGATAGGATATTCTGTTACATCCAGGGCTATAATGGACTCGTCCGAACAGAGCATGTACCTACCCGTCCAATATCTTATTTGGAATCACCCCTTCAGCTTTTTCACAACAGGCGAGAACAAATATCGAGTACATGTTTTTTATATTTCAGAGTTGGGTTCCAACTTTTCACAGTTTATCAGTCATTTTTTTTTCTCTCTCTTATTATTGTAAACAAACAAGATACATGTAGTAGTGTGACCAGGATTAGGAAGGAAGGGTCATTCAAGGATGTACGTTAAGATAATTTCATTTAATTAAAGTGCGGAAACGGATAATAAGTAGCGTTAAAATAAATAAAGGAAACTATAAATAATATAAATAAAGCAATTAGAATAAATAAAAATAAACAAAACAAAAAATGTAACTGTAATATGTATGCAGTATGGTTTGATGAGTATGCTGTGAAAGAAGCAACTCGAAGTATTTGGGCATCATTGCAAGAAAATAAAGAAGTTCTCTTTGATAACGTACATTATTTATGTAATTTGATTTTTGTTTGAAGATAAAAATGAATAGGAATATTTTGTAACTTCAGAAGGTAGCATCTTCTGAAACGTCTTGAGGTCAAGTTACTGATACCTCGAGTGTCTTAAGATTTTTTGTAAGTGAGTCACAAAAATTAACTGAAGTATTCACTAGAGCTGCGTGGTTACTAATATTATGTTACTAATTCCCAACAAAAGACTGACCTGGAACCCACATATTCGACTTAAAAGACAAGAGCTCAACAGAAGACACGGACAGTTATATAGACTACTGAACAGAAAATTACAATTTTCTGTTGGAAACAAACTATTAATTTACATGGAAATTCTCAAACCTACGTGGACCTACGGAATAGAACTATGGGGTACTACCAAATTTTCGAACATCAAACGTATCCAATCCTTTCAGTCCAAAGTCCTTAGAACAATAGTCAATGCTCCCTATTATGTTACAAACAAGACCTTACATCATGACCTCAAGATCCCTTATGTCCTTGATCTCATCCCATCCAAATTCTCAACCTTCCACCTGAAACTTACTCACCTTCCTAATCCCCTGGCACAATCCCTATCTAGTACCAACCATCCTTACAACCCTCCACGTAGGCTGAGGCGGCAGTGGCCGAGAAATCTATTATAAATATGCTGCTGGAGTGCTGGCAATAGCCAACTTCTCCACTCATGCCTGAGAGTGTGTGGCTCTAGCGCCCTCACTCAGTCTCTAATGACTAGATTGGTGACGGTGAGAGGCGCTGGGATCTTCTGACATTGTGCCTCGTCATCCATTTCTGGATGCAGAGGTTCGATTCGGAGTTCCCAGGGGCAGTATGTAAATATTGTAAATAGGTATGAATGTGGCCAAGATCATAATTATTTCATTTTTTTTTTTTTTTTTTCATTTGTTATTTAGGTTAACTTATTTTATTTTATTTTTTTCTTGTTTTACTTTGTACATATGGAATGAATGAATTATTTTAGCTCTAATACTTATTGCCCAAGATAGTGGCAGATTGAATTATTTCTCAATAAAGCAATATTTAAAATAAAAATAATTCCCAACATGTAAAAGTTTGAAAACAGTATAGAATGACAAAAGAACATATTATATTTTGCTTAATCAAAACATTTTTTTGTATGTATAATTGTCTTGAGCAAGGAATGTACCATCGCTACTAACTCAAATCGAGGCAGACTAAACGCATTTTTGGAACCAAGTACAAAGCCTTCTGGAAGTCTTGCAAAATGTGTGGTAAGTCGAGCTCACAAGTCGTTCAAATTAAAATTTCATATTTTTTATAAAGATATGCCGAAAAGTTCACAGGACAGTTTTCCAACAACCTCTTTATAATATGCATTTTTCGAATGTTTGTTGTTATCTCAAAAACGATTCCAACAATTTTAATTAAACTCGTTAGATCACTGTGTAATTAATTAGTTTAATATAACTTTTGTTGTTAGTGAAATATTCAAATTAATACATGTCATGTCAAACAGACGGATGAACCGAAACGAGCAGGTGTTGACTTCCCATATCTGTCAAGGAATAGGGGTTAGGGTTACAGGGTCTGTAGCCTTTCACTATTTAACTGCCACTATGCTACAGGAAAAAACATTATATATTTTTACGATTATTTTATTTAGTTGTTTAAGTTCTTTATTCTTGGGCCACTTATATATTTGTTATATGCTCTAAACAATCAAAATTAATTTTATTGCAATCATTACAACAAAAAACATATTTTTTTTTAAGTGATATTATATCATACTTTGGCCATTTTCTTTATTTTTTTTTAAAGGAATATATTATATTTTATTAAAATATGTATAAGGTAAAAAATAGTCGTTACTTTACTTAAAAGAATTATTGCTTTAGATCGGTAACATTTCGATATAATTAATGCAGAGAGATCATTGATAAGTTTATTATGGCTAATTCTGAATTTAACATAGGATTTTTAACACCCAAGTGCTTTTTTGTTTATTAGTTTTTGTTTCAACATTCCACGGTTCAGCAAGGACTCCGAGTTGTGGACCACATTTCCTCCGCCCTTGAATGCAAGGAGTATTGTTCGGGTGCCTTTCTGGACATAGCTCAAGCTTTTGAACGGGTGTGGCACCCGGGATTGCCCTTCAAGCTCAAAACCCATTTACCCCAATCCTTATACCTAGTCCTCCAATCCTATCTATCTAACCGCTCCTTCCGAGTTCGCTGTGGTTCAGAATTTTCCAAACATTATATTGTTGAGGCCGGTGTTCCTCAAGGCAGCGTCTTGGGACCCGTCCTTTACATCCTCTACACCGCCGATATCCCTACCGATCCCGATACTTTTCTGGCAACATTTGCTGATGACACCGCCATTTTATCATCCAATTCCGATCCTGAAGCAGCATCGCTAAACCTCCAAAAGCACCTTTCCCTTGTCGAAGACTGGTGTAATGCTTGGCGCATTAAGGTGAATGAAAGTAAATGCACTCACGTCACATTCACCCTTTGACGCAAATTCTGTCCAATGGTTAATTTCAATTCTATGCCACTTCCTTCCTCAGACACAGTCCGGTATCTCGGCTTTTTACTAGACAAAAGACTGACGTGGAACCCACATACAAGACTTAAAAGAATAGAACTCAACCGCAGATTCGGCCAGTTATATAGACTACTAAACAAAAAATCTCATCTTACAGTTGACAACAAATTACTAATATACAAAACTGTACTGAAACCTATATGGACCTACGGACTTGAACTGTGGGGGACAGCTAAACATTCTAACATCAAACGCATCCAATCCTTCCAATCCAAAGTCCTCCGAACAATAGTTCATGCTCCTTATTACGTTACCAACTGTACCCTACACCATGACCTTAATATTCCATTTGTTTTAGATCTTTTACCATCCAAATTCTCCAAATTTCATCAGAACCTTACTCACCATCCTAACCCTCTAGCACAATCCCTATCCGGCACCACCCATCCGTACAATCCTCCTCGAAGATTGAAACGGCAGTGGCCGCGAGACGTATTGTAAACACTTAAATTGGAGTTCTGACACTGGTCAGATCCTCCACTCATGTATGGTATGTTTGTGACTACAGCGCCCTAACTCAGCCTCCGCTGGCTCACACCAGTGATGCGGCTGAGATAGAGGCGTTGGAATCTCTTTGTTTCCGCTTTTTCCTCCACAAGTGGAGGGAAAAGCGCAGTCTGGGGTCCCTCTAGCAGTTGTATATATTGTATATAGTTATGATTGTTTGTATGATGTTTATTTAATTGCCAACTTTTTATTTATCTTATTATAGGTTGTTGTTTTGATTTCTTTTGCTTTTTTATTTATTATTATTTTATTGTATATATATATGAATTTATTTATTTTCTATTTTATGTAATTCGACTATTATTATTATTTTTTGTATATACAGTATGAATGTGGTCTCTTATCAATATTGCTATTGTTCGTTTTGTAACAAATTGTAATATATCTCAATAAATATACAAAAAAAAAAAAAAAAAAAAAAAAAAAAGTTTTTGTTAACAATAAACTTTGTAACCGGAAAAAATCCCCCCTTTACAAAATTTGAAGTCTTACGTTGTACGAAGAACTCAACAAAATCCATCAGTTCACTTCTTCGAAACTATTGGACTGCTTTTTTCGCTGATATTTCTCATAAAAATTACAAGGCATTGAATGATGAACTAACCCCTTGATATCCATATCACCCAATCGGTTATGAAATAGCGACCAATTGAAAATGTTTGAATTCAATAACTCGGTTATTTTTTAAGAAGAACATTTTTCATAGGGTTTTCTGATCAAGACACCGCGATTAATTATACAAAAGAAAGAAAAATAATTAAATTTTAACTGAATTTACGTACAATTATTCATTTATTTTTGAAGATAGAGAAAAAAATAAAAAGCTTTCTGGAATCAGGAATTTTTATTTGGATTATTTTAATGAAAATTTAAAGAAAATAGAAAAGAAGTGTAGAATAAATGCTTTTAGTTTATTATTTTTAATAATTAACCTTTGTAATCGACCAATGAATAAACATTAACCCCCTCTAAATTTGAGATCGTTTAAGAAATAGCAGATTTATATAGAGTTTTGAAATCAGTAGTGGTGGTTTGCCATTTTCCTTTGATTAATTGATCGCTTTTTATATTAGTCAATTGCCTGTAAACAACTATATCAAGTGTTATAATCTAATATAGCTTTTTGGAAATAATAAACCATTATTTCTGTATAATCGTTATAACGCTGCTGATTTGTTAACTGTTATTGTCTTGTAGAAGTTGACCCAGTAACAAAGTCATATTCGAGAATATTACATATTCGAAAGTTCTGAATCTTCTTCTCATTTTCGTTTTCATTCTCATTTAGAGTTTGTTTTTTCAATAGAAACAACAAGAAAGCCAAACTGGCCTGATTGGCCGACTTTTTTTTTTTAGATTTCCATATAAATCGATAATAAACCGACTCGTATCGCGTTACTTTCGGGGATGTGAACAGTATTTTTTTTTTTTTTTTTCCGAGAAATGCCTTAAAGGCTGGAGAGATGTAGAGACAGTAGCAGTTCCCACGGGGAGGAGGAGTTAGGAGACAGAGCTCAAGATAAAGGGTTGCCAGGATCACATTACACCGTCCAGCTCCCGAGCTTTCTTGGATTTATGGAGATTTGGTCACGTTCGTCTTATTAGCCTCCATTTCGTTTAATAACGGGGCTCAAAATTAACATAATAATTAAAATTAAAAGACACATTTTGTAAAAAAAAAAAAAAAAAGATAAAAGCTTATTTGACATCAATTTCCAAAATATTGCAATCATTTTTACTGCCAGTAGGTGATAACAAGCATGACAGGGCTGGTCAGCCTGTAGTAGTTTTTTAAAAATGTGACAAAATGCATATTTTTTATGTAATAATTTTTATATAATTTTATTTTATAAGTGCAATATGAAGGAATATTAAAGATACCTTGAAAATGGCAAATATTCGAAACGTAGGGAGAAGGAAAAAAGAAATAAAAAATGTTGAATGAAAATGGATCACTTTGAACGTGAAAACTTCTTTAGGTGCGTTATGCGAGTTTTGGCAGGGGTAAAAGCTTGGATTTCGCAACCATGGCAACGTTACCAACATGCTTTAAACTGGCTCTGTGTATACCTGTCTATTAAAGATAACGATATCAAATTCCATTTGGGTAAAATATATAATTAAATCTAGCAATGAAATTAGATAAGTCAGTTGCAGATTCACATTTGTTGTGCCTTAATTTGGGATGCCAAAAGATGTTGGAAAAGGTAGGATTTGAATGTGAGAAGGGAAGAAGCATGGTAAATATGAGTAGGTAGGGAATTCTGGAGGTCTGCAGATCGGATATACAAGGAGTAATCAAAAGATTTAGTTCTATGTGTGGGAATGTAAAGGTCGGAACTGCGGGATCTTGTTTCAAGAGAGTGGGCTAAGGATTTAAAATGAAGGATACTGTGAATGTATGGAGGGTTTTGGGAGTTTATGATTTGGTAAAGGTATCACCCGAGAAAATATTTCCTCTGTATAGAAGGTAGAAGCTACTTCAACTCGCTGTATAAGTGGGTCGCTGGAGACCTCTTCGAGGTACTGAAGATAAATCTTATGAATATGTTCATGATACACTTGAGTCTGTCCTCGAGTACATTTAAGAGGCCACCATATACCACACAGCAGTAATCAAAATGGGGGAATATAAATGAGGAGACGAGAACAGTAGAAGTATTTTTCCAGAATAATTATTTTTTCCTTAATGCGAATAATAATATATTTAGAAAACATACTGTCGAAAAGCTAATGAATTTAGAAATAATGTTATCTAACATACCAAGTTGTAGAAGATAACGCTGAGTGACAAAAAATAACATAAAGATAAGTTATTATGGAAGATAATAATTTGTGTTGTTATATTATTTAATAAAAAATAAATATTTTCACGGAAAGCTAATTTTTATAATTAAAAAAAAAAAAATTCCCACCAGGGGTGAGACTAGTGAAAGTCGAGTGTTAGATTGAACTGAATTCGATTCAGACATGAGATTTCTGAGAGTAAGTTCCCACTAAACTTAATAAAAAATTGTTCTTTGCACCAGAATATGGCATTATAGTGGTGAAGTAAATTATCAGCATCCAAATTTATGTTTAAAATGTGATCTTCACCTAAAATAATTTAAGTGGATGAGTGTGTGTGTGTGTTGTTCTAATAATAAATATGTATCTATATATTTATTACGATTACTGATACCCATGATAATAGTGAAAAAAAAAGAAAATGATCTCTAACATTTTTTGGAAGACATCATATATTTAATTTGGATATCTAGGTAGGTCGCTCTAATGATGTACGCACAATCATAATGTTGCTCCTTCATTTTGTAAATTTGTTGGCATATACTAAAAATGCATGCCGAAATATATGCACAAACAACACAAACGATGGTGAAAGTTTATAAACTTAAAACTTGAAGTTGTTCCTCCATACGTGCCTGATCAAAAATAACTTACCTTAAACGGCAGCAGACAGGCCGTTGGCGCCTGATTTAAAAGACTAATGACAGAAAGAGGAGATCTAGCCGTTGGGTGTAAGGTAATATGCTCGGCGGGTATCGAATGCTCAACTGAAACTGAGAACTCGGCTAACAAGTAAGACAAAACCCTTACTAATTACGGTGATGTACTGCAACCTTTGAGCTTTTATTAAGTCGGTTACCATAGGTAGCGGTTCCTATGGCTCTGATAAAGTGCCCGGTAACAGGACCCCCTCATGCTCCTCTATTATTATCTCCCTCTGAAAAGTTCCAAAAGGGAGCATCCAGTTCCAAAAGCATTCCCTACACATTAACGGAACATGAGTTGATTTTATTCCCAGAATCGCTCTGTTGCAACCCATTTATAACTAACAGTTTCGTTTAAATGTTGAAACACGATATTCGTCATAAATATTTGGTTGTTCAGAAAATAATGCAGGGTTACACTTTAAAAAGTAAAATATCATTTAAACCTATTCTGTTATCTTAACAGTCTCTTAAAAATTAAAAAGTACGCTTCTTTTTTATGTTTTATGTTAATTCATTTAACATCATTTTACATGACTTTATTGAATTTACAATAATAAAACACGTTTATATTTTTTTTTTCTTTTCGGTTTTCTACTTTGTCAAAACAAATACACTTTTTAGGTTCCCCGGAGTCCACATATCCAAGCTTTGCAAACTGGTCTCTGTATGTAGGTGATGGATCTAGCTCAAAAACAAAACGTCATACAAAACTAAAATTTCATACAACCATGTCTCTGAGATGTCAAACCAAAATCTAAGATCTCTTTTTTTAATTTTTTCTCTATCCTTCTTTTTCTGTTTTGGTTTCAATCAAGGGTTATAAGAATCACCTTTCATGATTAACTTAGCTCTCATTATTTTTTTTTGTTTATTCAGTTAACGTCACTTTACGATACCTTGGCTAATCGGACGATGCTACAGTGGGATTCCTAAATTTTACCTATCCAGGTTTAATTAGGATAGGGGTCTTTAACGAGTATCTGACATCACACAGGCTCGAGACCACGCTTCTTTGTCCCCTCCGAATGAAGGCATAACTAAGGATATTTTACTCCCATTAAGAATTACTCAATTTTACTCTAATTACCTGCAGGTTTGAACACGTGTCCTTGGGCATAGAAGGCTGTTATGCAAGCCACTACACTAAAGGTAACGTGAAGAATGTTTATTTGGCAATAATTCTTTGGCAGAATTGTGATAATATAATTGGCCAATAAAACAAAAAGTAATTCAGTTTAATGGTTTGTTATTCTACAGTGAAACATATATGAAAATGTCTACGTTTTCTAGAAAATCTTACAGCTTTGAATGAATATACAGGTATTTTACATTTTTTTTTTCTACAATCTTGAGTATTGCATGGAAGAATATAACTTGTTCGATACTGTACGGTGGCAATAATGAATAACCATAACCTCACTAACCACAACATTACAAATAACATATGTGCATAAGTTTATGGGTTTATAACTACATTCTGTTACCTTTTACATATAATTTTATTTCATATTACTTTTTCTAAAATCTTGCGCTTTCCAACGGTGTATTATACATCTATATTACCACTCATACTTCAGAAAAGATTTTTTCAAAGACTTGGTTACAGAAAATTCAATTTTCCCTTCCTAAGAAAAACTTAATTTCAATGTATATAACTTATAAACCTTAGTAGAAAATAATTACAACAATTAATACAGACAAATATTATAAACGTGCAAGGGCGTAGGCAGAGATAAATGGGGAGAGGGCCACAAACGTCGCACAGTGGTTGTTGAATGTTTTTTTTTAAACATAGTTCGACTCGGACAGTTTTAACATCCCAAACTATAATTCTATCAAAGCTTTAAACACAAATATTTTTATAAGTTGGCAATTATAAATATTTTTATAATTTATATTTATATGGCAAATATTTTTATAAGTTGTTATAACTTTTGTACTTCCAATAAGGCCACTATTTTACCTTTAACTACGCCTACTAGGGGAATAGTTTCCAATGCATTTTTTTTTTTTTTTTTTTTTTTTACCAAACCTTTTCAGTATCGCTTTGTAGTTTTAGTTGGTTGTAGCGCTTTTTAGATCTAAATTCAAAGTACAGGTTGTAACTATCGATGGAAATATATAGAGTTAGCTGCACTTAGCTACGCGATGGTACTTAAACCTCTCCTTAGTAGATATCATAATGTAACGAAAAAATCATTTGCTCATGCCTGCTTATCGTAGAGTAAAAGCTCAAAAAAATTTCCATATACCCATAAATAAATTAATAGTTTTGAAAGCTGAAGCTGATTTCCTCCACATTTTTGACCTCCCAACTGGCCCAAAAATATTAAATTTGGGTTCCTAAGAGAATATGACCCTTTTCCTAGAATGTTTGGGTTTATTTACTAACTCCCTAGCAAATTACAGCCGCTTCTTCTGGTTTAACTTACTGAACCTTTCTTCTTGCGACTCGACCACTGTATCCTTCCCTTCATAGAATATGTTTGACTGTTTCTGGGTGGATCTGAATCCCATAATAACTATTTATTCTAATGGCCATTGAGGTGTCGGTATTGTGAGGATTTGCATACACTTCAGCAAGGATGGCTCGCCTAAGGCGATCCTCCAGTCTAATGTCTTCCAGAACGTGGTCTATCCTCCTAAGATTTTAACTCTCTATGTCTTTTTATTACACACTGTACAGTAGCATGTGACTTATTCAACAGATATGCAATTTTTCTTAGAGATAAGCCCTGAGTACCAGAAGCTCTCTTAAATCACGAGAAACGGGCATATTAGGCCCAAGTAAAGTTAATACTGAACTAAGATTTGATTATAGAGATAAGATTTATACATATAACAATGGAAATACGGTCATAGTTAAACAAAGAGGACTAATAGTGAAAGTGTATGGAAACTTTTTTGACCTATTATTAACATATGACATTCTGCCTCGTTTTATATCAATGATGAAATGAATAAAAATCTGGTGGGCGCAACACACGACTTTCACTTACCACCATTGTTAAAATCAATATAAGAATTTTTAAATAAAATTAGTTTAAAGAATTAATTAAATTGATTTTCGATAGAAACATGTGTTTTATTAAATAATCTACTATGTTGTTATCTAAAACAATCAGTTAATTTTATCCGCTTTTCATCACTCTCTACTAACTTTTAAAAGCTTGTGTATGATATAATATTTTTTCTAAAATCTCAAGTTTTCCAACGGTATATCATACATGTATATTACTGTTCATATGTTCAAAACCAAGAAATTGCGTACAAAATATATTTTTTCAGTTTTCTCCTTTAGTAGAGTATCGAATTCCTTCAATTCATATATTTACCTGTTTTTCATCAGTGGTAACAAGATAATATAGTTATTTTTATAGAATCAACCAAATTAAAGGTACTTTAGAGAAAGAAAATTTAAAATATCGGCATTTAAGCCCTGTCAGGCCATTTTAATCCAAATGAAACCTAAATGATATTAAAGCCCATTAAATTTTAAATCGATATAGCGAGTTTAAACAAAATTCTCGGCACCGTTTTTGAGAAAATCGAAAAAAGGTGTAAAATGCATGGTATAAAGTGGCTCTTCTGGTAATCTGATTTTGATGAAAAAGATTTTGTAATGTCTCGGGCGTATTGTTGTCTTAATTATGAAATTTCAGTTTCATAGGACTTACCGTTTCCGCCCGGGAGTTACCACACACACACACACACACACACACACAGACCTTTTTGCGGAACTTGGTTATTTGGACTCAGGGAACCCTAAAATATGTATTGAAAACTGTAATTCGAAAATTTTCACGATCGCAATACTTCCCCTTACTATGTATGGTAAGTGAAAGTAAAAATGTATCTATTGGTTTATTATTTTTCAACAACCAATCTTTGAAATCGACCAAAAAAAAAAATAAAAAATTACCTCTCCTTAAAATTTCAGGGTTTAAGTTTCAAGATGCGTAGAATCCGAATAACGAATGAACAAAAAATCCGTTTGTCCGTCGTCCGCCGTCCGCGGTATATCTCCGAAACTATAAGACCAATTTTTTAGAAATTCGCCACAAAAATACTAGTCCATTCAACGATGATCCTAACAGATAGACGTTGATATCAGCTGGTTAGTTTTAAAATGGCGGCCGATTAAAAGGATTTTATTCAATAACTCAGTTATTTTTGAAGATAGAAAAAAATTTCTTTGTGTTTTCTAACCAACAAAACGCGAATAATTATATAAAAGAGAAAAAAGAAAAGAAAAAAATTGATATTTTTTAACATAAATACGCTCATAACTCAGTTATTTTTGACGAAAGAGAAAAGTAAGTAAAGAGTTTTAGAATCAGTAAAGCGCGATAAACAAAAAAAGGAAAAATGAAAAAAAAGTTGTAATCTCGCTTATATATACGCTTGTAACTAAGTCATTTTCGAAGATAATGGAAACTTTATTAGCATTAAAACAATTATCTTGAACTAATGATTTACGTTATACACTCGGTAACGACAAACTAAACTTTGCCATTCACAAGTAGAAAGCAAATCAGACCAAATGAAAAAAGAATCATTGAATTTGGTTTACAACTAGCTTAGATATTGCTTTTTGAAATCAGTGGTAGTGTTATGATATGATGCTTTGAATTAGTGCTTTTCATATTACTTAATTGCCTATCAACAGCCTTATAAACAGTTATACCCCAGTATTGTTATTTGGAAATAATAAACCATTGTGTAATAATTTGCAGCGTTTTTTAAATCTAACATTAGTATTAATAATTTATATATCAGGAAATTGTTAAGTTGAAAATAAATAGCTATGCAAAATAAAAGGAAACTTTTTTGAGTGAGTGTATTTACTTATCGAACTTCGAGACCCTTGAAAACTTATATAACAGAGGTTGATAAAAAACATCAATATACATATATATCTTCCTTTTTTCATACAATAAATAGATTTTAAAACTTTCTGCTTTCCTCAAGTAATGTAACTTATATTTATAGACAGAGATCTTATAATGACCATTATCTTCAATCTGTAGCTGTTTTTGAAAAATGAGCTTGTTTACCAAAATATTTTGCCAGTCGAAACATTATACAGACATTTTTAGCCGCTTTAGACACCCCGACAAAGAAATCCTTTGTAAAGTCTGAGATGGTATCAATAAAGCAAAAATGGTGTGTACAAGAAAGTCCTTTGATATAGCCGTGACAACACATCCTACAAAGAACTCTATCGGCCGGTAAAAGCCGGATGGGAGCAGTGATTGATTTCGTTTTGAATTACCGGCTAAGTGATAACTCCTTTCCAGGTTATTGTCAGCTGGGTAGCGGCGATTAGGGAAGCCCTTCAGGATCTGGAAAAATAATACCCTATAGTTCCAGCTGTCATCATGGATTTGTTCCCTAATAGATATTCGTCAAACATTCCAATAGTGTTGAGATATAATTGCAGCGACCATGAAGACAGTTGTGTAGCTATGAAAAAGGAATTTTATGTTGTATTTAATTACGCTATTAAATCATCCTAACGAAATTCCAAGAGGATATTCACAATTCAGCATATTTTTATTTTCCAAACTGGGAAGACCACACCCTACATTAAGTTATTCCTAACTTAAATATTTTGTCAGGAAAATAATTTTTGAACGTGTCCCTCCTCCATCTGTTTCTAATTTTCTTTATTACATCCGCTGCATTTGCAACTGGAATCTATGGTCACATGAAATAAGTCGGTAACGTAGGACATCTGCGGTATCTCTAATTAAAGTGCTGTATCAATTTCTTTTGGCTGTCCGATTTTAGTCAGTCCGACTACGGTCGATGACTACTCGGGAGACACTAAAAGAGGTGTCACCTTCTTTATTGTTAGCAGAAGGCTTGAGAGACAATTATGATAAATAGAACATAAGAGGGCCATTGACGTCCAAATTATTCTCTATAACCTAATACAATTAAACGTAATCAGGTCGATCAGAACCCAATAAAAAAAAAAAAATCTTGACCTTCTCACTCAGGCGAGAATAGATCGGTCACTTTTCTGGCTTATTAAGAATCGAAAAAATACATTGAACTAAAATAAAATACAAAAACATAATAATAAGTGACTCCTAATCCAATAACTTATTATTATTTACATGTTTCACATTAAATAATTAGTTGCCTAAATTAAATTACAGTAAAAAAATCCTTAGTTACGCCATCCTTCGGAGGGGACGTTAAAAGGTGGTCACGAGCCTTTGCGATGTCAGGTACTCGTTAAAGATCCCTATCCTAATAAAACCTGGCAAAATTTAGGACTCCCACTGTAGCATCGTCCGATTAGCCTTAGTAGCATAAAGTGACGTTAAATAAATAAACAAACAAATTAAATTACAGTTATTTTGATGATGATATTAGCATTGCATTTGGTGGAAAGATGCCTTCACAGTTAGCCTAAAAGTTCTAAAATAAAAATATGTATATTTACAGCATGAATTCAATAGCTCATTTATAAAACTGGATTACTGGAGCAATACCCATCAGAAATGAACAGGAATGAAATCTAAGAGTAAAGCTAAGATTAATTATTTCAAGGTCAATTGAGATAAAATAAAGGTCAACTCATTTTTTTTTTTTTTTTTTTTTGTTCACCCCTACCTCGCCTTTATAGGCTATAGGGGGTTTCTCGGGCCAAGGGGTGAGGTCAGAGGATAAATGCTGTGATAAAAGCACCCCAGCGACGAGACTCAAACTCGTAATTATTTGGTTAAAGATTATGGTTCTCTGTGGTTGCTGAGCAACGCGCGCTAACCCACTCAGCCATCCCGCTCCCAAAGGTCAATCAATCTAAGTTTCCATGGCTTGCCTTATGTTGTATTTTTTTCATTAATTTGTCTTTAAGTCAAAACCATGTAATATCTTCTATTTTATTTCTGGTTTTCGAAGATATTACATTGAAATCTAAAATTGTTTGTCGAATGCATACGAAAGTATCCATCTATCGATTCAAAATTTACGAGGTGCTTAAAGAATTTGACATTGCCAATAAGGTCATTTCTTTTGTTAAGGTGAAGTGCATTTTGTAAGGAATGTAATCAGAATGAATACAAGGAGAGAGCTTAAGCGAGTTTCAGACTAATAAGGAGTCTTAATAGGTCGATGGGTTCGCATGTCTGCTGTTCATTTCAGGGCTTGAAAAGGCAGTAAAGGTTGTACAAAAGTACAAACAATAGGAACTATTGTCTGTAGAAGTGTCCAGATCTTGGGCTTAGTGGTTTGAGGCAAATAAGGCTAAACTAACCGAAGCAGCTCAGCAAGGCGAAAATTCTATAGAAATAGGCCTTAACAAATATAAAAGGGCGCAGGATACCTACCTCGGATCCCTCGTAACACAGTCAAATGAAATGTCCAATGAAATATATAAAAGGATCACGGCAGCCAACCATTACTATTTTAGACAGGATTATAGGAGGCAGATCAGGAGCCATCTCCTCACAAAGCAAACGACGGCATGATAAAACTCTAATAAGACAGATGATAACCTCTGTTTCAAAGACAAAGGATGATTAGAATAAATTCCTTGAATTCGAAAGGAAAATTTTACGGCGCGATGAAAGAACGAGAGACGATGGAACCGGCACTTGCCCTATATGCCCTCTAAAATGACTTAACTGTTGTCTGCAACATAAAACTTGGAAGGTTAAGTGAAGGCTGTGTGATTCGGATGAAGGAGTGTGACATTCCTAGAAGAGACCTTGAGAATGGAATTGATCACAGCAGGAGGGACAGACCAAGACTAAGGGCCAGTTGCACCAACCCAGGTCAAAGTGCGGTAAGGGTAACCTCCGTTGAAGTCAGCATTGCCCGTTGCACCATCTAGGATAGACATGCTGAATCCACGGTAAACTTTACTGGGCAAGGCTCACCGTTTAACCTCCAGAAAAATGGTAACCTTCCTGAATAGTTTGAAATAATATCACTTTTGTTTTATGTAATTGTTTTATCTGCTACTATTTCAAAGAAATGGATTTGATTAACATTGAACATTTGACAGATGACAAAGAATATATTATTAATTTGTTATTAATTAATTAATTTGTAGTTATTAATATACTATAGGAATTTTAATTTTTGTGTTATTTTCGTAAAATTTTAATTAACATTTTCATTTTATAATTACAGTTTTATTACTTACTCCATTATAATAATATAAATATAAGATATTCTAGTTGTTATCATTATTAATAGTTCTTTAGTGATTCCTAGGCCAAAAACTTTTTTAAGTCAGTTAAAAATCCCACTATATTTCTGTAAAAACTAAATTGTCTACATTCTGTATCTGGAGGAGGATTTTCAGTAAGTTCCATATCAGTTTTTGAAAATTTTGAACCCAAATGATTAATTTTTCATTAACCAATTAATTTTATTATTAATGCATTTAAATGTAGACTAGAGACAAATATATCCTAATTTTGTACAAAATGTTCTACAATGTGTTTTATATAATTAGGGTTTTAATTTTCAATTAGGGGGGTATGTTGTTAATTTCATTCTTAGGATTCCATATGAAATTACAAAAGGGACTAAAAACCAAAATATATGATATTTTGTTGACTTATAAACTGATTGCTGTGGAATGAAAGTAAAAAAATCACAAACAATAAAAACAAATTTATTCACATTCAGGAAACAAATAATAAATTAACTACATTTTTTTAATAACCACGATAAATAATTATAAATTAACTAATTTCTTTTAATAACAAACTTTGGAAATAGATGAATGTATCTCTTAAAAAGAAGTTCCAAAGTAGCTAAGCTGATAAGGTTAAGAATTGAAATCAGGAAGTAAAATGGCGGAGCTACCTTTCATCTCCCGCGAGATAGTAGTCTAAGTAAACGCCGTACCAACAACGCTCCCTGCTGAAATCGGCGGTAAACTATCTACCGTAGTTTTACCTGGGGTAAGCTTACCTTAGGTTCAACCGAGGACCTTATTGCCAGTTGCACCAGTTTCGGTTGAACCTAAGGTAAGCTTACCCCAGGTAAAACTACGGTAGATAGTTTACCGCCGATTTCAGCAGGGAGCGTTGTTGGTACGGCGTTTACTTAGACTACTATCTCGCGGGAGATGAAAGGTAGCTCCGCCATTTTACTTCCTGATTTCAATTCTTAACCTTATCAGCTTAGCTGCTTTGGAACTTCTTTTTAAGAGATACATTCTTCTATTTCTAAAGTTTGTTATTAAAATAAATTAGTTAATTTATTATTATTTATCGTGGTTATTAAAAAAATATAGTTAATTCATTATTTGTTTCATGAATGTGAATAATTTGTTTGGATTGTTTGCGATTTTTTTTTCTTTCATTCCACAGCAATAAGTCAACAAAATATCATATATTTTGGTTTTTAGTCCCTTTTGTAATTTCATATGAAGTCATAAGAATGAAATTAACAACATATCTCCTCTTGTTAATTGAAAATTAAAACCCTAATTATATATAACATACTGTAGAACTTTTTGTTCAAAATTTGGAGATGTTTGTCTCTAGTCTACATTTAAATGCATTGATAATAAAATTTATTGGTTAATGAAAAATCAATCATTTGTGTTCAAAATTTTCAAAAACTGATATGGAACCTACTGAAAATCATCCTCCAGATACAGAATGTAGACAACCTATTTTTAACAGGAATATAGTGAGATTTTTAACTGACTTAAAAAAGTCATAGACCTAGGAATCACTAAAGAACTATTAATAATGAAAACAACTTAAATATCTTATATTTAAAAAACCAAACATTATCAATTATTTAGAGAGGATCTATTTAAATGGAATAAATAATAAAACTGTTATTATAAAATGAAAATGTTTATTAATATTTTATGAAACAAAAAATTAAATACTTTTAGTAAATAATAACTACAAATTAAGTAATTAATAATATATTCTTCGTCATCTGTCAAGTGTTCAATGTTAATCAGATCCACTTCTTTCAAATAGTAGAAAATAAAACAATTACATAAAACAAAGTGGCACTATTTCAAATTATTCAGGATGGTTACCAGTTTACTGGAGGTTAAACGGTGAGCCTTGCCCAGTAAAGATTACCGTGGTTTCAGCATCCCTATCCTAGGTGGTGCAACGGGCAATGGCTGACTTCAACGGAGGTTACCCTTACCGCACTTTGACCTGGGTTGGTGCAACTGGCCCTAAGATGATGAGTCAGCTGACGCCAGACTACTGCTGGGCTCAGGGAACTGGATGACAGCAGCAGAGGATCCAGCTGGATGACAGAAGCTCCCACAGGAAACCAAGACCCATCCCTCCCGGTTCCACTTCAGAACTTAAGTTACCCCAATTACTGTTGGTTTTTCCACAATAACGTAAATTGGACTAAACAACAAAATAGGTGTAAGTTATCTTCAACATCTTTTATTTGCTTTTTGGACGTTTCAGGAATATTATGTATCTCTCTTTACAATCTAATGTATACGAATTTATGTTGGTCAGTCCGATTTACGTTACCATAGCTGAGTTATGGTTTATTGTATTGGTTACTTTATTTATTATAACATATTCATTGACCATAACTCAGCTGTAGTTATGGTAATTAGACTAACAAACGGAAATTGGTGTAAATTAGAAACTGAAGTAGGGGACATATTATCACAGAAACACTGAAAAACAATATAGATTCTTCTTTTTCTTTTATATCTACAGGCAAGTTAATGATGATAAATATCACTACGCCCTATTGTTTTTAATTTTTAGAAATTCCAGGTTGCTCTGTGGTTAACTTTTACTAGCATATACCGACGTAACGTCATACAAAAGTTGATTTATTTATTCGTAAAGTGATCAGCAATTCTGCAAAACATATCTGAGTCACCGAGGCATGATGGCTGAGTGTTAGCGCGTGTTGCCTAGCAGCCACAGAGGACCATTTTTTTTTTTTTTTTTTGCTGGCTTGGGTTGCACCGCGACCAAACGGTCTATTGTGCGCCATAGAATCACGCGATGTTAGTTTTAACAAGTTTATTGTTAGTGGGGTTTTCTAGGCGGTCTTCACCAAATAAGGTGAACCTCAACATAGCTAGCTTGTCGCAGTGGCAGACTATGTGAAATGATGTTTCATCGTCCGTGCCGCATAGTCTACATAGAGGGTTGTCGGAAATACCAAGTTTAAACATATGGTAGTTAAGTTTGCTGTGTCCTCTGTAGACAGCAGTCAATGTCCTCAGGCATGTCCTACTCATACCAAGAAGACACTTCCTTCTGCTGGTACAAGGACCATCTAGGAATTTGAGTGATTGTCTAGGTCCCTTATTTAGCCAAAGTTGTTTGTATTTATTTAAATAGGATTGATTGATGTACCTAAAGGCATAGCTTAGGCTAATTCCACTAAGGGGTTCTGGTGTGATGGGAATCGTTGCCGATCCCTTCCTAGCTAATCCATCAGCTTATTCGTTCCCACTGAACCCAGAGTGACCAGGTACCCATTCAACGCTAACGATGTTCTTCCTAGCAAGACAGTTTAGGGTCAGATTACATGCTTCAACGACTTTTGAGGTGGTTGTGTGATTGTTTAGGGCTCCTAGCGCTGCCTGACTGTCAGTGTAGATAAAAATCTTTTTGCCACTAATGTTTTCAGTGCATAAGTCAGTAGCACAGTCGAGAATAGCAAGAAGTTCAGCCTGAAAAACTGTTCTCACAGAGGACCATAATTTAAAACCAAATAATTACGAGTTCAAGTCTCGGTGCTGGGGGACTTTTATCTCAGCATTTATTCCCCGCCCTCACCCTGTCTCGAGGGCGAAGTGAGGGTGAACAAGAAAAAAAAGAAAAAAGTTCTGAGTCATCTCATTTAAATAACCAATCCTTCATTCTTGGATATGATCTGTGAATAAATTGTCACTTTTCACGCCCAATGACTCCTTTAAAACCACAATTAATCATCAAGAGTTGAAGTATAATTAAAAATTCAGGAGACGCCTGGAGTGTGGGCCTAGATACGGGGAGAGATAGGCGTTGGAATTGAGACGTTACAGCGGGGCAGATGTGTGCTAGGAGAGCTGAGATGTAATCTACAAGGCGGATCCTTCCAAGGCTCTAGTTACGCTGCTTTTTAATTAAAAGAGGCCCTCTTACATACTCCAGTAACTCGAGAGCTCCGTAACGATCGTAATACGAAACCAGTAATTATTTTCGACCGTCCCTTACCAAAGGGAAATCTCCAGCACCGTTTTTCGCCGCTCAAAATAACCTATGCTCAACATATCAAAGGAAAAAAACAACAACCACACTGCACGATTGAAGCAGTTTTATAAAAATAAAAATTTTATCATAGCAAAATGTCAGAAATGAAACCTATTCTTATGGCAACGGATTCGTCAATACTATTCAAAGTGTTGCAAAGCTTCGACAAAATTTTCAAATATCGCGGTCTAGCTGTTTGGGAATTTCAACATAGCTAAGGACACCAGGACGCAGTTAGGCAATATCGAAAATAGCGATAAGCGAAAGATCGATTTTACTCCTCTGAACACACATTAAAAAGTATATAAAATAAAATTCTTAAATAAATTCGAATATTTACTTATCGTTTTAAAAATTAAGAAATTATTCTATTTTTGTGGACCGTTGAGAATATTAGATGAGAAAGATGGTTGGGAATGCGGTCTTCAAGTTTAAAAGTTTAATTGTTGGTACAATTTAAAAAAATATATAATAAATACAAATTTTAATTGTTTATATATTCTTCTTCTTTTAAAATTTAATTATTTGCTTAGTTTATCTATATTTAATTTTATATTTCTTTCTATATTGTATTACTGTCATCATATTATTGTACCTAACTTATTATTAATTATCTAATTGCATTGGTTATAATCTTGTTCTCTTAGCCCTGATGAAGGCCCACAATGTAGGTACAGAACTAAAATAACACTACTTCTTAAACAAAAATAAATAAATAAAATTGATGACCGCATCCTATTGGTATATTGGTATTTAGTTGATAGTCTAACTCTAGTATCAATTAATTCTCCATTTATTCCCAAATTTTTGGGTAACCGCTTAACAGAGACTGGGTGAGCCCAATAAGGACCTCTCTATAGTAGGATTAACTCGTGGCTGAATTATGCTGAATAAATAATTGTTATGTCATGTCCCGTAGGACAATGCCCACTGTTCTATCCACTAGACCAAGCCGCTCCCTTGATAATGAATCCAAAATATAAAACAAAATTTATAATACAGCATCAATGAAATTATAATAGGTACTATACAAGAGAGAAGAAGGAATAATTATAAAACGCAAAAAATAAAAAAAAATATTGTTTTTGATAAGGACTTCACAATTTTAAACCTAATAATATACCATTATCAAGTGAAAAAAAAATATGAGAATAGTATCACACTGAAGTACGCTTTCGAAATGTTACCATACTTTTTACCAGATGCTGAACTCCTGATACCTCGCCTGAGTCGAAATGCTGGCGAACAATAGGGACCTAACTATGGAGGGGAGGAGGAGCCAACCACCTCCTAATTGACTGACTGCTCTGCACATTTCCTATAATGGAACGCATAGAACTTGTTCTGTTCTTTATTCCTTATATTCTTGTTCTGCAATTCTTCATCAATCAATCCATTTCTCGATCTCGTCTATCCCAGTTCTAGGTTATGAAGCACTGAACTACAACCATAAAATATTTAACATTTATTGTTTATTTATTTAACGTCACTTTATGCTTTTTTTTAACGTCCCCTCCGAAGGACGGCATAACTAAGGATTTTTTACTCCAATTAAAATATCCTAGGGCCACCTGCGGGTTTGAACCCGGGATCTTGGACATAGCAGGCTGTTATTCTAACCATCATGCTACAGGTAACCCCATGGTAATTGATCGTGAATAGATATCTATGTGATATTACTTCTTTTTTTTTTTTTTTTTTAATTCACAGTAACTTAATCGTCAGTCCATTATTACGATAATAATATTAAGACGTTGATTTTTAATACCTATTTCCATTTTAGTAAATATTCAGCAATGTTTTATTGAACCAATTTAACATTTTAAAGCACTTATGGTATTAATTTATTAAAGGTCAGATATTTATTTTCTACATCTTTATTTTATTCTGTTAGCCGGTAATAACTTTAGACAGTGTTTTTTTTTTAAGAAGGACCCATAAGCTTTTTCTTACCTGAATGTTGGTTTACTTCCCAATCATATATTTGTGAATTTACCACATGTAAGCCAATATACTCTTCTTCTCTTAAACAATGTCTTATCAAATATAGTTTGATTCCCTGCCAATATTGACAACTACGATAAACGAAACGTGGGTGTCAGAACATTTCTTCATTTTAGTTTCCATTTATGAGGACCTGTCGCTCTCCTAAACCCCAGCATCGTCTTTAATAAAACTTGATATCACAGTTAGTCCATTGCTTGCAATATTGCAATATTGAATCGCAAAAACCTTTGAAAATTAATCTGTTAAAGGATTTAAATTCAATAATGACGGATTAGCAGGTACTAGAGGCGGATTTTGTAATCATTGATTGACCGCCACTCGAACCATCTCCTCCATCAGTATGTATTCAACTATTCAATATTTATATTAAAATAAAAAATGTAACCGACTTATGTTTGCTTATTCATCAGTCGTAATTTTTTTTTTGCTGCTGTAGCCACGTCCCACTGTAGCATAGTCTGACTGACTACCGTGAGAGAAGGACTACTAAATTTAGCCTATCCAGGTTTAATTAGAATAGAGATCTTTAACGAGTAACTGATATCACAAAGGCTTGGGTAAAACATAATTTTACGCCCTCTCCTAAGGACGGCACAACCAAAGATTTTTTACTCCCTTTAAAAATTCAAAGGGGCATCTAACAGTTTAACATCCCAAAACATTGGGTATCGAAGGCTCCTGTGCTAGCCATTACACCACAGGTGACCCCGAAGAAGACATATTATTTGTTTATAAGTAAACAAAGCCACCACATGTTGATGGACCTTATTTTTTTCTCTAGATCAATGGTACCCAACAAAAAATTTCGCATATATTTGTATAAAAAAATCTTGCATATATTGGCTTATTTCTCATGAAATGTCCGTTTTTATAGTTTCTGAAATACATAAAGGATTTTGCTGTTTTCTTCCGAATGTTTACATATTTAAAGTAAACAGTTACTAATCCTCTACCTTTGTATTATAAAAATTAGCTTCCCAATCAATTACCCACTTTTTAGTATACCTCCAAATATGAACATGGAAATACGCGAATTTCGAGTTTAAACTCGGGCATTCAGCAGCTGAGGCCGCTAGAAATATTTGCAAGGCGTTTGGGGAAGGGAGTGTTAATGAACGGACCATTCGCCGTTGGTTTGCTATGTTTTCCGCTGAGGATACCGACTTGGAAAACTTGCCCCGAGGAAGACCTCCGTCCGTAATAGACAACGATGTCCTCAAACATACAGTAGAAGGAAACCCCTACCAAACCGTTTCCAGACATTTAAAGTGTATTGGGAAAGTAAAAAAGCTCGATACATGGGTACCTCATGATCTCACTGAGTATCAGCAAGACCCCATGTTTCAAAACATACCGTGCAAAAATTGAAAGAATTGGGCTACGAAGTTCTTCCGCACCCACCATATTTTCCCGACTTGACTCCAACAGATTACCACCTGTTCAGGAATTTAGACAACTTCGTCAAATGACAACTTTTTGAAAATGATGATCAAGTGAAAAGTGCGTTTTCAGATTTTGTTTCACTTCAAAGCTCAGAGTTTTTCAGTTCGGGGATAAAAAAGTTGGTGTGACGGTGGGAAAAATATGTAGAAAAAGAAGGTAAATACTTCGAATAAAATTATCTTGTTTTCATATCGTATTTTTAATAAAAATCCTTTACCTTGAAAACGGACATTTCATGTGACACAACTCAATATATTTGTATTAGGATTTAACGAAACCTCTCATACAATGGTATCTAAAGAACAGACAAGTCCTTGCCACCGTGCTTGAATCTTGCTGCTCTTTCCAAAAGATACCAAGTTCATATTTAATTTAATTCCGAATCATACTAAAACATCTTCCATAACGTGAAAAGAATATATATTAGCGTAATAAAAAACTACTCTAGATATTAATGCAAATAAAATCAAGTAAATTGGTTCAATAAAACATTGCTGAATATTTACTAAAATGGAAATAGGTATTAAAAATCAACGTCTTAATACTACTATGGTAATAATGGACTAACGATTAAGTTACTGTGAATTAAAAAAAAAGTAATATCATATAGATATCTATTCACGATCAGTTACCATGGGGTTGCCTGTAGCATGATGGTTAGCATAACAGCCTACTATGCCCAAGATCCCGGGTTCAAACTCGCAGGTGGCACTAGGATATTTAAATGGGAGTAAAAAATCCTTAGTTATGCCGTCCTTCGGAGAGGACGAAAAAAGGTGGTCCTGAGTCTGTGCGATTTCGGGTACTCGTTAAAGATCCCTATCCTAATTAAACCTGGAAAGGCAAAATTTAGGATCCGCACTACAGCATCGTCCATTAAGGGGCGTTAAATAAATAAACATATCAGTTACCGCACGCAAAGCGTATGCGATTCTTCTTACAAGCCGAGGCTTCACTAATATTTTTCATAATGGTTATTTAAAATAATTTTCAATGAAATCTCGCAAACCTCTAGACATCAACTATGGACCCTTAGTGGGAGACAGTTATTCTTACGGATTCTTAAAACATAATTTACAAAAAAACTAATATACGATCAATCAAGAATAGTTTCTCAAATTCTGTTATTAATATATGTGGAAAATTATTTTAAAAAATATTTATTACCATTTTTTTACCAAAGTTATTTAAAAATTTTAGTTAGCAATAGTAAATCATATTCCATGATTTTCCTCCAATTTTATGCCTTCTTATAATGAATTTCCAGGTAAGTTGTTTTTGTTGTCCGAGATGAAACTAGAAGCTAAATTACACTGTTTCTCCTCTACAGGAGAGATAATTCAAAGACGTTCCAGGACTTTTCCTGTTCCTGGAATTTTAATCGCTTAATATAATACAAGCTGGATGAAACAATTAGGTGGAAGTGTACACCAGAGGAGGTAGTTTGTTGTAAGCTAAGAGGGGGTAATGGAAGGCAGGACTTGGCCAAGTCGTCCGAATAAGAGTAAAGTCCTGGACGGTAGGCTAATGAAGTTTTGTTTTGTTGGAGAGGGGGGTGAAAACGGATCCGGAGGCCGCACGGTTACCGGATATGGCCAATCCATCAGCTCCTAGCTCCTGTTACAAATTAACCTAGCTCCTCTCTTCTTTTCCACCCTCGCCCGATTTATATATCTGTCCATAGTTTATTTCTCTAGTGCTAGCAATGTTTTCTCCAATTTCGAATAGAATATTAAAAAATATCATTCAATGTGTAAACACCAAAATCTGATAATTTGTAGTCAATTTTTAATAAAAAAATATCTATTATAAAATAAGAGTAAAAACTTTAAAACAATCAAAAATGTTACAAACTCCAGCTTTAGAAAGTTACATACATCAAAATGTTAAATACATAAACAAATTTTAAAAAATAACAAAGTTCTAGGCATAGCAAATAACGATAATGAACCGCATATGAAAACAGAAGAAGTAATAAAGTTAAAGAATTTTACATTAAGAAATGCCTATATCAGAAATATTTATGAATTCAAGTTTTTGACGGAAATATACGGGGGAGCCCGTGGATTTTGGCTAGCACTCTGGTCTGCCACGCCAAAGGTTGTGAGCTAGAATCCCAGTCGCTGGAGGACTTTATCAAGCATATAATTCAATTTGTATTCAATAATATGCCTATCCCCCGGGTATATTAGCCCCATCAGTCTACTGGTAGCCACTCACATAACTAGGAGTAGGAAGTGATGATCCAACTCTATAACTTAACACCGAGGATAACGGTATGGAAACGCATCGCACGCCCAAGGACCTTCTATGCCTGTCGCACCATCCGAAGAAGAAAAATGAAAATACACATTTTAGAGTCCTCTGAACCAAGTCTCGCAAAATGGTGATTGTGGCGTGTCAAGATCTAAAGCAATAAGTCGTTGAGATCTGAAACAGCGTATTGACAATAATGCTATGTCACAGATGTTACGGCCACTTTAGACCATGGAAACATTTTTACAGTTATCTCCAAAATAATACTTGTAATAATGTAGTGAGATAGTCTTTGATGTCAGAGGGCGGCGCAAAGTGGTGATAAACGGTCAAAAAGCAAAACCGAAAGCAGTTATATTGGACTGAGTTACTATTTCCTTTTCTTTTCTTTCGATTTTCATTCAAATAATTAAAAAAAAATTTCCTAATTCCAGAACACCTTACATTTTTTCTCTATCATCAATAATAACCGAGTTATCAGGGAATTATCTTACAAGTTGTGGCTTAACCATATAAGGTTATTTTTTAATTTGTTGGTGGAATTATATCTGCTATAATTTGTTACTTAATTTTTTTTTTTTTTAATCGCGCTTTACTGATTCTAAAAAATAAATTGAGTTATGGGCGTTTTTATTGGAGACAGTTAATTTTTTTTTTATTATAATTATTCGCGGTTTTTTGGTTAAAAAACACTAATGAATTTTTTCTCCATCTTCGAAAATTACGTAGTTACAAGCGTGTATATAGGCGAGATTTCAATTGAAAGAAATATTTGTTATTTTTAAAATTTCTAATCAAAACCTACGTACTAGCAATTTGAAAAGTACTTATTCGCTTAAAAAAGTATATTACATTGAATTATCAATTATATTAATGTATTGGGAAAGAACCCGTAAACGTATAAAAAATTGTACAGCTTTTTAGGGTATTTTTTTATGATGAAGCTCAACTAAATATAAATGATGGCAGAAACGATGTTAAAAAAAAAAAAAAAAAAAAATGTGTTCCAATCCACCGCGTGTTATTTGACATTTCGTGTCTTACAAGAAACTTTTGCTGATAAGTATCTATTTCTGTCAGTTCTTTATCTTTTTTTCTTTCAACCTACGGAACTTGGCAACCGCCCAAAGAAGCATCTCATAATATGACGCCAGCTTTCCTACAAATCTTCCTTTGGAATACTAGAGAATAATACGTAACGCAAGGAAGAAACAGTATACAATTTAAGTACATTTATACCTGATATTGTCTAAGTTTAAGTAGATAAAACAACTTTTTTATTATTCGAACAAAGTCGCCAAGCTGCAACATCCTGCACTACAGTGGCCTTCCTATACTGATGATATGAAATTCGAATAATCAGAGTAGAACAGATCCGTCAGTTAGAATTCCAATTTCACAAACATCAAACAACCAGAAACTATTCGTGGATACCAATTGCTACAACTAAACTTCATATTTACAACAATTAGCAAATAAACATCTCCAGAATATTGGGATTTTAGACATTTGTACACTTGTAATCTGTATGTAAATATATATATATATATATATATATATATATATATATATATATATATATATATATATATATATATATATATATATTAAGAAATATCAGTTAGAAGAAGACAGGGCACTGAGAAAGAAGAGCTCCTATAGCATCATGCGCTCCTGAGCCACATCAGTATCCTGTCCGAACTGTAAAGAAAAAAAAAGGCTTAAGAAAGAAGAGAAAGGAAAAATCAGTCAGTCAGTCAGTCAGTCGGGTTCATAAGATTTTTTATTTATTATAATATTTTAGCTTATCATCAGAAGTGAAAAATAAATACACTGTAACCAAGTTATCAAAAAATTATCTGCGAAATATGAGTAGTAGTAATAGAGGAGGCGTACAATTTAAGAAGTTAATATTCAAAAAAAGAAATCGTACAAGTTAATATTGTTATGTATGTATGCATATGTATTAGTAAAGTTTCTAATGAGGGAGTTAAATCAGATTCAGTGTTGCCACCGTACTGTATCCTACAAATTATATTATTCTTCCATACAGTACACAATATTTTAGGAAATAATATTTGATGCAGGCAACACAAGACTTTCACCTAACTCGATTTTTAAAATCAGTTTAAGAACTATTAAATTAACTTGAAGTTAAAATTTTGTAAAATCTATAGCTTTCCAACGGTTTATAATACTGTTACTTAATTTTAAAAATCTGGTGGGCGCAACACACGACTTTCACTTGCCTCCGTTGTTAATATTAATTTAAGAATTTTTGAATACATTGAAAGATGAAAACAAATTGTTAAAGAATTAATTAAATTAAGTTTCCATAGAAACATTTGATTTATTAAATAATCCATTATATAATTATCTACTATAATCACTTTGGTTTATCAGCTTTTCTCCACCCTCCGTTAACTTTTACAATTTTGTGTATTAGATAATATTTTTTCTAAAATCTCTAGCTTTCCAAAGATATATTATACATCTATATTATATTGTTTGTTATGTTTAAAAACACAAAAATTGCATACAAAAATATTTTTTGTAAAATTTCTCTTTTAGTTGGGAATCGACTTCGTTCAACTTCTATGTTTAGCTTTTTCTTATCGATGATAATCAGATGATATGGATAATTTTATGAAACCTACAAAATTGAAGGTACTTTAGAGGAAGAAAATTTAAAATTTCGGCATTTAAGCTTTGTCAGGCTATGAATGAATGAATGAATAAATGCTTTATTTACATAATATACAAAATAGTAATAACATATATATATACATTTTTTTGAGATCAAAGCCCACAAGACAATGGCGTTAAGCCGTCTGTCGAGTTGCCCCTTTTTCTTTTCTTTTTTTTTTTCAGTTTTGATAATAATTTATACATTTTTTTTTTTTTGTAACGTTATGATTTATTTTTATTTATTGTAAAGATTTAATAATTAAAATGCTGCACTAAAAAAAATTTCTGTAGTTTATCTTCACAAAATTCCGCGACTTTAATTCCTCTTTCATCTATTTTACCGTCTTTTGAATTTCTTATTTCAGTTGTTAAGTTTGTTCCCTCTAAAATTCCATTAGGACATATTTTCAATTTTCCAGTGTGAGCATTTCAGTCACCGATAAGAACAACATCATAATTTCTAGTCAATTCAATTAATTCTATTACTTCATCAAATTCACTATTCCAATTACTGGAATTTAAATAGATCGGAACCAGATATATTATTTTTTCATTAATTTTTAACTTAATACAAATTTTATTTTGAATAATGCAGTATTCAGCTTGATTTTTATTGAATTTTGTGTTATTAAAGCGCCATATAGATAGATATCCCCCACTGGTTCTTCCCATTATCCCTCCCTTTATAGCATCTATAAACTTCAATTCGAAATCTAAAAATTTTTGTTTATAAAATAAAACATTTTCTTATACTAAAAATGTCTCTACCAACAAAAAATATCGAATTTTTTGACAAATTAAAAAAACAAAAAACATTTTCTTTAGATTTAATTCCCCTTATATTATAAAATGAAATATTTATCTCACCTAAATTATTAATAATAGCTTTATCACTCTCACTTATACCATTTTTTACACTAACTTTCCTTCGTTTTTTGAACTAGCACTGGAGGTAGACGGTTGACTGTTATCGGGGGCCGCCTCACCGCTACGGAGATCCTCTTCAAGAACTGCTTTCATGCTCTTCATCACTTCTTCGGAAAATGTAGTTCCCATTATTTCTTCCAGAATCCTTATTCCATCTTTTCCATCACATTTAAGACCCTCATCAAAGTCCCAGAAGAACCTTTTGTTTTTAAATAAAAGGTAGAAATCTCTAATTTGGACAACAGCGCTCTTATCCACTTGTATAATTTTTTCCTTTATCCTCCATAGGCACCTTCTTCTCTTCCTAGTTCTTCCAGAAAGATCCCTGTGTATAAAGATCCCACTGCCTTTTAACTTCCTTGAATTTTTCAGAATATCCCATATAATTTTTTCGTTATCGAATTCTGCTAGAACTATGTTTTTTTGCGTGTTATTCTTGATTTTAAAAGCATTATTAATTGTGACATTATTTACACTAAGCACTTGGTCGCATAAAGTCTTGATAGTTTTTGGAATATCTTCGTTACTTCCTCTTAGACCCCTGAATATGAGGTTTTTCATTTTATTTTTATTAATCAAATTCTCAATAATATTACTCATATGTTTCTCTTTTTCTTTTAATGTTTTGATTTCTTTTCTTAACTCTTCATTTTCTATTAGTAATTTATTTTCTAACAATTTAAAATCTTCTTTTGATGGTATATCTTTTTTTAGAGATTTAAATTTAACGTCTAACATTTTATTAAACCGTTCCATCATTTTTTCTATTTCCATGGCTTCTATTGTTTCAGTCTGAACTTTTTTATTTTTTATTTCTTCAGGGGAATTTATAATCCGTTTTCTTTTCGTTGAATCTACAGATCTCTTTTGGTGAAGAGATACCTTCATTAAGCTCTTTTTTTCTATTCATATATTTACGAGCCAATAGGTTTGACAAGTAAATAAACAGTACTGCCACTGACCTTGCTAGATAAGAGACCAGATACGAGACGGCTTACAGATCCCGGGTGGGGGCTATCCTGTTCAGGCCCGCTCCAGATAACACCAGGTGAAGCCAAAAATTAGCAAATAGTTTCGCAATCACCACGGAGGTATCCGTCGTCCGATTTTCTTCAAAATTCACAGAAATACTTTGAAACACTATATTTCCGCGTATACTAATTCTTATTTCGAAACGGCTTCACAAACGAATTCTAAGATCAATCGGTACGGAGACGGTATAATTGATTGGTATAAAGTGGCTCTTATGGTTAACTGATTTTAATTGAAAATTTGCTGCAACATCTCAGGCCTATAGTTGTCTTAAATAAGAAATTTTTAGTTTCATACGATTTTTCGTTTAAACTACACACACACACAGAACGTTTTCGGGGCTAAGGTCATTTGGCCTCAGGGGACTCTAAAACGTGTATTTCCGCTGAAAACTCGAATTCGATCGCAATACTTCATCTTATATATGTTTCATATATAGGTAAGAGAAAGTAAAAAACTTCGACATAACTTTTGTTTTAAATAGATTTTGGGCACCATAAACGCTCAAATGCATTAATCAAGTAGGAAAAAAAAAATTGTAAACGTGTTATTTTATTGTAAATTCAGCAATTTAGGGATGAAAATGTATATGATGATGTTAATTATGTAATTTTAAATTAATGACTCGCAATTTGTATCGTACATAAATGGATATTGTATCATTATATCGGTTTTGTTTGTTTTCAGTTTTGAATAGGCTGTCACATATCTTAGCCATGACCCATGAAACGTACTTAAAAATAGATAATTCTCTTTTTCCAGAGAGGGGCGAGTGGGGAAGGCCAGTACAGAGCTATCAATAGACCCCTAACTCATGGAGGCGACTACAAACAGTTCGGGACACCCGAACCTACAGAACTCCCGGCCACCGGAGATGAATCTAATTTGGTGAGGAAGGTATTGTCGAGGAGAGGATGGTAGGAGATCGGGTGATGAAAGGATGAGGAAACAGAAGGAATATGCCAGCGGTGGAGGGCTAGCAGTGTAAGCTGAGAGGAGCTCGATATAAAACGAAACTTGACCTGCAACTGTACCCCCTGCCTCTGCTCTTCTCTGTCTAATGTTCCCTTGGAAAATATCCAATCCCTATCAAACCAACTACAAACTGATTCCAGGGCAGGCAATTGTTTCAATGAAGCAGAATCCCAATAAAAACGAATTTTATACATACAAATATAAAACGAATACAACATTTACCTTCCGGCCTCAACGTAACAGAAAGAACTCTCTGCCGAAAATCAGTGCTAACACTTTATCTTTCAGTTTACACCATCTTTTCTTTTCCCCAACAAATCCGTAATACACCGCACAGAGCTCAAATATCTTATTGTAAAACGCTTTATTCGTTGGAAGCTGAAATTAAACATTGTCTTTAAGTAATTAAAAATCTGTGATATATGAAATTCACACGAATTTCATATATCTCGTTTGTGAAAATCAATTTAAGAAGTTTCAAATACAGATCGAGTTTAAAAAATCTTATCAGCTTCGATAGTACCATGTGTTTTATTAAATGAGCTATACAACAATCAGTTAGTTTTATCCTCTTTTCATCATTCTCCATTTAATTTTACAACTTTGTATTTCGGATAACAGTTTTTCTTAAATCTTTAGCTTTTCAGCGGTATATTATACGTCCATATTACTGTTCTTATTATCCAAAAACCAAAAATTACATGAAAAAATAGTTTTGCTCAAAAGGGTAAAATTAGTTGGTCATCAAATTCGTCCAACTTGTATATTTAGCCGTCCATTATCAATGTCATTAAGATGATATGGTTAATCTTTTTAAACGTAAAAAATTAAAGGCACTTTAGAAGAAAAAAATTAAATATGCCGTATAAGCACTATCAGACTGTCCACACACGGACACCCACAGACCTTTTTTGGGACTTTTATTTTCGGATATTTCCTTCGTATTTCGGATAAAAGTTTTTCTTAAATCTTTAGCTTTTCAGCGGTATATTATTATTCCTTATTACTATTGTAATGTAAAAAAAAAAAAAAGTTATATATATATATATATTGTGTGTGTGTGTGTTTGTTGTGTGTGTGTGTGTGTGTGTGTGTATTTGTTCTTTTCTCCTTGGTATGGTTATCTAATTTGTTCAACTTGTGTATTTAGCCACTTTTTATCAATGTTAATAAGATATATGTTTATTTTTTTCAGTCTACAGAATAAAAGATACTTTAGAGAACGACAATTTTAAATATCAGCATTTAAGCTCTGTTGGACTATTTTTAATCAGAATGAAACATGCATGATATTCAAGCCCATTAAATTTTAAACGGCTTTAAGAAGTTTTTGAGAAAACCGTAGAAGATTGTAAAAGGATTAGTATTAAGTAACATTACCGGTTTGCCAATTTTGGTGATAAGTTGGAGTAACATCTCGGATATAGTTTGCTTAACCATGAAATTTCAGAGTAGACTAACCACGCACACAGAGCTTTTCGTCCGTCTTGGTAATTTGGACTCAGGGGACCCTACAACGAGCATTTCAGTTGAAAACTCGAAATCCAAAATTTTTATGGTCGCAATATTTTCTTTTATTATGTATTTCATATAAATATAATATAGGTAAGTAAAAGTAATAATTAAATTAACTTATAAATTACAGCGCGGAAAACTTCTTGCGAACTTCGACAAAGTCTGTTCTCACCTCTTCGTTTCTAAGTCAAACTGTTAGATCGTAACTTAATGTGACATATGTAAGCAATTTTTTCTTTTAAGAAAAATAACAATTTTGTAATTTAGCAATGAATTTTAAATTATTTCAAAAGTGTAAAAGTATTTACCATGAAGGATATAATATAAAGGAAATGCTTCAGTGCACATTATGCTCCTGAGACACACTGGGTTGCTATATTATACGCCGTAATTTGACCAATCTCAATCAGACATAATTACATTTTAATATACCAACTATTAATAATTTTAATTATAGGACGTTACTTATTTTTAAACCTGCTGAACTAAAATATCTCTCAGTCTCAATATTTTTCAAAAGAATAATGTTAATATTGAATATTAATATTTGATCGCGAGATTAATAAAAAGGTTTGTCCGGATGGCAGTCGAAAATTTTTAGAAAATAGTATCGAAATAAATGTATCACTATATCGTATATCAACGTAATAAATATCAACTTTAAATACATCAACGTTTCAACCCATATTTCGCGTCTTTATCAGGGCATTTAGACTGATTGACCAAGCCAAAAATGATTAGAGAATAGTTTGACACTGTTTTCTAATCATTTTGACTATATGAACCATCTGATCCTTCATAATAATTTTAATAAATTTAAGATAAAATAACAAACGTAAATGCATTTTATTGATATACAGAATAGTGGACAGAAGTAATAATCAAGAAATATATAGACACTTGGCATTCAAGATTATTATACCAATAAATTAGTTACATTCAACTTTATTATTTTATAAGCTTTATTCCATACTGAATTGACCGATATAGATGTCGAATAAGAAAAAGAAGAAGCAATTTGTAAATTTCTGGTTTTATAATTAACGTAGTCTCAAGTTTATAAATTTTATTAAGATTTGGATCATTTAAAACTTATAGCTCAACTATTTTCCGTAGAAAGCTTAAAATATTGCCATCATTTTCATAATTACATAGGTTTTAATTTTATTTGTATATAGACTAATGAAAAGTTTTAAAATTTTTCAAAAATATAAGTTATGTTAAAACGTTTATAGTATTTATGAACATTTTAATAGCATCAAATTGTAATATGCATGTGTTTCAAGTAATAACCTTTTATTTATATGTATGACTATAAGTAGTTTATCGTATTATAAGTATACGACCTTTAACTTATTACTATATTTAAAAATCGAATAAACAAAAAAAATCTTATTGATTTGAATATTAAAAAATAAAGTTTATATAATCCATAATGGCAAAGACTAAAATTCTCAAAAATTCTTTCCATTCCATAAAGGAGTAGAGTCGGTGAAAGAAGATCTCTTACACACAAAATAGTAGAGAGATTCGTTAAAAATGTTCGGTTTTTTATTTGGATGTATTGAATATTTCTTTATAAAAATGAAATGGCCAGCATGCGATCTATCAGTATCCATGAATCGATATGGACACTCAAACATTGAGACCTTTGCCGATCCAGCATAGATCATTAGTATTTCTGATTGTTACTGCAACTATAAGATTCCTGAAACCATACCTGCAATTACACGGCCCAACCAACATGATCTTGACAATCTATACCGGCTCATCCATAGCTCTCTGTGCTTTTGTATCGTTATCCATTGGCTCAACATGTCCCGCCCAGCGTCTGGCAAGTCCGTTGGTTTGTGTTACATTGTGGTAATTGAATGATGCTTTGACTACAATGTTTGTCCTCTATCTCTATTTTTTCGGCGTTTCTTGGCTTCGTAGAGCCATCCTTTAATATAATGAGCAGTGCTCTCTCGATTGCTTTGGTTATAAGGTCCAGCTCTTACTGTCGTATGTGATTACTGGCCCAATGATTGTCCTGTATATCTGATTTTGACCTGTGATGACAAAATGCAGAATCCACTTAGTTCCAGCATTGGTTTTCCAACCATGCTTGGTTCTTGTCTTATAATGGAGCACACATGGAAGGAACACATGTGTATTGTTTTGGAGGGGTTAATAACGACACTGATTCTTACTACCAACTCTTCCAACAGTTTAATTGCTTCATATACTACTTCAAAGTATCTTCCCATTACGTTAATATCATAAAATATCCAAGAATATGATTTTATTGATTACAAGAATACCCGCTAAGTCTTCTTTCATAAGTCTTTAAAGATATGTAATAAGATGACCTAAAAACAGCTTAATAAAGTAAAACATGAAGAAATAAAAACCCATATTTTGATCCGAGGGCAATAGGAAGCCGATTTGTAAGTTGACCCACTATGAACACAAATAATTTCAATGATTTTAGGAAAATAAAGGAAATATTCTTCGTGATCTTTAATATTTTTATGACTAAAATAACTGAGTTATTGAATTAATTCTCATTTAATCGGCAGCCATTTTAAAAATAACGAGCTGATATCAACTTCTAGGTGTTAGGACGCACGCTCTAGTATTTTTGTGGCGAATAAAAAAACGAAAAATGGTCCAGTAGTTTCAGAGAAATGGCGCGGACGGCAGACAAACGTATTTTTTTTGGGGGAGGGAGGAGGGAAGGTAGGGGAGGGGGTAATAACTTTTTTTTCTTTTGGTCGATTATAAAGGTTCATTATTGAAAATAATAAACCAAAATCAGAATCCTTTGGATAGAAAGTTCAAGAAGCATATTTATTATTTTTTTCTTATCTTCATTATATATTTCCCCCTTACGTTTCTGTTACATGGTTACTTTTGACGGTGCAATCCCTAAAATTGAAAACATGCAATATTTTGATATGTTTTTATTTAGTTCTCGATATAAATAAATTTAAATTGAATGTTAAAAAAACAAACCAAAAAAACTTTCGACGACTCTCCCCATTTTGTTATTGTATACATAAAGGCATTGAAGCATATAAATACATAAAGCATACATCACTTGTAGCTGGGTGGCTAGCATACAGCCTCCTATGCCAAAGGTCACGGGTTCAAACCCGCAGGTGGTCCTAGGATTTTTTGATGGGAGTAAGAGATCCATAGTTAAGCCCTCCTTCGGAGGGGACGTTATAAGGTGGTCCCGAGACTGTGCAAGGTACTCGTTAAAGATCCCTATCCTAATAAAACCTGGATAGGCAAAATTTAGGACTCCCACTGTAGCATCGTCCGATTAGCCATAGTAGCATAAAGTGACGATTAAATAAATAAACAAGCAAAAGGCATAAAAGCCCTTAAAATGTAAAAAGGGCATGCAGCGCACCTAGAAATAAAAATGTACCTTAGAATACCTTCGGGTAGTAAAATGGTCAGATATCCAGAAAATATCTATATGTTTTTAATGATAATAAAACCGGAGAGTGTGAAAAAAAAACAAAAAAACTTTGGACGATAGTTGGCGATAGTCCAGGAAGATGGCAATAGACTATCCAAGTTTTTCTTTAAATTAATAGATTAATGTAAAATACAAGGACTGGATCAAATATTTATTCATTTCTTACGACAACTGCACGTAGCTGCAAGTCTGCAAGACAAGTGCAGACTTACTCCAAATACAATATCTTTGATAATACAGTATTTATACTGTAGAGGTTTATGCCAATAAATTTCATTGGAGAAATTCATTACATTGTGTGAAACTCAACGCCTTGTGAAATGTCTCGACCGGGATATCAGTACTTGTTTATTTATTTAACGTCACTTTATGCTACTATGGCTAATCGGACGATGCTACGATGGGAGTCCTAAATTTTGCCTATCCAGGTTTTATTAGGATAGGGATCTTTACCGAGTACCTGACATCGCACAGGCTCGGGACCACCTTTTAACGTCCCCTCCGAAGGACGGCGTAACTAAGGATTTTTTACTCCCATTAAAAAATCCTAGGACCACCTGCGGGTTTGAACCCGTGACCTTTAGCATGGGAGGCTGTTACGCTAGCCACCCAGCTACAAGTGATCCCTATTCAGTACTTAAACCTATTCATCACTGAGATAATATATCAAGGGGCGGATTCCTATACACCAAGGAAGACTCTGGCGAATACATGTTGCACCCACTCAATATACCTGGTTAGAGTAACCAAGACTGTATTTGTATGCCCGCCCGGGCGCATCCGGTTGTTATGTATGCGCCCAGGAAGACTGGTGTAAATATATGCACATTGGTGATATTCTATACCGGTCGAAACAAAAACCGTGCCTTGTTTCCTTCTATAAATAACGATCCTGGTGTTTACTTAAACGTTGTATACAGACGTAACGAGATACCCTTCGCCTAGGGTAGGTCTATTCATATCGGTATCTTTCCTACAGCCCCTGCCCAGCCTTCCAACTAACGTTCAAAAGAATATTTAAATAATCAAGGAATAAGGTCAACGAACACATGGCGGACAAGGTTCGTAAGATCTTTTCTTCAAATTCATATTATCTGTTAATAATACAGGGATCGTTGGGGTATACTAAATATATTTTTTAGTTTAATTATTGAAATACTCGTATACAACTACATCACGTCCTTAATTAGGAAAATAATACAATCAAAAGTGAAGGAAATATCCAATGATAGCACTTTAATGATCGGCAAATTAGAATATTTACAGATAAAAGGCCATGTTTTTTCTCAGAAGCTTCGGAGGCATATCATTAATAATAAAAGGGTGGAAGGCTGCAGACAAGTAGGTTCATGTGAGCTTTAGGAGTTTTTGAAGCTAAAGAGGTTTATCTATTTCGGTCTAAGTCTGCAGTAAATGAGATGTCGAGGTATTTATTCATGAGGCAAAAAAAAAAAAAAAAAAAAAAAAAAAAAAAAAAAAAAAAAAAAAAAAAGAGCTTATAGGATTTTTCGATGAATGTTTTATTTTAAGGGTTGGTTGCCCCTAAGCTGAATTTCCTATGTTTAAATAGGCCTAATGATGGCAATTTAAAGGAGATTGTTCAAGCAGACTTGAAGTTAGGAGGGTTTTCACTGACCGTTCAGACGGTAGCTACGAGCAGCTGTCGTAAGAAATAAATAAATATTTGATCCAATCCTTGTATTTTACATTAATCTATTTATTTAAAGAAAAACTTGGATCAGATTATTGACATCTTCCTGGACTATCGCCAACTATCGTCAAAGGTTTTTTTTTACCTTCTCTTTAAATTCATATAAATCGAAAATTAAAAAAAAAAAAAAAAAAATATTGGATGATTTCAATTTTAAGGAGTGCACCGTCAAAAGAGACCATGGAAAAGAAACGTTAGGGAAAAATGTATACAGACGATAAAAAAAAAAAGAATAAATCTGCTCTTTGACGAACTTTCTATCCCAATGGATTCTAATTTTGGTTTATTATTTTCAATAATGAACCTTTTTAATCGAGCAAAAAAAATTATTTTCCTCCTGACTCAAAATTTGAGGGCTTACGTTTCAAGATACGTAGAACCCGAATAACGAATAGAAAAAAAAATCCGTTTGTCCGCCGTCCGCGGTATTTCTCCGAAACTACTTGATCATTTTTTTTTTTTTAAATTCGCCACAAAAATGATAGGGAATGCGAGAACGATATCAACACCTCGATGTTGACATCAGCTGGTTATTTTTAAAATAACGGACGATTATAAGTGATTTAATTACATACTAAGTTATTATTGAAGATAGAGAAAAATGTATACAATTTTAGAATCAGTAAAGCGCGATTAACAATAACAAAAAAAAAAAAGGAAAAAAATTGAAATCTTGCCTATAAATACGCTTGTAACTCCGTTATCACCGAAGATAGATAGAGACAAAATTTATTAGTGTTTTATAACCAAAAAACCGCGAATAATTATAAAAATACGTATAGAGTTTTAGAATCAGTAAAGGTGATAGACAGAAAAAGAAAAGAAAAAAGTTGATCTATATATTCAAGTCACAAATTAGAATAGATATAATTCCACCAAAACTTGGTTATTACTGAAGAAAGAGAAAAATAAAAAAAAATCGAGTTCACGACACCGCAATGAACAAAGAGAAAAAAAATAACTTAAATGGCCAAGCTACAACTTATAAGGTATGTGATTTCCTCATGACTCCGTTATTATTAATGATAAAGAAATAATATAAGATGTTCTGGAATCAGGAAATTTTATTTGAATGAAAATCAAAATAAAATAAAAGGAAATAGCAAGTCTAGTATAAATTCTCTTGGTTTATTATTTTCAATAATAAACCTTTGTAATCAATGACCAAAAAAAAAAAAAAAAAAATTACCCCCTTCAAAATTGAGAGCTTAGGGTTTCAAGATACGTAGAACGTTAATAACAAATTTTTAAAAATCGGTTTTTCCTAATTCTAAATTTTAAGGATCAGTTAATTCAGCAGTAAAATATTTAAATCATTCTTTCAAAAAAATCTCAGATAATAACAAAATTAATTAAATTGACTATTTATTGTGGTATTCATATTTTATATGAAAATATTTACAATGGTTCACCAGATTAAAATCAAACTCAGATTAGTTTTTACACTACCTTTGCAGCAATATCCGGAAAATCGAGAAACCTAATTTTCATTTAATTATTATTTATTAATTGTTTCACAAGATTCATTTTCGATCTTCTCAAGCGCTCTTGTGTCTCTTGTTGGTATACTTAGTTGAAGTGGCTTTTACCCACTTTCCGACGGCAATATCTATCTTCTTCAAGCCGTTATTTTCAAAATCTTTAGAACCCAAAGTTTTCATGCAAACCCTTGTTTCTCCTTAAATTACGTTTCTCTATTAGCTTTCTAAATAACAGATGTCATTTTTATATACTGTATTATAGAACTTTTTCCTTCAGTAAACTCTTTTTCCTTTTTGCTTCTTCCGGAATCCTCACTGTATTGATTTCTCAATCCTCTTCCGCACTGATGTAAACAGTATTTAGTTCTGCAATTACAGTCACAGGAAGATAATTAACAAGTGCGCTTTTGCAAGTGATTAGTCAGAAACAAGTAGATAAGTTATCTTCGTTGTGATTATTGTTAGATATCTGAGCCCGACAATTTTTTTTTTATTTATTTATTTTTTTTTTTTGACATCAACATGAAAATCAAATGATAAATATAAAAGTAAGTATGAAAAAGAAGAAAAGAAATATTTCGTACCCCATCCATTTTTCACATTAAAATCGTAATTGATATATTAAAAAAAAAAAATTACCACACTTGATTCGTGGTAAACAGACAGTAGTAATATCCACCCAAAAATCGCCTCGTAAGAACATTCTGATAAAATGTGCCAGTCTGTATACAAAATATATAGTTATGTGATGGTGAAACATTAAAAATAAAGTTAAAATATTTAAATGTTCACATGATGGTTATACAGAAAATATAGATATGTATTAATGATTATTTAGGAATAGATATCCATAAATATGAAATGATAATAATTGTGATAAATATTAGAACCTACCTCGAAACATTGCAGAAAATTATGTAAAATACAATAAAAATCTTGTGAAGAAAGAAAAAATAATCAAAATATGTTTTAAACAATTATTTCATAAATATTTTCCACTAGAAATTAACTATACTAAATATCCAAATTATTAAAAAAATTGCTATTTTCCAAAATAAAATTGTGTAAGGAAAGAGAAAACATGACTGCAAAGTGAACATTAAAATGCCATAATTGATGTATTGAGTATTTCCACAAACAAACCAAGGAAATAACAATGTAGATTAAAGAAAAAAAATAAACTAAATTTTTTTAAATAAATAAATATAAGAATTCATAATCTTCAAATATCATATATATCTATATTTTAAGTAAAAAATATTTTATTACTACTTTTCGTAGCTTTCGGGTTGTAAAATTAAAACAATATCAACAAATGATTGGTAATCCATATTTTAAATACATATTAATATTAAAAAAGTAGAAAAAACAAATAAAACATAGTCCCTTTCTTAAATGTTTACCCTTGTATAATTCAATTAGAAAGATGTGAAAAGAAAACATTGATAAAACTGTGAAGATGCACAAGTCTTGACACCTGTCGCGAAATCAAAACACAGCAAGGGGTCTTCCTCAACACACAATCTCCTGGAAATCTATTTAATAAATTGGCTGATGTATTGTACATTTTGAATTTTCGCTATAAACGAAGGACTCAGTATTTGTTGTAGAATATTACTCATAGTACGTAGTAATTTAGTTGTCATTCTAATGATATATCTATTTGTCACTTTTTAAACATGTCCGATTGTGTGTATTTTAATATATATTTCAGAGATAAAAATTAAGTGAGTACTATTAATTTTGGTTATTTATTTTATGTATTATTTTTCCAAGACATCAAAAAAAAATGTTTCAACAAAAGTTAACTTCTTTAACATTAAAGCGCGAAGACAAATATATTTTGGTTAATTAAGAATGTATTGTTTAGGACGGATCCTACGGATACTTGAATGATGCTGATTGATAATGATTATTCTTATCACAAGTTGATGCTATATAAATAAATACTGATATACCATTTATTTTTTCAAATAACTGACCTTAATATCCACGTCGACAGGCTCCTTCTTAATCTTAGTAAGAATTGTAGAGGGTTGTCCTTTGGAGGATTGACCCCTCGAAGCCATCTCGTGGCCGTCTTCTGGTTCTGAAGAGAAATATCAAATCCTATCTGTGCCAACCTCGTACAGCTGAAGCCGGCAACTGAGTAACGCGGGCTCTGAAAGGCGGGTATCAGGTAGTGTCATCTGTCGGCGATCAGCTGAACTAACTTCATGCTCATGTAGAAATTTGTGTTGGATTTATTTTTTATTCAAATATTTTTAATTTAAATTTAATGAGCGCCTTGTATGTTTATTTTTTATAATCAAAATTAATTAATAATTGACATTCATTATTGGTTATTTTTGTCAAATGATATGATGATATCAAATATGCATAACATTATTTTTTCACATCATATTGTAATTGCTTACTTTTTGTTATAAATTTTAAACATTTTCCAGCTCTCTTTTGTTTCTGATTATTAGATCAATTTTTATTACATATCATCTTGTTCTATTTCTCTCTCATTACTTTTTATACATTAATTCTCTTTATACAGTCTTATTACTTTCTATACATATTTTTTCTTTATATATATACTAGCTGTAACCCACTTGCGAATATTTTATTTTGTCTTTATTTAAATTTGCATATAATAATAAATAATAATAAATCTCTTTATTTGTTTTCGGGCTAGCCCATACAAATGGAGTTGAGTTGTACAAAACAGTTAAACATAAATCAAAGAAATCTATTACAACTGTACTAAACAAAATATGCTTCAAAAACAAATACATAATAAAAGGCAAAATAAATTGTAACTGTATAAATATTAAACAAATACATAATAAAAGGCAAAATAAATTGTAACTGTATAAATATTAAACAAATAAATCAATCATAAATAGTTTAACAAATTCAATTATTGTTATTTTAGTAATGTGCTTAAATTATTCTTGAATAGACAGATACAAATTTCTTAGCTTTAAACACTCTGTTACATAATAAAATAAATTTTCAAATTGCTTTTTATTTTCTATTTGCAACAAAAGTTGTACTTTGAGGTCATTGTCAGACATATTTCCAATATACGTCCTCAAGTACTTATTTCTGGACGGGGAGTAAACAGGGCATTGCAACAAAAAATGATTTAAATCTTCTGGTTCGCCTGAATTACAAATAGGGCATTCAACGCTATTATCTGAATAACCATTTTGGAATCCGTAACTGGTAACTTTCAGTTTATTGGGTTGACATAGTCTTAGTTGACTGATCAATCTACGTTTCCTCATAGGCCCCTTTAATTTCAAATAATATTCCCCCATATTTAAGCTACTAATTTTCCTAAAATTAGGATTAAACTTTGAATGCAAAATAGCCTGAATATCTAGGGAAAGATTATGATTATTGAATTTTTCAACAGCATTATTTAATTCTCTTTCAAATAAGGCTTTACTTTTGATATTTAATATGTCAGCCGCGTCTATAATTAACAATTTATTAGTAAGTTGCTTATACCAATTGTACCTCACATCGACCCTCTGGTTCAAGGAATATTTTTTTAAAATGTTTAAACATATTTTGGGTAACCGATCCTCTTTCATTAAGTCTACCTTTCGGTACCAGCGAATCATTCTTTTTAGAACATCTGTTTCTATTGATTTCAGACCAGTTTCTATACGAACATAAAGGTTAGGTGTATTCCGTGGCCAATGATATATTGCTTTAAAATAACTTAAAGCAACAAGCTCTAATTTTTGACAATGTAATGGGGCCCAGACTTCCGAAGAGTATAAAAGAACAGAATTTACCATGGAATTTAGCAATTTGAACTTAGTAGCAAGTGAGTCTGATCTTGACTTTAAAAGAATTTCCCGAACTCTATGTGAAGCCAAATGTGATTTCTTTACAAAGTTATCTGCTGCTTGAGAAAACAAACCCGATGATGAAAAAACCACTCCTAAATAACTGTATTGTTTAGCTATTTCAATTTTAGATTTATTATAGAAAATAGATTTAACTTTGGTTCTATTGCTACCCTTTTTAAAAATCACACATTTGGTTTTTTCAACATTGACAATTAAAGAATTTGATTGGCAATATTTGTACAGAGAAACCAATTTCTTAGTTGTTTCGGCCCAGCCATTATCAAGCAGAATTAAATCATCCGCGTACATCAGCCCCGATACTTCTACAGTATGACCGATATTTATCCCATTACATCCATCATTTTCAAAGTGAGAAATTAAATCTGAAATAAATAATGAGAATATTAGAGGGCTTAAAGAATCTCCCTGTAATACTCCTTGTGTGATCTTTACTGATTCGGTCCTAAGTTCATCCTTCAAAATTATTGAAGCTTTTTTGTACAATTCTTGCAGAATACATATTATTTTGGAACTTAGCCCGAGATTATGAAGTTTTGGCCACAATTTTGTATAGTCCAGCGAGTCAAATGCCCTTTTGAAGTCGACAAATGTCGCAAAAACTGTATTACCTTTGTAACCTAGTGAGATGTTGATGACCGAATTTAAAGTGAAAATACTGTCAACACAGCCTCTACCTTCCCTAAAACCATTTTGCTCTTCCGGTAATAAGTTTTTTTCCACCGCCCATTTGGTGATTCTATCAGCTAAAATAGCCGTGAACAGTTTGACTACACAATTTATTAGTGCTATTCCCCTGTAATTAGAGGGGTCTTTAATATCACCTTTTTTATATAAATGGAATAGTAGAATTTCTGCCCATTTTTCCGGAACAATCGCATATTGAAAAACACTATTAAAAAGATTAAGAAGGTAATGGTCCCAATTAGGAGGCATTAGTTTGTAAATTTCTTATGGCAAATGATCGGAGCCAGAAGCCTTTTTTAATCAACACCCACTGACTACTTTTTGGAGTTCATCCAGAGTCATAGCCTTATCTAATTCTAATACGGAATTTGTGGGTAAAAAGTCAGAAATATAAGTTTTTGTAGAGTAAAATTCCTTATAAAAATAAGCGAATTGTTCGACAGACACTGAAACTTCAACCGCAGTTGACCTATTAAAGTATTTAATTGTATGCCAAAACGTCTTAGCGTCATTAATGTTTGATAATGAATCTAATATACAATCAAAATACCTTTTCTTAGATTCTATTATAGATTGCTTATATTGTTTTTTACTGTTGATGTAAATATTAACATTTTCTCGAGAGTACCCATTGCGCCTTAAACTTTTATAACAGTTTTAAATTTGCATATATGTGCTTATGAGTAGTAACTATAGAACATATATAATGGAGCAGTTGTTTGGTGACTATATACCATGATTACATTACAGCTAAAATATATTGAGTAATTTTGGGTATGCCTACTTCTACTGGATCGCTATTGTATATTTAACAGAATTAAATGGCAACTTATTAGACTAAAGTTACAATTATGGTTGATGAGGAAAGTGATTTAAAAACAACTTAACCTATTACTTTAATTAATCTAATATAACTATAAATATCTTGTTTCTAATATCAAGACACATTGAAAAAATAGAACAAAAACTACACTTCTTTATCTTTGTTTGTGGTTTGGTGAATTCAATTTGATAAATAAAATAATTAAAATTAAAATTTCTACAAATTACGAAAGATGTTGATAGTGACTATGTTGAATGAGGTTATATAAAAGAAATACAGGTGAATAGCAATGAACTATTCTGTTTATAATAAATAAAAGATTATTAATAAGATTATACCAGTACCAAATTATTCAATAACATAGTTTTATCTTTTAAACATAACCGTTGTATATTATCATAATTCCTTTGCAACTCATAACTCATTGCAAGTCATTCATGTACTTGTAATTTTTCTGGAAACGTATAGTAATATGTATTTTATTATAACTGGAAACTATGGAGTGATTGTATATTTTATCCTATCCTTGTCGCCAAATAATATGTATTTGATTATAACTGGAAACTATAATGTGAATGTATATTTTATAAATAAGAATGCATAGAAACAATCAACACACTTATATTTAAATTAATAATCATATATGTAAAGACATGGGAAGGTTACTGGGAACCAGTGTTGCCACAGTTAAACAAATTTTGTATTAGGTTTTAGAAAAATATATTTTTCAGCCATTTAGAATAGTAATAAAAACTATCCTATCATTTAAGTTGGACCAAATTTGGACGAAGTTTGATCAAAGTAGGTTCAGTAGTTTATCGCGAACAAACATCGTGACATGAGATTTTTATATATTATATATGTACATATATATATATATATATATATATATATATATATATATATATATATATATATTTTTTTTTTTTTAACTATTTGTTATCTTGTTTTTCACAGCCCTGAAGTTGGTCTAAAATTTAAGCCAAAATGTTGGCACAATAAATTAACTTTACGTAATTGAAGTGTTTTGATGCTGTATCCCCAACCGACTTCTTAATGGGTATATACAGTCAATGATTCTTCCATTAATTCCAACTTTTCGATTTATTTATTTATTCATTCACAAGAATTGCTTTTTGGCATATTCTGTTACAATAAAGTATGAATACGAAAAATTACATTTTTAGTTTATTTATTATTAAGAATAAATAATAATAAGTAGGATAATAAGCAATATAATAAGTAGAATAAACTTTTTATTGAAACATGTAATAGGGGTATGTAGGTATTTTTATTTGTAACTTGTTTACTTTTATTTTTTCTTAATCTATTTTATTAATTAGAAATATACAGTATTCTAATACATTTAACCCTATCCACCCAGCACCATTTCGCACACTACCTACCTACTTACTCATTCACGCTGGAATCGTAATAATATGTTTTACAAATATTAAGGAAAAGTTTTACACTTTAGGAACAAGTAATGTATTTTAATAAAATTTGGTTTATATGTATTAGTGGTCATTGAAGAATACTTAGATTAGATTAGAACACACACACAAATGATTAGATTAGATTAGAGAATGTGTAATTTGCATTTATTTATCATGTATCTTGACATTTTATCATAATTTGATCTATTTTTTGTGCTATTTTAATAGAAAAGTACAGGAAAATATGTGTTTATAATAAAATTAAACGACAAAAAAAAATGCAGTGGTCTAAGTTTATTCTACATAATCGCTATTAAAATGTAATGTCCCCTGGGTGCAAAGGGTTAATGGCTTGAGTACTTTTCAAAGAATTGGGTCCATCCAGTATTGGGTTGATAAAGCATTATTTTTAAAATATACTATTGATTTTAGGATCATACTAATGCATTTTTTCTGTAATTCAAATTATTTTTATAAATTTGAGAGGAGATATTGTATATATTGTTATTTTTTTAGGAGATAGTGTTATTGAGATGAAATCTTTGCTGAGCACAGAGGGAAGATTTGATGAACCATAATAAGATGTCATTCATCAGTACAATAGAAAAATTACAGATATAGTCTGGACCATTGAAATTATCATATAAAACAAAAAAAAAAAAATGTCTTCTCTTAACTTGAAATAAAACAGTTCATTAGTAATATCAGAGATATCTCAAGGGGGAAGAAATGAACTATTAGTCTTCTCTATTTATATATAATTGTCTTTTTTCAGGCATTTGTTACATTAAAAAGAATTATAAATAATAATTATTTAAAAAAAAAAGATTTTTTTAAAAAATTAGTTGTGAGTACAAAGTGTAGTAAAAAAAGTTAATTTAACTACATTGGAGTTCGAAAATAGGCCTTCAAAACTTCAAGCATGAATAACACTGATTGATCAAAATGTATTATGATATTTGCTTAGTATATTGGGTTGTCCGAAAAATTCGTAGAGATTTTTAAAATAAAATTTACCTTTTATTTTTTCTCTAAAAATGCATCACAAAGATAATGTTGATTTATATGCCTTTAATTCTCATTAAATCAACTATGTTCACACACTGAATTCGTCTTTATTAAGGCTTTGTAGTGTTGTTTATTGCAAACCAACGTGAGTGACGATTCAGTTAATTTTCGGCATACTATGCTGTTCTTTTTAAAAAAAGGGAAAACGTAGCCCAGACTCGAAGAAAGATTCTTGCCGTGTATGGCAGTGATTCAATTGCTGACAGCACGGTTGAGAAGTGGTTTTCACGGTTTAGATCTGGAGATTTCAATTTAAAAGACCAGCCCTGGGTGGCTGGAGTTCAACAGCTGACATTGAGGATATTATGAAGGTCATCGCAAACAATCCACAAATTACTGTCTATGAGATAAGAGCCTGCAAATTTACCGTTTTTTATCATCTAAAGAAGGCCAGGTACGTCTGTCATTATGACATTTGGGTTCCCCATGAGCTCAGTGAAAGGAACCTTAATTAAAGGATTTCATGTGATTGGCTGCTGAAAAAAAAAAAAAAAATGTGGAGGATCCATTTTTGAACCGAGTTGTTACTGGTGACAAAACATGGATTCTCTACATTAACACCAGCCGAAAAAATCGTAGGGGTTGTCTGGAACAACGCTGCTCGCAACACCAAAGGCCGGCTTCCATCCAAAAAAGTGATGCTCAGTATTTGGTGGGATTGGAAGGGACCCATACATTTTGAGCTCCTTCCACAACTTAGTTATTTGGACTCAGGATACCCTAAAACGTGCATTTCCGGTGAAAACTGGAACTCGAAAATTTTCACGATTGCAATACACAATACTACTCCCTCGCTATATATTTCAAATATAGGTAAGTGAAAGGGAAGAATAGTTATTTAAGATACGAGTATCTACTTTAAATTTCAAGCTTGGTTCTGGTTGGGAACTCTTTTCATATTTTGATTCTTCATGCAAAAGGCCTACTTGTGAAATTGGACTAATTCACTTTGAATATATCATATTCAAGTGTATAAATCATATTATATATCATATTCAATTGAATATATCATATCATAGTCATCATATTTCTTCAGACCACCATGTGATTCGTTGAGAGCACAGAGGAAGTTCAAAGCCAGAGCTAATACAACGGGGTACATTGGCATGGTTTGAGTAATTAAATGGCAGCATTTACAAAATAGAAATAATTCGAAATAATTTTTTATAATCTATATCAATGGTTCTCAACAATTTTTTTTTCCCGGACCCCTTCATTCAATCAGTACAAATGCAAGAACCCCGTATGTCAGAATTAGGATAGATTTTCTATTTTCATTGAAAATCAACAATTATCACTATCTAGCTGACCCGACAGACGATGTGCTATCTTAACAATAACTTAGCGAAATTGGCCAAGCTCTTCAGGCATCATGCGATCACCAAGGGAAAAGGCGATGCAAAATGCATAGTATAAAGTGGCTCTTCTTGTTGGCTGAAAAAACTTGTTCAGCTTGTTTTATGAAAAAGTTGCTGTAACATCTCAAGAATATAGTTGTTTGAAATTTTAAATTTCAGTTTCATACAATTTTTCGTTTTTGTGCTAGACTTACCACAAACACACACACACAGACCCTTTTGTTGGAATTGGTCATTTGAACTCAGGGGACACTAAAACATATATTTCCGGTGGAAACTCAAATTTGAAAATTTTCATGATCGCAATACTTTACTAAATATATTTTTATGGAAAGTTCAATATTTTGACCCAAACATTATGAGAATAATTGATTATGGAGACAATTATTTATATTGCTATATTATTTAATGAAAAACAAGACGTTGATCCATAACTGATAAAAGCCAGTATCAAACTGAGTAAAAAATTAATCGGTCAATTAAAGATTCAAAATAGTAGAGATGGAAGGCAGTGTAAAAAGTCAGCAGCCCATTGAGAGAGAGAGGAAATCAGGGTGTTTGAAAATAAAGAATGATATCTAAAGAAAGAATTCTAATAAAAATAATTGTTGACAAAATCATCCACAGAATATTGCACACAAGGTTTGTCAGAATTACTGGGTTCGATAAAAAGTAAAATATGAAAAAAAAAATACTAGGAATCAATTTATTGCACTTAGTAAATTGCAAAAGCTTGCTTGCCTTATGATAACAGGGGCAATTAAGACTACTCCTACAGCTGTGATGAAGACAATGTTGAACATCATGCCTCTAAACTTAGAGGTGGAAGCTCAAGTGTTAAGAACAGTTTATCACTTTGCTAAACTAAACAAGTGTTCCAGTAGGCTTACTTACAATGGACACTGTAAATTACTTCACCGGCTTGAGGAAAACAATACCCTGGTGATGCCTTCAGACTTACAAATCCGGAAATTTATCAGTGTTACAGTTAATAAATTAAGGAAACATAGACACAATCATGGAATAAATTGCTACACTGATGGCTCACTAATGGACAGTGGCTCGGGTGGAAGGGGGAGGGGTCTGGGGGAAAGACAAACCGGGCTCTGGAGCTATCATTCCACTAGGCAAAAATACAACAGTCTTTCAAGCTGAATCACTTGCTATTCTCCATTGTGCAACTGACTTATGTGTCGAGAATACAAGTGGCAAAAAATTAAGTATTTACACTGATTGTTAGGCGACACTTGACACCTTAAATAATCACACAACTGTTAAATATCGATTGTATATGTAAAGATAGTTGTGGCACTGAACTTCCACCTAGGTGTACAGCAGCCCAACAACAAACAGTCCAGTTGGTAGCGTTTCTGCGCCATGTTGTTTGTGTATGTAGGAGTAATAAACAAGCTGTCTAGTAGAAGGTTTATTTATTCCACTGCCTAATACTCTATAACTTTAATAGGTTATGGGCCCAGAGTATTTTTGTGCAGAGCATAGTATTTGTGTATAGTGTCAACGCGTAGTCGCGAAGTGATATTATTTTATTAGTGATTTTTGTTTACCGGTACTATGGCGTCAGTTACTACATCAGAAGTATCATTTAAAGCACAGAGTGGTTGCTTTATATGTGGGGATAAAAGACATTTCAAGGCACAGTGCCCCAAAAATAAGCAGAACCGTGGAAGTAAATCCCTTAATAGAAGCTTTCGTGGGAAAAGAAGAGGAACAATCCAGGGTAATTCAGCAGATGTAGATGAAGAAGTTGTAATGGTGGCCCTAAATTGTGGTAATATTAAACTATCATCTAACAATGTGTTTTTAGTCGATTCAGGTGCGAGTAACCATCTTTTTAAGGCAGAATTGGAACCCCTTTTGTCAAATGTTTCGAATCTTGATCATGATGTTGCCATACATATAGCTAATGGTGATAAAATGTTTACTAGAAAAGAAGGTACCCTAAGAGTAACCTCTCAAGGTAGGATTGTTAACATTAAAGGTTTAATAGTTCCAGGGTTAAAACATAATTTATTATCAGTGAGTGCAGTTACCTCAAAAGGCTTAAAAGTGATTACAGATTCTAAGGAGATGAAAATCTGCGGAAGAAATTTTAAGCTGAGTTGTCCACGAGTGAATGGATTGTACATATTTACGTTTGATGAACCCAGTGATAATCAAGTCAAGTGCAACATTTCAAGTGCTACGGATGGAGATCTATGGCATAAACGGCTAGGACATTTGAATCGGCATGGACTCAAAAGTTTAGGATTACCCTATAGTGACAAGAAGTGTTCGGCATGCATTGAAGGTAAGGCTACTAGACAGCCCTTTTCAAATAATAGGAAACGCACTTCAAAGGTTGGTGAATTAATTCACTCTGATATATGTGGTCCTTTTAATCCTGAATCAGTTGAAGGCCATAGGTATATGCAGGTGATTTTAGATGACTTCACTCATTTTGTGTATGTTAAACTTCTCCATATGAAGAGCGAAGCTGAAACAAACCTGATGGATTATATAGCGGAACTAGAAAGGCAGCAGGGTGTCCCAGTGAAAAGGCTACGTTTAGATAATGGAGGTGAATTTACGTCTAAATTTTTTCAAAAATATTGTTCAGATAAAGGTATAAAATTAGAATATTCTTTGCCATATAGCCCTCAAATGAACGGAAAGAGTGAAAGAATGAATAGGACGCTATTAGATATGATGCGTACTAAGGTATCAGATTCTGGCATCCCCAAGTTCTTGTGGGGGGAAGCAGCTCGATGTTGTGCTTATGAACTGAATAGGTCACCTACTTCAGCCTTAAATAAAGGTGAAACTCCCTCATTAATATGGAATGGCAGAAATGATCTGTCTAAACTTCGTATATTTGGTTGCCGAGCATGGCCTACCATTCTTCCTAAAGGTTCCAAATTGGATCCCAGAAGCAAGGAGGGGGTGATGGTTGGTTATTGTGGTGGTGGGTATAGGATTTGGTTGCCAGATGAGCAGAAAGTTATTAGATCTAGAGATGTGATATTCGAGGAGAGCCAAATGCCCTATAAAGAAGTTAAAAATGTACCTATTGTCTATCATAATATTGGTGGAAGCTATGAAGAGGGAAGGAAAAATGGTGAAGAGAATAACACTAATATTTCAGAGCAGCCAGAAGATACTTCTAGACCTCAGAATGATTGTAATCCAGAGCAGTCAGAAAACCCTTCAAGACTTCAGAATGAAGAATCCAATCCAGAGCATTCAGAAGAAACTTCTAGACCTCAGAGAAACCGGTCAAAACCTCATTTCCTAAATGATTATGAGTTATATAATGCATACTGTATGGTATCACAGGAAATTGTGAGTTTAAGTGGTATAATTAGTGAGTTTAGTGGTGAAACATTAAGTGGAAAACTGTTGGTGGATAACACTAGTGCTATAGCTTTTATAAAGAATTGTGAAAACTCTAAACGAGCTAAACACATTGATATAAAATTCCATTTTGTTAAAGATCTTATTTCCAAAGAAATAATATCTGTGGAACACATCAATTCTGACCGCAATGTGGCAGATTTGTTCACAAAACCACTTGCCTTTGATAAGTTTCAAATGTTTCGGAAGGCTTTAATTAATTAATATATTAATGTCATTTATATATATTGTGCTAAAATTGTTGTGTAGAATTTTTTAATAGAATAATATTTTTACTTGTTTTGTGGTGTAGAATTTTGTAGTAGAATAATATTTTTACTTGTTTTGTATGTGAGATACAATTGAATATTTACTTGTGTATGTATATATTTGAAAACATTCAATTGAGGGGGTGTGTTAAATATCGATTGTATATGTAAAGATAGTTGTGGCACTGAACTTCCACCTAGGTGTACAGCAGCCCAACAACAAACAGTCCAGTTGGTAGCGTCCCCTGCGCCATGTTGTTTGTGTATGTAGCAGTAATAAACAAGCTGTCTAGTAGAAGGTTCATTTATTCCACTGCCTAATACTCTATAACTTTAATAACAACAACCTGAAAAGTTGTTGAAGAATGCAATCAAACCCTAAACAGTCTTGCTAGAAACAATAGAATTAGCATCAAATGGGTAACTGGACACAATGGTTTCAGTGGAAATGAGAGTGCTGATGAACTGGCTAGGAAAGGTTCAGCAACAATTCCCATAACACTGGAACCCCTATGTGGTATCAGCTTTAGTTCTGCTTTTAGGACTATTAGACAATCCTATTAAACCAAATTTAAAAAACTCTGGCTAAACAAGGGACTAAAACACTCACTTAAATTCCTAGACAGTCCCAGTATATAGAATAGAAGGAAGTATCTCATACCGAGTAGGCCTTCTTTAAAAATCATCACTGCTATTTATACAGGATACTGTAAACTCAACTATCACGGGTTTAAACTTGGTATCTCAAGTGCCCCTTTGTGTAGACTATGTAGAAAGGAAGATGAAACATCTTTCCATATAATCTGCTGCTGTGACAGGGTTTCAAGGTTAAGGTTCACAATTTTTGGTGATGACCGCTTGGAACACCCTTTGAATAACAAGCTAGTAATTCCTAATGGACTCTTGAAGTTTGCTGTTGCAACCAAACTCTTATTTTAACCATACAAATTTGATTCGATGACACACAATAGACCTATTTGGGTCGCGGTGCAAGTTTATGCCAGCTTTAAAAAAAAAGAATAAAGTTGTGGTTAGAGATTGTTTTTACTTCCAAGTATATACTTAATTTTCAAATTCATAAATATACAGTCATCAGAAAAATAATTTATATATTCAACTCATTTGGCTACTCTCTTTTTTCAGCATAGTTGCCTCTTCCCTGAACAAAAATCCTGCAGATGCCCTTGTGAAGGGTAAGAGGAAAGAATTAGCAAAGTAATTTTTATATCTTTGAATGAATTCATATTAAAAAGGTGCATTTTTTTATTTAATTGTTCATTTGTTATATTTAACTTGTTTGGAAAAATAAGTTATATTTTCTACCTACTTGGTTCCCTAACAAAGATGAAACATAAACTCCTAGGAAAAAATGTTATACCACAAAAATGTAAAATGGTATTATTTCAAGTCATTTATTATATGAATAAAACGGTCAAGCATACCTGATCAAATATGGAAAAAAAAATTCAAATTAATAAATAGATTTCAGCTCAAATAATTTTGAACCATTTAAGATGCGAGAGCAGGGAATAGAAGGGACCAAAAGGACAGTCGTTATTTGTTAGTAAAAATTAATTTGGCTACTAAATTAATACAGCCTGAAAGAGTGGAAGGATGAAATAATATCGGAAAATAAATGGAAATAAAAAAGATCTAAGTGGGCCAGTCTTTTGCTTATAAAAATTAAAAGAAGTAGAAACTTTAATGACCTCAATCAATTAATGATCTCAACCTTTGGTTCCAGGTGGAATCTGATCTAGGATGAGTTGAAATCTGTTTCATTGGGTCATATATAATGAATCTTGACCAGTGGGATACTTTGGTTAGATCAGGTTGGTTACCTGCAGGAAAACCAATATTGTTCGTCATATTTGGATTAGGAAAGGATGTAAAGAGTAAATGTTTCTAGTTTAAAAAAAAAAAAAATCCTGTAACATCTGAGAATCTCAGGTTTCATTACTTACAGAGATCTGTATGTTTCACGGCCAATGCCTGTGCAAGGAGTTTATTAGGGCGAGCTCAGCAGCCAGGTTTTTTTTCCCCGGTTCTGTGGTACTCCCTTTATATATGCTGGGTGTGCCTCAGGAGGGTCTCCATATCCAGAATCATTCCATGCCTGAAATAAATAATTCTCCTACAGCTGGGTTGAGCCTGAGTCCAGGAGAATAGTAGACAAGTGCTCTATGCACTAGACCATGCCACTCCTTAGTTTATGTTTATAAAATTAATAAAATACAAATTAATACATTATATTAACAAAGCCTTATATCATGATTTTTTTGGGCTAGCAAAAGGCTAAAAAAAAGGTTAGAATATGAGAAATAAAAAAAAAAAAACACAGGAGATTTACCTTGTCAGTTTGTTACATTTAAAAGCTGAAGTTGCAAGATCTGTGGTAAAGAGCTTCTCTTCTCAGGTATCAACACAATACCATTAATAATAGAACTTCTGGGATTAAAAGATATAAAACGATTTAGATCACAAAGTGTTGGGATTTAACAGCCTTAGATACGAAATTTCATTCTTAAGTCCCTTTAGTATAACAAACCTAATTTTTACTCAAATTTATATCCCTCAACTATATCAGACATTTTATAATTTTTTTTTGGCCTTTGCAAAGAAACATTGAACAATGATTGATGGAACCAATGATGTAAAAAGTTATAGTTTATGGCCGAATTAATTAATCTGACTGAAATAAGAAAAATAATTTACTTAGAAATATTCAATCAAAGAATATTTTGTAGAAGACAGAACAGTCAGGAAAACAGAAGTCAGAGAAAGTTGAAATGGGTGCAAGAACTAGTTTAAATATTGGATTGGATCAAAGTGATGAGCTCAAATAAGGTCAAAAAGAATTGTAGTTTTAATTATTAGAGAATTAAGAAAGTTAGACATCAAATGGGAACTGATTCAGTAGCTTTCAAGTCATTTTTAAACAGTTTCATATAAAAACATTAATTTAAGATTAAAACATAAAGTTTTGAATGTAAGAATCATGGATGAAATAATTGTTTTTAAGAAACAAATAAGCAGAGAAATATTTCATTATTATGAGTGTAATAGAAAGAAAATAAAAGTTTTTTTGCAAAAAAAGAAAGCAACATTTTTTGGCATGATTTAGAGAATTTGCTACTGAACATTGATGACCTGAAATCTGCTTTGTCTTTCACAAAAAAACAATTAATCTAATACCAAACAATCATAATTTAATTATTAATAATATTGATGAGGTCTTGCTGGAAGAGTAAGGGCCAAAGTGAACTATTCAAAATGAAAGGGGACTGATGAAATAGGAAGGAAAAAATTGAAATGTAGAGAGGTAAAAGTCAGAATAAGTATTTTGGGGAAATAATTCACTATTTCTTGTTAAAAATGTAATAATAAAGAATATGGTGGCAACACTAGTGACAGACAGAACCCAAACCTCAGGTATTTGAGTCTCTTTAGTCTTGGAAGAGTTCTCCAGGGTGTCCATAGTGAAAAAATTCAGTTTTATTATTTTAAAATTACCTGCAGATCCACAACAGAGTCACATAAGATGGTGTAAGGATTAACCATGTAAGTTTTCTTTTTCATAGTGTGTAAAAAAAATACTGAGATCAGTCATTAAAAAATTTAAGCATCCTCAAAATAAGACTTAATTATCAGAAAACTATCCTGACCTTACCTCCTTCGGTGTTATTTAGCAATGTTTCAAGGGGCGGGTTGAGCAGTGGCTGTATAAGGAATCCAAGTGGCAAATGGCCTCAAAGTGTCAGAATATCTTTTGTAAATGATCAAAAAATAATCTATAAATTAATCCAACAAATCTAAAAACAAGATCTATAATATGATATTCTTTAATACACAGGTGTATGTACTCAAATGTAATTTCTACAAGCAGTTTCACAATTGTAATATTTAAATTGCTGAAAAGTTAATATTTGAAGAAATATTAGGAATTTATACAAAATTATAATAAATAAGAAAATGCATGCAAAAACCTTGAAATGGTGTTACTGAGTTATATAATATTATAAATAATTATGGAAAAAGTTTTTCGATAAAGATTGTTTATTTATTTAACATCACTTTATACTATCGTTTATCTGTATAGTCGTATACTGTGGGAGTCTTAATAGACCATAAAGAAATTAAAGAAATAGGTAAACTTTACCTACCTAAACTCCCAAGAAAGTTTGATTTATAATTAAAAAATCTGTAATGGAACAAATATGGTCAGGTGATGGATTCTGTCACACATTAGATATTGAATATATACTTTACTTTATTGTAACTCTAATTTTGTCAGGACAAAATATAGGTATTGGTTTCAACAAAAGAGAGGGACCTCCAGGTGAGCATTGTCTAAGGGTTTCTCTGGCATAATCCAGCTTCGATCAAAGCAGTCCGTAGTGGAAAAATTAATCTGAATCAACATATTTAAAAATAATTGTTTCAACTTATGAAAATATTATACTAAGATACAATTACTTCAGTAATAAAACATTTTTAGTAAAACATAGCACCTATATTTGTAATGATTGAAGTATAGTTAACTGTAAAATGAATTATAGGGGAAGTTGATCTCCTATCAACTTCAATGTTTTAATCGATAAAATGACACGTAAATAAGAAGACTCATTTTGTTGAGCGCTGATGTTTTAGCCTAAGCTTTAGGCCATCATAAAAACTAAATATATAAATGAAAGAGTGGCAGCTGACTTCCACTACCTGGATATGGAAATCATTCAGGAACGGTACAGTTTATTTTAAAATCTCCATCTTCTACATGCTGTGTTATGCTGTAATAGGAAAAAGACAGAGTGTCAAACTCCATCTATTCAAGTATGTTTTAATACCAGCTCTTCTCTAGGTAACAAAAAGCTGGATTCTAAATGAGAGGTAGCTAGTGCAGAAATGAACTACTTAAGGAGAATTGCTGGGAAAACACAGAGACATTGTGGGGCTGAATGTATAAATTCTGGTGAAAGATCCGGGGTAAATGGCTATTGAGATGGTATGGGAATGTCCTTCAGGTGGACTATTACAGGAACCCAATACAAACATTAGAGGTGAGACCAGTAGGGACCAAAACTACCAAGAACATGAAGAAGGAAGATGTGGAAGGAAAAAACTGTTAACAATTTAAAATAACAATATTAAAATATTGTGAAAACGGTGAAAGGTTATGGAAACATTGGCAAACAATAAAATAAGTTATCTAATTTGAACTTCTTTTCTTTGATGAAAACGTCCCTAATTTATTCTATCATATTAGTTTTAGATTAGAAGACAAATATTTTCTTCTTATGTGCATCTTCTTTCTTACAACTGTTGGACTTTGATATGATTTTATCTAAAAAAAGTAGTTTTGTTCACAACTGATTTTTAGTGGAACCACATCGCCTCCCAGACATTCTTCCTTTGTAGGCCCAAAGATAAAGTTTTCTTCTTTCAAGTTACTCAAAAATGATAAATTATGAATAATTCATGTCTTGCATACGAAAATATACAGTCTAAAATTATTAGGTATTGAGTATTAGGGTAAGTAATAATTTCATTTGAAATAGGCTTTACTCTACTCTACTTTATTGTTGAAGCTGAATGGCTAACCTATACAGAATAACAATCACATAAAAAAGTTTAAATGTAGCATATAAGTTCAACAATATTATAAAAACACATTTCTTCATATAATCTAAAATTGCTTTTAAAGAATTTTGCATAAGTATATTACAATAGTACTATTCACTTTAAGTTTACATAAATACATTCACTAGATGGTATTATGATTTTATATATACTGTTAAAGAAACAGGCCCTTAACATATGTAAAGTACTTCTATCTAGCGAACAATATCATCATCAAGAGCACAACGCCATTTAGTGGCAGCCAGAGGCAAGTGATTCCCTGCAAAAATTTGCAGGTAATGGCAAGATCCTAGACAGGTCTGCAATAAAGTCAGAGACACGAGTTGAGTGAGCACATGTGCCCCACAGTATAAGACATTTTTTATTGCCAGACATAGTTACTTCGTGTCATGGAGTAGAACACTTGTGAGCCCGCCTGCCCATGAGCTGGGGAAGGAGATGAGGAAGAAGAAAAAAAGAAACAACTGCCCCAAATATGTACAAGATTAAGCAACAACTAACCCTCATTATAATCTGTAACAATAGTTGAAAAAATATACCAATTCATTTATACAGCCCGCATCATTTAGAAACCAGCCCATCCATATTTAACTTTATTGTTATTAGCAGTCCCCTGGAACGCCCCAGGCCTTACGATAACAAACATATACAGTGAGTGTTAAAAGTATTCAGAATTCACTATCATTCTGTAATTTACTTGCTTTTAACTTATTTTTATGTTTTTAAGGAGTTGTTAACCACTTTATAATGTTAGAAGGAAGGTATAAAATAGCTAAAATAAACAATCACGACAACAATCATTTTATTTGGAGCATTGAATAATCAGTCTTTCAGTTTTAACATTTAATATTTTTTATACCCTCACTTTTTTCTTTTATATTTTATTATTATATCCTCTACACTTTACTCAGCCATCCAAAAATTCTGATCTATTTTTTTTTTAAATATTTCAACTATTTATCTTTAAAAAAATATTCGAAGCCATTGTGCGATCTTTGCATTATTATTTTTTTAAAGAATTCTTTCTAAGGTTGGGTATATGTTACATAAGGGAGAAAAATTGCTTAGAGCATAAAATTATGTTGAATATTAGCGAGAATATGAACATTTGAAACCATTAAGCAACAGGATATTACTGATCTAATAATTTTGACACTGAATGATCTCATAATTTTACATTATTAATGAGATATTTTTATACACAATAAACTTTTCAGTTATCTGGTTAGTGATTTTCTTTTATGGGAGTCTCCTTTAAATATTTATGATTTAAAAAAAATAATATAAATTAAAAGTAGTGAAATATATGAGAATTCCGAATACTTTTGACACTCACTGTAGGTATATATTATAATTCATAATGTACCTACTAACATCACCTTAATATCAATAATATTATTAAGAGTTTGTCATATTCAATCAGCAGCGTCCTGTTCAAATTTCTTGCATTGTTTTCAGTCCTTCGTCATACATGATGGCACTTAATGATTTTTCCTATTTTTTTATATATATATATTTTTTTTTTTTTTTTTTTTACAAATTTTAACCTGTTTACCACTTAATAATAAATATTTCTTTAATTTTACTTGTATTTGTCTTGTCCTGAACTTATTTTAGATTCCTATTCATAAAGGATATTATAATATTGAAGGAAAACACTTAATTTATTACAATGTGATCCAAGAATATCTTTAGAGGTGGATGATATGCATAACAATAGTTATACAAATTATATATTTACAAACGTGGAAAGCAATTAGTTTGCTATTTCATTATGCTACTGGATCACACTACTTACTTCCTTTACTGAATCAAATTTTAGTGCTTCTCAATAATTAACAAGTCCAGTCTAATCTTAAATACATTTATAAGAATAAAAAACAAAAAATGCAATAATTAAAGATATGTTGTAAGACTCTCATCCTGTGAAATTCCCCTAAACACTTAAGTATATATTTTCTTATATTTATGATTTCTTTTCACATTACTCCTAATGCCATTTAGTTATTACTCCCTTAATTTCTATCCTTGCATTTTCTGTTCCAATCCCCTCACATATGTTTGTCTATTTAATTAATGATGATCTTACAATAAAAGAAGAAAATGTTTTATAAATGATTGACCTCTATTAATATAAATATGGTATGTATAATGTAGGTATACAAATAGAACTTCAATAAATAAAAAGATAGAAATATAATGTAAATGTTTTAAGAATGTAAATTATATTAATCTTGGTTTTAATACTTATTACTGTTTTTAGTTGTTATCAAAATTTATGAAAATGAAGTATTGTTCTTCCAAACCTTAAAGCTATTGGAAAATGCTATAATTCTAATTTAAACAAAAAAAATTTAGAAGAGGGTAGTTATGCATTATTTTATATAAAAAGTTAAATCTTATTATAAAAAAATTATTATTATATATTCCTAATAGGAATTTAATTATTATTTTAATAAAAAAGAAAAAAAATCAGCAATAATGCTTAGTTTGCTGGCACTCTTGTATGCCATAGCTAACAGAGAGTTTGTTCCCTTCATCAGTAAAAGTTAAAATGTAACATTTTAACATCTTGGTTTGTCTTCTCTTAATGTTAATATGAGCTAGGCCCACAGCCGTTTTCGACCTTTACACAAAATCTTGTAGTAGAATCAACGGGTAGTTGATTTCTATCATCAGCAGAAGAAAATCGTCGCCTGAGAGGACATAGAGTCTGGTTTCCCTCAGCAGTATGGTCCATTCAGCTACAAAGGTGGTGCACATTAACAGAATATACTCAGCAGACTCCAGGACACCACAGATAGGACATAGGGGGTGGGTAATCATAAAACAAGTTTAAGAACCCAAAATAAACACAAAACACAACATAACGAGCAAAATTAAAATAACAACAATGTTTTAAACCTCGAAGTAAACTTAGTAGCTAATATACTCTAACTAACACACCAGCGTATCCTATTTGAAAAGGGATTATCATGTGTTGAATGATTAATTGACCCATCAAAATCAAACCTAGGGAAAAATTATGAGGTGTACAACATTATTAATCTCTTTGAATTAGGATCCCCAGTCATGTGCCATTGCAGCCCTTACCAAATTCAATTTTTTCTAGCGATTGAATATGAAAATACGTAAACACTGTTTTATGTTTCTGATTGATGATGATAATGACCCTTTGTATTATTTTTAATCATTCAACATAGTAACTGTGAACAACAATTATTATGAAGCTATTAATGACACATATGTGGGTATTAAAATTTCTTATATCTGCATAAAATTAAAGTTACATGGATGTCAAAAGTAGGGGAGCCTGTGGCTGAGTGGCTAGTGCTAGTCTCTCATGCTACAGGTTCTGAGTTCGAATCCCAGTCCCGGCGGGGCTTTTATAAGGATGTAAAAAATGGGGATTCACTTACAACCTCTCCCCCGGGCATGTGAGAGCCGTCAGCCAAAGGGTGGCCACTCACAAAATTAGTCGTAGAGAGTGATGACCCTACACTAAAAATAGCATCGTGAAGCGTGAGTGTAAACTCGCAGGATTTTTCACCGCGAGGCCCAGAGCCTACACGGCCTCGCCATTGAAAGAAAGAAAAGGATGTCAAAAGTATTAGGAATTCACTAACATAACAGAACATGGCTAACAGTTGAAACATGAATGTGTCTTCAGAAGTTCTGGAAAATTCATAACTAAACTACAGTTTACTCATTTACAGATTTTTTTTATCACTTGATCAATTATCAGTCTTACATTCTTAAAACTTAATATTTTATTTGGGAGACCACTTTTTCATATTTTATTATTAGATCCTCTACATAGGCACATGCATCCACATATTTCCACCAATTATTTTAACGTTTCTCTGATTTTTCTTTAAAGCAACATTCGAAGCCGCTGTTTAATCGTTAAAATTTATTTTAAAAACTTTTCTTTCCAAGGTTGAGAATCAGTTACATGAGAAAGAATTATTGCTGAGAACATAAAATTAGGTTGAGGATTAGTGATACTATGAATATTTGAAGCCATACCAAGAATATTAAGACTTCCGAATACTTTTGGCAATGAATGATCTTGTCCTTTTACTTTATTAAACGGATATTTCATAAAAAATACTCTACTTTTCGGTTATTTGGTTAGTAGTTTTACTTTATGGGATTCTCTTTTAACAATTTTCTAGTTACAAATAATTATATAACGTAATTGTTGTAAAAAAGATTTATTAAATGAAAAGAAATATGACTTCCAAATTCTATTGAAAGTCACTGTACTTTTTTGGATCAGAATCTTGTGTTAGGTACATCAGTAAATGATGTGACTATTAGTTTTTTTTAAAAATCATAGTTGGAGTTAAGAGGAGGGGAGCCTACTGGTGAGGGAGTTCCCAACTTTTTAATATATTATGTTTTATTAAGACTCTTAATAAAAAAACAGTTTTTTTATGATTCTAGTCCTATAATTAAGTCAACTAATAAATTTTAAGAAAAAAATATTAACATAAACACATAGGTTTATTTTTGTGACTTGGTTACACTGATTGACCGCCAATCTCAGGCATAGAAGATTAAAAAGTGCTAGTACGCGATGGCTGTTATTTGTTGATTCATATAACGTCACTGTGGCTAATCGGACGGAGCTACAGTGGGAATCCTTAATTTTGCTTTTCCAAGTTCAACCAGGTTTTATTTAGATAGATATCTTTAACGAACACCTGTACAAGTTTGTGACCACGATTTTATGTCCCTTCTAAGGAGGCCGTAGCTGAAGGATTTTTTACTCACTTTAAAAAATATTTGCTCCATCTACCGGGCTTCAACCCACGATCTTGGACATACAAGGCTGATATGCAAGTCACTTCTGACCTTATTATAAGTGTAGTTTTAGACTCCAAACGGGATTAAAATCGTGGCAGTGATTAAAAATGTGTTCTCTCTGTATTAATTGTTTAAATAAACATCTCGTTGATTACGAAAAATGTTTCAAATCATGTATCCTCGAGTCCTAATGGAAATCGTAAGTACATTTTTACATTTTGGTAGAACTAATGAGATGAAGTAGATTATGTTTCAAGTGATTGTCCATCTTTTTAGTTCATTCTACTTTATTATGTACATATGTATAAATAAATGTATACACACACATTATTATATATTTATTTCTTTATTTATATAGATACGTATCATCCGACTTGTTTAACATATTAAAAACAAACAGGATTTGTATTATTTGGAATATTGGTTACTCTATTTAAGTCCTGTATATATACGTACATAACCTTTCAATAAATTACATTATGATCATTAACATGACAAAGCCCTATTTGGGTCTTAATGCTTCATGTGTCGTGGATTAAGCTCGATCCATACACATTTCCTTCCATGACAAACTACCATTCCACTCAAACCCATTAGGAATAATCGTTGCTTCTTTTGATTCCTGATAAATCCTTATAGGCGTCTAAAAAGAAAAAATCTGGGGCGGGCAACATACAACTTTCACTTACCTCCGTTGTTAAAATCGATCAAAGAATTTTCAAATACAGTTAGAGATAAAAATGAGTGAAACTAATAAAGAATTAATTAAGTTGAATTTCTATAGAAACATGTGTTATATATATTAAAAATTTATTATATTATTATCTAAAACATTCAGTCAGTTTTATCGGCTTTTCATAACTCTCTATTAACTTTAACGAGCCTGTGTATAAAATAATACCTTTTCTAAAATCATTAGCTCTCTAAAATCGTTGGGAGGAGTTAAATTCCGACCTGTACCTCCTCGTGGTACTCCTTGGGTCATGCTAACACAGGCGGTGGGGCAGACAGAGCTCCTAGCTGGGTTAAGGCAATCTGTCTAGGGGAAGGTTACCCCGAAATCAAAACCCTGGTCCTCCAGGTTGGGGGTTTAGGATTCGGGCCAGCACCCCATTTCCTTGGAAAAAAAACAAATCGCTTTCAGACTCAGCAACAGAAAAAAGCCGGATGGATTTAATCGGATAAGACAAAGGCTTCGGAAACGGACTAAACAAATTGGAACTTGGAATGTTCAAGGACTCCGGACAAAAGAAACGGAGGTGCAGCAGAATATGGAGAGGCTTAATATAGAAATTGCGGTACTAACCGAGACAAAGAAAAAGGGAAAAGGAGAAGAGACCTTAGGAAGTTTCGTCCATTACTATAGCGGCGTCGGCAAGGATAAGAGAGCTTGCGCTGGAGTGTCTATTTTGGTACACAAAAGACTTAAAAACCAGATATTAAATTATGAATGCATAAATGAAAGGATAATCACCGTAGAAATGAATCTGTTTGGTGAGGAAGTAATTATTGTTGGCGTATATGCACCTACAGAAAGTGCAAGAAATATTGAAAAAGATATTTTCTTTGATAAACTGAACCAGATTCTAGAATCTATTCCATCAAGGAAAATAACGATATGTATGGGTGACCTGAACAGCAGAACAGGAAATAGACTCAGGAGCACGGTAGTTGGAAGATATGGGGAAGATTCGGTTAATGAAAATGGTAAGCGACTTATAGAGTTATGTGAAGAGCAAAATGTGACAATACTTAATGGTTTCTACCAGCACAAGGATACGCATAAGTATACGTGGCAGCAACCAAAAAGGAAACTGAAATCAATTATCGACTATGTTCTTATGAGAAGAAACTCTCGAGTGATTCCGCAGGATGTGCGAGTAATGAGGGGTGCAGAGTGCGGATCGGATCATTTTCTGGTAAAGGCCAAAATATTATTTAAATTTCCTAGTACGCCAAAAAGAAAACAACCTTGCGATGTGACTTTTTTTTTTTTTTTTTTTATTGAGTATATATACAATTTGTTACAAAATGAACAATAATAATATTGATAAGAGACCACATTCATACTATATATACAGAAAATAATAATAATGGTCAAATTTCATAAAATATAACATAAATTCAAATATATACAATAAAATAATAATAATAAATAAAAAACAAAACAAATCGAAACATAAACCTATTATTGAGATAAATAAAAAGTTGGCAAATAAATAAACATCTTACACACAATCATAACTATCTACAATATATACAATTGCTAAAGGGACCCCAGCAAGCGCTTTTCCCTCCACTTGTGGAGGAAAAAGCGGAATCCAAGAGATCCCAGCACCTCTATCTCAGCCGCATCACTGGTCTGAGCCAGTGGAGGCTGAGTTAGGGCGCTGTAGCCACAAACATACCGTACATGAGTGGAGGATCTGACCATTGTCAGAACTCCAGTTTGAATGTTTACAATAGGTCTCGTGGCCACTGCCGTTTCAATCTTCGAGGAGGATTGTAGGGATGGGTGGTGCTGGATAGGGATTGTGCTAGAGGGTTAGGATGATGACTAAGGTTCTGATGAAATTTGGAAAATTTGGATGGTACCAGGTCTAAAACAAACGGAATATTAAGGTCATGGTGTAGGGTACAGTTGGTAACGTAATAAGGAGCATTAACTATTGTTCGGAGGACTTTGGATTGGAAGGATTGGATGCGTTTAATGTTAGAATGTTTAGCTGTCCCCCACAGTTCAAGTCCGTAGGTCCATATAGGTTTCAGTACTGTCTTGTATATTAGTAATTTGTTGTCAACTGTAAGATGAGATTTTCTGTTTAGTAGTCTGTATAACTGGCCGAATCTGCGGTTGAGTTCTTTTCTTTTTAGTCTTGTATGTGGATTCCACGTCAGTCTTTTGTCTAGTAAAAAGCCGAGATACCGGACTGTGTCTGAGGAAGGAAGCGGTATAGAATTGAAATTAACCGTTGGACAGGATTTGCGTCGAAGGGTGAATGTGACGTGAGTGCATTTGCTTTCGTTAACCTTAATGCGCCAAGCATTGCACCAGTCTTCGACAAGGGAAAGGTGCTTTTGGAGATTTAGCGATGCTGCTTCAGGATCGGAATTGGATGATAAAATGGCTGTGTCATCAGCAAATGTTGCCAGAAAGGTATTGGGGTCGGTAGGGATATCGGCGGTGAAGAGGATGTAGAGGACGGGTCCTAAGACGCTGCCTTGAGGAACACCGGCCTCAACAGTATATTGTTCGGAAAATTCGGAACCACAGCGAACTCGGAAGGAGCGGTTGGATAAATAGGATCGGAGGATTAGGTATAAGGATTGAGGTAAATGGGTTTTGAGCTTAAAGAGCAGTCCCGGGTGCCACACCCGGTCAAAAGCTTGAGCTATGTCCAGAAAGGCACCCGAACAATACTCCTTGCACTCAAGGGCGGAGGAAATGTGGTCTACAACTCGGAGTCCTTGCTGAACCGTGGAATGTTGAGGACGAAATCCGAACTGATGTGAAGGAAAATTTTGAAATTTGGCTAGGATTCGTTTTAGTAGGAGCTTTTCGAAAATTTTTGAGAGGATCGGAAGTAGGCTGATAGGTCTGTAAGATGACGTGTTGTTAGAAGGTTTGCCTGGTTTTAGGAAAAGGATCATAGTTGAATGTTTCCATGAGAGAGGAAAATAGGTAGTGCGTAGGATACAGTTATAGAGATATGTAAGGAATGTAATGGCTTTAGGTGGAAGTTGTCTTAAGATTTGGGGAGTAAGGAGATCGTATCCAGGAGATTTGCGGAGAGGAAGCTTTTTAAGAAGATATCTGACCTCAGAGGGATTAACTGCTTTAGGTGGTAAGGATAGTGGTATTGGTGACGTGAGGAACTCTTCAACTGCTGCAGTATGGGTTGGATTAAGCTCTGGATGAGGAGTAAAAACTTTGGAAAGGTGCTGTGCGAATTCCTCGGCCTTATGCTTGTCAGAAGCAGCCCAGGAACCATCACAGCGCCGGAGAGGATGGGAAATGGTGTGGGATTTTAGGATTCTCTTCGTGACATTCCACAGGGAATTGTCACGAGTCGAGAGAGAGGAGAGGTAGGTATTGTAGGATTGGGAACGGAAGATCGCCAACTCCCGCTTTAATTTTCTACAAAAAAAATTATAGGAGCGGCGATCTTCTGGGTGGCGGGTGCGTTGCCATAATGTTCTAGCTCGACGTTTGCTGTTGATGAGGTCTGTCAGGTGTTGTGGTAAATGGCTTTTGTAAGGAATTATTTGGGATTGTTTGGGAGAGGAGGCAGTCCAGGCGGCTTGTTGAATAGCGGTTGTAAAGGAATATACGGCGTCGTCAAGGTCATTTGGGGTTTTGAGAATCACTCTGAGGTCAATATCATTAGTGAGAATTTCGCGGAAGAGGTTCCAGTTGACAGGGCCCCTAATGAATGACGGTGGGATAGGTTTAGGAATAGGTGTTATGGATACATTTAGAATCAATGGACTATGATCAGAGGATAGTTCATCAAGGCGAGCTATGGAAAAATTCAGAGAGCCTAATCCGCTGTGGATGAAGAAGTCGAGGATGTCAGGATTACGGTTAGGATCTGTTGGCCAGTAGGTAGGAGAATCGGGAGGTAGGAGATGAAAGCGTCGGGAGTTGAGTGCAGACTGCAATGTCCGTCCACGAGAATTGGTGGTTCTAGAACCCCACTGTTGGTTCTTAGCGTTTAAGTCTGCACCCAAAATGAAGTGATTACCCAAGGAGTTGAGGAAGGATCCAAATTGGGCAGAGGAAATGGGATGTTTAGGAGGGCAGTATGCTGATGCGATGATAAGCGGAAAGGAAAAGGTTTTGATAACGATGGAAGTTGCTTGTAGGTAATCGTGGGCGGAAATTGGGTGTAAGTGATGGGTGAGGGATCGGCGGACTATGACAGCAGTACCGGCATGGGCTTTGCCGTCTGGATGGTCTGTCCGGTATGTCGTGTATCCTGGTATTTTAAAGTACTGTTTAGTGGTTAGTCTAGTTTCAGTAATGAGTGCAACATCAATGTTTTTGTCCTGCAGTACGGCTGTAAGTTCGTCAGTGTGAGTTCTAACACCATTCGCATTCCAAAGGAGAATGGATAAGGAATTAGGTGAGGTCATTTATGGTTTTTTTAAGGCAGGAATGAGATTTGTTACGAGATTCGTAAGGAGTGATATTAAGGGCATAACAAGGGATTTAATTTCGGAAATAAAGGATGTCATCAAACTGGTAAGGTCTGTGGCGTTTGAAGGAGGAGGAATATGAGAGATTTGTGGTGGATTAGGATTCTTAGGATTGGTTACATTTTGAGAAAGAGGTATATGTGGAATGGATTGAGGTACATTTTGTAGTTCCGGCAGGGCCACGGCTTCAGTACTTTGATTCCCACCTCCAAGTAAGTGGGCAAATGATAAATTGGCATCAATAAGTTTTGAGGGTTCTCTTCTGTTTCTTACTTGTCTTGCTGTTTCATCCAGTACTTGAGGTTTTTGAAACCTGGTCCTCAGCTCCTTATAGATTTGGCATCCTTTATAGTTGGCCGGGTGGTCCTTCAGGCAATGAGCACATACAGCTGGTGTTGATTTTGGTTTTGTACACTCCACAGACTTGTGCTGTTCACCGCATTTCACGCATCGAGGTATGTGATGACAATAACTTTTAGTATGACCATATGCTTGACAATTATGGCACTGAATTATCTCTCTCTTTGTGTAAGGTTTTTCAACTCTTACACTGGAATAGTACAATCTATTGAGGTCATAGATTTTTTCAACTCCTTCAGCTGGTTCCAAATCCACAAAAAAGAGAGGTAGAGGAATTTTATCCTTTAGGACGTTAGTGACTTGGCGCACTTTATAGCCCATCTCCGTTAGTTCTTCTTTAATAGCTTCAACTGGTGTCGAGGGGTGTAAGTTTCTGATTACAACCCTTAAAGCTCTCTCTTGGCGTAGCTGATAGGTATGGAAATCTGCTTTGGTTTCAGTTAGGTATTTCACTATTTTTCTATATGTCTCGGCAGTAGTAGGAGATATTTTGGTATCATTGATTCTACTCATACAGTAGTAGCTGGTAGATTCGGTAATTTTGTTCAATTGCGCACACAACATTTGGAAATTTCTAATATTTTTGACAAATATTGGAGGAGGCCGTGGTTCACTAGGTATAGGAGTAGATTCCATGTTTTCTTTTTCATTATGTAAAATCTGAAAAGGATTTGGGGTGAAAAACGGCGATTCGTCAGTCATCCCTTGTGACGATGTGCCAGGTTGTGGTTCAGATTCTGAATTAGTACCGGAAGGGGTTGCTTGTAGATTTAATCTTTTATTAGTATCACGGCGGGGTCTTTGTTTTGTAGGTGACGGGATTGAACCACTAGATCTAGATCTTTTAGTTGAAGCTTTGGAGGACATTACTTGATGATAATATCGCATTTCATGTATAGAAAGTAATTAAATAATAACCAGATGTGGGAAAAAAAACAATAACTTAAAAAAAGTTAAGCAAGACCAGCCTTGCCGGGCTATTGGCAATCAGCTGATATGAAGAGGTGACTCAGCATTCACTTTACACTGTAAATTATATCACAACTTACCGCTGTTTGCTCCAATAATAACTGTTGTTGTTATCCTGAAGTCTGATGATGTTTTCAAGACTGTGCTGAAGTGAAATCCAACTGTAAAAGCAAGAAATCCGAGAGCCGACTTGAAATATGACTGCTATACTCACGCGCATGCGCAGAATGCGATGTGACTAAGGCTAAAAAGATTGAGTACCAAATAGAGGGGCTTCAGCATGAGTCCGTAGGTGGTCTTTATAAAAGAAGACTTCAAGGAAAAATAATAAATAAATCAGAAAAAGGAGATCTGAACTATGAGGATTTAAAGGAAATTTGTCACGAAGCGGCCCAAGAGGCGTTAGGAACTAGGAAAGAACAGAGATCGGCAAATAAATATTGGTGGAATGAAGAGGTAGCTTGTGCAGTTGAGAAAAAGAAATGTGCATACCAGAAATGGCTTTCTACAAATGACTACATCTCTCTAAATAATTATAGAAAAGCTAAAATGGACGTAAAAAAGAAGAGAAGAGAGGCAGTAGACAAGTTTTGGGATCACAACTGTGAAATGATTGACCGCTGCATTCAAGGCCAAAAAGTGAAGGAAGCCTGGAAAAGGTTGAAATCTATTAAGACTCAATCCCGACACAAAAATAGCTCCCGCTTAATATCTACTGAAAAATGGAGAGATTATTTTGCTGAATTACTGCAAGAAGAGAGGTCACTCTATAAGCTCGATGGCCAAGAAAACGACCAGAGTGAGTACGAAGTTGAGGATGTCACTCTAGAGGAAGTAGAAAGGGCCTTAAAGGGGATGAAAAATTGTAGATCTCCTGGTCCCGGAGACCTGCCGATTGAATTAGTAAAAGCTGGACCAATGGAACTCAAGGGTAATCTTGCCAAGGTATACACATCCTGTATGAAGAAAGGTAAAGTGCCAAAAGATTGGTTAATAGGAGATATTATACCTATCTACAAAAAAGGAAAGAAAAACCTGTGTATAAATTACAGAGGGATCACGGTAACAAGCAGTGTGGGCAGGCTATATGGCCGAATCCAGAAGGAAAGGCTGGAGAAAGAGTTCTTTGATCAGATGACAGAGGAACAGGCAGGGTTCAGACGAGGTAGATCATGCTGCGATCATATTTTCACCCTGATCCAACTTGTGCAGAAAAGAGCAGAATACGACCTAGAAACTCACCTCACATTCATTGATCTCCAGAAAGCATATGACAGTGTTCCTCTGAAGAAACTTTGGGAGTCGTTAGATTTGGCAAAGATAAATAAAGGCCTGATAAAAGCTATAAAAAGTTTGTATATGGGAGCCAAATCGAGAGTGAAGATTGGAACGGAATTCTCAGAGCCTTTTCCAATCTCAAAGGGCTTGAAACAAGGATGTTGCCTATCGCCAATACTTTTTAACATCTATATAGAACAGGTCTTAAAATCATGGAAAAAAAGTTGCCGGGGTATGGGAATAGAGGTCGGTAATGACGTTCTATTCACCTTACAATTCGCGGACGACCAGGTTGTCATATCATCGGATGAATTTGATATGGAATATATGTTGAGGAAGCTCGTAGAAGTATATGCTCAATGGGGTCTGGAAATAAATAAGGAAAAAACTGAATATATGCCTGTTCTCTCATCTGTCCCTGCTCTCTGTTTGGAAGGCTGGACGATTCCACAAACTGATGCCTTCAAATATCTAGGCGTTACTATAGATAAGAACGCATCAATAGATAGGGACATATCTAATAAGATTGTTAACGGAAAAAGGATTATCGGGATACTAAATGGAGTGTTATGGAATAAGAAGGTTTCACTCCAAACGAAAAAAAAGATATTCCACTCCTTTTTGGTTGCAACTACGCTATATGGATGTGAGTCTTGGACGGTGAAGAAATCCCAGCAAAAAAAATTATTATCCATGGAGATGGATTTTTGGAGAAGAAGTTGTGCCGTGTCTCGGTTAGAGAAAATCCCCAATAACCAAATAAGGGAAAGAGTGGGGGCCGAGCTCACCATTCTCGAAGAAATTAGTAGAAGAAGGCTGATGTGGTATGGGCACGTTATGAGAATGGATGAAGCACGTTGGCCTCTTCGATTAATTGAATACTGCCCACCCAAGAGGAGAAAACGTGGAAGACCTCGGAAAAGATGGTTAGAAGAGGTAATGGAGGATATGGCAGCCAGAGGTCTGACTGAGGACGACTGTAATGATCGAGAATATTGGAGAGACGGAGTGCTGAGGACCGGGATGTGATATCATTGCAGAACCCCGGAGAAGAAGAAGAAGAAAATCGTTGGGGCCATTATTGAGAAAATTGTAAAAAAGTGAATAATGCATGGTATGAAGTGACTCTTTTAGGTAGCCGATTTTGATGATAATGTTGCAATAACATCTTGGGCGCATAGTTGTATGTATGTATGTAATGTGAAATTTCAGTTTCGTATGACTTCGTTTTTGCGCTAGACCGACCACACTCACACCTTTTTTCGGGACTTGGTCATTTGGACTCAGGGTACCCTAAAACGTGTATTTCCGTCGTAAACTGGAATTCGAAAATTTTCACGATCGCAATACATCCCCCTACTATTTATTTCATATAGGTAAGTGAAACTAAAAGCACCTTGGGGCTCTCAATCTACCATATTCTCTATTAAGTCTCTCATGCCATAGTATCAAACTTCTTAATCTTTAATTGTAGTATTTTATATTTAACTTAGTTGTAAATTTCAATAATTAGAGAAAAATCATCTGCATGGTTATATGAAATATTTTTTAAATTTATATGACTACTTGGCTAGTGCATGAAATTATTGTTTTTAGCATACCTCATATTTAACTGGCAGTATCTGGTGGATTGGAAATTGAGGTAAAATAGAAATTATATATATAAAAAAAGGAATAATTAGATAAGAGGTGAAACGTTGAATGCTTAATGCTCAGGCGACAGTGACACTCGGTGAGCTGTGAAGTTCGCCTTTCACTGAACCATTTCACTTCTGAAATTAGGTCCTCAACAACGAAATATCCAAGAATATTTCATATGCTGTGGAAAGGAGAGACCTAGGGCACCAGACCGGCTAATCCACAGCTACCGGATCGGAAAATCTGGAGCGGAAACCCGCAGGTTCGAAACATGCAAAATACTGGGATTTCTTAGTCAATTTTGTAGTTCCTTCTCCTTCTGCTACTACTACTCCACTTTTCAATGCTATTATTTTTTATATTGACAGAACCCCTGTCTCGTGAAGATCCAGATCATTGAGTATTGGGGGGATTTTATCCTGTCTTCATCTGCAGGACTGTTGATCTTATGATTGCAGATGAAGATTGTACTGACAGCAATCTTATACATTAGCAGCATCAATGTTAATTGGAAATGATATTGTTTCGTACGTATTCATGTTCCAATTATAGTTATTTTGTCTTCTCATAGATAGGGGTTAGGATATTGAAATAGGCGCTCAACCTCTTGGTTATTAGCACCGAATATATTTACATTAGCAACATTTTTTTTTCTACTAGTTAAAAATAATAAAACACACTTTTTTATTTATCTATTGTTTAAAAATTAATTTATTCTATTTTTTAATTTTTTTTAATTTTTTTTTTCTTATAATTCCTGGAGTAGATACATTCTTTGATGAACCTTAGTAGTGGACTAATTGTTTCACTGGAGTTCTTCAAGCTTTCACACAGCGATCTTGGTAGATTAAATTTATTCATTAGTACAATGAATTTGGGGTAGTTCTCAATTATATGTTGAGAGAGGCACTTTACACATTTCACACATTGGTTCGGGCTGCCTGAGGATGAGATGGATATGTGTGAGTCTGCTATGTCCGATGTGAAGTCTTGCTAAAGTAATTTCCTCATAGATTAAATCTTTAATCGATAACAATAATTGGAAGGAATTAGTCCGGGTGGCGTTCAGTAAAAGAAACAACTAAATAGTTTCAACTATTTAATGCTTGCCAACGTTTCGACCCCCCTTGTGGTTGTAAAAGTTGTTTCTTTTACTGACCGTCACCCGGAGTAAATCCTTACAGTAATTCTCAACGGTCAACTAATTATATCCACTATGATAACAATTTATTTATTAATATTTTATTTTATACTCTTTCACCGCACATTCTGCATGTAGCAGTCGAGATTTAAAAGTGCTAGAGTTGTGTATTTTTTACTTCATTTTAATAAGAATTTTCCCTTTGGTTGTGAACCAAATTTTGTTATAGCGTTAAACATATTTAATATTCCAAATACTGTGTCTTCATGAACAGTATCTTTTATCAGCAATGAAGGACCCAATAGGTTTTATTATTAAATTAGTGCATGACAACTTTACCGTAACTTTCATTACTATTATTATATGTTTTCATATAGCAAAATATAATCCCTATTACAGACCAAGTGTCCCTACCTGCTGCTGCAATACTGAATAGCAAAATCTGAATAAGAATAAATACATTGTGATTTTGAACGGTTTTTCCGATCGTGTCAATTTGAATTTGTTAAAATTTTTAGGAATACTGATATTGGTGAAGTAGTTATGCAAATCTCAAGTTTTTCGGAAATTTTCATATTATCGGAATGTGTACTTATTTATGACAGAGCATGAACAAAACAAAAATAAAATGGTCTCTCTTACAACTTAAATTATAAGAACGCTTTATAAGAATCGGTTACACGTCTGAAACATATATTTCTTCAAAATTATTTTGAAATATTTTCCTCAACACAATATATTAACAAAATTTACAGAAGTCCTATCCTGTGATATAAAAAAATGAAATTCGCAGAATAATGCATGATGTTGGCGAAATGAATTTTAAAATCTCGCCGAAAGAAATATGCTTAAACTTTTAGAATAAGGTTTTTTGGGCCTTTATGTTCCTTATTATCGTCTAACTCCGAAAAAAAACTTCTCATTTCGTAAAATAAACGAGCAGGCCTGTGGAGAAAAAAAGTTATTGAAAAAGTACAAAGTGAGTTTCATTAAACCAAACTAACGACCCCTGTAATATATTTAATGAAATGTTTTCTTAAACAACAAGAAAATCCTTACTTAAAACAAACAGTATAAACATAAAGAGCTTAATAGACACAATGTAACCAGTGAAATATTAGAAATAAATTATGATTCGTCATAAATGGATTGGTATGTAGGATTACTTATGTGATGAGTTGTTATTTGGCTTCATTAAGTTATCTATAGTTTGAATATTATTTTTTGTTCTTTCGCTTTTAATTCTTGTAATTATATGCTTTTAGAAATACCAGTCTCTGGAACAATATCAGCGATTAACATTTTTTAAACTTTTTTTCAATTTTACGTATCATAACTTTTCGATCGTTTCTGAAAGTTTTATTACTTCTAAATATTTTTCATTTTTATGTTATTGCTCAAGAATTTTGATAGGGTATTTAAACATTTTATTCATTATGTAAAATAAACCAATAAAAATATATTTTATGCAAAAATTCCTTACATTCACCAATTGAGACGTTGGTTTCCAAAAGGTACTATATCCATTCTAGGAAATTTTACAGGAGGCGCGAAATTCTCTCATTACTATATTATTAAATCAGCTAATTTGGGTCTTTTTGCATTAAAATTTAGAATTATTTTTTTAGTATATTAATAACATCATATTAAAGATATGAAATGAGATGTTTTGGTATAATTTGGAACGAAATTAAATGTGTAATTATTTCCTTTAGAAAATAATTATATTTCTAAATTGCGTTTATAAAGGGCTTGGGTGTTCATTAGATAAAATCAAATAGGAGATTTAGATATAACTAATTGATGAGAATACAAATGTGTAAAAAAATCAATTTCGTAAAAAATGTCCTTTAGTACCTTTTGGAAATCAACGTCTCAATTGTGAACTGTAGAACATTAATAGGACCATGTCAAAGATACTTAATTATATCAAGTATAACAATTAAACTACGAATTGTCTTATTCATAATCAATTTAAAATCAAGAATTTTTATAAATATGGAAATAAAATTAGAACAAACATGATTTATATATTAAAAAATATTACGACTTTAATATAGACAAAAAGTTTTCGAAACCTTTTGAAAATATGTATGTAAAACTAAAAGGTTAGAGTTAAATATAAATCAGGTTAATTAAATAATATTGGATAAGGATCATTGATATTTTTCAGAGGCGATCACTATTTTCAAAGCGGCGTGTTATAGTGTATAGAGGGTGACTCAGAAGGGAAACCCTCCTGGGGTTCATCCAGCCTCTATAAAGAGGGTTTTCAAAAATTAGGTGAAATAACGTGGTGGCTGAGTGTGATCTCGGCCTAATCACTACATGTACCACTTTTATCCTAAAAATAGTACGAATCTCTAAATGTACTGAACTCCCTTCACGGTACAGTATTTTTTTAATTACTACCGCCGTTAAGTGAATTTGTCTGTTTTTGGTCGCTGCAATATATTTATGTACATAAATATAAATAAATAAATAAATAAATATATATATATATATATATATATATATATATATATATATATATATATATATATATATATATATATATATATAAGAAAATAAAAAATTCCTTTGGGCAGGATTTCATTTCTTATATTTTCTCGAGTGTTTCATAAAAGCGGTTTATTAAATCAACCTTAGCTCATTGAGAAGAATAGAGAGACATTTTCGTGATAGGAAGAAGATATATTTTAAAATAAAATGGATGTCATCCGGGCCCTTCAAAGTTTCGCATAGGATAGGGGTAGTTTACTTTATAAAGACCATTTTCCATACATAATTAAAATATCCTGATAAAATATGAAGTGTTAGGGGGTACAGAAAATGTTTTTCCTTATAAATATTCAGTAATGAAAATTAAATTCAGTCCTATAACTCCAGTGTTTATCACGAAGTCTATCCAGTTTTATTAAATATTTATTCAATTATCAACAATAGAAGTTTTTTACTTTCACTTACTAGTATATGAAGTATATAGTAAGGGAAAGTATCGCGACCGTGAAAATTTTCGAATTCGAGTTTTCCCTGTTAAGACAAGCCCCGTGAGTCCAAATGACCAAGTCCCGCAAAAAGGTCCCTGAGTGTATGCCGACATCGTATATTAGGTTGACAAAATTAAAAAGATGTTTTACTGAAAAAATAGAATCTAGGCGGATAAAGTCAGTCGAGCTGAGCTGTTGAAATTATAAAATATCCTTAGACACGATCTCCTACTTTTGGAGTTCCAATCTCTTAATCCCTCACAATGCCCTGTCCAATGGTTTCAGCCCAATCTTCTAGGACACTTTCAATTCCTTATGTCCTTATTTCGATCCTTTCTCTTTCTCCTGACTTTTAGTGATTACAAAACTTCCTACTTAACTTTGGTTTACCTACTGTCTTTTTTATTTGATTCACCCAGGTTCAATCATATTTCAATAGATAAAATAATTATAGAATCTTATTATGCTTGAAAAATAATTGCGATTGTGGGATGATATTGGTTTTAATTATATCAGGCTGGCTATCTTTAGAATTTAGAAGTCTGGTCTCATACAATAGGAACATTAGGATCGCACTTTTTTTGTTTGTCCCAAACATAGTCACTTTGTTCATATCTTTGAGCTTAAAAAAAAGATATTTAGAGTACTAGAAAAACTATAGTACATTTTAAGAAATGCATGTATAATTAAATACATTTTAAAGACATTGTTGGCAGTCTTTAATGCATAGAATGAGTATTATTTCAGTCGATTAATATAGTTTATGCTCTCCCAAACCATATTTTTTAACTAAGGTTTAAAATGTGTGTTCATGAAACCAAAATAAAAAAAATATTCAAATAAAATAGTTAAAAGTCATATAAATGATTAGCAGTGAGTCCTAGGAATCTCCAGGATTCATATATCTTATTATTTATACAATCACATTAGTAAATTAAGGATGTAATAGATCCATGCTGATATTTGTAATTTTCTAGCAACATATAGGGTTAGATGATTTCCAATATTAAAACTACATTTATTTTATTTATTGCTTTGTTTATGAGGTATATAAGAAGACGTAAATAAAATTTTATAGCAGTTCTTGGATGCCAATGTTTGGACCACTGTGCTAAAAACTAAAAACAAAAATATTAATAAAAAAATAAACATAAACAAGAAAATAAACTATTAAAATTTATTGAAAATAAATGTATTAACTTACATTTATGCTATTCACAATGAACATTCTACTTATCTAGTGAATCTTTTTTAGAGACTTTAGGATGAGGACTAATTTAACTATATATGAAGTCAAGTTGTGACTAATAAAAGTAATAATGAATCATAATTAATTATAATAAAATATAATTTAAACATAAAAGAACATTAGCTGGCTATAAATAAATTATTAGTTGTTGGTTTCAATTCAGATATTAACATTTTAAAATGTGTTTGTCTAAGTTATTGTTTTCTTAAGTTATTAAGCAAAGGAATGTGTGGAATATTTAATGGAAGCGAAATGAGCATATTTTGCTCTGAGGGACAATTGAGACGTTGATTTCCAAAAGGTACTATATCCATTCTGGGGAATTTTACAGGAAGCGCGAAAATCTCTCATTACTATATTATTAAACCAGCTAATTTGATTCTTTTCGCATTAAAATCTAGAATTATTTCTTTACTATATTAATAAAACCATATTAAAGTTATGAAATGAAATGTTCTGTTATGATTTGGAATGAAACTAAATGTGTAATAAGTATCTTAAGAAATCAATAGCATTTCTTAATCACGTTATTAAAGGACATGAGTGTTCATTAAATACAATCAAATTTAAGATTTAGATAAAACTAAATGAGGAGAATATAAATATGTAAAAATATCAATTTCGTAAAAGATGTCCTTTAGTACCTTTTGGAAATCAACGTCTCAATTGTAAACTGTCAAGTTGTAAGGCGGTGCTAAAATGATCCTTAACAAAAACAATCATTTGACCTATATTAGTGCGTTCTGGACTACTGGTAGAATCAGGTCGAAAACATTGACCGGTATCTGAGAAAACAGTACAGTACGTAACACTTGGAAATTAGCAAATAAATCTATGAGTTGTAGGACATCCCATCTCGGGGAAAATTAGCGCTTTAAATGGTTGGTGCACATAATCCGGGCGGATGATTCTAGGGCAGCCAAGGAACCACTTATGGAGTCAGACTGCGTGAAAGACCGAAGTGAAGGTAGGATGGGCTGTGTGGCCGAAGACTTGAGGAAGGTCGGAGTGTCCAGCAGACGTGCCGTTGAATGGAATGACTGAGAATAAACGTTTGTAAGGGTCGAAGTGAGCTTCAGGCGCCTGTGATTCCATTTAATAAACTATACAAATAATTACACAATGGTTTATTATTTCCAAATAATTACTTGAGGTTTTAAGATTTATATAGCATTTTACAGGCAATTAATATGTATACCTATTAATTAATCAAAGGAAAATGACCAATCAATATGTGGTATTTTTCAATCCGTACGCTAGAAAGACGGATTTTTCTTATTTGTTATTCGGATTCTACGTATTTTGAAACCTAAGATCTGAAATTTTTAGAGGGAGTAATTTTTTTAAAAGTTCTTTACAAAGGTTCATTATTGGAAATTATAAACCGAAAATAAAACAATGAAAGCCATTATAATGATAATTAAGGTAAATAAATTTATATTGAAAATAATATATCACTTTTTTGAAAATGTTATAATTTATAAATATAAACGGTTAGTTAAATTATCTGATAAGAAATTACCTAAAAGATAGAAATAGTTTACGCAAATTACTCTTGATGTTTTTTGGAGGGTTTGCTTTGATAATTTGTGATTTATGTATTTTTAATGACGTAAACTATTTACAAGATATTAATTTATGTTTACAATCTTTAAATCATCCAGTATTTGCTCAATGATGTGAAAAAAAAACAATATAAATAACTCGAAATTTTGGACGAGATTCAAAACAAGGCTACCGAGACTGATCGATAGGAGACCAGACTGAACGGCGCTCCAACACCAAGGGCCCTATTCTCAACAATAACTACTTCACATTTTACAAATCTCTCTTTGCATTCTGTCTTCGTTTCTATTTAGGAGTACATCGTTTGCATAACGAGTGCTGGATATAAAGTTAATTTATGATGTACGATTTATTTCATACTAACTGTAACCCACGGCTTTTCTCCAGACAATTTCATTTTTCGTTAATTTATACGAGTATGCGTTTATGGTAATAGTAACTATTATACATATAAGCAATCTGTTACTCTTCAAACTATTTTTATGCACAATGAAGAAAGTGTTACATTTATATTTATACCACATTTTTATTGTATTAAGTAAAATTTACAATAACTAACCAATATAAGTAGGATTACCCAAAATTACTGAAAACGTTTTAGATTTTAGCCCCATCCGCAAGGGAAGCTTCCCAAACTGAGTTACTAAAGTTTTAGAAATAATTCTGGGGTTTGCCAATTTTAATGTGATAAATAAAACAATAAAATTGCTACAAATAAATAAAAATGTTGATAGTAGTAATGCACTAAGCAGGCTTGTACTATAGAAATGCACCTTAGTTAGCCGTGTGTTACATTTTAAACTTTGTGTACGATAAATAAAAGATTATTATTTCATGTTTGGTATCAATTTTATTTAGTTTAAGTTACAACACACCAGTAACAAGTTGTTACATAGAAATTATTCAATACCATGTTTTTTTTAAACATATCCATTGTTTAATATCATGACTCCTATTTTTCTTCTATTATAGATGAACCCTTTCTCCAGAATAACCTACTTTTTTTTGTAGGATTCAGGATTAAAATAAAACTTTTTTTTTTTTTAATAATAAAAATTAAACATACTTCCATGAAAATCTACAAGGAAACATGGATACGATACCCGATTCAATATATTTGTTATAAATTAGTAAATATTATGTTTTCAATACTAGTTAGGTTAAGATTATTTTGCATTAAGGTGGTTAGAAATTCGATTATCGTTGAAATGATTAAACCTCTTTAAGCCTCCAGGAAAAAATTCAGCTTCACAAGCATAGATAGTCATTTTTTGAGCTGCTGTGATGACCAGAAAAATGAGTGAAATGCTATTTTCATTTGGTTAAGTTTATTTGTTTGCTATTTTAAAGTGAAGCACAGATAACGGAAAATTAAATTTTCCCATATGATGAAAACTTTATTGCACTGTATGGATTCAAAAAAGTACAGAAATAAATAACAGAAATTATATATACTATTTAAATTATATTTTAAAAGTTAAATTAAGTTTCGATAGGAATCCCATTTAGTTTACAGTGAAACATCCGCTTTTATAACGAGTATGAAATAATTAATAACAAGGTTAGTTTATAGTAACTTACCATTTATGTTAAAAACTTATTTACAATTTGGTACGTAACATTGTTTCCAAGATCTTGCTTTTAAATACCTCGATTACAACTTGTGTTGTCCTTTACGACGTTGGCATTTTAAAATAATTAATAACAATGCTAGTTTATAGATTACAACAACTTACGATTTATGTTGAAAACTTAGTTACGATTCGGTACGTAATAATAGGGGTACTCACTACGTTTGCTATAGCATGCTATTTGTGCTATTGTGCTAAACCCATCAATTTTATACAGGAAATAACTGTAGAAACTCGACGGGTTTAGCAAAATAACACAAATAGCATGCTATAGCAAACGTAGTGAGTACCCCTATTGTTTCTAAAATCTTGCTTACTAAATGGTAGAATGTAACTCGCACGATCCTGTACATTTAACTAGCATAACCTTCCTCTTCACCGATAACACATGTTCATAAGTTTATGGACTTACAACTACTTTATATTAACTTGTACGATTTATTTGATTGCGTATTATATTTTCTAAAATCTTGCGCTTTCCAACGGCATATTATACGTCTATATTACTATTTATATTTCAGGAATAATTTTTTTATGACTTGTTACAGAAAATTTGTTTTTATTATACGTTTAAAGAAAAGATAAATTGTATCGTATTTTACTCATAAACCTTCTAGAAAGAATGCCCTGAATGATGGTGAAAACCGTATCAAAATCCGTCTTGTGGTTTAGAAGGAGTTAGGGGAAACCAAAATCCCGTTATCATTTTATATAGAGAGATATATATTAAATGTACTTATTTTCTGGTTATGACATTATCTTTTGAAAAATACACTGAAGTGTAGTTTCCAAAAATTATTCCTTCCTTGTCTTAGCAAGTAGGGATCTGACAGTTGCTCAGATGTTATGGCGATTGTTTAATCGGTTAATTACTATTAATATCCTCGATAAGGCCAGAGGTATATCGATGCAACTCGAGTTAGGCAGAAGGTGGATTTGCTAATTAACCGCGGGTGATTGCAAGCAGTCGCCGATCGGTACTAGCATTGCCTCACAAGTGATTGTCAAGATGTTTCCAAATTGCAGCCGCATTTCGATGACGTCATTAGTATTGCAATGTCCACCATTGCACCATTTTTTTAATCAATATTATTATGTATAGCTCAATCCATTCAAAATTGTCCAGAGCTTGCCGCTCAACATTTTTGATTTTAATGTTTTTTAACTAGTTATTATCTAATCTTTCATGAATAAAAAACCGTGGATAAAATTTTTTAATAAAACTTTTAGTGTTGCAGCCGTTTTAATTCAGCTTCACGACCGAAAACATGCTTTGGGAAAATATCTCTCATTTTGGTAATTTTGCAGAGTCAAAACAAGAACTTTATAGAGTCAAAACAAAGACTTTTTTTATTTACTGAGATTTATTACAATTTGTTTCATAATGAACAGTAGTAATAGTGATGTGATACACATTCATACAATATATACAGAAAATAATGATAAAGTCAGAATAATAAAGATATTACATAAAATCGGAAATGAATAATATATACAAAACAATAACAATTAATGAATCATAAAACATACTACAAACAAATTAAAACAACAACCTGTAGTAGAGATAAATACAAAGTTGGGAAGTATGATGGGAAGACTGGGGCCTCTCCCTCCATAAGTGGGGGGAGAAGCCTAATCCAAGAAAACAAAAACTAACAATAAGATAATGATATGCTTTATATTTATGTCCTTACAACTTATTACCTTAAAAGTAAAGAATGTGGTTAAAAAAAAAAAATCGAAAATTAATAAAAAAAATGAGATTTTTAGCGAGTTAAAAGACTATAAAGGAAAAGATTATTTTTTTATACGTAGCTTAGTCACAGCCCTACTTACTGTAAAAATCTCGATCATGAGAACATAATACTTTTTAGTATATAAATTTTCAAAAGTGGAAAAAACTTGTTTTTCGCGAAGTTTACACGGGAATATTTCAAAAGGGACTGAGTGAAAAATTATGAAACTAACACAGTTTACACATATATACATTAATGAAAATTTGACGATTTCAGATGGATTGACCCGTATGCGTTTATTGCTTTGTATATCGCTTCTATGGTCAGTATATGTAGAGGTGGATTATTGACGGTCACACAGAGCGCAATCGTTCCATCATTTGTTCTAGAATCACTACAAAACTTTGTCGTTATTATTGTATAGTTCGTGAAAAGTTACTTTTTTAACAGGATTAATAAAAATCTATATTTGGATCTTTTTGACCATTAAACCTTGTTCTAATGTTATTATTAACCATATCATCTTGTTAGCATCGATAAAAAAAGGATAAATATAAAAGTTGAACGTATTCGATAAATAACTAAAGGATAAAACAGCAAACATGATTTTGTGAAATGAGAATAGTTGACTGTGTGTATATATGGAAGAAGTTAGTTCAGGGTGCAGGCAGGGGAACACACAGTTAAGTATAAACTTAATTAACTGGTGCCAACGACTTTTGACTGCACCTTGAACTAGTTTCTCCAAAAAATATTTTTGTATGGAACCTTTGGTTTTTGGACAATAACAACAGTAATATAGACGTGTATATACCGTTGAAAAGAGAAAGATTTTAGAAAAAATATTATCTTATACAAAAAGTAATAAAAGGTGTTGAATAGGGCATAAACGTATTACTCATTATTATACAAAACAATTTAATATTGTTAATATGAATCATCTGTATGTTAATATCAGATTTGCAATATATTTACTTCGGTGAATTATTCATAATAATGTTAAAATTTTAACAAAATAGCCAGACATATAAAGATAGAATATAATACCTTTTGGTTACCTTAGGAGGGGATATGTATGACGAGGAAATCTTTCATGACTGATTTGTAGGTACAGCCAAGATAAAAAACGATAACTTGGACCCTTTATCTTTAGTTTGATCAATTTTTAATAGTCATTTACGTATACTTTCGTAATGATTAATAAAATGAGAATTATAAATGTATTTATTAGTTAAAAAAGTTAGTAAATCTAGTAAAGATGTGTTTGTCGGAAACATTCCATAAAGTTAGAATCGGTCATAATTACTCCGAGAGATTTGAGGTGCGATCGGGTTTGAAACAGGGTGACTCCCTTTCACCTGTGTTATTTAATATAGCTTTAGAATATGTCATTGAAAAGGTGATGTGTACCGAGAAAGGTTTAAATATAGGTAACAAGATTCCGGTTTTGCGGTATGCCGATGATCTGGTACTGCTAGGTGAAGACGCGGAAACCATACAACTAAATACAAGTGTGTTAATAAAAACCAGTAAAGAAATAGGACTCGAATTAAATGCCGAGAAGACGAAATACATGATTAGTAGCAGAAACGGTGTCGATCTTGGTGATATTGCTGTATCAGGGCATACTTTTGAACACGTAGAGAAATTCAAGGATTTAGGTTCGTTGATAACAAGAAAAAATGAAATCCAGGAAGAAATAAAGTCCCGGTTAAAGGTGGGAAATGCAAGTTATTATTCAGTTTCTAAGTTACTTAGTTTGCGGCTTCTATCTAAAAACCTAAAGGTTAGAATTTATAAAACTGTTATTCTTCCGACAGTTCTTTACGGATGTGAAACGTGGCGCTTACTCTGAAGGATGAACAACGGCTTAAAGTTTTCGAGAATAAGGTACTGCGTAAAATATTTGGTCCGAAGAGAGATGATGCCACTGGGGAGTTTAGAAGGTTGCACAAAGCGGAATTGCGGAAATTGTATCCTGTGAAGATAATTGAGTTGATAGCATCGCGGAGACTCAAATGGGCGAGTAAATTTGTTGGGCTCGATGAGGAGCTGATTCCGAAAAAGGTATTCGCTGATCCGACTGGTAGGCGTCCGAAAGTTAGGCCGAGGCATCGATGGGAGGATTGCGTTAAGGCTGATCTCGGGGGCTTGGGCTTGACCGGTGAATATTGGACGAGTCTGTGTAGGCGGAATTTGGTGGTATTGGCATCGAACCTTCGGGTTCGCTAAGCCTATATTATTATTATTATTATTTAATAGTTAAAAGGTCACTTTGCATGACATTATTATGTAAGGTACACAATGCTGTAATTAGATATATATTTAATTATCTTTAAGTTAAATAATTTTACGTAACTTTTATGCTACTGTGGCTAATCGGACGATTCTAAGGCTAAATATATTCAATCCAGGTTTAATTATAATAGGGATCTTTAACCAGTACATTTCATCGCCCAGGTTTGGGAATCACAATTTTACGTCCCTGATCAACGGCCTTCAAAAATCCTTAGACCACCTGCCGTGTTCGCACCCGTTACTATTACGCCAGCCACAACACCTTAGAAGACCCTGGGTAATTTTATGTTTATATATTTTATAAATAATGAAGCAATTTATACTTAGTCACTAACGATTGTAAATAATAAAGAATGTATAAAAGATAATTTTGTAGTTATTTAGGCCAATAAGCTGCCAAAACTTATTATTGAAAAATAACATATCGGTAGATATGTAAGTTTCAAATTCATACTTGTCACAGCACCATTGCGAAAATTTAATTAAGTTGATTTCGTTTGTTGAATCAGAAGGTTAAATAAGAATAACAAGTAATTTTGATGCGACCAATCGATAATCAGCTAACTAAGGCTTAGAAGATGAAAGTGTAACTAATAGACAAATGGTAATTTATATTTGCAAAGAAATCTGTTCAAGAACTTTTCTGCTGTATCAGGTCTTTCGTTTTTTAGTACTTTGAATAGTTTAAGTATGATATTATTAAAATAACAAAATACGTGCTCCAGAGCCTAATATTAAAGGAAATAATTTTTTTTTAGTGAGAATATTTAAATCCTTTCTCTAACTTTCGGTTGTAATAAACTTTGAAAATATAAATTCAGTTTTTTAAGAAGTTCCATTTGGCTTCCAATAAAATAACTGTCTCTATCAAATATTATATTAATAAAAATTATCATTTACAATGCGATAATCACCCATGTTTCTGTTTTTTTCAACGGTATGCTGTTTAATAATCATAAAAATAATAATTCTTTATTTATACGGGGACTCCCTTCAGAATAATATAATAGAAAAGAATTATGAATGTTAAGTAAAGAAATAATAAAATAAAATATATGAAACAAAACAAATAATTAAACAAGATAGAAACTAGAATAAAAATATACAGTTCTGATAAAAAATAAAATTAATTCGAATAATAGATGATTGACCATGAAATGAATATGAAAGAAGAAAATAGTAAAAAAAATATTTATTTTCAAATGTGTCGACCCACATTGAGTGTTTTAATCAGGACTAAAAATCAAGATACAGTGTAGGTGTTTCATATGAACATAAATAATATATTTAAAAGTTGATAATAATAGAAAAGAATGTAATAAATAATTAAAAGTTGAGTGAAATTTTTCTCAACTCTTAATTATTTACGTTTTCTGTTATTATCAACGACTTATACTGTATCTTGTTTTTCTGCTAATATTCAAAAATATTTTTTTAATGCAATTTTTGTGTATTTGAACATAAGAATAGTAATATAGATGTATGATATACCGTTGGAAATCTGAAGATTTTAGATAAAATGTTATCTATTGCACGGCATTGTGAATGTTGATAGAGAGTGACGATAAACCGATAAAACAACTGATTCTTGTAGTTAAAAATATAATCGATTATTTAATAAAACACAGGTTTATATCTTAACTTTTAATTCTTTGATTTTTTTCATATCTAAATGATTTTAAATTAAAAAAAAATTAATTTTAACAACATATGTAGGTGAAATTCTGTGTTGCGTGCACCAGATTTTTATAACTATTATTAAAGCTTCTAAATTAAAAGTTGTATTTAATAGTGATAACATAATTTTTTTTTTAATTACATATTACACAAAGTTATTTAAAGCAAGTTATCTTTATTAGGGATTGAAGTAATTTTCTAATGATGAAGGAAGTAATTAAAGGCTCTTACGCAGTAATGGGTAGGGACCTAAGTAGAGCGTTATTTCCTATAGGGTGGTCAGTTAGCAACGGCGGGACGCTCCGGTTTTCCACACCGCCTGCGCCTGCTGATTGGTCCGGCTCAATCATCTCGCTGAGCAATTATCTCTCCCTTATTTCCTAGCCTCTGGGGAGGAAGTGATTCTTTTGACAATCAATTGTCTGCCTCAACCAAGTTGGATAACGCAGCCTTCATCTATCTTGTAACAAAAACTGATTCCATTATCTTTTTGGTATTATTCGATTTGACATCAATCTATCTCATGCTATTGTTTTACATAATTCCTTGAAATTAATCGTGTAAAATACGATTAGTTTCTCCGAAAAAAAGCTGAAACTAATCGTGGTATTAAGAACGTATAACTAAAGTATTACAAAATAAAAATCCACCTAAATGTAATCACTGTAAAGTGACCCTCACAGTGAGTCATGTTTTTGAGGACTGTCCACGGTACAGGAGAGAAATTGAAAAATGTGGCGTACCACGTCAGGTCTCTGAGGCTTTGAGCGACAATGAAGGAACTATTAACAGTACTATTAAATTGATAAAGAATATTCGAATATTTCGTTTCAGGAAATATTACTTATCTGTTTTCTTCTTCATTATACAGATTAACCTAAAATTTTTGTCCATTCTTTATTTTTATTATTTATATATGTTCTTATATTAATACTTTAACTTATTTTTTAAAAAAATCAAATATTTAATTTATTTATTTTAATATTTTATTTGTCATTTTCTTTTCTCCATTTTTTCTGCTATCTTCATTTTGGTCAATTGTTTTTCTTTTTTTGTAAAGATACGAAGGTGATATGACCAGCAGTTTTTGTCCTTAAAATTTGAAATTTGCCTTTAAAAAAACAGTAACAACAACTAAAGTAATGCTCATTATATAAAATATAATTCTCTTAAAGTATCCGAATAGATCTTTAAGTGAAAGTTCAATAAATAATTATTTTTCGTTCAAAATAATAACTCAGCTGGAAAGCCTTTTGCTTCCATTTAGATTACGGGATGGTTTCTGTAATAAGATAGGAATAACAAGGAACGATGAATGAATATACACATACATCATTGGAAAAATTGGACACAATGTCTTTCTCATGTAGGGTAAATAGTGATTCATATTTTCTTTACCTGTTCAGAGATCAGAAAGTGATGAGAGGAATATTTAGGAACGGAGTCATTTGATCTGACCAGAGAACTATGACTACTATTGGTGGGAGAATGGAAACTGTTTTCAGTTTCCATTCTCCCACCATGCGCCCTGATGATGACCCACAAATGGGGTCGAAACGTTGGCAAACAATAAAATAGTTGAAACTATTTAGTTGTTTCATTTAATGACCGCCACCCGGACTAATTCCTTCCAGTATGACTACTATTGTTAGGGACTCTTACAATATAGTTTATAGAAAGTTGTTGTTTATTCGATTTTGATATTTTGAAAGTATGTACGGCTATGTGGTAATTGCAGCTCCGACTTAGCCAGAATAGAGTAGGGAAATTCATTTCGAGGGACCGACACAAAACAAATATTAACAGAACCTGCCGGGAATGGAACCCATACTTAAATGTAGTAATGACAACTTTTTTAGAATCATACCCCTTTCTAATTTCTTCCTTCACCTCATAGAAAAAAGAATTAAACCTCTGTTACTAGCGAGTCGATTCACGGCTGATATAGCAGAAGAAATAATTATCATGCCATAGCTGTACCCGAACCTGGGACTCAGAGATTAGCAAAACATCCTGTCCACTGAGCTAGCCTCTTTATTTCATTAGCGGTCTAGTATATTTTCATTAGGAAAATTCATATATCATCGAGCATCGAAATTATTTATATTCAGTCAATTTAATCATACCTCTGTTTTTCAGCACGAAATTAGGTTTTCTGTCGAATGAACCAATCCTGTACAATAGAATTATTTATTATTATTTGCAGTATTTATATTGGACATGATTACACTTTTAATATTGAAAGAATGACAAAGCTATACCAAGAACCAGTTGTGCCGAAAGCTGATTACTATTTAGTTGTTTAATCGATTAGGTTCAATGCTGCACCCTTTGTAACATCACGCAATCCCTTCTCGGAATCAGATAGCAAACGTTACAAGTACAGTAGAAGTTTTAACAGAGACTCTGCTGTCAATAATATTCTTTAAAACATCCATAAAACATTTAATCAAAGTAATTGTTTAAAATAATCCTCTACTTTATTATAAAATAATCATCTATTTTAATTTGAAATAAACCTTTACCGGTGAGGTGAAATTTATAGTCAAAATTGGTGAGAGTTGGGTCTCTCAGACCCCTCAAACCCTTCAGATTCTTTTCATATACGTTACTTAAACCTATTTTCAATAGGCACCATACGAAAGCATGCTTATAAAATTGAATAAATGCCTGATATTATTAAATACATGTTAGTAGTGTTCTTTTCTTCTTTGTTAATGTTATATTCTAAGCAACGCAAAAATTCGGGAAAAAAATATATAAACAAGTCCTTATCTTAAAGTTTATTATATTTAAAAAACGGAAAATAATTTTAAAGAATGAAACTTTTATATTGTAAAGAAAGTATTTTTTTTTTTTAGTGGCGCGACAGGCCGTGAAGGCCCTGGGCCTCGTGGTGTGATCTGAGAGATTACACTCGCGTTTCACGATTAAATTCGTAGTGTAGGGTCATCACTCCCTACGCCTAATTTTGTGAGTGGCCACCATTTGGCTGACGGGTCTCACATACCCGGGGAGAGGCTGCGAGTGAATCCCCATTTAATTACATCATTATAAAAGCCCCGCCCGGTTTCGAACTCGCAACCTGTAGCATGAGAAACTAGCGCGCTAGCCACTCAGCCACGGGCTCCCCTTGTAAAGAAAGTATGCACAGCTAAAATTAGGCGCTGTTTGCAATATTTGCAATAGAAAACCGAACACTGTCCACAAATATGCCTGTATGTTCACATTTAATATTAACTATAGATGACTTCACATGAACAAAAAATAACATCTCCCTCCTTTTCTTCGGAGGGGCCTCCTGACTATATGTTTTAGATTCTTCTGGTGTTTATTTCCTAATTATGATTGAGCTTTAAACCGAAAACACACTTTCAATTAATCCGAACACTAATGGTGAGGTGGGGTCTATAGGACCCCAATAACACTGTCCTAAAGCAATGCTGGATAAAAACTGACTAAAAAAGGATGCTATATTACAATCATGTCGAGACAGAAAATGTCAGGTTTTCACAAGCCGATCGGATCGGGACAATGGGATTCACAAGAGGCCGTGGGGTCCTGTAGACCCCATCTCACCAGTTAAAGTTTAAATATCTTTCTCTACCTCTTTTACCTTTGTAAATAATTTAATCTATCCAATCTATTCTGGCCCGATGTTCTATCTTTATTTGTAACATGTATGTTATTCTTAAGGGATAAAAGCTTTCTTCCACTCTATTCTAAAATTAAACAACGAACTGGAAAACAATACTGACACAACTAACACAACAGTTAACACTTCGTCCTTTGACAACGGTATAAACCCAAATACTCGAGGTCAGTGTAATCCCATCCCCCTACCTACTCTTCGACATCTGAGTCTAATCAATTACCGTCTTCGCGAATAATTTTAAAATGTTATGTATATTTACCAAGGTTTAAATGAGAAACTACACTCTGCCATCCGAACATTAAAAGTGAATATTTACTGTAATTTTGACGAATTCAGTCACCTGAATCGCTGTGATTCAGCTATATTCCCCAAATAGCACACTTACGAAGAATATGTGTGATGAATCCAGCGCATGATAACATTGTGATAACTTCATCGCAATGACCTATTAAAGCTAGTTATTTTATACGTAAGATAAATAATGACTGATGCTGCTTCTTGTCTTATAATATGCAGTTAAATCTAGTATGTTATAAATTAGTTAAATATATAATAATTACATTATTTTTATAAATTAAAACCTATATTCCTCTAAAATTAAGATAATTAGTGATATATTAAAATGAATAGCAACAAAAATTTAGGGTTGGCCGTATTGAGCGATACTTTACTTTATATAACTCTTTTTAAAAATATTAACCTACTTAAAGAGTTGTGATTCATAAAAAATATATCCCACTACAGAATTTAAGGAAGAAAAAAATGTGATTTTGTTACTTCACCTCAGTAAAATTTAGAGAAATGATTTACAGACTTATTGTTAGTGTTAGATTAGGTTTAGTTTATTATCAAGATATTTCAAATTAAGTACTAAAACAGTTTTTTTTTTTTACTAGTCAAACTATTGAGTGATATTACAATCTGTCCTAATTAGGGCATTCGTAATAGTGATAAATTACAACATTCATACAATATACACAAAACAATAGAATTATAAAATAACGATACAATATATATAAAATTATGAATCCATAATAATGAAGTCAATCATACCTATCCTCAAACGTACAGAGCACTTGATGTGGAGAATCTGGCCAATAAAACAGCTTTAAGACTCTTCATATCTGATTTATAATATGTGGTTAGAATCACTGAAAGTATCCTTTAGAGCAGAAGGCATTTATTAATTTTCAAAGAATAATGAATTTCTAAAAAAAAGTCCTAGTAAATATGAATTATTTAAGGACCTGACCGTTTTAGTTCTGCTCGGTCATCGTTTTTTTTATTTTATATTTTCTTTAGTTTCATGGACTAGTGCCTTTCACATACCTCTCGTGAAAAGGGGTTAGATCATATTTTTTTTCTTATCTTCAGACCTACTTGAGATATAAAGCTTTTTGTAACGCCTTTTCATCACGTCTAAACGATCAAGTACATATTAGTTGCGTAGTTGTAATTAATTCTATTTTTCAATTCCAAAAAATCAGTTTGTCAAATTCGTTTATAAAATGAAATAAGTATATACTGTTACATAAAGTATTACATTACCTTATTACTCGTCTATGTAGAATATGAAAAACCTGAAGATTTTGAATGTTTTTAATGTGACAATTGTCATCATTAGAGTTTTTCATTACTTTTATCAACAAAAGCTGAACTGCGACTTTGTAGTTTGATAAATTAAAATGACACTTCAGAAACGTAACTAGATGTTAAATAATAAATATATTTTTATAGATCCTCACTTTCCATACTTTATAATCTTTTTACAAAACATTAATATATTCGAATAATTGATTGTTATGACTGAACAATTTGTTTTACCTTTTAAAATGAATTTTATATTTTAGACTATACAGTCGATATAGTTATTCACATCGTGAAAATATTAATTAAAGGAAACTTTTGAACCGAAAATATCAGAAATACAATCTTACAACATGCAATACAAAATCGGAAATTATGAGGGACCTAAAACAATCAGAAATATATAATTTATTGTATATAAGCCTTTTAATTCCATTGTATTCTAAAGAAATTGTAAACATAATGTTTCTATCGGTCGAACTTGCAGGTCTAATTAAAAAACTTCTGACGTTAAAAAACCTTAATAATAATAACAGGCTTACCGAACCCGAAGATTCGATGCCGATAACACCAAACTCCACCTGCACAGACACGTCCAATGTTCACCGTTCAAGCCCAAGCCCCCGAGATCAGCCTTGACGCAATCCTCCCATCGACGTATCGGGCTACCTTTCGGACGCCTACCAGTCGGATCAGCGAATACCAACTTTCTCGGAATCCGATCCTTACCGAGCCCAACAACTTTACTCGCCCATTTGAGTCTCCGTGATGCTATTAACTCAATTATATTATATTCACAGGGTACAAGCTCTGCAATTCCGCGTTGTGCAACCTTCTAAAGTCCCCAGTGGCCTCATCTCTCTTCGGACCAAATATATTACGCAGTACCTTATTCTCGAAAACTTTAAGCCGTTGTTCATCCTTCAGAGTAAGCGCCGCGTTTCACATCCGTAAAGAACCGTCGGAAGAATAATAGTTTTATAAATTCTAACCTTTAAGTTTTTAGACAGGATCCTCGAGCTAAGTAATTTAGCAAGTAATAATAACACACATTTCCCATCTTTAACCGGGACTTAAATCTCTTTTTGGATTTCATTTGTTCTTGTTATCATTGAACCTAAGTACTTGAATTTCTTTACTTGTTCAAAAGTATGCTCTGATATATCAATATCACTAAGATCGCCACTGTATCTGCTACTTTTTATTTATTTTTTTTTTTTTTATTGAGATATATTACAATTTGTTACAAAATGAACAATAATAATATTGATAAGAGACCACATTCATACTATATATACAGAAAATAATAATAATGGTCAAATTTCATAAAATATAACATAAATTCAAATATATACAATAAAATAATAATAATAAATAAAAAACAAAACAAATCGAAACATAAACCTATTATAGAGATAAATAAAAAGTTGGCAAATAAATAAACATCTTACACACAATCATAACTATATACAATATATACAATTGCTAAAGGGACCCCAGCAAGCGCTTTTTCCTCCACTTGTGGAGGAAAAAGCGGAATCCAAGAGATCCCAGCACCTCTATCTCAGCCGCATCACTGGTCTGAGCCAGTGGAGGCTGAGTTAGGACGCTGTAGCCACAAACATACCGTACATGAGTGGAGGATCTGATCATTGTCAGAACTCCAGTTTAAATGTTTACAATAGGTCTCGTGGCCACTGCCGTTTCAATCTTCGAGGAGGGTTGTAGGGATGGGTGGTGCTGGATAGGGATTGTGCTAGAGGGTTAGGATGATGACTAAGGTTCTGATGAAATTTGGAAAATTTGGATGGTACCAGGTCTAAAACAAACGGAATATTAAGGTCATGGTGTAGGGTACAGTTGGTAACGTAATAAGGAGCATTAACTATTGTTCGGAGGACTTTGGATTGGAAGGATTGGATGCGTTTAATGTTAGAATGTTTAGCTGTCCCCCACAGTTTAAGTCCGTAGGTCCATATAGGTTTCAGTACTGTCTTGTATATTAGTAATTTGTTGTCAACTGTAAGATGAGATTTTCTGTTTAGTAGTCTGTATAACTGGCCGAATCTGCGGTTGAGTTCTTTTCTTTTTAGTCTTGTATGTGGGTTCCACGTCAGTCTTTTGTCTAGTAAAAAGCCGAGATACCGGACTGTGTCTGAGGAAGGAAGCGGTATGGAATTGAAATTAACCGTTGGACAGGATTTGCGTCGAAGGGTGAAGGTGACGTGAGTGCATTTGCTTTCGTTCACCTTAATGCGCCAAGCATTGCACCAGTCTTCGACAAGGGAAAGGTGCTTTTGGAGATTTAGCGATGCTGCTTCAGGATCGGAATTAGATGATAAAATGGCTGTGTCATCAGCAAATGTTGCCAGAAAGGTATTGGGGTTGGTAGGGATATCGGCGGTGAAGAGGATGTAGAGGACGGGTCCTAAGACGCTGCCTTGAGGAACACCGGCCTCAACAGTATATTGTTCGGAAAATTCGGAACCACAGCGAACTCGGAAGGAGCGGTTGGATAAATAAGGATCGGAGGATTAGGTATAAGGATTGAGGTAAATGGGTTTTGAGCTTAAAGAGCAGTCCCGGGTGCCACACCCGGTCAAAAGCTTGAGCTATGTCCAGAAAGGCACCCGAACAATACTCCTTGCACTCAAGGGCGGAGGAAATGTGGTCTACAACTCGGAGTCCTTACTGAACCGTGGAATGTTGAGGACGAAATCCGAACTGATGTGAAGGAAAATTTTGAAATTTGGCTAGGATTCGTTTTAGTAGGAGCTTTTCGAAAATTTTTGAGAGGATCGGAAGTAGGCTGATAGGTCTGTAAGATGACGTGTTGTTAGAAGGTTTGCCTGGTTTTAGGAAAAGGATCATAGTTGAATGTTTCCATAAGAGAGGAAATAGGTAGTGCGTAGGATACAGTTATAGAGATATGTAAGGAATGTAATGGCTTTAGGTGGAAGTTGTCTTAAGATTTGGGGAGTAAGGAGATCGTATCCAGGAGATTTGCGGAGAGGAAGCTTTTTAAGAAGATATCTGACCTCAGAGGGATTAACTGCTTTAGGTGGTAAGGATAGTGGTACTGGTGACGTGAGGAACTCTTCAACTGCTGCAGTATGGGTTGGATTAAGCTCTGGATGAGGAGTAAAAACTTTGGAAAGGTGCTGTGCGAATTCCTCGGCCTTATGCTTGTCAGAAGCAGCCCAGGAACCATCACAGCGCCGGAGAGGATGGGAAATGGTGTGGGATTTTAGGATTCTCTTCGTGACATTCCACAGGGAATTGTCACGAGTCGAGAGAGAGGAGAGGTAGGTATTGTAGGATTGGGAACGGAAGATCGCCAACTCCCGCTTTAATTTTCTACAAAAAAAATATAGGAGCGGCGATCTTCTGGGTGGCGGGTGCGTTGCCATAATGTTCTAGCTCGGCGTTTGCTGTTGATGAGGTCTGTCAGGTGTTGTGGTAAATGGCTTTTGTAAGGAATTATTTGGGATTGTTTGGGAGAGGAGGCAGTCCAGGCGGCTTGTTGAATAGCGGTTGTAAAGGAATATACGGTGTCGTCAAGGTCATTTGGGGTTTTGAGAATCACTCTGAGGTCAATATCATTAGTGAGAATTTCGCGGAAGAGGTTCCAGTTGACAGGGCCCCTAATGAATGACGGTGGGATAGGTTTAGGAATAGGTGTTATGGATACATTTAGAATCAATGGACTATGATCAGAGGATAGTTCATCAAGGCGAGCTATGGAAAAATTCAGAGAGCCTAATCCGCTGTGGATGAAGAAGTCGAGGATGTCAGGATTACGGTTAGGATCTGTTGGCCAGTAGGTAGGAGAATCAGGAGGTAGGAGATGAAAGCGTCGGGAGTTGAGTGCAGACTGCAATGTCCGTCCACGAGAATTGGTGGTTCTAGAACCCCACTGTTGGTTCTTAGCGTTTAAGTCTGCACCCAAAATGAAGTGATTACCCAAGGAGTTGAGGAAGGATCCAAATTGGGCAGAGGAAATGGGATGTTTAGGAGGGCAGTATGCTGATGCGATGATAAGCGGAAAGGAAAAGGTTTTGATAACGATGGAAGTTGCTTGTAGGTAATCGTGGGCGGAAATTGGGTGTAAGTGATGGGTGAGGGATCGGCGGACTATGACAGCAGTACCGGCATGGGCTTTGCCGTCTGGATGGTCTGTCCGGTATGTCGTGTATCCTGGTATTTTAAAGTACTGTTTAGTGGTTAGTCTAGTTTCAGTAATGAGTGCAACATCAATGTTTTTGTCCTGCAGTACGGCTGTAAGTTCGTCAGTGTGAGTTCTAACACCATTCGCATTCCAAAGGAGAATGGATAAGGAATTAGGTGAGGTCATTTATGGTTTTTTTAAGGCAGGAATGAGATTTGTTACGAGATTCGTAAGGAGTGATATTAGGGGCATAACGAGGGATTTAATTTCGGAAATAAAGGATGTCATCAAACTGGTAAGGTCTGTGGCGTTTGAAGGAGGAGGAATATGAGAGATTTGTGGTGGTTAGGATTCTTAGGATTGGTTACATTTTGAGAAAGAGGTATATGTGGAATGGATTGAGGTACATTTTGTAGTTCCGGCAGGGCCACGGCTTCAGTACTTTGATTCCCACCTCCAAGTAAGTGGGCAAATGATAAATTGGCATCAATAAGTTTTGAGGGTTCTCTTCTGTTTCTTACTTGTCTTGCTGTTTCATCCAGTACTTGAGGTTTTTGAAACCTGGTCCTCAGCTCCTTATAGATTTGGCATCCTTTATAGTTGGCCGGGTGGTCCTTCAGGCAATGAGCACATACAGCTGGTGTTGATTTTGGTTTTGTACACTCCACAGACTTGTGCTGTTCACCGCATTTCACGCATCGAGGTATGTGATGACAATAACTTTTAGTATGACCATATGCTTGACAATTATGGCACTGAATTATCTCTCTCTTTGTGTAAGGTTTTTCAACTCTTACACTGGAATAGTACAATCTATTGAGGTCATAGATTTTTTCAACTCCTTCAGCTGGTTCCAAATCCACAAAAAAGAGAGGTAGAGGAATTTTATCCTTTAGGACGTTAGTGACTTGCCGCACTTTATAGCCCATCTCCGTTAGTTCTTCTTTAATAGCTTCAACTGGTGTCGAGGGGTGTAAGTTTCTGATTACAACCCTTAAAGCTCTCTCTTGGCGTAGCTGATAGGTATGGAAATCTGCTTTGGTTTCAGTTAGGTATTTCACTATTTTTCTATATGTCTCGGCAGTAGTAGGAGATATTTTGGTATCATTGATTCTACTCATACAGTAGTAGCTGGTAGATTCGGTAATTTTGTTCAATTGCGCACACAACAAACTGGAAATTTCTAATATTTTTGACAAATATTGGAGGAGGCCGTGGTTCACTAGGTATAGGAGTAGATTCCATGTTTTCTTTTTCATTATGTAAAATCTGAAAAGGATTTGGGGTGAAAAACGGCGATTCGTCAGTCATCCCTTGTGACGATGTGCCAGGTTGTGGTTCAGATTCTGAATTAGTACCGGAAGGGGTTGCTTGTAGATTTAATCTTTTATTAGTATCACGGCGGGGTCTTTGTTTTGTAGGTGACGGGATTGAACCACTAGATCTAGATCTTTTAGTTGAAGCTTTGGAGGACATTACTTGATGATAGTATCGCATTTCATGTATAGAAAGTAATTAAATAATAACCAGATGTGGGAAAAAAACAATAACTTAAAAAAAGTTAAGCAAGACCAGCCTTGCCGGGCTATTGGCAATCAGCTGATATGAAGAGGTGACTCAGCATTCACTTTACACTGTAAATTATATCACAACTTACCGCTGTTTGCTCCAATAATAACTGTTGTTGTTATCCTGAAGTCTGATGATGTTTTCAAGACTGTGCTGAAGTGAAATCCAACTGTAAAAGCAAGAAATCCGAGAGCCGACTTGAAATATGACTGCTATACTCACGCGCATGCGCAGAACTCCGTATCTGCTACTAATCATATATTTCGTCTTATCGGTATTTATTTCGAGTCCTATTTCTTTACCGGTTTTTATTTCTATGACATATCCTAAAGTTATATTACATAAAACAGGTGAAAGGGAGTCACCCTGTTTCAAACCCGATCGCACCCCAAATTTTCGGAGTTATTATGACCGATTCTAACTTTATGAAATGTTTCCGACAAACACATATGTACTAAGTTTACTAACTTTCTAAGTATTCCCTGTTCAATCATGATGGAAAAAAAAAAAAATCTTGCAGACTGTAATATGTTGTATGTATTACGATTTTTTTTATTTCATCTTGGAAGCTTCCTTATTTCGGTCGATGAAGCCTTATGTGACTAAAATAAAAATATGAAATCTTGTGTACAGACTTGAAAACTTTACACTATTCTTAATCCGACACTGTTCTTGAATCGTGTAAATTAGCTTATATGGAATTCAGTAGTTCAAAAATTACTCATTTATAAATAAAATCTTCGTCTATAAGAATAGGAATATTTTAATCAGTTAGGAACAGGTCAGCGTTGCTGTATTCCATTTCGACTAAGCGCTTCCATATTTGGTATTCCAGGCGAGTCCGATGGAGATGGGCTCACCTCCATTTCATAACCTTTAGAATCTGAAGAAATGGTTTTAATGAGTTAACCTGACTAGCCGAAGGTGTATGTCATTTAATATTATCTTAAACAGAATTATTTTTTTCAATAGAAACAGTGAGCCAATGAACACAAATAAGGACAAATAGCAGTGTGCTATGAAATAAAATGATGGGTGATATATGAAATGGCAATTAGATAATGATAAAAATAAGTCTTGAAAATGGGGAAACAGCCCCGAAACGTCGACAAATATGAAAAGCTTATGAAATAAAGTGATTAAGTCAGAAATGGAAGTCAATGTGTACTCTTTTAAGTGTTTATTATTTTTTTCGCTTTCTATATATAATTATCCTGATCCGACTGGTAGGCGTCCGAAAGGTAGGCCGAAGCGGAGATGGGAGGATTGCGTTAAGGCTGATCTCGGGAGCTTGGGCTTGAATGGTGAACATTGGACGAGTCTGTGTAGGCGGAATTTGGTGGTATCGGCATCGAACCTTCGGGTTCGCTAAGCCTATTATTATTATTATTATTATTATTATATATAATTATTAGGAATGAATTGTCCAAATTGAGAGATGATTTCTTTATGAACTCTACATTCACTCTTCAAGCTTTCCTGAACTGTCATTTTTGAGTGTAGTATTAGCCACTGAATTAACGTTTGAAATTCCTAACATAGCACTAAAGTAGTTTTAGTGAAATTATTTTGTAGAAAGTATCTATAGAAACTAAATTACTATTTTTTTTACTTAAACAAATTAGGGATTTATTTTAGCTGGTGATTAAACTGAGACTGAATAATGTTATCTGAAATAAATAAATGAGTTTTTGTGTTTAAAGAAGTAACTCAGAAAGAGATAAAAGTGTTTACATCCAGTCAGGAAGGGTGGGTTGAAATGTTTCCCCAAGTTGGCACATCGCCCATGGAGATAAAACTTTTGTTTTCTTACTTCTTGTATAGTTGTTTATTTATATTTTCTTTCAAATTGTTACTAGATATTAAGTTTTATCTAAACGAAAATAATACCAAACATTTCTATGATGTATGAAATACATGTTTTTTTCGAAGAATTTCTCTTGGCGCTCCTTGGATCAGTAGAACTTAGGAATACTTGAATGCCTCATTTGATAATTTTTAAAGAAACACTATTAACAAGAACAAAGTACTGCTTTTATTTATTATCTGTTATATGTGCTAAAGCAATGTTTTTTACCACTTTTTCGATTATAGATTTTTTGTTTCATTACAAGCTTATTTTGATAAAACTAATGGTTTTTAATGAGAACTAGATCTTATCCTTGTTGAAATAGTCTGGTAAGCCATTTCAAATTTCTTCTTCTAAAGTATCGTATTATTGGAAATGATTTTAATCATGATGAAAACAAACAAATAAATAAATAAATCATGAGTTAATGATTACATAAATTTGTAGTTTGAGGTTTTATAATATATATAATTTAACATTTTAAGTCGTTAAAAGAATTTTTAGTAGCGAAAACCGTATTAACCTACGTGATTGTTGACTATAATTCTGTTTTTTTCATAGTAAATATACGTATCTTGAAAATTGAATATTAAAAAGTTTATTACGAGAAGGGTGGAAAGTTAAATTAGTATTATAATAAATAAGCCTTTCCGCCAAGAAAAAATTTACTAGCACTTCTGAATGATAAATATAAATTTATATTTACTTTTATGGGAAAACGTTTCCGAATACAAATATGTTTAATTCCTTGATAAAACTCGGTAGATCATCTTAGTCCAGCGTACTACATTGACAAGGTTCAACTACCAACAAAAAAAGAACTTCGGTTGCCCATAATTTCATGTTTTTATTTGTAAAATGTATTTTTCTGTTTAGCATTAGTCAATAAAAATAAGTGTATAGCAAATTTCAGTTACACAGTTCCAGAAAGTGGAACCAACCCAGCACGGATGACTCATTTACATTGTTCATGAAACAAACCATGCATCACCGGATGCTTTTGTCACTATTCACGTTATTTCCTGCTAATCGCAGAAGTTAGAGTTTCCAGTTTCCTAATAAGTATATTTAAAATCTGATGTGTTTGTTTACAAGGAAAAAAAAAAAACAATCTGGTGCGGGCAACACACGACTTTCACTTCTGTTTTTAAAATCTATTGGGATCACTTGTAGCCGGGTGGCTAGCGTAACAGCCCTATGCCAAAGGTCACGGGTTCAAATCCGCAGGTGGTCCTAGGATTTTTTAATGGGAGTAAAAAATCCTTAGTTACGCCGTCCTTCGGAGGGGACGTTAAAAGGTGGTCCCGAGCCTGTGCGATGTCAGGTACTCGTTAAAGATCCCTATCCTAATAAAACCTGGATAGGCAAAATTTAGGACTCCCACTGTAGCATCGTCCGATTAGCCATAGTAGCATAAAGTGACGTTAAATAAATAAATACAAAATTTAAAATCTATTAAAGAATTTCTAAATACAGTAAGAGATAAAAATGAGTGTAAATATTAAAAAAATAATTAAATTGAATTTACTTTGACCGAGTGTGGCACCCGGAACTGCTTTACAAACTCCGTGAATTCCTTCCACCTATATACTTCCTCATTATCCAGTCCTATCTCACAGACAGGTCCTTCAAAGTAAATCATAACCGTTCATATTCATCCCTTTTTAATCAGTATGCAGGTGTTCCTCAAGGCTGTATTCTAGGACCCTTCCTTTACACAGTTTATACAGCTGATATCCCATCCCATCCTAGCACTTTCCTTTCTACCTATACTGATGACACTTGTGTGCAATCAGTCAACAACGATCCAACTATTGCCTCCCAAACTCTTCAATCACACATCAAAGACCTTGAAGTATCGTGTCAGAATCGGAGAATAAAAATAAATTCCAATAAATCTCACCAAATCACCTTTACCCTTCGTCGTAAACCTATGACATCCTGCCCAACAGTATCCTTCAATAACACTCCTCTTGTCCCGGTTGAACAGATCCGATACCTAGGACTGCACCTGGACAAACGTTCTAACCTTCCACTTAAGTACAAAAGGCTCATCTACATGACTATCATCAGACCGATATGGATTTACGGAGTAGAGATTTTGGGCTCTACTAAACCATCAAATTCTTCCCGTTTCCAATCCTTGCAATCAAAAATCCTTCGAAAATCCTCAATGCTCCTTATTTTGTCACAAATAAACTCATCCATAAAGACCTTAACGTTCCCTATGTTGCTGACTTGACGCAAACCAGGTACCACTCCTTTCATGACAAACTCCATTCCCACTCTAATTCACTTGTTTCAATCCTTGCTTCCTCTACAATCCCTGATAATCCTCCGAGGCGTCTGAAAATAAGATGACCCCGATACCTTCTAGTTTAGCATAGTCTCTGGAGATTAAAGAATTAACTAAATGGAATTTCTATAGAATCATAATTTTTATTAAAATATCTATTATATTATTATCTAAAATGATCAGTTAGTTTTATCGGATTTTCATCACTCTCTAATTACATTTAATAGCTGGTGTATAAGATAATATTTTTTTCTAAAATCTTTGGCTTTCAAACGGTATATCATACATGTATATTACTGTTCTTATGTTCAAAACCAAAAAATTGCATTAAAAAAATACTTTTTCAGTCTTCTCTTTCATTTGTTTTTCAAATTCGCACAACTTACATATTTAGCTGTTATTTATCAATGCTAACAAGATAATATGGCTATTTTTATAGAATATACAAAATTAAAGGTACTATAGACGAAGAAAATTTATAATATCAGCAATTAAGCCCTGTCTGACTATTTTAACCAGAATAAAACCTACATCATGTTAAAGTCCATGAAATTTTACATTAATATAGCGAGTTTAATCAAAATCATCGGAACCGTTTTCGAGAAAATCGAAAAAAGGTGCAAAATGTATGGTATAAAGTAGCTCTTCTGGTAAGCTCATTTTGATGAAAAAAGTTTTGTAACGTCTCAGGCAAATATTTGTCTTAAATATGAAATTTCATTTTCTTAGGACTTACCGTTTCCGCCCTGGAGTTACCACACACACAGTCACAGACATACACACACACAGACCTTTATGCGGGACTTGATTATTTGGACTCAGGGGACCCTAAAATGTGTATTTCCGTTAAAAACTGGAATTCGAAAATTTTTACGATCGCAATACTTTCCCTTACAATATATAGTAAGTGAAAGTAAAAACGACTAATTTGAACAAAAAACAACAACAGAGTATTCGGTGATTATAACAATTGTGTGATTTCAGTCAAAAATATATTTTAAAATTTAGAATCACCAAGCGTCTGTTTAGGATAATAGGTGTTGGAAAAGGATATATTTGAATGTGGATAAGGAAGAAGCACGACGTATATCTTAATAAATGGAATTCCTGAATGCACTGGAACGGGCAAGAAAGGATCGGTGCTTTAGTTATTTGGCATGGGATACAAAGGTCGGCTTTGTGCTATCTTGTTTCCATTTAATGGACTGAGGTTTAAATTGAAGGAGACTGTGGATATAGGAAGGGTGTTAGGATTATATCGTTCGGTAGAGAAATGACCCATGGAAGTACTGGAAGTTGGAGAACTACAAAGGAACTTTTTAAATTAAAAACAAATAAAGTAAAGTTATTTACGCAACCGAAGGAAAAACTACAAAATAATCCTATAAAAAAACCTGGGTATTTTTTTTAATTTATAGCTTTATAGCTCTTACTGTATATGTCTTTGTAGAACAGTTATGAAGATTACTAAAAATTATCTTTTAGTTTTGTTTGATTGTTCTATATTTTTACATATTTATTAATTAAATTAATATCTAATTTTAATATGTATACATATTTATATATAATCACCCATAATATCCACTCTCAACATCATGGTAGTACATACAATTTGATGTAGTACGTTTTCATTTTTTTATGGGGAAGGTACCACATTATTCCTAAATACTATTAACTTCTTACCGCTTTCTTTTAATAAATGTAATATAATCTGTCGTTGAAAGTGTGTGTGAATTTCTAAGTGTATTATTAACACTGCAGCTTTTTTTTTTTAAATCGACCAAATAATTTTATTAAGTAATAAAATACTACATTTCGTTTTGTAAATTTATATGGTATACTTGTCACCGACCTAGATCTATGTCATAAAATAACTATTCCATATCATCTAACTGAAAAAAAGGAGCTTTGAAAATTAGTTACAGTATATCTCCTGTTGAATTACCTAAGAAATATATTTGTCCTTCACCTTTAGTAACCTTGTTACGTTCAGTTACGTAAAGGATTTGTCAGGCCTTCATTTGACAATCCCAGGATTGAGTAGCCCTTGTGAGAGAAAAGGCCTTAGGTAATTCCTTTGAGTTGAATATTCTTTGTTTCGCTTGGTTCACGAATTGATTGGGGCCCGCAGACAGTTGAATAACATCTAGAAATAACAACATATTCCTTCTTTAGCTGTTATGACTAATTTTTATTCATATTGCGCTATTTCAGTTGTGTTTCTGCAAATGTTAATAAACAGCTATCAATCATACATAAATGAAAGATTGAACTGTCAATTTTGATCACATATCGATCATATTGATGATTCGATGTAAATATCAGAAGCATTTTAAGTATATGCGATTCTGTGTTAGGAAAAGGTGGAGGTGGTTTCCAATTGATGAGGCTTCGTTATCTTATTTCTTTCAGTTGCAATTCTATTCCATTTCCGAATAGACATATTTAAGATAGTTGCATTTTAATTACTGACAGGTGACTGCTACTGCACAGTTACTATCTTAAAATTGGTCATATTCTAGCCTTTCGAAAATAATGGTCTTAAAGGGCAGATATGTCCCATAAGCTAATGAACAATATTCGATTTTTTTTTTTTTTTTTTATGAACATTTGAAGAAATACTTTTCTTTATTAGATTTAAATTTTAGTACTCCAATGTTTCGCGGGCTGAAGTAAACTCCTAGAGCCTTGTTCTTTGTTTGTTTTTTTTCATTTCGATTACTCTACTTGGCCATTTATATCACACTAAGTTTCGGTAGCAGTGATATTTCGCATGGATTATACGCGAAACAGTATAACCCTCTAAAAACCTTAAGATATATCTAATATTTAGGATTTTAGAATTTAATGATTTCTCCAGTTCGGCTAAATCATAAAAATTGGGCTAAAGATAGGAAGTGAAATTGAATCAATCAAGGAGTTTATTTATCGTTTTCACGCTCAATCGTGGGGAATGTCCAGCAGTCTATTTCGAGGATAAACCTATTCCAACATAAGAATTACGATATTTGGGACAGTACTTAGACAAAAGACTGACATGGAGGACCCACATTAGACTTAAAAGAAAACAGCTGACCAGACAATTTGGACTATTATCCCGTCTACTTGACAAACGATCAAAATTATCCATGAACACCAAAATTACTATTTGAAAAGTACTGATCAAACCCTTATGCACATATGGGATAAAGCCATGTATCCGCCAAAAACTGTTACATCCAAATAATTCAGTCTCTTCAATCGAAAATATTGCGAAAACTTGTGAATGCACCGTTTTTTTTTTTTAACCAACGAATTACTTCACAAGGACTTGGACATACTCACAGTTTTAGACACAGCCACAGAATATTATAAAATATTTCACGACAGGCTGACTAACAACATGAACCCATCGGCCTAAACACTTAAATCCAACACCAACCCGTACAACGCACCCCGACGACTTTTGTGGCGGTGGCCTCGTGATGTCTTAACCTACTTTTTAGGAAGTTAAGATATTTGCTTATTGCAATTTTTTTTTGAAATGGCAAATAGGAATTTAAAGAATAAACAAATAAAACAATTATAAAATAAAAATAAATAAATAGAATATGGGGGGTCCTTGTCATTGAAATGATTGGTTGAAGGGGTCCGTGAAATTTTTTTGTTGGTAACCACTGTACTAGAGGATTCCCATTTACTTAGAAATTGTATGCTACAATCAGTGTGGTTCTTTTATACCTCTTCATCCCTTAATCTTCTAATGGACTTTCTTTGGCTTCCTGTTATCTGGTTATCCGGTACGATTAACTCTCTTTCCGCTCCAGGAAGACAGTCGACGCAGGAAGAAGTGCAGCGGTAGAAGCAACCGGCAGTAGGGCGAACGAGCCGAGAGGCTGAAGAAATCGGCTGTGTCCTCTAATCAGTTATTTCCGATTTCCTTGCACGGCCCAAATCCGTCGAACAAAGCGATGGCTTTCTCCCCAGAACCTAAAACAGTTTAGCGATGGAAAGCAGGTAATTCTTGAGATAGAGGAAGGAACGTGGTCAGTAGTCAAGGTGGTGGGAGTAGGCCCAGTATAACCATGAAAATACAATCGAGCATTACTTTTTGATACTTATGAAAATTAAAAGTCCCCCGTTCGGGTCTCCGGGTGTGGAGTGCTTCAGGGGAATCATGGCGCAAGATGTAAATTAGAGATCTAACAATAGGTACGTGGAACGTTAGAAGTTTAAATACGGCAGGTGGGTTAAAGTCGGTCGCGAATAAAGTTATAGGGTACCATTTTGATATCGTTGCATTAAAAATTATGGGAAGAGATCAGGGATAGTATTAAAGAGTTCGGTAATGTGTGTCTTGGGAAAATCGAAAATAAAAAGGACAAACTCTGGTTCGACGAGGATTGTCAAAATATGTGTGAAAAAAGAAAAACCGCTTAAAAAAATTTCTTAAATAATCAAAGCGATAATAACGTGGCTTACATTCGTGTAGTAAAAAGTGAGACTTCAGAAACCTTAAAAAATAAGAAAAGAGAGTATCAAGGAAAAATAATAGAAATAGAAAAACACAGAAGCGAAAATAACTTAAGAGAGATGTACAGAGGTATAAACAAATAGCGTAAAAAATTTGAACCCCTATTGAGTGGGCTTAAAGATGCGAATAACAATTTAATTGCGGATCATACTGAGATATTAAATAAATTTAAACAACACTTTGACGGCATTCTAAATTCAGGAAATAATAATCAATCTCCTCTCTCTGAATATCAGAGCGCTGATCCGTGGATAGAGAGTAAAGAGGAAGTCGAAATGGCGATAGGAAAATTAATGCGTTATAAAGCTGCAGGAAACGATAATATCACGCGTGAATTAATCAAGGCGTGTGGAGAAGCGGGTGTTTCCAAAATACATGTTTTAGTTAAAAAGATCTGGGAAAATGAAAAACTGCCCAAAGAATGGAAATAATCAATACTTATTCCGATTCACATAAAAGTACCGAGAACGGATTGTAACAACTATCGTGGGATCTCTCTTCTCCCTGTATGTTATAAAATATTCTCTTCAATACTAACTAGCTGAATCACGGAGTACGCTGAGGAAATTATCGGAGACTACCAATGTGGTTTTAGGCGGCATTGCTCGACTATTGATCAAATATTCTCCTCACGTCAAATATTAGAGAAAAAGTTGGAATACGACGGTGTTGTTCATCAACTTTATATAGATTTTGAAAAGGCTTATGATTACATAGACCGTAAGAAGCTGTATAACATCATGATAGAACACGGAATACCTAGAAAGTTAGTAAACCTAGTTGAGATGTGTTTGTCGGAAACATTCCATAAAGTTAGAATCGGTCATAATTAGAGATTTGAGGTGCGATCAGGTCTGAAACAAGGTGTCTCCCTTTCACATCTTTAGAATATGTCATAGAAAAGGTGACGTGTAGTGGGAAAGGTTTAAATATGGGTGATGAAATTCCGGTTTTGGGGTACGCCGATGATTTGGTACTGCTAGGTAAAGGGTAGGAGAAACGGTGACGATCTTAGTGATATTGATGTATCAGGACATACTTTTGAACATGTTGAGAAATTTAAGTATTTAGGTTCAATGATAACAAGAAAACATGAAATCCAGGAGGAAATAAAGTTCCGGTATAGGCGGTATACGCGTGTTATTATTGAGTTACTAAATTACTTGGCTCGCGGCTTTTGTCTAAGAACATAAAGGTTAGAATTTATAAACTATTATTCTTCCGACGTGGCCGCTTACTTTGAAGGATGAACAGCGGCTTAAGGTTTTAGAAAATAAGGTACTGCGTAAAATATTTGGTCCGAAGAGAGATGAGGCCACTGGGGAGTTTAGAAGGTTGCACAACGCGGAATTGCGGAGTTTGTATCCTGTGAATATAATTGAGTTTATAGCATCGCGGAGACTCAAATGGGTGAGTAGAGTTGTCGGGCTCAGTGAGGAACGGATTCCGAGAAAATTTATATACGCTGAACCGACTGGTAGGCACCCGAAAGGTTGACAGAAGCGTCGATGGGAGGATTGCGTTAAGGGTGATCATGGGGGCATGGGCTTGAACGGTGATCATTGGACGAACCTGTGTAAGCGGAATTTGGTGGTATTGGCATCGAACCTTCTGGTTCGGTAAGCCTATTATTATTATTATGGAAATTAAAACCATAATAAAAGGATCACCAATGTATGCATATTTTATAAAATACTCTATGTTTGGTTCTGTACTATAATAATATTAAAAAACTACCCAATTCCAAACTTATTTTTATAAAAAAAATTATTTTTATTTTTATATGTTATTTTCAACTTAAGAATGTTAAAAAAAAATTATAGATGAAAATAAATTGTTGAAGAATTAGTTACATTTAGTTTCAAGAGAAACATGCGTTGTATTAAATTATTATCTACAACAATCGGTTAACTTTATCGGCTTTTCATATACTTTTACAATTTTGTGTGCAAGATGATATTTTTTCTAAAATCTTTAGCTTTCTAAAGGTATATTATACATCTATATTATTGATTTTTGTTCAAAAACCCAAAAATTGCATAAAAAAAAAATGTTTGCTCTGTTCTCCTTTCGTTGGATATCAGATCCACTCAACTTATATATTTACCTGTTATTTATCAATGCTAAAAAGATGATATGGTTAATTTATTCATATCTACAAAATTGAACGTAGTTCAGAGGAAGAAAATTTAAACTATCGGCATGTAAGCCCTGTTAGACTATTTCAATCTGAATGAAACCCACATCGTATTAAAGCACATTCAATTTTACATTGGTGTAGGGAGTTTAATCATATCTTAAGAGTATAAAACTGGAATTCGAAAATTTTCATGATCGCAGTACTTCTCCTTATTATATATTTCATTCATAGGTAAGTGAAAGTAAAAATTAAATATGGTTGACGAAACTCCAAAACGTAGTTAGAGATTAAAAATAAACCTGTAGTATGTATTCTTACAAATTCTAAAGATATCTATCTACCAAAGCATTGTAGATTATGTGCATTTGTTCAAGAGATACTATTATTGATCAATTAATGCTCAATACTTGATGCTAAAAATATTTAAACAAAGGGTAAGGAGGTTATAAAAGGTACAAATAAACGCGAACCATTGTTTTGTACAGTATAAATCAAATATATGGTTTAAGCTGATCTGGATAAGATATTTATAGCAGATTATTTTTATTAATACAAAGAATTTCCGCAAACGTATAATCAGATTTTATTTCTAGTAATGTCATCTTAACTGATTTAAAAACATGCTTTTGTCAAGATGGTTTAGTTTGGCATGTCGCGAGCAGTTGACACTTCTTCCATAGCACATAAGTGAAAGTAAATATTGAAGGAACCAGTGAGATGTTTACATTGAAGGTTCACCTAAAAGCTTGTGGTTGGAGGTGATTTCGGCAACTTCAGTCGGATTAAACTCAGTCATGCGACGGTATAAAACCTAAACAATTTTTCAATTATCTTCGAGGGCATCGTGAAAACCTATATGGGTGATGCTCACACAATAGGGAAATACTTTGAAGAGGGCTGAAATGAAGTATATTCAATTTTCAAATTAAATTATACACACAATAGAAGTAGAAAAATAATAATGAAATAAAATTAAAAAAGAAATATATGTAAAATAATGAAAATCATGGTCCTGAAAATAAGTTTAATTGAATGCTTCTTAAGGCGAGCTTATCATGCAATCCCATATTAAAGTATATTTTGCAAATTAAAGTTAAAGTTTAAGTTCCATAATGCAAGATCATATTAAGTACGCATATGTCAATAATAGTTTTCAGTGGAAAACTAAGGTTTAAACTGATTGTTGTCAATTTACTTTTTTGATTAGATTAATCATGTGAAAAACAAAAAATTAAAACTAATGTTAATCAACATACATCTTAGCTAAGAAATATTTATGAAATCCTATGTTAAAATTGTATTAAAAAAAGATCAAATTCTTGAAATTTTATAATTGGACCATTTAAAAGATTTAAAATTAAAATAAATAATTATATTAATTTAAAAAAAATTCATCTTTTCAAACTCAATAAATATCCATTATATTCTTCAATATTTTGCTTCTCAATTCATAACGCTTGTCATTTAAAACTCATATTATTTTAACTAAATTTAAAGATGGTCTAAATAATTGTATTCATTTAATATACTCAGGTGCTTTTTAAATGTTTTAATGGGTCTCGTTTTATTATCTCAATGTTACAATTCTGTCGAGTAATAACCTCTCCAAATGACAAACTTAAAGTTTAACTATATGTAAAACGCTGCAAATAATTGCACAATGGCTTATTTTTTCCAAATAACAACATTTGGGTATAACTGTTTATATACCTGTTGATAGGCAATGAAGTAATACTAAAGCAATAATTCAAAGGATAATAAAACGTAAGCTCTCAAATTATGATGGGGGAGTAATTTTTTTTTTGTCGATTACAAAGGTTCATTGTTAAAAATAATAAACCAAAGATAAAAAATTTTCTAATAAATATATCTTAAAATAAAAATATCTTTAGCCGAAAATATTAGGAAACTTATTAATCTACATTGCATAAATATTAATTTTTAAGTGGATGGATCAAATCCAGATTTGCCATTATTTAATGAGAATGCGTAAAAATTTGGTTCAGTTAAAAAAAATGTTCCCTTTCACTAGGAAGAAGGAAAGAGCCTTTTTAGACTTTATTGATGTAACGACTTAACCCTGTGGCCCCGCATCTCGGGGCGAAAGTTTCTCACGATATCCGGAAATGCGATGGGGCTTGATAATTATTGATCCGAGGATTCGTGGTATGTGAGTAGAATAAGATGAAATTTAAAAATTACATTTTCAATTTTCTGGAAATTGATATGGCTGAACAAATCTTTTTAATGAGAAATGATTATATTTACGAAAATGTTTTTATACACTACCTCATTTTCTTGCACTACCGTGATAAAATATTACAAATTAATGTTCAACCATGAACGATTCCTAAAACTCATATGATATTTCATTCTTATGAAGAACAAAAAACCTTTCATTTTTTGATTGATCATGTGTTTAATTCTCAGAATAAGTAAATAATGAGTTTTTTTTCTTTACTGAAATTTACAGGGTTTTTTTTAATACAAGGGAATATGCTGCAGGACAAAATACATGAATAAAAATCTGGTGCACGCAACCCACGACTTTTACTTACCTCTGTTGCTAAAATGAGTTTAAGAATTTTTAAATACATTTAGAGATTAAAGTAAATTGTTAAAGAAATAATTAAATTGTGTTTTAATATGTGTTTTATTAAATTATCAATTTTATTTTTATCTACGACAATCTGTTTGTTTTATCGGCTCTTAAGCACCCATCGTTAACTTTCAGAATTTTGTGTATCAGATAATATTTTTTCTAAAATCTTTCCCTTTCTAATGGTATATTATACCTCTATGTTACTGTTCTTATTATCAAAGAAACAAAAATTAAATGAAAAAAATATGTTAGCACTTTTCTCGTTTAGTTGTTTATCAAATTCGCACAACTTACATATTATGCTGTTATTTATCAATGCTAACAAGATAATATGGTTATTTTTATAGAATATACAAAATTAGAGGTACTATAGAGGAAGAACATTTAAAATATCGGCATTTATGCCCTGTCAGACTATTTAAATCAGAATGAAACCTATATTATATTAAAGCCCATTAAATTTTACATCCATATAGCGATTTTAATCAAAATCGTAAGAGCTGTTTTTAAAGAAATCTTAAAAAGATGCAAAATGCATGGTATAAAGTGGCTCTTCTGGTTAATTAATTTCTCGATGAAAAAGTTAATGTAACATTTCGGGTGTATAGAAATTTCAGTTTCATAGGCCTTTTCGTTTTCGCCCGGGAGTTACTATACACACACACACACTCAAACCTTTTTGCGGGACTTGGTCATTTGGACTCAGGAGACCCTAAAACGTGTATTTCTGTCAAAAACTGGAAATCGAGAATTTTCACGATCGCAATACTTTCCCTTACTATATATTTCATATATAGGTAAGTGAAAGTAAAAGGAGTGGGTAATCTAAACCAGGTCTCGGGGGATTATTAGAAATATAAGATGAAGCAAGGATAGAAATTAGTGGGTTAGAGTGGAATCGGAGTTTGTCATGGTAGGAGTGATGCCTGGTTTGGGCCAAATTAACAAGGCATGGCATTAAAAGCATTAAGGTCATAAAGGTCTGTGTTAGCATTAAGGAGTTAAATAATGATTAAATTATAAAGTGTGTTTGTGGATTCATTTTCTATTCCAGTTTCACTACAATAAATATTTAAATAACAATATAATTTCTACTAGTATTTTAATAACTGGCTAATACCAGATCGATGACGTGCCATTATGTGGAGTAAGGAAGCTCAGGTTTTCGCCAATTAAAGAAAAGAGTTGGTAATTATAATTTACGTACACGATTTTGATGTATGAATATAGATTAGAATAAGTTTCCAAAATATTCTTGTAAAAGATAAAGATAGTGAAACAAAAATAAATTAACTCTAGTAAAAGAAATGTCTGAGTGTAAAATGGTTTTCAAGGAAGTTAACATTAACTGCTCCGTAATTACCGAGAAAGAAGGGACTTTTCTTGTAACAGTAAATTATAGTTAAATACTGTTATTTTGTTAGCAGTATTTAAGTACATGTCGGTCCTCTGATGTTTGCATGTTTCTAGATATTATTTACATTTTCTACTGGTAGATAATGGAATTATATAGTTACATTTTTCTTAACGTTACTGAAATGATAATTTTAATTATTAAATGTATAGTGTGGTAATTATTTCATTAACGAAGATAAGCTTGAAGTGATCTATTCCATACGGTTAATTATTCCTAATAAAACTTTTTTTTGTGTTCGTGGTTAAATCGTCGGAAGATATTTAAATAAAGAGATACATCTTGCTTTAAACTAATAATTTGTTAGGTGAAGCTCAAAGTTTAAATATAAAATTGGAGGCTGATAATTAACAACACTGTTTACTTTAATTATGATGCACTACGTTTCGGCTATAATGCCATCTGTTGGTTGGAGAACAATTTTTATATAAGGTGAGTGGGTAGTTACACCCAGAAGCTTCATGTCTGGGTGTAAGTACCCACTCTCCTTAAGATTAAAATTGTTCTTGGACCAGAATATGGCATTATAGCATAGTGCATCATAATTAAATAAAGCGATTAATAATTAAATAATATAGTGTTTAATTAATAAATATAGTCATAATTAAATAATATAGCGTAGTGCATCATAATTAAATAAAATAGTGGTGAAGTTAATTATCAGCCTCCAATTTCATATTAATAATTTGTCCTGTGCTATTCTCATAGGTATATTGTTTACTTGTATTGTGTAAACAGTGTTTTATATTTTAGTATGTTTCATCCTCTCAGTTTTAGCAAAACATTTTTTATTATTTCAAATTTTAAATAGTAATGCTATTCCAGATTAAGTCCAATATTTGTTCACATATATGCTAAAAGAAATATTTTTTTTTCTTTTCAATAATTGGAAATCTTCTTAATTTAAATATGTAGTGAATTCTTGTTCTGGACTGCACGACTTAACGGGATTCTTCTTGTTACACTTTTACATAAAACACTTTTTGATAAAACTTTAAGTTAAATAAGTATACAGCAACTATAATATCTGTAGATAACAATTAGAAGAAATAACGATTTAAGTTTGACATCTCTCTTCACAATGAGCTCTGAATTGAAATGATGATAGTAGATTTTCAACGCTCTCGAAAGGTTGTACAAATCTTGGTCAAGGCAGTTCAATAATTTCAACAGCGACCTTTATCTTCATGATCTTTGACTTTTCTCAAAGGAAATTGTAATTGATTAGGTTCCTTCATCTGTTACTGTTTTTTTAGTCACAGGGCTCATTTATAATGGGGTTCTCATAGATTCAACGACAAAGCATGCCCTGGTAATTTCTTTTTTATAATATTTTATTTCGTTTTATCTTTATTAAAATTCACAAATATTGGGTTGATGCAAAATTAATGCAGGTTTCCTCTATTGCAATATCTTAATTCCAATTGTGTAAACAAAGCTAATCCTAACATTGATCATTATTATACCAAAACAAACCTTATCTAATACCCTCTCTTTCACCATGAATTTGTTTAGTAAAATCGTTTTGTTCAGTGTGTTCAAAGGTCTTGAATCGAAAATGTCAAAGTGCGATTTTCGTCAAATTTATTTTTACGAATTTAAATTAGGGCGCAGCGCTGCGCAAACGGCTCGTAATATTAATGAAGTGTGGGGTCAGGGGGCTATTAATGAGTGCACGGTGCAGCGTTGGTTCCAGAAGTTTCGCAGAGGAGATTTCGACCTCGAAGACAAGGAAGTTCGGGGCCGTCATCTTGCTCTGGACAACGACCAGCTGAGGTCAAAAGTGGAAGAAGACCCAACCAAAACCACACGAGAAATGGCGGCGGAACTCGGAACTCAAAAATTGCAACGTCTTTGCCCAGCATTGATGAATCGGAAGGGGCCGATCCTGCTCCACGATAACGCCAGACCACACGTAGCACAACCAACGCTTCGACGACTGCACGAGTTGGGCTACGAAGTTCTCCAACATCCGCCTTATTCACCTGACCTCTCTCCTACAGACTTCCACTTTTTCAGGCATCTGGACAACTTTTTGAGGAGAAAAATTTTCAAAACCAGGACGACATTGAAAATTCTTTTCGTGATTTCATTGAGTCCAGGGATTCGGATTTTTTTTCTGGTGGAATAAGAAAGCTTGTTGAACGTTGGCAAAAGTGCATTGATTCAGATGGAAATTATTTTGATTAAATACATATGGTTAAAGTAAAGATATGGCGTATTTACAATACCTACTAAAAACCTGCATTAATTTTGCATCAACCCAATAATATCATAAAGTATAAATGAAATGTTAAAAAAGAACATAATTTCATAAATAAAGGATAAAAACATTCTTATTAAAAAGGAAAGTAAAAAAACAAAACATAAATCTTAAGTTCTGAATAAAAAAAATATATATGTATATACTCTTCTCACACAGTCCCGCATGCCAAGAAGATTGAATCCGCTACATGCTCATTTTAGGTATTATTTATCTAAGTGCCTTTTATGAAATTCTGGCAGAGCTTCAAGGGTAATGGACTTGAAATTGTTCGATGCTTATGTCGGGAGGAATCTAAAAATCAGGTCTTAAAATGTTGTGTCTTAAAGCGGTCAGGAGATAGTTGGATATTCAGTAAGAATAGAACTTACAGCCTTATCATTGTTGTATTTTGTAAAATAATAATTTACATAATAAGTTATAGATGTATACTGGCCGTATATTCAATATTCTGTACTGTGTCTGTCAGCTAGCTCCATTTGTATAGGGATTAATTACCCTAAAAGCAATAAATAAATTTTAAAAAAATATAGCTCTTATAATAATAATAATAATAGGCTTAGCGAACCCGAAGGTTCGACGCCGATACCACCAAATTCCGCCTACACAGACTCGTCCAATGTTCACCATTCAAGCCCAAGCCCCCGAGATCAGCCTTAACGCAATCCTCCCATCTACGCTTCGGCCTACCTTTCGGACGCCTACCAGTCGGCTCAGCAAATACCAACATTCTCGGAATCCGCTCGCCATCGAGCCCAACAACTTTACTCGCCCATTTGAGTCTCCGCGATGCAATCAGCTCAATTATATTCACATGATACAAGTGCCGCAATTCCTCGTTGTATAGCTCTTATAAATAATAAAATTTAAAAAAATATATCTCTTCTTACACTTGAAAAATGATTGTTTAGAAAGCGCTTGGTGATTTATTTTTTAATAAAAATCATTTCCAGTTCTTAATGTATAATTTTGATTTTAGTGTTATATGGGTTATTTTTACTGATTTTTAATTAATTTGATCCATTAATTTTTTTATTAAAATATAGGGTACCGACCCCTGTTAACTTATGATTATTGTTATGTGTAAAAGTCAGTATTTTATACTTAAAAATCCCAGATACTTCAGTAATTATGGTAATATAAAATGATAAGACTTTCAGAAAGTCTGGCTCTTGTATTCTCAGACAAATAACATGTGTTGGATAATATTGACAGCAATCATCAAAATCAAAACATTAAAAAATAATTCTTTTGTTATCCTGTAAGTTTTAATTTAAATGATGCCCCAACAATCAGCCATGGATAGAGGAAATAAGTTATCCTCCTGTCTAGATTATTTTCGCCTTTTCTTTTTTTTTTTTTTTTTTTTTTTTTTTTGTCTTTTTTTACGATGCTCAGCTCAGGGAAATATAAAGTTAAAAATTTTGTCAGGAGGACCGAAACATAAAGTGGATTAAGTCGGCTGTCATTCTCCCCAAACAATGGACCTTACTTTAATAATTTTTTTTTTTTTGGTGAATACATCATGTTGTAATTGGATTAACGTGTTTTTTATCCCACACTTCGCTTCTTTCCTTTTTTGTTTCGTCGCTTATAGAACTGTTTTCATGAGAAACATTTATCATGCGTAAAAACGGCTTATTTCTATAGAACAACACGAAAGAAGTTTTAATTTTTTTTATAACCAGTCCTTTATACTGATATATGTTTTCAAAAATTTCTTGCTTATTTATTGGTCTTTTTGTAAATTGAAATTGTACTGAATTGAGCAATTGTAGTGGCAAAAAAAAAAAAAAACTTAAAGTAATGAATATTTAATGATATCTCAAGAATACTATAAATCTGGGTGATATGGATAACAAATAAAGCAAGATCTTTACATTTAAAATAAATAAATAAAAGTATCTCTTATTTATTAAATAATTTTTTTAGCCTAGATAAAATGCTTGATAATTTTCGGTTTATTATTTTCAATAATGAAACAGTGTCAACCAACAATATAAAATCAAACCTAAATCTGAACGGATGTAGTTGCATACTGTAACACCACAATATACAACTTAACCATAAATTGGATTTTATGGAAAAAATCACAAAAAGAAAATATTAGAATTATCATATAAACAAATAAAATATAATTAATTTTAAAACTAAATCCAGGCAACTTAGTTACCACTATGCAGATCCAATATAAACATTTAAAAAATATGATATATGCGAGGGATCTTATTAAAAAACAAGGGAGTGTGTATAAATATGTTATCGTTTATTTGATTGTTTATTCATTTAACGTCACTTTTATGCTACTATGGGTGGGTAATCGGACAATGCTACAGTGGGAGTTCTAAATTATCTCAATCCAGGTTTGATTAGGATAGGGATCTTTAACGAGTACCTGACATCGCACTGGCTGGGACCACCTTTTTACATCCCCTCCAAAGGACGGCATAACTAGGTATTTATCCTAGCTACCCGCAGGTTTGAACCTGCGACCTATGGCATAGAAAGATGTTATGCTAGCTCCTATGCTATGGGCGATCCTCCTCTCCCTTCATATATTATTAAATTATTCTAAGCTTAATCTGTAGGGGAAAAAGATTAGCTCATTGAACTTTTTAATTATTAAAAATAAAATTACGAATGTATATAAAAAAATTTTAACTTTAGAAATAATAAGAAACGTTAATTATTTATAATGAATTTTAAAATATAATTCATGTTTAAAACGAAATTAATAGTAAAAAAAAGCTAAATTCAAACCCATATATTATAAATACTTATAGATATATTTTTGAAATGTAAACTATCTATATCTTAACACAGAAAGAAAATTTAAAAACAGAAACGTGGTGCATGATGATATCTGTATAACGCAGAACAATAATCTGGTTTATTTTTTTATATTTAAATTAGAAAAAATATGTAACAAATTAGAGAATATATACATTTGATACCACGTATAATTATAATCTCTTATATTCTTACAATTCTGTTTTATCTTTTGCTATTATTATTTTACGATATAAATATTTTTAGTTTAAGTTCCAAAAAATATTCATTAGAAACAATTTTTAATGAGATATATTACAATTTGTTTTATTATGAACAATTATAATAATGCTTAAGATCACATTCATACAATATTTACAGAATAAACAAGCATAAAGCCAAATTATATAAAAGTAAATAAACTAATGAATAAAATAACAAAATATATAAATACAAGGTTTATTAAAACCCAAATATATATTAAATGCAAGTTTTGTTTTAATTTATAATGTTAGTGGCGAATTCTATTTTTTATGAAGACTTACCCTAAGACACATTTTTTTATTTTTGTTCCGTAATATCATTCGAATGGGACTTCCCGAAATTGGAAAAACTTTATTAAACCATTAGGTTTAGACTGTTTTCAAGCTTCTATTGTGCATTTTTTTTCCGATTAGCACTGTCGTCAGCTTATGATCCGAGTTTTGTCGTTCTTGTATACACCTAATTTTCTATTGGTTCAGTGAAAATAAACAAAATTCTTGTGAGGCTAGTTAACTTTAATAAAAACCTTTATATTAAAATAATTATTTCTGCATTTAAAGAAAAGGATCCGTTGAATATGAGACAACAAAGGTCAAAGACCATTTTTATATCGCGATAAGATATGGTAATATAAAACAATGGACCCTAGCAGTAATTTAGAGGGTTTTATTTCATTTATGAAAATCCGACGGTTGGTTCTATAGAGGCCTTGCGGTTAAAAACTCGACCCGGCTTGGTGGCCCTGCCGATTCGGAGCAGAGGGAATAGCAAATGAGGCAACTTATAACTTACTCAGATCTCCCTCCTAACGAACGGCCGTCGATTTTTTTTTTCGTCCGCTAAGAGCAGCTCTTCAATGGAATAAATTCGAAATAAATGTGCAAAGCATTACTAAAATATATAATATATATATATATATATATATATATATATATATATATATATATATATATATATATATATATATTATATATAGATACATACATACATACATACATACATACATACATACATACATACATACATACATACATACATACATACATACATACATGCATACATACATACATTCAACTTAACAACAAATATAACTGGGCTCTAATCTTACAGCAATTTAGGGGATCTCTGACAGGTATTTATAGATCAAAATGTTTACAAAGGGCTGTAGTCCAAAAAAAAAATTGTATATACAAATTTAGACCATGAGTATGGGACGCATATTTATTTGATACCAAATTAAGTTTCAATGGGGCAAAATGGATATTTAAAGTTAGATGTGAATTGGTATACCTCAACTATAATAGATTTTGGTCAAATAACAATGTGATTTGCTCGCTTTGTAATAGAAATGAAGTAGAAAATCGTTTCATTTCTTCGCCACTGGGGCATTTTTATCTGAAATTAGAATAAGGTGTTTCGGAAAGAATTATCTAAACATCGATGAAGTAAAAAACCATCTTAATGGACAGAACTGTATGGCTGTGTATAAATATTGTAAAATAGCATGGCCTTACAGATATAAACTTATAAAATAATTTAACTAAATATATATATAAAAAATAATAATAATATATATATATAAAATTGTTTATTATTATTGTTTTTTTGTTTTGAGCCTGATAATGAAATAGTTGAGTCAGTGAGTGAGATTGTTTTACTGTTATTGTGGATTGCATTGTATATGTATATATAGTTACTGTTGTATAAATTGTAAAATTGAAAAGGTCGGCTCCGGTCTAGACGGTCTAAAAGACCATAGTTCTATTTTTTTTTTTTTTTTTTTTTTTTTTATATTTTTTGTTGTAATATGCTAAAATAAAAAAACAGTTATCTATCTATCTATCAATATATATATATATATATATATATATATATATATATATATATATATATATAATATATTTATTGACAAAGATTTTCACAAATCAGTCCTTCGCCATTGTAAATGCTTAACAAAAGTAATAACTAAACCAACGAATGTTCTCTATATTCAGTGCAATACGAAGAATTTCTCAAAGATAGAAATGTTATATTTTAACTCTTTAATTTTTAACAAAACAATGTACTATAACAAAAACTAAATCTTGTTCTGTATTATTTTCTATTTTAATTATATAAAATGACTTTATTGTGAAAGAGATTGAATAAAAATGATTAAATAAAAGTACATTACACAAAAACGAAAATGCAATACAATCTACTGTCAATTTTTTTTAAGTCCCCTCGGTACAGGAGTGAGATGAAAATACGATAGTTGCGAACCAACAACGTCAATTCTATTAGAGATTGAGGGAAGAAGACAAAATCAACAGCAGTACTATCAAATTAATTAAAATCATTGGCTAATTAAGAAATATTCATTTTAATATTATATATTCAATTCAACCAATTTTATTATTTTAAATATCTTTCAATGTTTGTTTTTTCCCTCCATATTCCTATTTAGTTTTAATATTTACTACATCTCTTTATTGACATATATATATATCTTTTGGATGATAGTCTATAGTTTTTTTTATTATATACAGTTTATAGGTCAATAATTGAGACGTTGATTTCCAAAAGGTACTAAAGGACATTTGTTTCGAAATTGATATTTTGACATATTTGTATTCTAATGGTTTAGTTTTATCTAGATCCGTCATCAGATTTTATCTAAATAACATAAAAATCCTTTAAAAATGTATTTGAAAATTGCATTTCATTCCAAAAGGTACTAAATCCACATTTCATTTCATTCCAAATGGTACTAAAAACGTTTCCTTCCAAAAGGTACTATATCCTATGTAAACAGATATAACCTTTCTTTCATTTCCTTCCAAAAGGTACTATATTTCCTACTATACGGCAGAAGCACCTAACCTCGTAATATATTACCATTAATTTATTGTTTTCTTTATTTTGTGCATTTTTATTGGTTCATTTATTACGTCTTCAATGATTATTTTGATCAATTGTTTTAACCTAATAATCAGTTTTAGGCTGTTTTAAACAACTTAGTTGCGTCGCTTTGGATATTGTAGTTTGTCAATTAAATTAAGTTTTTTCATAGTATTTCTTCTTGCAGCAACATAAATTTAGTTTAAAAATTTCCAGAAACTCGCATTTTAATAGAATAATGGTATTTGATTCAGCAAATAGTTGGAATTAGCATTCCACGAACTTGCTAAATATGTGAGAAAAAACGTGCCTGATCTAACTAGTAGTTGATTTTATTATGTAATATAAAAGCTCAAAAGTTATTTATTTATCAGTTTCTGTAGTTGAATATTGTTTACACGTAGTTAATAATATAGATAAATTTGATAAATTCACACAAATAGTAATACAAGTTCAAAACAAATAAATATATAAATTGTCCTTTGAATATTTACTTTCTTTATGAAGAATAAATAATCAATGTAATTAACCCACAAGGAAATATATTTCCCAGTGTGATGAAAGGGAAATATACATAACGTAGTAATAAAAAATATAGACGTTAGTTATCGGTAAGGTGTCATGAAGGTGACTGATACCAACTTATTGCGCGTTATATTCTTCCAAAAAGTACTATATCCTTTTTAATTCTTTCCAAAAAGTACTATATCCACGTTTCATTCCAAAAATTACTATATCCATATTATATTGTTTAAAATCATCGGAAAAGTGCGATAATTTGGAAAAATGAGTTGGCAACACTCTTAAAAATCAACTTTTGATTTTAATAAAAAAAAGAATCACGTAAATTGGTTACATAATAAATAAATGACAGATTTTTGCGTTTCCTGTAAAAAAATTTAAAGTGGATATAGTACCTTTTGGTAGTCAACGTCTCAATTGTTGATGTGTCAATTGTATTTTGGTTTAAGTTAATTTTTTTTCTTACTCACTCGACTTTTATATATCGACTAACATTGCCGTGCATATGAATAAAATTGAAATTTATTAACCAGAACAGTTAGTATTTACAATAGATTAACATGGGATAGGATTTATATTGAAGATATCCATCCTATTACCATAACAATAGTGACTTATAATAGGCATTAAGAGCGAGTTAGTAACAGTATCTACCATCTTATTGTACTTAGCAATGGTTTATTAGTCTGGCCAAACTATTTCAGACAATCTACAAGCATTTTCGAAACGTTTTAATACTATGGAAATGTTCACTTACATAACCCGCTCAAGGTAGTAAAAAAGATAAATTGAACATTTACTAGTAAAGGTTATATGGACAAATTATAAAAAATAATTAATCTCAGCATTATAAAAGAGTTTGATTGAAGAAGAATATGAAAACCTTTTCGATCTCTTTTCAGGAATGAATGTATTGAGATTGAGTATTAATCAAGAACAAATGGTAGTTAAGTTTAAAAGTAAATTATTTATAAATGATAATGAAATATTTATTTCTCATTATCACAATAATTTAAAGGAATAAACATATACCTGTAGTAGTGAATATAAAAGCAAGCCAAAATAATCTAATGCTTGAATTCCTTATAAAAAATATATATAATTTTGGTGTTCGTACTCGTTATTGTAAAAAAAATATTTTATTTATTCAAAAGTTACAAAATATCGATAATAACACTTTAAAAGACAATAATGACAATCTTGATAATAACAATATGGCTATACTAGATCTGACATAGATCACGTACCGTAATTACTGCGAGGACTTGAAGAAGTGATCCCTGGGAGAAGGGACAGGGTATATAAAGGCTAATAGGACTGCTGAATAAGATTCAAGGAATATGGTGTGATCTGCAGGTGCACTATGGCCTCATGGTGGCGTGACTCCTCCGTCCTTATGAGAGTGAAGCCCACTGAACTCTAAATTTAAGGATTTGGGACGGTTTGTCTATTCTGTAAATATTGAAACCAAGCTCTGGCTCTGCCATCAAAACATTCAGGTGGTTGAGGATGGGTACTTGGATTATCATTTGAAGGATTAGAACACAGTAATTCCAGTTTACAATACTGACGATAAAGATTATAGCATAGAAGATATAAACATATTACATAAAATATATAAGAAATAAATTGGGATACAGTTATATCATAAGGTTCTAATTCTTCTATTTCTATATTACTTAAGTCTATTTGTTGTAATTCCTCAAAAGTAAAATTTGTTGATACAATAGTTTTATTATTAACAGAATGATAGGAAATAAAAGGAATATTTACATTGTCAGCATAAGAAAGTGGTACATTTATATTTACAAATCTCTCTTTTTCATTAAGATTAAGGAGGCTAGTAGATGGTAGATGATACATTTGTGTGTTTGTTACACTAGTTGTTACATTGCTAATATTAAAGGTTAAATATTGGTGTAATGTGGGTATAAGTTTGATTATAGGGTTTGTTCTTATTTCTACAGCTTTACAATCATTTAATTCTATATTCTTACATAATTCTAAAATACATTTGTCCTTAATCTCTATCATGTCTTTACAGTAATGATGATTATTGAATTTAATACAATTTCCATTGTAAAACGAATTTTTAAATCTAATGATTAGTTGTTCTTTAATCTTTAGAGTAATGACTTTATTATTCCTTGTAACTGGATATGACATAGCATAATAAGTTGTTTTTGGCAATGATTTCAAAGGGATTTTAATAAAATAATAAATTAATCCTGTATCTGATAGGGAACAAAATGTGGAGCTAAGTAACCAGTTTAATTCTACATTTTCTGTGATTGGTTCTCCGAACGGTATGCTTAATTGTTCTAGTTCTCTAGTCGTTAATATGCTTGGATGGGTAATTCCTAATTTACATTGTTCTAAGGAAAATTCTATATCATTTAATTGATTTTCTACTAAATCTAATACGGCTAATAAATCATGATACATTAACTTAGTAAGAGCTAAATCTGTAAAATTATTTATTTTTTCTATACTATCCTTATATTTATTTAAAACAATTATTTCTTTATTAAGTTTAGATGTTAATTCTTTATTTAATCCTAATCTAACATTTTCATTATGCTCTATGTGATACATATTTCTCTCGATTTTATTTAAAATATTATCATACTTTTCTTTGTCATCGGCGTCCATATTGCCGGTGAGCCAACTAATAGCATTGCCTAGTCCGTTAATTAAACCTCTTTTTGATCGGTTATTCCGATTTATATTTACAATATGATTAATTTTTTCTAATATCTTGTTATATTTTTGTTCAATAATATTATGCAAAGTTTTATATTCATTACTAATTGTTAATACGTCAATGCTAATCTTAAGGGTTTGAATTTCTCTTGTTAAATTTGTAAGATTCTTATAATGTAAAAATGTGTACCAATCTTCAATTATAAAAGATGGATTAATTTGTACGATGGATGCTCCTGGTCCGTCAGATAAATCTTGTATTAGCAGGGTCTGTATCTGAACCGTAAGCGCTGCGATCAGAAGATACTTGAAACAATTCGTCGTCGAACTCAAAGTCATCTTGGCTGACTCCTGTAACATTAGACGTTTCTATTTCTTTTATGACATTCTCAATATCTTCATCAGTTATTTCTGGGTTTTTTTGACTTGTACTAGGTTTATTATTATTATTATTTGATTTCTTTTTCTTAGTGACCTTTTTCGGTCGTTTGACTTGATCAGGGTGGAGTTTTTTCTTTCTACCTTTATTTCTATTTTGAAATCTTTTATCAACATACTTTCCTTTTTCGTATTTAGGATCTATTTTCTTTTTCTGTTGTCTCTTTATATACACATCTTCCGGGATTTCTATGTCTTCTCTATTTTCATTTAACTTGCCTATTTTTCTCTCTTTATTTTGTTCTATACCTTTCTTAGTTATTTCGAAAAGCTGCTTCATTTTCCGATGGTACTCATGAACAAGATATTCTTTTATTTCCGGGGATTCATTATAAGTTTCATTAGTGATACCGAAAGTTATTTCGTTAGGGGTCATTTTAAGATCTTGATTAAGGGAATTATTATATGCTGTCGTTGCTTGCTCTAAACTTATCTTCCTCTTTATCATCTTTGTTTTCTATGTTTATAAGTCTTAAAATTTCTAATAACGAAGAGCTTGCTCGATTAAGCAATCCAAGAGAGTTAGGGTGATTGGGGGTAGTATAATGTAATTCAATATTTAAGTAGTTTAGAAAATCTTTAAACAAGTTATTGTCGAATTCTCTTCCGTTGTCACATGATATTTTTTGGGGTTTTGGAAAATATGCTAAATATTTTTTCAATACTTTCATGCTTTCTATGGCATTATAACTCGTTGCGTAATAAGAAAATATTCTTTTGGAAAAAGTATCTACTATTAAATAAATGTAATAATTACTCATGTGTAAGGTATCAATCATTAAATCTGTAAAGGGTTTCTCAGGTGTGGGAGTAATTTTAAATTTTTGTTTTATAGGTCTTCTATCGTATTTGCCTTTTCCACATGTGTCACATTTGTTTATAATTTCTGTGATATGATCTTTCATATTGGGCCAATAAAATTTGGTTTTCAAAACTAAATATGTTTCATTTATACCTCTGTGGCATGTCTTGGCGATATGATAATCAAGGATAAGTAATTTCTGGTCTTCCGTGTTCTTTACATCTGGCAATAGTTTATAATATCTTTTAATTCTATTTGTGGGAAATTTTTCTCTAATGAGTGATGCAACTTTATTAAATAATGCATTATACCAATTATTTTCACTTTCTATAGAATCTGATATGGGTGAGCAGTATATGCCGTAAGTTATATTTGGTCTTAAGATTTCTAAAAGTTTTTCTTCTATTTCAAAATCTTTTTCATGATAAGGCCAAGTAAATTCAATTGTTGTTCTTTGCTTATTATTGAATATTGTTTCGCGTTGAATTTTCGCGTGTCCCTTTTTTATTATTATTTGATTTTTCTCAACATTTACTGGTCTAGATTTATCATCAACTATTAAGATTCTGTTATCGGAGGATTCTGTGGAGTGCTGCGTTGCTAAAGAAGATATATCATCTTGAATTATTTCTTGGTGTTCACCATTATTATTTTCTTCTATGTTTTCATCATTATTAATTCCTTCTAAGTTTTCATTGTTAGCTTCTTCTTGGGTTTCTTCTATTCCCATTTCTTGTAATAAATCTACGATTTCTTGTGAATAGTTATTAGGAGAATTTTCTGTATGAAAAATATCAAATTCTGGTTCTTTTAATTTCCTTTCTTCAATAGGGTAACGGGATAAATGATCGGCGACTTTATTAGCCTTTCCTTCAATGTATTTTATGTCATATTCGAAATCTTCTAACAATAATTTCCATCTAATTAATCTGGCGTTCTGTGTTTTACACGTTCTTAAATATTCTAAAGGTTTGTGATCTGAATATATGAAAAATTTTCTACCGTATAAGTAGGGTCGAAAATGATTGCAAGCCCAAATAATGGCTAAACATTCCTTTTCCGTTGTTGAGTAATTTTGTTCTGCTTTATTAAGTGTTCTGGATGCAAAACATACAGGGAGTTCTTTTCCATCTTTCTTCTGTGCTAATACTGCACCAATGGCGAAATTACTTGCGTCAGTTGTTAAGAAAAAGTCCTGATTGAAATCTGGAATTTGCAAAATGGGGCTACTACATACAAGTTGTTTCAATTTCTCAAAAGCGTTTTCATATAACTCTGGTTTGATTTCTTTTTGATCTTTTCGAAGACATCTCGTTAATGGGGAAGCTATCTTTGCGTAATTTGGTATCATTTTCCTATAGAAACCAGTTAATCCTAAAAAGCTTTTAATTTCTTTTTCATTTTTAGGGAGTTTAAAATCTTTTACTGCTTTTATCTTTTCTGGATTAGGTTCTATGCCGCGTTCGCTGATAATATGTCCGAGGAATAACAATTCTTTCTTGCAAAATTCTGTCTTATCGAGCTGAATCTTTAAGTTATGTTTTTCTAACTTTTTAAGAGTTTCTTCTAAATGTTTCCAATGATCTTTGTAATTTTCAGAAAAAATTATAATATCGTCCATATAGACTAAAACGTTAATAGAATCTGAAAAAATGATATTCATGGCTCTTTGAAACGTTGCTGGGGCATTACTGAGTCCAAATGGCATGCGAAGGAATTCAAAGTGGCCTTGATCTGTAGAAAATGCTGTTTTTGGGATAGAACTTTCTTCGACTTTTATTTGATGGAAGCCTGAGCAAAGGTCCATTGCTGTAAATATCGTCGCTTTTCCTAATTTGCCTAAAAGGTCTTCAATATTAGGAATGGGGAATTTATCCGGGGTTGTTTCTCGATTTAATTTCCTGTAATCAATCACCATTCGTATTTTTCTTTTTCCTGATGCGTCTGGCTTTTTCGGGACAATCCAAACGGGAGAATTGTAAGGGGAATTGCTGGGTCTTATTATTTTGGATTCTAACATCTTTTTAATTTCTTCCTTAATATTTTCTTTGAATTGGTGGGGATATCTGTAATTTTTCGAATATATCGGGTCTTCGGTTTTTGTTTTAATCTTATGCTCCAATAAATCAGTGGCTGAAAGGGGATCATTTTCAGTCTTAAATACTGATGGATATTTCGATAATAATTTAATTAAATTTGATTTTTCTTGAGGAGGTATATGGTCGGTTCTGATTAGTTGGGGGATTTGTTTTATTATTTCATGGTTTCCTTTTTTATTAGAATCTGTTAATTCTACTTCTTCTTTTTGCAAATAGTATAAAGGTAAATATATGGTTTCGTTAACTTTACTGTCGATTATTATATTTTGATCATAGATGCCAGGTTTAATTTTAATCTTATCATCTTCATAGTCAATAAAATATAGATTTTTATTTTGTTCTACTTTTATCTGATTTTCGCCTTCTTTCAAAACTAATTTTAAAACTTCGTCTTCCATAATAAAATCAAACTCTGTATAGCGAGTTTTTATTTTGTTGGTTTCGAAATCGATATTAAATTTCATTTCCCTCATTGTCTCATTTCCTAGTAGTATTTCGTAATTGGGACTGAAATTAAATAGATAAAATTTTATTTTTTCGGGGTTTTTAAGAAAATTATTTCTGCAATAAACTGAAATAGATTCCGTGCCAAGTTCTTCTCCGGTTGCTGTTTTTATTGTAAAATTTTCTTTTTCTCTTTCAACATCTGGTGGTACAATGTCTGGTCTTATATAATTCTTCCAAGATCCGGTATCAATAAGCCATTTACGATTCGCGTGGTCTTTAACATAAGGCAGTTGGCTTTTATTCTCTTCTTTTATGTGTTTTGATTGTCTGGCGGGCCTTTCTCTAAAAAAGAATTATTTGGATCTAATTTTTCTAATTTCTCTCTTAATTCTCTGATTTCTTGGTCTTTCGGGTCTTCTTGCTGAATTTGGAAATTAGGCTGTTTCGGTTTATTCCCGAATGCGCTAACTGTTCTCATGGATACAGTTGGATTTTCATCTTTCTTATTATTATTATAATTTTGATTCCGGTATCGACCTGAACCGTTGAAATACCTTTGTTGTTCTTGACGGGGCCATTGTTGGTAATAATTATTATTATTATTATTCTGCCGGTAGTCTTGTGGAGGTTCTTGTTGTCGATATTGATGCTCTTGTCTTTGATTATGTGGGTTATACGGGTTATTGGGATTTTGCCAATTATTAAATCGTTTGTGATGTTTTTTATCGAACTTTTTCTTATGGTCGAAGCCTCTTTTGTAATCATGTTCTCCGGGTCTTCTCATATTTCCCGAATTTATGAGGTCATCGAAGAGTAGATGGTTCTCATTCTGAATTAAATTTCTCAAATCATCTAATGTTCTTAACTTTTCTGCTTTAGTCATAAGATATGTTCTTATGTGAAGGGGCATGTTAGTGTAAAAAAAATAAAGAATACTTTTCTCTAATGCGCTAATAATTGTTTCTCTATTTGGTGTGTTTTCTATCCGATGTTTAGAAATTATTAAAGTGCGGATCTTATCAATTCTTTGAAGGAAATCAAGAGGGTGTTCCTTATGATGTATTTTGTTATTAAATAATTCATGCGATAATTGTTCAATTGAGCGGCTGTCTCTGAAGGTTCTTTCGAGATAATTTAGTAATTCTTCAACACGACTAAATTCGCACGTTGTATTTATATAATCAGCTTCATCCGTAAGTTTTGCTAAAAGTTTACTTAATAATCTTTGTTCGTTTAGTTCCTTAAACGAGTTGTCCGGTTTACACACGATTTGGTAAACTTGTCTACAAACTGTCACGAATTTTAAAAGATTGTGTGGATTTCCATTAAAATTAGGGATATGATCGTAGTCTGCCGATTTAATTTGAAAGCTTGCCATATTTGTAGTTAATGTTAAATTATTTACTCGCAGGATTAAAGAATTTAAATAATCATCAGACATAAAATTACAATAGTAAAGGAAATTAACTTACAAAAATTGAGTACGCTGTCAAAATAATCTTCGACGGGGTGTGAAGATCTGTCCTTGAGCTGGATACCTGACGACAGTGAAGTCCGGCCAAGGTTGAGTGCAGATAAGAGACTTTGCCTGCGTTGCGAGATGCTCGGGGTGAGTGAACTCGTCCAGAATCTGAAGATCTCGAAGTTGGTAGTCCTCGGTAGGTAAGCCAAAATCTTGAGTCTTCACAGGTGAGGAATCCTAGGCGGTAGTCCTAATTCTGGATTTGCGGAAAAAGTTCGGATCTGCGGAAACTCGGTTCTTAAAACTGCGATAAAAATATGCAGTCCCGATTTTGGGCGCCAATTTTGGTGTTCGTACTCGTTATTGTAAAAAAAAATATTTTATTTATTCAAAAGTTACAAAATATCGATAATAACACTTTAAAAGACAATAATGACAATCTTGATAATAACAATATGGCTATACTAGATCTGACATAGATCACGTACCGTAATTACTGCGAGGACTTGAAGAAGTGATCCCTGGGAGAAGGGACAGGGTATATAAAGGCTAATAGGACTGCTGAATAAGATTCAAGGAATATGGTGTGATCTGCAGGTGCACTATGGCCTCATGGTGGCGTGACTTATTATTAAAACTTCTTGTTTCTCTGGAGTTCGATCGGGGCTTTAAGTATACTATAACGCGTGACTGTCCGTGCTTGTTGATAAAAGCAATACAGTTTTATCTGAACACTGTTGTATTGGGTTGTGTCACATGAAATGTCCGTTTTCAAGGTAAAGGTTTTTTTATTAAAAATACGATATGAAAACAAGATAATTTTATTAGAAGTATTTACCTTCTTTTTCTACACATTTTTCCCAACGTGACACCAACTTTTTTATCCCCCAACTGAAAAACTCTGAGCTTTGAAGTGAAACAAAATCTGAAAACGCACTTTTCACTTGATCATCATTTTCAAAAAGTTTTCCTTTGACGAAGTTGTCTAAATTCCTGAACAGGTCTGTTGGAGACAAGTCGGGAGAATGTGGTGAGTGCGGAACAACTTCGTAGCCCAGTTCTTTTAATTTTTGCTCAGTATATTTTGAAACATGGGGTCTGCCGCTCAGTGAGATCATGAGGTACCCATGTATCGAGCTTTTTTACTTTTCCAATACACTTTAAATGTCTGGAAACGGTAGATGCACTTGCATTTAGTTGTGCTGAGAGTCCTTTAACTGTTTGGTAGGGTTTCCTTCTACTGTATGTTTGAGGACATCTTGGTCTATTACGGACGGAGATCTTCCTCGGGGCAAGTTTTTCAAGTCGGTATCCCCAGCAAACCAACGGCGAATGGTCCGTTCATAAACGCTCCCTTCCCCAAACGCCTTGAAAATATTTCTAGCGGCCTCAGCTACTGAACGGCCGAGTTTAAACTCGTACAAAAATATTGCTTGAAAATCGCGTGTTTCCATGTTCATGTTTGGACGTATACTAAAAAGTGGGTTATTGATTGGGAAGCTAGCTAATGTTTATAATACAAAGGTAGAGGATTAGTAACTGTTTACTTTAGATATGTAAACATTCGGAAGAAAACAACAGAGACCTGCAAAATCCTTTATGTATTTCAGAAACTATATACACAATTCATGTGAAACAACCCAACAAATGAATCCTAATTTTTTTTTAATTTTTCGAAAAAAAATGTTAATTTTATATTTAACTTATAGTAAAATATTTTATGCTTTAGTGTATATCTTGATTTTATTTCGTCTAGATTATATCTGACAAAGTGAATTGTTATTTGGTTGAGTATTTCTCGTTAAGGCTTAGACCGGTTGTTTAAGGCATTCGTGAACTTTATTTCCTCGTACCCTCAAGAACAAATATAAGGAAAACTGGATCGTATATTTCGACATCATCTCTAAGCAGAACAGAATATATATCATATGAGTTTACACATTATTAATGTTGTTCAATACACACAATTTCAGTATATTTTAGAGATTTGAGTAACTCTGTGTGCTAGTAATAGTAGTAAGTGCTATGGTATATGGTATTAACAGTATAAATTTTATTCTTATTAAAAAAAGATCAGATGTGCCCACACACGAATTCACTTACCTCTGTTGTAAACTCAATTTAAGAACTTTTAAGTAAAAATATAAATGAAAAAAGAAAAAATTACATAGAGTTTAGATAAAAATATGTTTCATTAAATAATCTTATTATATTATTATCCACAACAATTTCATCACTCTTCTAATGTTATACTTCTGTTCGGAAAAAAAAAAAAAATACTAACAAATATCTCTTTACTCTTTTTTACTTTAGTTGACAATCATATTCGTTCAAATTGTGTATTTACTCGTTTTTTATCAATGTTAACAACATTAAATTGTTAATTTTTTCGAAACTACAAAATTAAACGTACTTTAAAGAAAGAAAATTTAGAATATGAGCATTCAAGCCTAGTGAAAATGTAAAAATGATACCACCATAATATAAAATCCTATTAAATTATTAATCTATAAACAGAATATAATCAAAATCGTTGAGGCTTTTTTTTAGAAAATAGCAAAAATGTCGAAAATGCATAGTATAATAAGTGACATATGGTTCACCGATTTTGTTGAAAAAATTTCCATAACATCTCACGCTTCTAAAATATTATATTTCTATTTCATACAAATTATCGCTTTCGAGCCAGACCTACCAAATACACTTTTTGCGGTACTTGTTCATTTGGACTCAGGGCATCCTAAAACGTGTATTTCCGATGAAAAATCGAATTCGAAAAATTTCACTTCATTCATTGCACTTTCTTACATTTTATATGTTGGTAAGTGAAAGTAAAAATAATAATTATGTCCAATTACTCTTATTATTATCTCTTAAAAATCTCAACTTAAACATATCTTTATTAAAAATCTAATATATTCTAAGTATTTTATCAACATAACTTAAATAAATATAATCAACCTAAACACATTTTTAGTATCCCTGTAATAAAACTTTCTCATTACCATTTTTATAAAAACATTATGCATATTTTTCAATTTAGCTTCCCACTCAAAAAATACTGAAGAGGATACCGCTATGAAGGTTGGACTATCACATAAAACGAGAACAAGACATTATCTTCCATCTCCCCTGGACTTTTCCAGTAAATTCTTTCTCCTCGAGGAAGGAATAAATGCTCTGAAGATTTTTTCGTTTAATGTCTTTATCCAACGAAATTTATTTTCAGCATTAAACGTGACATTCGTTACAATTGTCCGAGAGGGGATCCAGACAATTGCTCAACCGTGTTTTTTTATCTCGCAAAAATCCTCTTAAAATATTACCGATTCCGACGTATTTTTTTAATGGATACTGTGTTTTCGATGATTGTAGGGATGATATTGATAAATTAAATTTTTCATGATTACCATAATTTTTTATCTACATTATTGAAACAATTGGAACAATAAATTCGTATTTTAGGAGGACCTATTGAGTTTTTTTTTCTCACTTCAGTATCATTTCGCCACATGAAAATAATTAAGTCTTTATTAAGAAAGTGAAGCGTGATTTTAGTATACTTTTATTTTATAGGTACGATGCTAAAACGGCAAGGGATATTCATTAATGTTCCATTAATTCCATACTTCTTTAAGTATGGAAAGTTAATGAACTAAAAAAAAAAAATTCGAGAGGCAGATTTTATTCAGGAAACCCATTTTCTAAACCTTTTGAATCAATAACTTATGCCGCTTTTGTTTTGTCGAACAACTGTCCATAACATTTGTTGTTGTCCTGGAAGGTCTACTTTTCATCACAAGTAAAAATTCGGGACAGAAATGGATCGTTGTTATTTCAGCAAAGAATTAAGGCACATATTTAATAACGCTGTTTGTATGTTTTTTTTTTGGCATTTGTTTAACGAATGCGAGATCCACATTTCGAGTTTCTTCACCTTGAAGTGGTCAACTATGGTCGATTTACCTGGAAGACTAAGAGAGTCGTGAAAGGACTTCTTTCCTTGATGATGGTGTTCTATGAGCATTGTTGAAAGAAATCTAAAAAAAATAATTAAGGGAAGAAGTCCTTTCATGACTTTCTTTGTCTTATAGGTAAATCGTCCATCGATGACCACTTCAAGGCAATTGGAAAGTTGTAGAAACTCGAATGATGGATTCCTCTTTCATTGAAAGAACGCCAAAAAAATCATCGTTATGCATTACTTCTTCAAGGTCGTCTAACATGGAACTCGCACACAAGACTGAAACTGCAAGAAACTGACCGCCACTTTCGCTTACTTCAACATCTACTGGACAGACCTTCTAACCTTCCACATATCTACAAAATGCTCATCTATATCACCATCATAAGGTCTTTCTGGACATACGGATTTAAGCTTTTGGGCTCTACTAAACTATCAAATTCTTCTCGTATTCAATCCTTACAATCCAAAATCCTTTGAAAAATCCTCAATGCTCCTTACTTTGTCACGAATAAACTCATCCATATTCATATAAAGTTTCTTTAATAATCTATTCATTTTTACTTCTAAAAGAACTGAGGAAAGCCAAGCAGTATTTGATTACTGGTCAAGAAGTCTGAGTTTCTGAATCAGTGTGCAAGATCTGAAGGAAACCTGGGCAAAGTCACTGGAACTGAGGTGAATTTCATTTAGTTTTTAGCTAAAAACCTCCTAGCTTAAACCATGGTGGAACTATTTAAGGGATCTGTAGCGCCATCTATCATCCTCCTAGTTAGCAGTCCCCTAGTGCTTATCATTAATTATGATGTAGCTCTTGGCAACTTGTAATAACTACACCATAAATCATTTTATTCTTACATCCTTTTCCAAAAAAATTAAGAACATGATTAGTATAAATGCTCGTACTATATTGTATGTAGTACAATATGTTCATATGTTTTGCTACAAAGTGTACTACAAAGTCTACTTTTTGGTGATTAGTCGGGATTTTCTTACCGATTAGGTAAGAAATTCGCGCACTATGGTTGCTAAGAAAGAAATCATCAAAAGTCAAAGAGTGCTCCCCGTTCGGCAGTTAAAGTCTACCTCTACGTCAGCAAAAAGTAAGGTTATCTCAACTACTTCTAACATTATTGATTCTAAAAAAATTAGTGATGTAAAAGTCAATGAAGCACTAAGCCTAGAAGCTGGACCAAGCAATGTAGGAGAATGGCATCAAGTGTCCCCACGTAAGGCTGGATCTCCGAGGGCAGCAGTGACCACCGCTCAGGACAAACAGGTTAGCTTTCAATCATTAAATCCCTTTAGTGTTTTAACGACTGACGTGGATCCACAAGGTAATACTATCAACGAAGCCAGTAAAACTGAACCTCTGAAACCCCCACCGATTTATGTAAAATCAGTCAGTAACTTCAGAATGCTTTGTGACGAACTTACCAAAGAAGTAGGATCTAACGGATTTACATTGAAATCCGGAGCGAACAATGTTGTTATCATGTCTGAAAATTCTGATGGTTACAGGCGGATATCTAGGTATCTGAAAGAAAAAAATGCAGAGTTTCATACATATCAGCTCCCTGAGGATCGACCTTTTCGCGTTGTTATAAGAAACTTACATCACACTATAGGATGTGATTTAATTAAAACGGAATTAGAAGACCTGGGCTATCGTGTATTTGGTGTCCATAATATCCTTCATCCAAAGACAAAGACCCCATTACCCTTATTTTTTGTTGATTTAGAGAAAAACAATAAGAGTTCCGAAATCTTCTCGCTACAATTTTTGTATCATACAAAAATTAAAGTTGAGGAACCCAGAAAAAGAAGTGAAATTGCTCAATGCAAAAGGTGTCAATCTTATGGCCACACGAAAACGTATTGTAATTTAAAACCACGATGCGTCAAGTGCGCTGGACCTCATCTTACATCTAGTTGCAAAAAAACCCAAGACCAACCGCCTAAATGTGTGCTTTGTGAAGACGCTCACCCAGCTAATTATAGAGGATGCAGTGTGCACAAGCAATTGAAAAAACTTAGGCAGGGCCCAGCAAGACGTCTCTACTTTTATGGAGGACAGGAAACGAACCAGAGCTCAGTAGAAGAAAAAGAAGAAGCCATAACCTTCGTCCAGAGAAACAGATCAGTAAGTAATTTTGAGCCACCGCCACAATTACTAACTGACTGTGTTCAGGTTGCTACGCAACCAACATACTCACAAACCATGACCAGGACACCTAATGACGTTGTACCAATACCTAACCTCACAGCCCAAAATGTACCAGATGTGACGACACAACTTACTGACTTTATAAACGAATTTAAAAATCTTGTTACGCCCCTGATAAAGTTACTTACTTCGCTGTTGCAGCATGTCCTTCCGACCCTTATTAAATGAGAGGACTGAAAGTAATTCTTTGGAATGCCAACGGTGTCCTATCCCGTAAGAACGAACTCGAAATTTTTCTTAGCGACAATGACATAGACGTAGCCCTACTAACTGAGACTCACTTGACAAAATGTAAACCGTTTCATTTACCTTCTTATATTACCTACAGGACTGACCATCCTTCAAATACAGCCAAGGGAGGTACCCTCATTCTTATTAAGAGTTCAATTAGTCACCACTTTAATGCTTCTGAGGGCTTCGAGGATTTTCAGTGTACATCAATAATGGTTGATGTACTCAATTTCAATTTGAACATTGCAGCTCTATATTGTCCCCCTCGTGGAAATTTGTCTATTCAAACGTTTGAGCACTTGTTACATTCTTTGGGTAACAGATTTTTATGTGGTGGGGATTATAATGCCAAGAACCAGGTATGGGGTAGCAGGATGACAAACACCAGGGGCAGAGCCCTACACAATGCAATTCTTGCTAAGCGATGTAAATTCCTATCTCCGCCCTCACCGACATATTGGCCTATGGATGTTAATAGGGTGCCTGACATCTTGGATTTCTTCATCACTAAGGGATTTAATTTGCACCACTGTAACATCACTGACCTGACTGACTTATCTTCTGATCACTCCCCCCTTCTTTTAACTATAGATTCAAAACCGCTAATTAAAACTCCGCGACCAACATTAACGCCTGGAAAAATTGATTGGTGTAATTTTAGATTATACATTGAAAATTCATTGTCGCTTAATACTGATATACGGACACCAGATGATTTAGACGATGCAGTATATCACCTAACGCGAACCATTCAAAAGTCCGCCTGGGATTCTAATCTGCCCAAGAAAACGACAGACAGACACCAACAAAATTATCTCCCTCCAGGTGTTCGTCACCTTGTTATCCTGAAAAGAAAAGCTAGAAAATTATGGCAACAGACTCGTTACCCATCGGACAGACATAATTTTAATAAACTAACACGTCAGCTTAAAGAGGAAATAAGACGTTCAAAAACTGAAAACTTTAATAACTTCTTGAAACGTACATCGACTGGTGAGAAACCATTATGGAATTTGACCAAACGGATACTCCAACATCACGAAGTTTCTCATCCGCTTCGATATCCTGACGGTTCTTGGGCAAAATCAGACGCACAAAAAGCTCAATTGTAGGTGTTTTCCTTGACATTAGTCAGGCTTTCGACAAGGTTTGGCACGAAGGATTGCTTTGCAAACTGAAAATTTTACTTCCACCTACGTTCTATTTAATATTCCTTTCATACCTTTCGGATAGACATTTTTCTGTCAAAGTCGGGACCGAACTCTCAGACATTCAGCAAATTAAGGCAGGTGTACCTCAGGGCAGTGTTTTAGGACCAATATTGTTTAACATTTATATGTCAGATCTTCCCCAGCACAATAGGACTCTTTTGGCTACTTTTGCTGATGATACAGCTGTTCTTTGTTCAGATAAGGATCCTTTACAAGCGGCAATATCCCTCCAAAACCACCTTGATGAAATTTCTGCTTGGGCTTCTAGATGGAAAATAAAGATGAACGAGTCCAAGAGTGCTCATGTAGTGTTCACCCTGAACCACAAACCTTCTCCTCCCATTAACTTTAATAATATTCCAATTCCGCCTTCCGACGAAATTCGATATTTAGGTATTCACTTGGACAAAAGACTGAACTGGAGTACCCACATTCGACAAAAACGCAAAGAACTCAACAGACGATACGGTCTTTTATCTAGATTACTTGACAGACGCTCTAAATTATCATTAACCAACAAACTAACTCTTTACAAAGTTTTGCTAAAACCAATCTGGACATACGGGATAGAACTGTGGGGCTCTGCCAAACCAACAAGTATCCAAAGAATACAGTCCTTTCAGTCGAAAGTGCTGCGCAAAATAGTGGACGCACCGTTCTACGTAACAAATGACGTTATACATAACGACTTAAACATTCCGACTATTTCAGCCACTGCTACAGAACAATACAATAACTTCCACCAAAGACTAACATACAACACCAACCCTCTTACAGAAACATTAAAATGCTCTACGAATCCTTACAGCCCACCCCGACGACTACGCAGGCGGTGGCCAAGAGATATGCTGATCACTTAACGAACTCTGCTATGATGAGCCGCTGCTTCAGCAGTCCACAAATTTGCTTATTGCAAAAGAAATGCAGATGGCAAATTAAATTTTATGTCAAATTTTTTTGTTTTGTAATAAATTAAATAATAATATTGTATGAGTTTTCTCGAAATTATTAAAATCTTTAATACAGCTATCACAACTAATGTATTTTTCTCTTGCATTGGTTGGTACATTTGTGAAAAATTACATTCCTTTATTCTGTTTCGTTAATTTACTTGAAGCAAAATATATATTTTATGCATTTTAAGAGTAAGGATTCAAGAATATTATTATACTTTGAAATTTTTAATAAACTGAATTTCATAATTCTGGGGATTTCATACTTATTTCGTTTATTTTATATGTGTACATATAAATTTATTTTTGGTTTCATTGAAACTTTTCCCATTGTCATCGCATTGTTTTTATTGTTTTCCAACTCAATAAAATGTCTCAATGACCTGGGGGATTTTTCATTGATTCCTTTATAATAGAGATGATTGGTAGCAATTATAGCTACTTGCTCACTATCTCAAAGTCAAGTTTTTCCTTTCACTTTTAAAATTGAGATTTCAAGTAGGTCTACCAAAGCTTTACCTGTCATTTACATTCATATCAAAATTTTGTTTATTCCCTAATTATCTTGTTTATGAATGAAATACTATTGTGAGATAATAACTCTGCTCCTAGGGGTTTCGCGCTCTTATCACCAATGTGGTTAGTTTTTAGAGATAATTTTACAAGCCCTAATGCTCTTTCTGAATTTACTTTTTAATATGATCAAATGATAATACAGTTTTTAATCTGTACTCAAAAGATTTATTATACGGCGCCACACTGTTTTATCGCTTTGCAAAGTCATCGTCAAAATGGGATATTAAAAAAAATCGGGAAAAGCACATCATTCTAAAGAGCCAGAATCTACTGAGTTTAAGGAATTGGAACTGTAAAAAATTGTTGATTTCTGGAATGATAGAAGCAAAAGTTGTTTTCAATCCGTGAAACTCATTAGCAGTGCTATACACCGTTACTAATTACTCATCCCTTCTAGAATAGCCAAAAGTGGCAGAAACTTTTTGAAAGTCATATTATATTTTCAGACATTCTGCCCTACAGTGTCCTTTAATGATATCCCGCTTGTCTTGGTTGAACAGATCCGCTATTGAGGGCTCCTGCTAGACACACGTCTTACATTGAATTCGCATACAAAACTGAAAAGACAAGAAACTGCTCGATGTTTTCGGCTGCTCCAACAGTTATTAGACATACGCTAAAACCTTTCAGTTAACTATTTAAGACCCTTTTACATGAAAATTTTAAGGCTTATCTAGACCTACGGAGTTGAGCTTTTGTACTCTAAACCATCAAACTCTTTCCGTATCCAATCCTTACAATCCAAAATCCTTAACGCTCCTTACTTTGTCACGAATAAAATCATCCACAAAGATTTTAATATTCCATATGTTGCTGATTTGGCCCGTACCAGGTATCACTCATTCTATGAAAAACTTCACTCCCTCTCTAATCCATTAGTTTCAATCTTACTTCCCCTTCAATTCCTAATAATCCACCGACGCGTCTGAAAAGAAGAAGGCCTCGAGACTTACTTGCTTAGTCTCACTACTAAAGAGTGTTTACGCCACTTATTTCATTTGTCCTCATTTTTATTATATATTTAAATTCCTCAGAAACTTTCTTTAATATTTGTTATCATGTGTTTCGCATTATATCTATAAAGAAAAAAAAAACATATGTTCAGTACAGTTGGAACGGAGTGCGTTAAAAAGTGATTATTACCTAACCATTATACCTTTTACCTTGTTTTTTCATCTTTACCTTATACCTTGTACCAGGTTTACCTATAAAACATTTTAGAAATTACTTATTTATTTATTTCTGCGATCATCAACTTATCAGTTCTGCATAACATAAATTAATATCAACAAGCAAATCCTTGAATCAGCTTAGCTACCAGGTACAGCGTAAGGAGATCCTTAGGACGACCCCGCTGGCCCCAACAAAGAGTTCTGCCAACTGGCAGTTTCTGTACATGTTTTTCCATGTATATTATCATTAATCAGCATATTTACTTGTTGCATTATAATATACAGTTGTAAATTAAAAAAAAAAAAAAGTATTAAGATAAAGATTTTAAGTCCAACATAAACCAAAAGTGGGCCTCATCACCTTTTATGAATCATAAATTGGTTAATCATCAGAAATTATGATTCTGACCAAGTTCCTTAAAATGTCTACTAGCAGAAAATCCTCAGTAAAAACTAGTTACTCAGATAATAGTAGTAAATTGTAAAACAGTAAAAATATGGATCTATGAAAAAAAAAGTATTCTATTAAAGTATTAGTTTTGAATGCATATCCCTCTGACAGCTATTATTTTATCTTATAAATGACAATCTTATAAGAATTTTTAGCCTTAAACGTTTGTTTATGCATTTACAGGAACAAACATACTTCTAAAACTATTATTTATCACTTTTGATTAATCATTATCGTTAGGGATGGATTGCATATCTATAAAGCCGATATTAATAGACCATATTATTATTTATTGAGCATCAAATATTGTTCTGAAATTTATAACTCTTAATAAACGAATATGGACATTTGTTAAGAATTTGAGCCATGTATATTATGGAGTTAATATCATCTGGAAATTGACGACTTATCACGAATTTTGCTTTGAAAGGATGTTAGTTAATTTATTTGTTGGTTTATTTATTTTGATAATAAATTACTATCAATGTTTAGTAACCAGTATTTATTTAGTTAATCATTATAATACCTAATGAAATGATTTATTGTCAAATATTGGTTAACATTTTTATGTTTTATAATTTTATTAAGTGACATTTGTGTACCTAATTTATTTTTTTTATATACTGATATTACTAGGCTTTATATTTTTACTAATTATAAAATATAATTTATAAAAACCTAGAAACCATTACTTTGTTCAAATTTATAGTTTAATATATTTTTTATTTTTTCATATTGATTAAATGATAATAAAATCCAGAGACCGCGTTAAAATGTAATACTATTTCAAATAACATTATAACTTAACATGATTCACACAATTAAACTAAGAAGTTAATTATTTCTGGGATTACGATTGAATGAAAATATCATTAAAACGTAAAAAGGAACTTTAAATAGCAATCATAGGCAAAAGAACCGTGGCTATTATTGGATTGTTTAATTATGTAAATTGAAAGTAGAAATTACTCGGAAAAGACGCTTTCACCAATCGTGAGACTACTCCGATGTCATCAGAAAAAGGAAGTCAGTAATTTTCTTATTAAATGTTGAAAGCCCAAGGAATTAAATTAATTAAAAGAAATTGTTACTTCTTAATCTCATTATCTTGCGAAAACTAAAATATCAGTGCGAAAGTTAAAATGTAAATGTAAAGAGTTTTATGAAGTTCTTGTAGAATATTTGCTTGAACTAATAAAAAAGCGTCACAAATTATTACACAAATAACAATATTGGGTATAACTGTTTATAAAGATGTAGGTAGGCGATTAAGTATTATAAAAAGCAATAGATAATTCGAAGGAAATGTCATATCACCACTGCGAATTTCAAAACGCTATATCTCTGCTATATTTTTTTTTTAATTTATATTTTATTGAATTTTACAACTGTATATTACATAAATACAATAAGTAAAAATGATGAATTATAATAAAAGGCGTATAAGGCTAGTGAAGAAACTACCCAGCGGTAGTACTTCGATGTTTATTTAAGTAAGTAGATCCCGAGGCCATCTTCTTTTCGATCGCCTCGGAGGGTTGTCAGGAATATGCGAGGTTGATAGGTTGCGGCCAAGAAGGTTTATATGAGTTGGGAGTTTGGAATTAAAAGTGGTATATCTGGTACGAGAAAGGTCTGCCACAAATGGGACATTAAGGTCGTTATGGATGATTTTATTTGTGACAAATAAGGATATTGGCACCAATAAATTAAGATTACGCTTAATTGTGTGTTAAATTGACTGCACCTCAACCAACTTCTCTCATATATACACACAGTCAACCATTGTCACTTTACAAGGAGCATTTAGGATTTTGCGAAGGATTTTGGATTGTAAGGATTGGATGCGGGAGGAATTAGATGGATTAGTAGAGCCCCGAAGCTCGATTCCATATGTCCAGATGGGTCTGATGACAGTGATATAAATGAGCTTTTTGTAGTGAATTGGAAATTTTGAACGTTTGATAGTAAGTGTTGTTGTAATCGGTATCTACGGGCAGTTTCCTGTCGTTTTAGTCTCGTGTGAGGGTTCCATGTAAGTCGTTTGTTAAGGTGGAGTCCTAGGTATCGGATTTGTTCAACAGGTATGAGTGGCGTATTATTAAAGGGTACGGTAGGGCAGGAGGTCATCGGTTTTCGACGAAGGGTAAAGGTAATTTGGTGGGATTTTTTAGGATTTATTTTAATCCTCCAGTTTTGACACCATTCCTCAGTGGTCACTATTTAACATTTCAAAAATGATGAGCTTGAAGGACAGATGTAACTTCGCATTAGATTATTAACAATATTTGATTTCTTACTATCTTGTGTTAGTTCTAAACTTAAGTAATTTAATGTTTCGTGAATGGAAATGATAAACTAAAGCGTAGTTGTTTTTTTTTAAATTTTTTATTTCCCCTATTTGGTAAATAATGTATAAATGTGGTCTCATATCACTATTAGCCCAGTAAAATAAGGATATTTGTGGGAATGAATTCGGACAAAGCTGGAAATCGTTTTAATACCTTTAATGATCCTAAATAAAAGTAATCTGAGTTTGCACCATCACAGATGGTGAGCTTAACTTTTTGGAGCCGGAAAACCTCGAATTTGTCGAACTTTTTTTCAGTTTTTCACCTATAACTCGTACACGGTGCTTCCTACAGAAAATATCTTTCTTTTCAAAATGAAAGAATGTTAGATTTTCTTTCTAAAAGATGTCTTAGTTATTGAATTTGCTAAATATTTATTGCCGCAATCGTTCGTTAGAAATGGGCAAATTTTTCCATTTTTGTTAAAAAACCCAATTGGGTCACTAAGAGACAACTGTAACTTGGAAACAACTATCCAAATCGAAGAAAGTCCTAGAATAAAAGTTTTAGCGCATCCAATTTCAAGTCTAATAGCCTCTTTAAATTTCAGAATCAGGCGGTACGATCTTTAAAAAAAAATATTTTTTTATCGATTTTCCACAACACGCTTCCAAAGGCTTGTGAGAAATATTTGCTGGATACAACCGATTTAAAACATTCTGCAGTGACTGCTATCATAGTTTTACTGGGAATAACGATATTTGCAAGATGAACCATACCATGACTAGCCAAATGGCAGCTTGTCTCTATATGGGTTGGTTATGCCGTCCTTCGGAGGGGGCGTTAATAGATGGTCCCGATGTCAGGTACTCGTTAAAGTTCCGTATCCCAATAAAATTTGGATAGGCAAAATTTAGGACTCTCACTGTAGCATCGTCCGATTAGCCATAGTAGGATAAAGTGATGTTAAAGAAACAAACAATCAAATATTTTCAAATATTCTCTGTTTTGATTCATAATATTGTTTATATTGAACGCACTAAATAGTTTTAAAAAAATAGGAGAAATTGTAGGCTGTATAAATAGAAATAGGTTTGTGCACCATATTATAATTATGTTTGATAGGCACCTACGATTAAACTGCTGTAAAATTTAATATACATAAATAAAATTGTACATTGGAGAAATGATTTAGTATACATCCATCAGTTGAAAAGCATTTTCTCTCTTGGGGGTATGATTGAAGGGACGAATGGGATATTTCCTGGGACGGTCCTAGTTCATTAGAGAATAAAAGGATTATGAGATATAATAAAGAGGGTAGAGGTTGCATTTTATTCATCTGCCTATCTATCTCGATCTCATCATCATAGTATCACCGTCAGCCCCACCTTAGGTATACAAGATAATGTCATCTAAGTGTACCAGGAGATGCATTAGTAGGTATTGCAGTAGTATATGTACCTCATTTAGTATACCATTTATACCCGTACATTGGAAAAGATATTTAGAATATATTTATCAGGTGAAATGCTTGTTATTGTTATTCTATTTGATATAAAGGATTTGGAGGATATTTCCCGAGACAGTATCGGATCTTCAAAGAAGGGTCTTTCAGTATAGGAGCAAGCAGTGGCATCTCATTCATCTCCCTCACTACCACGTTCTTGTATATATTTTCATCACAGCAGGCTGAGATCTGAAATTAAGTTTCTGTCTCGATGGCGCTGTCAAGCAAGATTACTCTTGCAGTGCTATTGCATATTGTATGTTTGCGACTGCTGTGCCTACCTATACCTTCCGTGGTAGACTTACTTGACACTGTGTTAGGTGTCAAGATGATGATGCAATCGAGATAGATAGGCAGATGAATAAATTGCCACCTCTAACCGCTTTACTTTATCCCATAAAGGAACCTTCATTCTCTAAAGAACTCGGACCGTCCCAGGAAATATCCCCTTCGTCGTTTCAATCACACCCCCAAGAGAATAAAATGTATTTCAACTGATGGATATAATATAAACAATACTATGAATCAAAATAGAGAATATTTGAGAATATGTTGATTGAAACAAAAATTATAAAAGTACTTTTAGGCCCAACTTGTATATCCCATTGAATTCTCAGACTTGCTGTTAAAAGTGGTATAACTAAGCCATATAGAGACAAGCTGCCATTTGGCTAGGCATGATATGGTTTATGTTGCAAATATCGTTATTCCCTGTAAAACTATGGTAGCATTCACAGCAGAATGTTTTAAATCGGTCGTATCCAGCAAATATTTCTCATAAGCCTCTGGAAGCGTGTTGTGGAAAATCGATAAAACAATAATTTTTTTTAAGGATCGTACCGACCGAATCTGAAATTTAAAGAGACTATTAGACTTGAAATTGGATTCGCTAAAACTTTTATTCAATGACTTTTTTCGATTTGGATAGTTGTTTCCAAGTTACAGTTGTCTCTTAGTGTCCAAATAGGGTTTTTTAACAAAGATGGAAAAATTTGCCTATTTCTGACGAACGATTGCGGCAATAAATATTTAGCAAATTCAATAACTGAGACATATTTTAGAAAGAAAATTTAACATTCTTTCATTTTGAAAAGAAAGATATTTTCTGTAGGAAGCACCGTGTACGAGTTATAGGTGAGAAACTGAAAAAAGTTCGAACAATTCGAGGTTTTTCGGCTTCAAAAAGGTAAGCTCACCATCTGTGGTGGTGTAAACTCAGATTACATTTATTTAGGAACATTAAGAGGTATTAAAACGATTTCCAGCTTTGTCCGAATTAATTCCCATAATTCCTACAAACCTTAAATTTTAGCCTTATTTTACTGGGCTATACTACTATTGTTCGTGAAACAAATTGTAATATATCTCAATAAATTTCTATAAAAAAAAATCATCTACTTGGAATAATAACTTACGTCACTAAATAATATAACTTTAATAAAAATTATTTTTTCTTTTTAGTTGTTCCTATGTACCGTTTTTATCTAGTTATTCAACAAAAAGTAATGACTCGTATGTGAATAAACCTGATATTTCACTATGTAAATATTTGATATAATGATCATATTTTGTAGTAATTTCATGTTCATGCTCTAATTGAAATTATATAATTCAACCTGGGCTCGGAGGGAACGTAAAATGGTGGTCCCAGGCCTTCGCGATTTCAGGTCAAAGATTCCTTTCATTTTCAAAATTTAGGAACCCACTGTATATCATTGTCCGATTAGCCTTAGTATCATAAAGGGATTTTAAATGAATAAACCAACTCTAATTCCATGTGACATTTTATAAAAATATAAATGAAATGAAACCTTTTGATTACATAACTTAATTCAAAAAATGTAGGACTGTACACAATATTATTATTTTAGATAAGCTTATGAAATGAAGAAACAAAACTAGATTTTTTAAAACACGACCACGACAAATATCTGAGGCACAGAGTAACAATGATTACTTAAAAAAAAAATACTATAAAGACATTTTTTGTGTGGGTAAGGGAAATCTGTCAAGGCAATCGTCCGTGTCACTCTCACCGATTTACTTACGACCGATTTATTTTTCGCTTCAGCGCCCATAGGCGTTTCACTTCAGGAAAATTTCACTGTTATTAAACTACTTTACATACCATTCTCACGCATACGTACAGATACTTTGAAATCAGTAGCGCATCATCAAAAGTAGGGGAAAATGAGTAAGAATGATAATTTATTCAATGAACGTTTGTTAGTCATATGCACATGTGCAATGTTTTTGTTATTGAGACTTTTTAGAGTTAGATTACCTAAATGGCTTATCTTATACTTAATAATACTTAATGTGAATTTTGCATCTTGTCTTACACAGATTACTTGCATAAAATTTGTCAATAACTGCGGGACTATTGTAATGTTTAGTTCTGCACGGGCAATCTAAGATATAGAGTAATAATAGTGGTACTGAAATTGCTGATCAAGCGCTGCATTGTGGACAATATGACCAATTTAGGTGGACAAAATTCTGAAACTTGTCTATATTTAACCTTTGGGGTCCCAGATTACAGGAAAAAATATTTTTAAAAATTATAAAAAACTAATTAATTTTTTTACACGATTGGCGAGCGCACAGTGGTCATACATAAAATTTATTTCAATAAAAACAAAAAAAAAAATTCTTAGTTCATGGTTAGTGGTTTTAGCTACTAGCAGAATAATGTTTTTTTGTCAGAATTATGTCCAATTTTAATAATTTTGCTATCAGAAACAATTAACATTGTGAGATGATTACATGAAGTGGGACAATTTTCACGGAAAACAGCGGTGACACAACACACAGTAGGCATTTGTTTTTCTTTTTTTTTTTCATCGATTTTTATTTGCTTTTCTTTAATTTTCAATACTGAATATTATTACTTTCACTTACCTAGTAGGGGGTAGTAAGGGAAAGTATTGCGATCGTGAAAATTTTCGAACCATCATGACATTCATCTTGTCACCCGATATAAAAAAAAAGTTAATACATAAGTTGAACGAATTTGATATCCAAATAAAGGAGAAAACTAAAAAAAAATATTTTTCTAATGCAATTCTTTGTTTTTTAGCATAAGAACATACATGCATAATATACCGTTAGAAAGCTAAAGATTTTAGAAAAAATATAATCTTATACACAATATTTGTAAAAGTTAAAAAAGAGTAATGAAAAGCCAATAAAACTAACTGATTACTGTAGATAATAATGTAATCGATTTTTAATAAAACACATGTTTCTATAGAAATTCAATTCAATTAGTTCTTCAATAGTTTCACTCATTTTTATCACTAACTGTAGTTGAAAATTCTTTTATCGATTTTGAAAACAGGTGTAAATGAAAGTCGTTTGTTGCCCGCACCAGATTTTTTTTTTGTATCAGTATTTTTTAAAAATGTGGTTATGTTTAGTTTTGGAAACTTTTTTTTTTTTACTGATGCAATTTCATCACCACGACTTTAAATATTTTGATAATATATTTTAGCAGGATTGTGTATTAAAGCCTCTCTAACAATGATTTGTTCAATAGTGAAAATTTAATTAATTTATTTCTTAATAACAATATTTTTAGTTACAAGAAAATTTCATTATTATTCAATTAGCTATCCTAATTTAAAAAATGTTTTAGTGACCATTAATCGCTATTTAAAGGATGAATTAAAGCGAACAACTACTAATCGCTGACGTTATATGGGCTATTTAGGGTAGAGGTTTAATAGCCGGGTGTAATGAGAGACATCGGAATAGGAAAGCCCTTGCGCGGCACCGGCCTCAGGTATTGCTGTCGTCGGATCGATTCCACGGCACAGCTATAGATATCACTCCTCTTCTGTCCATCGCTGCATATATTCATATGTATGTATTTTTTTATCATGCATATTTTTTATATTTTAGAATCCTGAAACAGATATAATAAAAAATATTCTTATTGAAAATGACGATGAGGGTTTGAAGAATCATTTCTAAATAACATAGTGTCAGTGGCTGATCCAAAGGAGACAAAAGAGAAAATACTTTTTAAAAATAACTACTAAATAAATAATATAACCTGTTGGTCATGGATTCAAACACGGCAAATTTCTAAATAACATAGTGTCAGTGGCTGATCCAAAGGAGACAAAAGAGAAAATACTTTTTAAAAATAACTACTAAATAAATAATATAACCTGTTGGTCATGGATTCAAACACGGCAAATTTCTAAATAACATAGTGTCAGTGGCTGATCCAAAGGAGACAAAGAGAAAAATACTTTTTAAAAATAACTACTAAATAAATAATATAACCTGTTGGTCATGGATTCAAACACGGCAAATTTCTAAATAACATAGTGTCAGTGGCTGATCCAAAGGAGACAAAAGAGAAAATACTTTTTAAAAATAACTACTAAATAAATAATATAACCTGTTGGTCATGGATTCAAACACGGCAAATTTCTAAATAACATAGTGTCAGTGGCTGATCCAAAGGAGACAAAAGAGAAAATACTTTTTAAAAATAACTACTAAATAAATAATATAACCTGTTGGTCATGGATTCAAACACGGCAAATTTCTAAATAACATAGTGTCAGTGGCTGATCCAAAGGAGACAAAAGAGAAAATACTTTTTAAAAATAACTACTAAATAAATAATATAACCTGTTGGTCATGGATTCAAACACGGCAAATTTCTAAATAACATAGTGTCAGTGGCTGATCCAAAGGAGACAAAAGAGAAAATACTTTTTAAAAATAACTACTAAATAAATAATATAACCTGTTGGTCATGGATTCAAACACGGCAAATTTCTAAATAACATAGTGTCAGTGGCTGATCCAAAGGAGACAAAAGAGAAAATACTTTTTAAAAATAACTACTAAATAAATAATATAACCTGTTGGTCATGGATTCAAACACGGCAAATTTCTAAATAACATAGTGTCAGTGGCTGATCCAAAGGAGACAAAAGAGAAAATACTTTTTAAAAATAACTACTAAATAAATAATATAACCTGTTGGTCATGGATTCAAACACGGCAAATTTCTAAAATCATGCGCTTTCCCATGGTTTATCATACGTCCATATTATTTCAACTCATATTTCAAGAAATGTAGACGATTTTATAAAAATAAAAATTACTTTTAACTATTACGGACTAGAGCTTTGGGGCTCTACTAAACCATCAAATTCTTCCCGCATCCAATCCTTAAAATCCAAAATCATTCGTAAAATCCTCAACGCTCCTTACTTTGTCAAGAATAAACTTATCTATAAAGACCTCCATGTTCCCTATGTTACTGATTTGGCCCGGACCAGGTATCAATCCTTTCATGACAAACTCCATTCGCACTCAATCCAACCCACTAGTTTCAATCCTTTCTTCCTCTTCAATTCCGGATAATCCTCCGAGGTGCCAGAAAAGAAATGGCATCGGGACCTTCTAGTTCAGAATATTTTTAGAGTGCTGCCACTGGGTAGTGTTTCTACATGTATTTCATGACAGTTTTATATATTACCATTACATTTACTAGATGTATTTTTATTTAATACAGTTGTAAATATCAATAAATACGTTTAAAAAAAAAAAAAAAAACTTTTAACTATAGTTGTGTAGTAACACTTAATGGGATTGTATGTGACAAATAAATTTATGACAGGCTATTGGGAAGATGGTTGTGTATTGCGAGTACTGTACTCGGTGCCGTGTCCGGAAGCCGTGAGTCTTCGGGTCGGATCTAATTTAGGTACTTCCTATAAACTCCACTGTTTTGTTGATGTCGGATCTGATCTGATGGGATATAATGTAGTTGCAGCCTTGTTGTTGTGAGAAAACAAACAATTATTTGTAAGGTCCCACATCAGTAATGTTAGGTCAAAGGAGCTTGTTTGAATCATGGTTGGAAAGTTATTTAATTGCGTTTAGAATGGACCTTACCACTCTGGTTCGGATATATTTTTGACTAATAGGATAATTCTTCCTGCCTTATTTAGAATTGGTATTATTGATGTTAAATCCTTTTACCCCTCACAACCTCTTCAAAAAACTTTGTAACTCCTCTTCCTCTTAAATTTGTTCAAATTAATATAGCGAAAAGAATATCTAACTACAGTTTAACGCTTAAAGTTTTTTTTTCATAAACATTGAAAGTTTATGAAACCTAACCTAACCAGAGGTTTGCTATTATTTTATAGCTCATAGGCTTCAACTTAAAGTATATTAAAAAATTCGCTTAAGCAGAACAAAGATTAATATTTTAATTTATTGTTATAAATTGGTAGATTGACTTCTTTCAAACAGAAAATAATTACACAATGTAAAAAAAATGAGGTTACTTTAAAATTGTTTCAGAAGAATATATTGTCAATGAAATTATTGGCTTTCTATTTTGTTACCCAGTCTCACTGAGAGCACTTTCAATATCCGATTCATCTGTGTTTTTTGAATTGATTAAAAAAAATAAAAATGAGGGAATCGAACTGGTAACAGCTGGGTCACCAACAACCCTTAGAAAGGCTGAATTTAACGTGAATACGGCTTTGGGTCGACCGCTTAACTTTTACAAGGATATATCTTCAGCGGTTAAAAGACCACCCTTTACCGATAAGAGAGGTATTCATCCTTCAAAGGCACGCTTCAAAGGGTGGTAAGCCTTGTTAATATCACAGAAATGGAATTTTTTAGGGATATTAGGGAAAATATTTCACCAAAGGTGTTCTCTTCCATTTGCAATTAAACAACGAAACAGGGCGTTCTGTCATAGTACATGTAATTGCTACAAGAATTTAATTAAATAATTATTTTGTATCCCTGAAAGAGTTTTGTAATTGTAGGAACACTCTTTTGGATGATTGAAGAACTTAATTTGTTTTTAATCTCCTATAAACCTTTAACTCAATCTATAAAACTATTCTAGGTAATTAAATTCCAGTGGCACTGTTTCAAAGTAGAAACAATTTATTTCCAGAAAGATAGTGTGACTTAATTAAAATTTGTTATCAAATTCGTTCAACTTATTTATTTACCCATTTTTTATCAACGCCAAATGATATGGTTATTTTTTTTCTCGAATATATAAAATAAAAGATACTTTAGAGGAAGAGAATTGAAAATATTGGCATTTAAGCATTTTTAAGCCTATTTCAGTCAGAATGAAACTTACACTAAATTTTCAATCGATTTAAGGAGTTTAATCAAAATCATCAGAGCCGTTGATTAAATCGTGAAAATTTGCAAAATGCACTGTATAAAGTGGCTCTTCTGGTTGGCCGATTGCGACGAAAAGGCAGCTGTAATATCTCATTCTCTCAAGTTGCCCATAAAATATGAAATTTCAGTTTTATAAAACTTATCGTTTTCGAGCTAGACTAACCACACTCACGGACACAATGACCTTTTTGTGGGACTTGTAGGCTAGTCATATTATTATTTTCATGGAAAAGTTTTGATCCAGTTTTAATTTTTTCAACCTTTATGTATTTTGGGTCGCTGAACACTAAACTGAAGTTGGCCGGCAAAAATATTGTCTGAAACCTGTTTTTCTTTCCATTTTTGCAAATAATTGGGTACATTTTCTGTTGTTTTTTTTTAAATATGTCTCGAATACTAAGGGTTTTAGGACAAAACATATTATATACATAATTCAAGTAATTAAAATTTCCTCCATTTTTCATATGAAAAGTTTTTTTTTGGAGGACCTACCGTTTTGCCCACTAGAGCGCGTCACAAATGGGCAAAATTGCCGGACAGTAGATCTTCGCGGAAGCGGTTAGATTTCAACACTGTTGGCCTTTAATAATGTTTAAACAATCTAAATAGATTCAGAAGAGCAATAAATACGCAATTTTTCAAACAAACGCGCGCACATACACATACACACATAAGTGTAATGCACTCTCCTTCAATTTGGCCCATTTTTTGAAGGGCTGTAGCGTCAAAACGAAGATACATATTATAATGGTGCGAAATAAATAAAACGAAGTTAGCATACAAAATATTGTTTTATTATAATTTATTATTGATAGATTAATGAAATGGTGGTGGGAAAGTAACTAGTAATCGATGTAATTTAACATATTTATAGAAAAAACGTAGTCTAATAAACTATTATAAAACATTATTGATGGTTGGCCATGCTGATTAATTCTATACGGACTAAGGCTTCTAGAACAGAGTAAATAAGTAGTACAGATAATTTATGGATAGATTAAAAATATTGAATTAGTAACTTGTGTTTATATTTTTCCAAAGTTTTTTCTTTATATTCTAATATGCAACGAAAGTTCTTATATCTTCTTCACGATTCTTTGTTTGTATAACTTTATAATTTTAAGAATTATTGTAAGCTTAAGATAAAATATAACTGTTCCTATCCCTGATGGGCGCCTTCCTCACCAAAATATCCAATATCCCTACTTACAACATACTTCAACATAGGAAACGGGCTTCGTGCTTGAGGGAAGAGTAGTTATGGAATGAGTTGGACTCATCAGCAATATAAATTTTCAATAATCAACATTAATATTTCCCGTTATGACAATGAGTGCCGCTTCCTCCTGCCTCCGATAGCCTTGAAGAACGTTTGCCCAAGACACCTGGGGACATAACTGGGCCCAGGATAAACAGTGAGGTATAAGGTGATAAAATATGTCCAACAATACCTATTTCTATACATTTGATCTTTGCCGCCTTCTTCCATCCCCTCTATATCCCTTCGTATAAGTATTCCCCAAAGTGAGAGCACTCCGTTTAGAAGAGATTTTATTATGATAAAGTTAAAGTATTTTATAATATTAAGGATATTATATTCCTATTTTAATTATCGAAATTCCTTTAAATATCGAAATGCGTCGTCTCTTAAATTTTTAATTTTTTTCCGAGTTATTGTGCGAACGGCTAACGAGTTCTCAAACAACGTTTATCTAATTAAAAAGAGATAGGAATTATATTTTGAGAAGTTTGGTTTAAATTGCATTAGTCAGTTACCAAGAAATACAATTTACATTAACATATAAGAGTTCACTCGTATATTTTTTGTATTATAAAAGTCATTTACATCTCCTGTCAGGAAATACACGTTTCTGGAATATAATTTTTACATACCGCTTCTACCATGTACATACATATCTATTTTTGAAAAATCATTTATGGCTAATTGTATTGAAATACGGATCGTTTCCGCGGAAATCGTGTATTTTCCAACGTCCGACAATTGTTTGAAGCGCTCTAGTGGCAAAACAGCCGATCCTACAATAAACCTTACTATAGTAAGTTTTGTCCAAAAACCCTTTGTTTTCGAGACATAGTCAAAATTACTGAATGCGTGCCAACTTTTTGGCAAAAATTGTGAAAAAAAAACAATGTTCCCGGCAACATTTTTGTCTGCAAACTTCAGATTTGTGTTCAGCGACCCAGAAAACATAAAAGATGAAAAAATCAAAAATAGATCAAAACTTTCTAGTGAGCCCCATTTTCAGATCTAAAATGACGAGCCTATTGGTCGTTTGTACTCGAGGAGCACTAAAACGTGTATTTCCGATGAAAACTGAAATTCGAAAATTTTAAAATCACAATACTTTTCTTATGGTATATTTCATTGATAGGTAAATGAAAGTAAAAATATCCGGAATAAAAAATATTTGTAAATTAATAAATACAACGGTTATAAATAAACAATGACTAATTAAAGCAAACAATGCTTAAATATTTAAAAACAGAAAATATTTTAACCACAAAATTAACAATTATTCAAAAAAGAGTATGCTGGATTCTGTTTTTTTTTAAATATTCATTTCATAAGGTTTTTATTTTAATTGTGAACTTTTGTAGTAAAAAAGATCTCATCCCTTTAAATCTTTAAGCATTTTTCGTTTTTATGTGTCATGTATGTTCCATTTTCTATATATTTCTGGATTTATTTTTAGTATTAATATGCAAATACATCACAAGAAAATGTTTTATTTTCTCAGACCTCGTAGCTATTGATTTTACATTCCTTGTTTTTTGACTAATAACAAACTGGATGTAATAATTTTCAAAGCACTTCTTCATTATGGAAATCTAATTAAATATTCGTTATGTTGGTAAATCTGGAGCCATTACTTGGCCAATCCTAATTGAAACATCGAGTTAATTTGAACGGAATCATAGCTTAATAACTATAGAAGTTTGCCTAAAACTGCGTAAAGTTATCTGTGGTTTAAAATGTAACTCATATATTGGTCTATCTGATGCCTTCGAATATATTTAAGTATACCAGTTCAGATTAATTAAAATGAAGTTTGTCTTATATGTACTGTTGGAATTTATTATCTTTTATTTTTTTGAATGTATGAATGAATCTCTTCCAGTTAAATTCTTAACTAAAAAATTCTCGATTTTCGTGATCGGTGATGACCCATGGGTGGAGCTTTTTGTTTCTTATGAAGTTCCAGGATCTTATTATAACCGAACTTATTATAGTACATTTCAACTAATGGTTTAACTAATAGTGGAGCCATTTATTTTTGTTTTCAATAAATTAAATAATAATAAGTATTATGATATATGTACGAGTATATATACATACTTAAATACATATATTAGTACTTAACTAATGAATACACTACATCTCGCTCTTCGTCAAGGAAGCCATATTAAGTGATGACGGAAGACCTGCAGGAACCTCCGAAAGGAGGATAATGTACTTAACGCTCCTGTTCTCATTATAGCTTCAAGCTTGGCTCTAGACGTGTACAGAAGTATATTTTATATATATATATATACATATATACATATATATATATATATATATATATATATATATATATATATATATATATACACGATATATTTTTTCTGTAATTATTAAACTATAATAATAATAGGTTTAGAGAACCCCAAGGTTCGATGCCTACACAGATTCGTCCAATGGCCATTAGTAAACGATAATTATTTATATATTTGTTGACATAATAAAAATATAATGTTTATCTGATATCTGTGCACATGTATAATTCTATTGTAATTGTCTGCCTAATAGCTTTGAAGTTAACACGTTCACGACGGCGTTGATATTCAATGTCTGCTTTGCGAGGCAGCGCTAGATTTATGCCGCCTTTCATTGATTATTACCTGATTAGACCTGTAAAAGAGTTGTACGTTTGTTAACCGTCTAGCGAGTGCATGTTTTGTAATTTGTTGAACTCGAGCGGTTTTTTAATTCTAACATTGGAGAAAAAAGATAAGTTCCACAATGCAGTTATAGAATACATCAAAAAGATTAATTTATACAAAAAATTGTAATTAATACAACGAACGGTGCCTCTAACCTAATGTTGTGGTACACGGCACCTAAATGTAAAATAAATAAATAAATAAATTGGAGAAAAAAGGTATGATCGCAAAATCTACTCGGCAACAAAGAGAAACAGATATCCGTATCGTAGGAAAATAGTTATTTGAAAATTCCCATAGTTTTTAACAATGAAGTATATTGAATAAGCTAAGTACATGTATACAATTTCCTACGGCTAGAGAATAGCTGAAATATATCTCCCTTTGTTTTGAGAGGATTAAGTTTCGAACTACTTAGCACTTATGTGATTTTTTTTTTTTTTGTGTTTTCAAGGTCGACAATGGGTTAGCACTTTTTTTTCAAATATAAATAAATAGAAAAAGTCACGAAATAAAATTCTGGTGCGGGCAGCACACGACTTTCACTTACCTCGACTGTTAAAACAAATTTAAAAACTATTTACTATACTTCAATTTGAAAAATATTTTAAGTTGATTTTAATAAAACGTGTATTCATTTTCGTTAGAAACATGTGATTTAGATTAAATAATATAACAATATTAAATCGCTACGTATAATAATTAGTCGCTTTACATTATTTTGTGTATAATATATTATTTTTTCTAAAACCATTCTCTTTCCAACGATATATTATACGTCTGTATTACTGTTCTTAATATTAAAAAGCCAAAAATTTCCCAAAAAAAGATTAGTTTTGCTCTTTTCTCCTTTGGTTGATTATCAAATTTGTTCAACTTGTATATTTAGCCGTTTTTTATTTATGCTAATAAGTTGATATGTTTTATTTATTCGTATCTACAAAATAGAGGGTATTTTAAAAGAAGAAACTTTAAACTATCGCCATTTAAGCACTGTCGGACTATTTTAATCAGAATGAAACCTATGTCATATTAAAGCCTATAGAATTTTATATCAATACAGCGAGTTTAACCAAAGTCGTTAAAGCGGTTTTTGAGAAAATCGGAAGAAGGTGTATAATGCTTGGTGTATGGTAAAGTGACTCGTCTGGTTAGCCGATTTTGATGAAAAATGTTCTCTAACATATCAAGCATAAACGCTCTTAAAATATGAATTTTCAGAATTATACAAATTATCGTTTTCGCGTTAGACTTACATTACTCATACACACAGACCTTTTTGTTTTACTTGGTTATTTGGACTCTGGGGACCCTAAAACGTGTATTTCCGTTGAAAACTGGAATTCGAAAATTTTTACGATCGCAATACTTCCCTTACTATATATTTTATATATAGGTAAGTGAAAGTAAAAAGTGTTAGTTAAATTACATTTGGTGAATTTGTCTTTTTAATTTATATTTGATAAAATAGATACCAATATGATAGACATAAGTAGCCATGAGACAATGTAGGCTCAAAATAAAATTGTTGAAAAATAAATTTTTGGAAGAATTAAGAACCATTAATTTGTTTAGTTTTTTTATATTTGATTATTAATGTATATAAATAATTATTATTTAAGGGAGGTGAGCCTAATGACGCGGTGATTACAGCGGGGCTTATCAGGGAGGAGGAGTGGGGAAGGCGAGGGGTGATGCTCCCGCCGCCGGTGCGCCTCACTCCGCCACCCGCCGGCCTTCTGGGCTCTACTCTCGCTCTATCTGTCGGTGAGTACAGCAACTTTATTATCAATAATTAATTAATAATAATAATAATTAGACATTAACAATTTTCTAATTTGTCTGAATCCTTTTTCGAACCCCTCATTGTCAATAATTCAAAAATAATCTCATTAAAAATGATCAGGTAAAATTTGAAAAAAATAAGAAGTTTATTGTTGGCTTGACCTTTTTATTTTATTATCATAGTTTAAAAATTTAAATTAGGTGACGTGATTCATGGCACTTTGCATGAATTTAACTGGGTCAAGTGCAAATAAATCAATTCAAATTATATTTCATTATAACCATATCTTATTATTTTATATATTTTTAATGTTTGACAGATTTTATATGTGTAATATAGTAATACAAATATTAAATTTGCTAAATTTTTTTTTCAGGTTTTAGCAGAATCATGGTAAGGTTTTTTTGTTTTTTTTACAGTAGAATTTATTTAATTAGATGTTCTTGTGTTTCAGACATATCTGATAAAACATTGTTATAGTAATTACAATTTTTGATTATTTAATATTTTGAAACTTCATACATATCCATTAATTTATGTATTTTTTAAATGCTATTATTCTTATATTATTCTTTAAATAAAAAAAAAAAAACCAAGATCTAGAAAAAGGGATATATAACTTTAAAATGAATTAGGCTTAAGTTATGTTTTAATCTATAATCTTATTATGCTTGTAGTAAAGGTTCATATATATATTTTTTAAATATTTAATATTATATTTGAATATTTAACGAGGGTAAGTTTTCCCGAGTGTTATGATGCACTGCAGGGTTTGTTCCGGGACGGGAGACGATGGGTTGGAGCAGTCCCCCAGGATTGGGGCCGCCTTTCCTTAACTGTCTCCGGGTAAATCGAGTTGTCTGTATTTGTTTATCGATACATTGCTCCATCTTTTATCATTTCTTTATAAACAATTTTTTTTTTAATTTTAATTTTTGTATTTATCCAGTAAAATTAATTTAAATATTCTTTTAGATACCTTTAGAAGTGGTGAAGTTCCGTCACTTTGGTTCATTTAAAAAAAAAAAATGGCAGATAAGTACAAGCTTAGGATATTTGTTCTATGACCTGACAGACATAATTATCATATTATTATGGCGTTGAAATATTCTGAATAATTTTTTTAAAAAAAACAACGGACTATTCAGAGTGTTTGGCCTTATTCAAATATAATTTATATCATTTAACATTATTAACAAAAAAAAATTAAGAACAAAAAAAATATGAATTATTATATATGTTAAAATTTAAGTCAATTATGATGTGAGGGATGTTAACCAAATATTAATAATTAAAAAATATTATTTTTTTTCTAATAACAAATAAATTCTGTTTATTCCTATTTAATGTGGTATGTTAAAAATAATAAATGAAAAAATTGAAATAGCAATGCCCGTTTATCGTAAATAAAATTAAGAAAAACATGTATTATAGTTATCTAAGTTCATGCTTTAATCTTTAAAAAAAAAAATTCTATTTTATTTTTTATTTTAATTTTGTATTTATCCCGTCAGATTAATATAAATATTCCTTTAGCTACCTGACGGACCTGGTGGGGCCCCGTCCATTTGCTTATTAAAGAAAATTGACAAATAAGTACAAACTTATTATATTTATTCTATGAACTTACAGCCATAATTATCAGATTAAGATGACGCTGAAATCTTCTGAATAAAAATAAAATAAAACAATAGTGTATTTGACCTTATTCAAATATACTTTATATCGTTCAACATTATTATTAAGAAAAAAAAAATAAAAGCAGAAAAAATATTAATTAATTTAAATTTCAATATTAAAATTTGAATCGATTATGATGTGAGGGTTGTTTCCGAAATATTAATAACTTAAAAATAGCACTTAATAAAATATTCACTTATTATAAATAAATTGTGTTTATTCTAATTTAATGTGGTGTGTTAAAAATAATAAATGAAAAAAAAAAATAGCAATACCAGTTTATAATAAAGAAAATGATGAAAATCGTTTATTATAGTTATCTAAGTTGATGCTTTGATCTTTAAAAAAAAATTCTATTTTTTTATTTTTTATCTATCCCGTCAAATTAATTTAAATATTCCTTTGGATGCCTTTAGCAGACGGACCTACTGGAGCCCCGTCTATTTGGTTTATTATAGAAAATTGATAAAAATGTACAACTTAGTATATTTATTCTGTGAACTGACACACAATAGATATAATATACCAACCATTTATTTTCTCAATTCACTCGATTTCATTAAAGTAACGGACATATTTATTGTTTGTTATATTAAAAGTTTAGAATTAAAGGTTCAAGCTATTAAACTCGCTGATTGATTGATTAAACTCGCCAAATCCGTGTATTTAATGAGCTTAAATATCATGTAGATTTATTTCTGGTTGAAACAGGCTGCCAGGGCTTGCATCTCGATGTTTTGGATTTGGATTCTGATGGAGTAAACTAAAGAAATATTTTGAGGATGTATGGTCAGCTGTAGAAATTATCATAAGTAGAAATATTGTTTAGATAGACTTTTTCCGAACATAATTATAGTAACATAGTGTATCTATCATACATGGTTGGAAAGCTTGAGATGTTAGAAAAACTGCTATCTTATATCCAAGGTTGTATAAGGTAATGGAAAGTGATAAAAAGCAGGTAAAACTAAGCAGTTGTTTTATACGTATATATATATATATATATATATATATATATATATATATATATATATATATATATATATATATATATATATATATAAACAGGTATACAAATACATAATAATAGGTGTACAAATACACAGTATCAGATAATGTGACACTGAATTCTTAAAAAATAAAATAAATTAAAACAACAGACTTTTCAGTGTATTTGACCTTATTCAAATATATTTAAATTCAAATATTAAAACGCTGGCGTATGAAGATTTAAATTTTTTCTTAGTATACTACTAATTATATGAGAATAATGAGTATTTTTTTTTTTTATTTCTAACTATAATCTAGATACATACTGATCTTGGTTAAAGGAGGTCGAATTCGATTTTATCTTAAGGGTCACGCATGCGTAGTAATATACATCTTAGGATTAAGTAAAATTCAATTAAAAAAAATAGGCTTTAATTATTCTCATATGATTTTAGAAAAATATTAAACGTGTTATATTATTTTTTTTTAAATGCTATTCTGATATTTGGGACTATTATATATATACTTTTTACTTTAGTAAAGTACGTAGCCATTGAAACTAAAAAATACAATAATATTTTTCCATAATAAACTAATATTAGAAGTTAATAATATTTCTACCAATTCATTAAGAAATAGAATAGGATAAGGCTTTAATGATTTTTCAGAAATAAAATGTTTATTGCCTCCATAAAAATAAATAAAATTCTAGGGCAACAGATAGATTTTTTTTTTTTATTCGTCTTTGCAGTAACTCTTTTTTCTTGGCGTTTTCTTTCCCACTTCTTTTTTTCCTTTACTTTAGAATTATTAATTTTAACACCATTAATAATTAAAAACACCATAGAGTATCATAAAAAGTTCGTTCAGAAAATGTAACTGCATATGATAAAAGCTAAACATTTAATTAAAAAACAAATTTGACTTTCCACTTTGTTACATATTACTTTCAGAAATGATTGATTATTAAATCTGACAATTCACAAACTCGGTCATTACTATTTACACTTTGAAATGGCTGTGATTTCATTTCCTGTACGAATTCCAGAAAGAAATAAAGTGATGTATGTTTTCCTGGACTAAGATTATGATAACATTCTAGAACTGTGTATTCCTTCCATAAAAGGCAACCATGATGATATCACAGTTACATGGGGCTTTCAACATTTAATTTATATGAATACGAAGCGTTTAAAAACATTTGAAACCTGTACCTCTACCGCCCAGGTGGGTTTTGGGCTCAATACAAATAGAGCTTCGTACTTTTCCTTGGTCAACAGCCGTGCATTGAGGTGGTTAGGCCGAAATAACAACACTCAGCCAACAAGTTTTTTCCTGTCCCAGGAGGGTCTCCATACCCTATGGTGTCACCCCTGCTGAATTAAGAAAATTAATAATATTCTGCCACATCCTGGATTCGAACCCACTATCCACTAGACCACGTCGTACCATTAACAAATTTACATTTCCATAGTTTGATCCATAGTATTTTATAATAAAAAAAGAAAAAGTCAATGAAGAAAGATGTTTAGTTTCTAAAAAAAAAAAAAAAAAAAAAAAAAATATATATATTTAATTAAAAGAAACAGATTTTCAGACAAAACATGCTAAATAAATTCTTTCGTAAATCCATGACTCATTGGACTTTATATCACCACTACATCACTATTATAAATCAATTTGAATGACATTATTCGAACATAAATTTCCTTTTTTTTCCAACTTTAATTTGTCATGAAAAATAATGATTTCTTTCCTTTACTAGTCGCTATCCATTTAACACCTGTAAAAGCAAAACCAACGCCGTCCGATTAATCCTCAATCAATTTTTCATCCTCTTAACTGCCTCGCCGTCCAAAAATGTGATCCTCTGGGTTGCCTCCGTTTTTACTCCGATACAGAGTAATTTGCAATATCCAAACTCTATAATAACAGTTTATAATTATTACTTATATTGCTTTTCTTCTATAAGTTTAATTTCTAAGCATTCAAATGAGAATGAATAAAAAATTTTAAAATTAAAATACAGTTTATAAAGAACGGTCTTGATGCAATAGACTTTATTCTTATGGATGTTTTGTATTCGATATCTTTCTGATATTACTGCGACTTTTTTTTCTCTTTAATTCAACGGTAATGTACCCGGAATTATTCCAGGAACTCTACGTTACTATTAGCCATTTGGACTGAAAATTGGCTGCCGATGAAAATCTTTTTCGACCTTAAAACATACAGTTTTGTGAATGTTCGGCCGTATTTAAATCAAGTGCGTCTATCTGCAAGTTTTATTAGATCTATTAAAAATAGATTTATGATAAATTAAAATATAACGATATAGACGTTTTATAGAAAATCCAATTTACTGACCGTGGATAAATGCTTGCTTAACAGATGTTAGTAAAATTATTTATTCCAAAATTTTTTAAGATACTATCATATAGTCACTATGTACTTAATAAGATACCTAATTGATAATTAATAAAATAATGTCTATTACTCAATTAAGTGAAGTTTCTTGTAAGCATAATTGAGCCCAAGTTCCGATGGAGGGCGTTATCTGAAAGTAGGAAAACTTTTATAATAAAAAAAAAGTTTCACTCCTTTTCTTCTGATTTCTTTTTTATTTTAGCTTGTTTTCCTTTCTTTGTGTTAAGATTATCAGGACAGAAAAATGCATTCGCAACAGTATTCTATTTAATGTCGCTTTGATGAGCGGAATGATTGGGGCCCTCCTGTTTATTTCAGGTCGAAAGAAAAAAAACCGTTGGCAGAATGTCAAGATAGGATTTATTTAAGAACTGATTTATTACAATTTCCTATATTCAATGTTGTCAGAAACCATATAGGGCTACCATAGTATCTATTTATAAGTCGCATAGGAGTGGAATCTGAAGACGAAACGTCTCTGTATTATTGCCCGAGTCAGGTTCTTAGGATATTTCAATTTGGACTTATCTGATCATAATTTTAATGTGTTTTTCTTTATTGATACATACTTTTTTTGTGACAGATGTCTTTCATTACCGATAAAGTGTTTTATATTTGTAAATTTACTTGCACATATAATCGATTGTTTAATTTAATTTTATTATTTGTTTATTTTTTAGTTAATACTAGTTAATTTATATTAACAAATAAGTGTACGAATAGTTTAAAAAGAGTGAACCGTAACTAATGATTGTTTGAAGAAGAAAATCTTGGATGAATCTTTCTTTATTTTATAATTTTTTTTATTCAGTTTTTCTCGAATAATATCCAATTTCAAAATAATTTGAATTATAATATTTTCGTTTAATTAAATACCTTTTTCTTTTCTATTACCAGCTTTTATTTTAGTCTTTGCTTTGACGCCTTTTAAGGTTTTGAAGGCGAGAAATAGGTGTTTGATTCTTGACCTTATAATATTCTTGGCAGACGCTGTTTAATACTACAACTCTGGTTCGACTTTTTTTTTCTTGCTATACTATTGGTGTTAGTTCTCATTAGTCACTAGTTTCTTAAGCTAAATGCTTTCATGTTCGCTTTAATTGGATTTCGCGTCTGATTGACCAAAACTTTACTTCTGGCAATATCGTATTTTTTGTGCTACTGAACGTCAACAGTATAATATTTTAAAGACGTGTATTCTCTTATACTCCTCACATTAAACATCTAAGGTTCTTGACACATTTCGGTACGAATACAAACAATTGTAATGGTCAGGATTACTACCGCCAAGTCCATCTATTTGGTGTTTAAATCATGTTAAGAGTATAACTGCTTAAAAAGAGTATAATATATCTGATATTATTTGCCGCCCAGTGGATTCTACAACGATAAAACAATAGGTTTAAATTGTTACCAAATAAGTAGAAAGTTAAAAGGAATCTACTAACAAAGATTAAAGTTGTAAAACCGAATCAAAACTACCTAGGGACAAAAAGATGCTAAATTATTTGGTTTCCGCCACTAGCCCATAGGCTTCAACAAATATTCAGTTGTTGCAGTGTGTTCATTGCAGTCTTTTACAAATTGCATTATTATAGGAACTCGTTTTTCTTTGTCGTGAAGTATTTTTCCTATTGTGTGTTTTAATCTAGTTTTCCTCCTTAAATTTTCAAGTTTGGGCAATCTATGACTTAGCGTTGAATCATGAGTGTTATCGCATTTTAAACAAGTGTGTTTTGCACTTCCAGGCATTTTAAAAAGTATCCATGCGTAAACTGACAATGCCTGTTCTCAGCCTGCAAAAGATGGTTTCTTCTCTTCTTGAGGTTCTGGTGTTGGTTTTTCTGCTTTTGAAAGTTGAGTTTTACTGTTCCTGATTCCGGGTATTTTATTTTTGACCTTCGACCAATTTAATTACAATACGTTCTTTGATTAGAGCACTCAATTCTCTACGGCAAGTTCCTAAATTTGAATCATCTCTATTGTCTCTCCCATTCTGGCCGCATTGGATACTTAGACAGCTTTTTCTTTTCCGGGGGTTCTGCGATGTGCTGGTACCAAAAACACAACCACATAAACCTAGTTTTCATTTCCTATCAGTCGTTTAATATTTCTCGAATTATGGTGTTAGATGGTGTTTGTGTGACTCTTCAGTCCTGGAGTTTTCCTTAGAGCTCACTAAGTATTTCAGAGCTCTCAGTATGACCATAGCTTCCCCTAAGAAGGTGAAACTGCCTTCTAGCAAGTTGAAAACGAACTTTTTTTTTTTACTGTAGATTTTAATATTTATAATGAGCCTCATATTCCAAAACCTTGTGTTGCTATTACTGCAAAGTTTGCATTGGGTCTATAGCTAATAATAATAATAATGATAGGCTTAGCGAACCCGAAGGTTCGATGCCGATACCACCAAATTCCGCCTACACAGACTCGTCCAATGCTCACCATTCAAACCCAAGCTCCCGAGATCAGACTTAACGCAATCCCCCCATCTCCGCTTCGGCCTACCTTTCGGACGCCTACCAGTCGGATCAGCAAATACCAACTTTCTCGGAATCCGCTCGTCATCGAGCCTAACAACTTTACTCGCCCATTTGAGCCTCCGCGATGCAATCAGCTCAATTATATTCACAGGATGCAAGTTCCGCAATTCCGCGTTATGCAACCTTCTAAACTCCCCAGTGGCCTCATCTCTCTTTGGACCAAATATTTTACGCAATACCTTATTTTCGAAAACCTTAAGCCGCTGTTCATCCTTTAAAGTAAGCGGCCACGTTTCACATCCGTAAAGAACCGTTGGAAGAATAATAGTTTTATAAATTCTAATCTTTAAGTTTTTAGATAGAAGCCGCGAACTAAGTAACTTAGCAACTGAATAATAACACGCATTTCCCGCCTTTAACCGGGACTTTATTTCTTCCTGGATTTCATTTTTTCTAGTTATAATTGAACCTAAATACTTGAATTTCTCTACGTGTTCAAAAGTATGACCTGATATCACCAAGATCGACACCGTTTCTGCTACTAATCATATACTTCGTTTTATCGGTATTTAATTCGAGTCCTATTTCTTTACCGGTTTTTATTAACACACTTGTATTTAGTTGTATGGTTTCCTTGTCTTCACCTAGCAGTACCAGATCATCGGCATACCCCAAAATCGGAATCTTGTCACCCATATTTAAGCCTTTCTCGGTATGTTCTAACTTTATGGAATGTTTCCGACAAACACATCTCTACTAGGTTTACTAACTTTCTAGGTATTCCCTGTTCAATCATGATGTTATATAGCTTCTGACGGTCTATTGAATCATAAGCCTTTTTAAAATCGATATAAAGTTGGAAAATATTTGGTCAATAGTCGAGCGATTCCGCCTAAAACCACATTGGTAATCTCCGATAATTTCCTCAGCGTATTCCGTGATTCGACTAGTTAGAATTGACGAGAATATTTTATAGCATACTGGGAGAAGAGAGATCCCACGATAGTTGTTACAATCCGTCCTCGGTCCTTTTTTGTGAATCGGTTATAAGTATTGATTCTTTCCATTCTTCGGGCATTTTTTCAGCTTCCCAGATCTTTTTAACTAAAAAATGTATTTTGGAAACGCCCGCTTCTCCTTATAACGTTTTAATTTTCCTATCGCCATTCCGACTTCCTCTTTACTCGGTGCGTCTATCCATGGTTCAGCGCTCTGATATTCAGAGAGAGGAGATTGATTATTATTTTCCGTATTTAAGATGCCGTCAAAGTGTTGTTTAAATTTATTTAATATCTCAGAAGGATCCGCAATTATATTGTTATTTGCATCTTTAACCGCATTCAATAGAGGTTCAAATCTTTTACGCGATTTGTTTATACCTTTGTACATCTCTCTTACGTTATTTTCGTTTCTGTGTTTTTCTATTTCTATTATTTTGCCTTTAAGATACTCTCTTTTTTTATTTTTTAAGAGTTTTGAAGTTTCATTCTTTACTAACCGAAAATAAGCCACATTATTATCGCTTGGATTATTTAAGGAATTCAGTTTAGCGGTTTTTCTTTTTTCGCACATATTTTGACAATCCCTGTCGAACCAAGGTTTGTTCTTTTTATTTTCGATTTTTCCAAGACATAAATTACCGACCTCTTTAATATTATCCCTGATCCCTTCCCATAGTTTGTTTACATCTTTATGTTCCTCGTCTGAAGATTCCAAAGCTTCGAACCGATTTTTTACTTCTATCGCGAATTGTTTTCTAATTTCGAGGTTGTTCAATTTAACTAAATCAAAATTCTCGGGACGAATATAGTTCGGTGTTCTCTTTTTTGTATTTAGTTTTTGTCGAAGTTTCGCGATTACTAATTCATGATCAGAACCGCATTCCGCACCCCGATACGATCTCACGTTAATTATGCTACTTTGCCATCTATTTTGTATTAAAACATGATCGATTTGATTCCGTGATTGTCCATCCGGCGATGTCCACGTATACTTATGAATATCCTTATGTTTAAATGTAGTACTTTTGATTACTAGGTTTTTCGAAATGGCAAAGTTTATTAGTCGGGTCCCATTATCATTACTATATTCGTGCAAACTTTCTTTACCGATTGTAGGACGATATACTTCTTCCCTTCCAACCTTTGCGTTTGCGTCGCCTAGTATTATCTTAATGTAATTTCGTGGTAACTTATCGTAAACCGACTCTAGTTTATCATAAAATTCGCATTTTACTTCATCATCACTGTCTTCGGTGGGAGAATGAATGTTTATAAACGCGATTTTAAACCAACGCCCTTGAAATATAGCAACCGATATTCTTTCACTAAAGAACTGTACGTCCCGTAATGCGGAAAGAAATCTATTCCTAATCAGAAACCCGGTACCTAGACAATAATTAACCCTCCCCCCGTACCAAATAGTATACTTTCCTTCTGTTAACGAACCCTCCCCTGGCCAGCGCACCTCTTGTAATGCAACGATATCTAAATGGTACCCCTTAACTTCATTCGCGACCGACTTTAACCCACCTGCCGTATTTAAACTTCTAACGTTCCACGTCCCTATTGTTATATCTCTAATTTTCATCTTGCGCCATGATTCCCCTGAAGCAGTCCCCACCCGGAGACCCGAACGGGGGACTAGTTTACCTCCGGATAATGAGCGTTTTACCTCAGAGGAATCCATGACTTTTGGTGATATTTTGTGAACTAAAATATGTGAGTAGGGCGTTCGAACCTACGTCACACCCTCCAGCAAGCCTGGGGGGCCGCTCTCATTGTTGGTCAGCGAGTCCATCGGACTTAGCCGGGAGGAGCTTCCGAGGAAATTCCACCGACCATCCCCACATCCGCCACCCGTGGGACGCTCCCCATACGCGGTAATGAGATCCGCGCGAGGGGGTCTATAGCTAAACATGAATAATTTCTTGAACTAATAATTACTATTTAACATTATTTATATAAGGTTTCCAATAAAGAAAAAATAAGATATTTATTTAATATTTAACATATTGAGATATTTAAACATGGCAACAAAGTCCAACGAATTAGTCAGTATTCAGATCCGCAGGTGCAGTACACATTCTGTGGTTCTGCTCTACTGGCTACGACCCACATTCTTTATCTTGGCCTTCCTCCGACTCTAGATAGTAAAGAGAGTTTATACCGAAAACCCAAGGGACATAAAGCAACAGTCTCCCGGACAGAACATCCCTACGGAATACTCTGGATTCCTTGTTCCTCTCATCGACGTGCCTTACATCACTTTGTTGATTATTCCACGTTTCTCGCTTACCTAACCTAACATCTAATCAAAGTGCAGGATGTTTCCTCAGCTCATGTAACGGTAATGTTACGGGTAATGGGGAGAAAAATCTATTGTCTTTCTGAAGTAGCGCTAGAAGAGGCTTTGCTTGAGATTTGGAAATCGATAAGAAATTTTTAATGATTCCTCGCCAGATCCTTTAAATAATAAAATTACTATTTAACATTATATATAAAAGAGGATACATTTACGGTATTGGAGTCGATGTTTTAAATGTTAACCATACGTTTGATACCTTTCTTAAACTTATAATGCTTCATCCTATTTTATCTTGATTATATAAATACGTTAAAGTTAGATAGATATATACAAATTAATTTTTATTCTGGGACTGGGTCCCTTTAGAATAACAGGTTTGTACAGTTTAAATATACAATATGTCTGGCCAACAGAACAAGATGAACATTAATATTAATATTAATTGATTAACTACTATTTACAATAATTGATGAATTTGTATACAGCACAAAATAAATAAAATAAAAACAATCTTCAGAAGCTAATTATGTTGGAAAAAAATGAGAAATATATGAGTTGATAACAGAATTCAAATAAAAAAAGAAACAAAAATAATTAGTAACATTGCACTAGTACTTAGTATTCTTAAAATAATATTAACTATGAAATAATAAAGGATCTATATAAGACCAATTAATGAAAGACAAAACAATTAAAACATAAATAAAAATAAAAATAAAAAAATCAAATATAAGAAATGAAATCTTCTAGTGACAAAAATAACGATATACAAAACTAAACAAATACTGTAAAAAGTGAACCAAAGGGAAAAAAATATAAATATAAAAGTTATGTTAAAAAAAAATCTTTTTTTTCCATCCCTACCCTCGCGTTTAAAGGTCATACTGAGGATTGTCGGACAAGGAGGTGCGTGCAGGAGATAAATACAGAGTTAAACCTCCCCCCTCCTCTCCCTCCCAACAATATTATGATTTTCTTTCTCCAGAATCAGGAATTTAATTACATACCGAATGCACTATTATACTATACCATTATCTTAATGCATTTACGATAAGAGATTATTCAAACAAGAACAAAAAAATCATCCATTTATTCATAATACAGAAAATTGATTTATTTAACCTTGTAAAGATGAACACCATAATCTAAAGCAATTTTAAAATCCTGCATAAAACATAGACAATCTTCTTCATTGGTGTATCAGAGATTCATGAGAATAAACGGTCCTTTTTACACGACGATTCAGGGTTTTTTTAAAATTTATTTAATATAATTTTCTTTATAGATATTTTTTTTTGTATATAATATTTTATGTAATTTGAATTTATCATTATTTTTTGTATATATTGTGTCAATGTGGTCTCATATCACTATTACGACTGTTCATTTAGAAACAAATTGTAATATATCTCAATAAATAATGAATAAATATATATATATATATATATATATATATATATATATATATATATATATATATATATATATATATATATATTTCCCCACTTCGGCTATTGCTGTACGTTATACGATAGTGTTTCTGGGGATCTCGAATCACGATCTCTCCACCAACCAACTCTCTTTCTTCCTTCAAATCCCGCATATTTAATCACTTAATGAATATCCAGGCTCAATAGAATTGTAAATAAGCTTTTTTTTATCTTGTTTTGATTGTTGTTATCTTCACATTTAAATATGTCAAGTTTATATGAGTAAATCTTAACTTGTTGATATGTATTTAATATACTTTAAGACTCCAAAGCACACTTTGTACATTCTGTATATTTTATTCTAAAGGGTTATGTCCCAGGATAATAAAGAATTTATTTATTATCATTATTTATATATATATATATATATATATATATATATATATATATATATATATATATATATTTGAGAAAGTAGGTAAAAAGTAATAATATTGTGCTCGGTTAAAGAAAATGTGATATTAATCAAATGTTACTTCCTGGGGTATTTGCATTGCTGTGCAATTTGCGTGATTTTAAATGCAAATGAAAAAAAACTAACTGCGTCAAGTTGGATCAATCAGGATAATTACATGTTACGTATCGCGTCGTTTACAGGCCCTTGACGCATACCAACGATTAAACGACTCATGAGTCATGCAAAATCTGTGCCGTACATTATTGAAGCTGTAATAAAATAATTCTTTTACTCAGACTTGGATAAGTTTCTATTGTACAGAAAAATAGGATGATACTGTAATGACAGAATCAGACATAATGAATTCTAAGCCGCACTTATTATATATATCCCTTACATTAATGAGAACATTTGAGACGTTGATTTCCAAAAGGTACTAAAGGACATTTTTTACGAAATTGATATTTTTACATATTTATATTCTCCTCATTTAGTTTTATCTGAATCTTAAATTTGATTGTTTCTAATGAACACTCAAGTTCTTTAATAACGCGATTTAGAAATGCTATTAATTTCTTAAGGTACTAATTACACATTGAGTTTCGTTCTAAATCATACTAAAACATTTCATTTCATAACTTTAATATGGTTTTGTTAATATAGTGAAAAAAAATTCTATATTTTAATGCGAAAAGAATCAAATTAGCTGGTTTAATAATATAGTAACGAGAGATTTTGGCGCTTCCTGTAAAATTTTCTAAAATGGATATAGTACCTTTTGGAAATCAACGTCTCATTTGTGTGATTTAATTCCTATCCAGTGTTTGGTGAGATACTCATGAACAGTGTTTACTAAATATTTTATTTAAATAAATTTTTATTTTTTATTTCTCCTATATATATTACTTATTTTAATATTTTAGAATAATGAATGTCACAATATCCCCTTTAGGACATAATTACGCCCGGTTATTATGTGACCAGGGCTGTTTTATATTATCAGCATTGTCTAATCTTTAGTTTTCAAAAGCCTGTAATATCGTTTTATCTGATCGGTCAAATGTTACTGTACAAAAACTATGGACTTCTAATATCTGATCAAAATATACAAATAGTGTTTCTCCTCAGTTACTTTTTTTTTTCTCAAATAAATAAGGTGTAGATCAAGCACAAGATTATAAACCAAGAACCAGCTCCTGTTAATACTATTTTGTCTATTTCTAAATTTTATATAAAATAAAGTTCCATCCTTTATATCATACAAACTATAAGTCATTAAATAGATTGGCACATCTGACATTCATATTTATATGAATTAAATTCAGTTAAATAAATCCTGTAAATGAAGTTATACATTATATTAATACACACATTCCTAAAGAGAGAAGCCTACATGTCTCACCGATAACGATGACTTTTTTTTTGTTGTTGAAAATGGATAATATAATATTTGAATGTGGGAAACAGTTAGAGGCTGTTAGGCCCTCTGGAGTTTCCATGATAAAATCACCAAACTAAAAAATAAGCCATTAAAATATTTAAGTTTTATGTTTGGTAATAACTTCAAAACACTGATTCCAGCAGGTTTTTCTTTAATATGTGTTCAGATTCTTCTTTCCCAAGAACAATTTGATTATTTTATTGTAATCAAAAAGTTTTCTGTCGAAAATACGCCCCACCCTAAGCCTTTGGAGGTTTTTTTAACTTTGTTTTAATTATTTCTCCTGCCTTGTGTGTTTCACTCAGGAGCCTTTTTGGAAAATATTTATTTCTTAATGGAAGGTATCTAATAAAAAGTAGAACATTTTTTAGGATAAATGGAAAGGTGTTTTTTAGAGTAAAATCTGTGATCTTGATTTTTTAAATGTTGGTAAAAAAAAAAAAAATAAATAAATAATATATACTTTTATAATCCTTTAAACTTTATTTTTTTAAATATTTATTTGACCTTCGAAATCCGATGGTTGATGTAAAATTTATACCTAAAATGCGTGTGTGTATAAGTATAAAACTTAGGCTAGATATATAAATTAATTTAATGTTATCTATATTATGCCATTTCATGAACATATCAAACTCAGGAACATTTTTATTTTGATAATTTCCTATGACAGAAGAAATAATTAAAACGATGTTGAATAAAACTATTAAAACAATGTTTCAAAATTTAAATGGAGTCCATTTTTTATTGTTTTGTTTTTTAATTGGACATTTTTGTAATGATAAAAACGTTTATTGCTTTGTGAAAAGCAATACCTTCAAAACATGTTCACTTATGAATGTTCAATATTTTCGTGAATCCCACTCCAAACAGACATGTTCTGAATCGTTTTGTTTTTAAATAAATAAATCTTTTTGGGACTTAGTGCAACTAGCCTTTAAGTACATCCTGAAGTTCGGGTCACAAGTTTGCTTTGAGGTCTGTTGGCACCAAGTTCTGCTCAACACCCGCAGGCTACTGGAGCCTGTCAAGTCTCTTCTCTGGATCTCAGATATCTGTTCAACTTCCAGATATTGGAGTTGACAGAACTACTGCTTTGGTAGCGTAGAATCAAAAAAGGTAATATGACTTAAGAATTAGTTCTAGTTTTAAAGCCAAAAATCGATCTTTTTTCTCAAAAATCGTTTTTATCCTGATCCTAGAAAAAGTCCTATGTTTAGAGAAAATATCTTACATCTTGGTGCTTTGGTAGCGTAGAGTCAAAAAAGGTGATATGACTTAAGAATTAGTTCTAGTTTTAAAGCCAAAAAAATTGATCTTTTTTCTCAAAAATCGTTTTTATCCTGATCCTAGAAATAGTCCTATGTTTAGAGAAAATATCTTACATCTTGGTGCAAATTACAGCAAAATTTCAAGCTCCGACACTGCAGGTGTGAAGCGAATAATGTGTATATCAGCTTCATTCAAATTAAAAACAATTTTTTTTTTTTTTTGCATAGGGAATCTAACTTTAATTTAAATTGTCCCGTTTTTCGATATTATTAGCTTATCGTTATTTATTTTGGACACTTTGGTATCTAACACATTTGCCTGAACCCCAACTCTAAACAAAAACTGAAAAAAACCGTCTAAGAACTAACTAAAAAAACCGTCTTAACCAAAACAAAGACGAAATATTTTGCTGATCAAAACTTTCCGATCTTTTCTGTGTCCCTTGGTGTTAGAGAGAGGGAAAATATTGGTAGATAAATCTGGACACGTTTACGATGGTACAGAAAACTTCCATCAAAATCTCTGGATCGCTTTTGCAATCATCGTTAAAAAATTAATTTATAATACATTTATTTTTTAACTATTCATAAAATATTGGAGAAAGCTGGTTTATTTTGAAGCTATGAGGAAATATAACGGCCAGTTTCGTATAATGCAATGATAATATAAACATTGATTACTTAAAACTCAGACAGCATTTCTTTACTCTTGGAAGGATGCCTATAACACAATCCTAATTGGACACAGACAGGCTGTTTTTCTTTTATTGTTTTTCCTAATGGTATGCCAAACTACTGAGTAAACTTATCCTCATTAATACAACTGCGTTGCTTAATTAACTTGGTAAAGTTAATTAGTAATCGCAGCAGCTATGCAACTTTTGCTAATTAATGCGCCTATTATACTCCCTTTTCCTATTTTTCCACAATAATAATAGTCGGAACAGATCCAAAGTAGGAATTGCTTAAATAATTGTATAAAGCAATAAATCATTGGTTGACCAAAAAATAAATCAATATAAGTCATAGCTACTTAAACAGTGTTTTGCCACTCACAAAATAAAAAACACCTTTTATGTGTCCCCTCCGAAGGACGGTTTAATTAAGAATTTTTTACTTCTATTTCAAAATCCACCGGCGGCATAGAAGGCCGTTATGCTAACCACCCTGCTACAGCTGATCCCCTAATTATATTTGTGTAAAATAACATATAATTAAATCTAGTTAGCGCATCAAACGACTCTTACCTCCGTTACTAAAATTACCCGAACAATGTAGATGATCTTTGAGTGCTTGAATTATTCTGATTTAGGCATCTATGGAGCTTAGTGGTGGAGGTGGCGGCGAACTATATCCTAATTATCTAGTCTTCACGGCCTGGCGAATCTTAACAAATATTACTTAGTCTCGTCTCGTTCAAGTCTGTTTCTCTCATTTATTTCAATTTTTTGATTATTCAATATCATGATTTCTTATAATCATTATGATGAATAGTGTTTTCACCTTTCATATATATATTATATTATATATATATATATATATATATATATATATATATATATATATATATATTATATATATTATAATCAAATAATCTCCAGCACTAAATCACTTTTTAAAAAGGACTTTATTGACAAAAGACAGCTAAAATAATAACTAATCTAATTACATACTATCTTACTCCTAGAATGAATGGATCAATGAATTGTTCGCACGCCAGGCGGAGTATTTATAAGAACTGAGACGGGAAATGACTCAGTGCTGACATTGCACTAGCCTGTACCTTTAACTATATATGTATATATATATATTGTTTGATCAGTTCTCGACTGTTGATAATTTAAGTTTGTGTTGTTCTCAGGTTTCAGTCAATGAATAAACAATTTTATCTATGCGACGTTTCGAGAATTTATTGTTCTCATAATCATGCTAATTTGTGCTCATAATAATTTTGGACAAAATAGTGTCTTAATTAGACATGTTTAGCCTACAAGCTTTGAAAGAACACTATATATATCTATTTTTTTTTTTTTTTTTTTTTTTTTATTGATATTTACAACTGTATTGTACTCATATAAATTTGAATATGTATTATACAATTGAAATGTAATTGAGGAGATTAACCGAAAGTCCATATTTTTGCGTTGTGCCACAACATTAAGTTAAAATCATTTATTTAGAACTTAAATCATTCCAAAATTTGTTTCCCTAATTATTTAATTATTAAAGAATATGTATGTTATAATTTTTATTTAAATTCATATACGAGTATATGGAATACTTTCATCAGTTTCTCGTAACTGCTATCGTCGGTATATAAGAAATTTAGTTGTACGTGTGTCTGCACATTAATGGGAGTCTTATATACATCTAATTACATATGAATTATACTGTTCTTGTCTTATAACCGCAGTTAGACTACTTACTTTCATATTAAAATCAATATATTTACTCTGATTTTATCATACCTGGACGCATGCGATTCTAGAATGCTCTTCAAAGTTCGAGATGTAAACTATGAAACAAGATCTAGCTGATACACAATCATAAGAAGCTATAAATAAGCATGAAATTAATATAAATTTAGGATCATGAAGTAATTTATTAAGACAAGTCCTGGTAAATAATATATTTTGTTTTATTTAACGTATTTATTCCGAATTATAATTTAATATGCTTTCTTAGGTCAAAATAATAAAATTAAAAATCTGGTGCGGGGAACACACGACTTTCACTTACCTCGTTAAAATAAATTTAAAAACTAATAAATATAATTCAATTTGAAATTCCCTATTCGTCACTTTACATTACCTTTCACAACTTTGTGCACGAGATATTGTTATCTCTAAAATCATTCTCTTTCCAACGGTATATTATACGTCTACATTACTGTTGTTATTATCAAAAACTTAAAATTACATAAAGAAATAGTTTTGCTCTTTTCTCCTTTAGTCGCTCATCAAATTTGTCCAACTTGTATATTTAGCCTTCCTTCATCAATGTCATTAAGATGATATGGTTAATGTTTTGGAATGTACAAAATTAAAGGTAGTTTAGAGGAAGAACATTTCGAGTATCGGCATTTAAGCCCTGTCAACATATTTCAATCAGAATTAAACCTACATGATATTAAAGCTCATTAAATTAAATCAATGTAGGGAATTTAATCAAAATCGTTAGAGCCGTTTTTGATGAAATCGTAAAAAGGTGCAAAATGCATTGCATAAAGTGGCTCTTCTGGTTAGCTGAGTTTAATGAAAATGTTGCTGTGACATCTTAGGCGTATAGTTGTGCTAAATATGAAATTTCAGTTTCGCGCGACTTTTATTTTTTGCGCTAAACTAGACACAAAGACACTCAGAACTTTTTGCAGGGTACTCTAAAACGTCTATTTCCGTTGAAAACTCGAATTCGAAAATTTTCACGATCGAAATACTTATGTGTTTTGTATATAGGAAAGTGAAAGTAAAAAATAAGGATTTTAATAAATAAAACTCCTTCTCTAGCTAGAAATGTTGTGGATGATTCTATATTTTGTTTCGTTAATTATACGTGTTTACCACAGTCATTCCGTATTTCCAATTAAAAGTAAAACCAAATAATTTAATAGGAAAATATTTGGTTTTTATAAAATTTTATACTAAAAAAATTACGCACCATTGTTTGGATCGAGAACCGTATTGGTTTTAGTGTCAGACCTTCAGTCCACCACTCAACCCAGGATCGATTTTCAATTTTTCAAGTCGGGCGGAGCCATGGCGTGGCTTGGCAGATAAGATGACCCCTCTATAGCTCACCCCAGGCCGCGATCATTGCAATGAATGAAGCTCCTATTCATTGTCTCTTCCTTTTGAAACAGTTCAATGCATACATCAGGTTATTAGTGAGCCTGAGGCCAATGTGGTCTGCAGGATTGTCAGCCTTCAGTGAATCGCAAAAGTTATCATGTGCGTCAGCTTATATTCTTTTTTATAAGATATTTGAATGCAGAGATCGCTTGATAACCATTAAATCCGTCTATACAGGGTGAGTTTCAATTTATTTTTATTTAATGAATTATAAAATAATTGATTACCTTTGTAAATTATCTTAGAAAGAAGATCTTATTACACTTACCTGACCTTATTATAACAGTTATTATCCGAAGCGGATTGTTAGGTATCTTTAGTTCAGCATCCTAAATTCAAACGTCACCGATTCGAATCAGACCGTTGAAGTTTATTTTGTGACGGTCTCACGGAATGAATCTCTACCTTCTGACCTCGGTTAGAATAATGGGGTTACATAATAGTTACATGTCATATTCGCTTAAATCGCATGAAACGAAATTAAGCACATGGAAAATAAATATTGCAAATATATTCTTTGGCCACGGGTGTAAATAATACTGGATTTGTTTTATACTTGTTTTCAATTTATTACTTTCTATTTTCAGTTAGAAGTTGGTTGGCATCTGCCAGAAATATGCATGTTTGTCGCGGATTTGTCACCTTGATGATGGCCTAGAACTTATACCAAAACACCAGTATAAATTAAATATTAGAATAGAACAAGAATGGATCAAGAAACTTTATTCTGGGACAATGTCCCTTAAGAATAACATTAATGAACAAAATAAAAAATTATTATATCTGGCCACAAACAATATTTAACTACATTTAAATACCAAAAGAAAGAAAAAATAAATAAAAGGTCATAGTGACATCTCTATGTACATATTCGAGAAATAAATGAATAAGAATTAACATAAAATATAACTTTTACATCACATTTACTTAAAATGGATGGTGGGAGTTTATGATTTGATAGAGAAGTGATACAAGAAAATATTGTCTTCGAAAAGTAGGGAATAACAACTTTAACTCGTCGTAGAGGTGGGATACATTCGACCGTCTCGAGGCACCAAACACAAATCTTAAAAAACGCTATTAGATTTTATATCTTAAATATATTAGGTTTTTCAAGTGTGATTTCTTTAGTGACTGCATCTCTAACCAACCTTTGCTCTTATTTAATATCGATGATAATACAGATGAAATTTACGTATAATCTACTACATAGATGAAAAATTATAGATTATTATAATCAAAGTAGAAGTGAATAAATTTAAAAATATGTACATTAATCAAAACAGACCCTACTTCAAAATTGTATGCAATATTGATTATTAAAACTTGCTTAGAGGAAGTTTCATATCACCACGTGTATATGGCTTCTCTTTTAAGACACCTCTGTAGACCAAACACCTAAGTATTTGTTGACTTGCAGTACAAGGTAATTGCGCTATTATTATATTATATCAATACGCTTCAGAATCCTTTATAAAATGCTACTGTCTAATTATTGCACAGATGTTTAATTCGACCTGAAATAGATGCACCCCACGAAAACTCCATCTCTTGCCAAACCACCGGTCATTTATCTTTATTAACAAACTATTTCCGATAATCATCCAAGCCGAAACAAAAGAACCTCTTTGGATTCCAGCCAATATAAAGGTAGATTTACCCCGTGTTTATTTCTTTTGTTTCATTATCAATATTAATTTTGAAATAAATCATTATAAAACAGTAGCAATTTTAATAAAGAAAATAAAAAGCTTCAACTATCCGGTAACAAGGAAATATTGAAGCTATCTTCTTTAGAGTGTAGTTTGCTGGATTTTCCTCTGAAATGAGGGAGGAAATTAAAGGAAATCTCTTGTTACTTGTTAAGAACGGGAGAAACAAGGGATATTCCAGCTTGCTAATATCCCTTTGAACATTAAGTTTTAAATAAGCTCAATTAAACATGTAATCCTATACAACCGTCCTTTAGCGCCTAGGATTTTAATTAAAAACAATTGAAGTCTTAAACAGCATTTAAAGCGGCTTAAGTAGAACGTTTGTTTTTGTTTTTTCTTTCTTAATTTATTTAAAAAAATATGTTGGTGTGTTTCAGCTTAGTGCAGGGTTTTATTATTTACTTAAAACTACCACTAAAGAAAACACTGGTAGTTGGAGGAGATTTAAAATCTAAATCTCTCTCTCAGTATATATATATATAATACACGAGTATTTATTGCTATGTTTTTGCCCGGCTGCTTTTCTAAGGCAGCGGTACCTTCAAAAACTGGCTTACTTGATATATTTAATCCCTATGTAAACTATATTTAATGATACCATTGGATCTCCTTTCCAAAGGTATCGTGTTTACCAATCCAATAGGTGGCATGCAGGGTAAGATTAAAGTAAACAAGATTAAATTATAATACATTATTAACTTACAAATACCCATTATAATAATGCATTGCTTAGAACTTTGATTGAGAATACTGATGGACATTTTCACTACTACCTTTGCCATACAATATCACAAAAAGAAATACCTTTAAACCACTTAGTCGGCTGGCGAAGGTGGAATCAGTTCTTGGCTCATAGATCTCCAGCTGCTCTCTCTGTCTCCCCGACGGAGCTCGGTTCTTCTTCGGGATGGAACTCGACTTTTTGTGGCTGTAAGAAGACCAACTCTTTAGATCTTCCCTCTCATCCTCGTCACCTCGGGTGGGCCGAGATGGGAAGTGCCCCGGTTGGCGGTATAGACTTTGAGCTATTATTCTTGTCTTTTCACCACTCTTAATATTCTTGTTGGCCGCCGCTGGGGAAAACTACCAGGGGTCTCTGGTACCGCTGGGGGGCTAGGTAAACACCTTTTGAACTTTTGCCGCCCTAAGCTTATAAAGGCATATCAATATATATTTAATGAATATAATTGTAATCCAATGATGAATTTACGCCCGTCAGTATTTTCAATACATTACAATATTTATATATATATATATATATATATATATATATATATATATATATATAATACACACATCAATATATAGTCATCAACATTTAAGTAGTAACATAAACGTATAATAAATATATTGTTGGAAAGTGCAAGATTTTAGAAAAGTTAATAAGCATTCAAAGAAATCGTACAAGTTAATATAAATTTGTTATCAAACCATAAACCTATGAACATGTATTATTGTTAATGAGAGAGGTTGTCACCGTCTTAAAAGATCGTGCAGTTTATATCCGTACGCAAGATTTTATAAACAATATTATGTACCGAATCGTAACTAAGTTTTTAACATAAATGGTATGTTGTTATAAATCTATAAACTAACATTGTTATTAATTATCTCAAAGTTAATACTATATCATGAAAACAGATGTCTCACGGTAAACTATAGAGAAATCCTATGAAAACTTAATTTAATTTTTAAAATGTAATTTAAATAGTTCATTTGATGTTTGTATGTTTGTTTACTTAACCACCCTTTGTGTCTAATCGATGCTACAGTGGGATTCCTGAATTTTGCCTATCCAGAATCAATTAGGATAGGGATCTTTAACGAGTACCTGACATCGCACATGCTCGAGACCACTGTTTATTGTCACCTCTGAAGGATGGCATAACTAATGATTTTTTTGCTCCCATTAAAAAATCTTAGGGCCACCTTCGGGTTCGAACCCGAGCCTTGTTCATAGAAGGCTGTTTTGCTAACCACCATGCTACAGGTAACCCCATAGTTCATTTAAAATATAGAATAGTAATCTACCGAATAAACTAGTCACCGTTCTTGTTTCTGTAGCTTTTGAATACATACATAGCATTCAAGTTTTCTTTATATGGGGAAATTAAATTTCTCATGTTTACATTAAAATGACAAACAAATGAACTTACTAATTTTGATTTACGTTTTTCATTTCTGCCGCTGATTAAATATGATAATGAATAGGCGTAATAAAATAAACATAATTTCTTGCTAATAGCACTTTTCGTTGGATTAACTAAAACTCCCAAAGCAAAAAACTCTAAATCGGTTGGACATATTTTTTTAACATAATAGACACCTCATTCAAATTGCACCCGTGCGAAGCAAGGGCGTGCCGCTAGCCTGTAAATAAATAAAATTTTAGGCTTTAATACTATTTGATAATTAATATTACGTAATAGTGATATTATCATTAACATGATTTTTCAAATGTATTTTTGAAATGATGTAAAAGGAAAAGAACTTTAAGACCTAAATTTTAAAAATGTGTTTGGTTATTACGACCATAGATATAATTAATAATAATGGGTTATGAACTACCGCTAATACAGTCTTGATGAATCATCTAGTGAAAATTGCGTTGACAAGAAGCTTTCCCTAATTACTACATTAATCAGCTGTCGTCAAGGAAAGGAAGTAATAATTTCCATTTATCATGCTTTTAATTTTAAAACACCGACAAATTAATTTTTGGCTAATGAGTTCTTAAAAATGTCTTTCAGGAATAAGCTCTATTTTTTTCCATTATAGATTTTTATTATCAAAATGTAATGGAACAAATTTTTATTATTTTTAATTAATTAAAATTCATCAGTAGATCATAGTGGATAGTTCACATAAAGTATGAATGTATTTATTAATTCTTCTGTTAATCTAAGGTTACATCGTGTGTAAACCAAGCAAGCATGAATATCATAGATTTATAAAACCATTGTGAATTCACGTATTTCTATTGTCATTTGACATTTGGTGCTTGAACTATTTTCTCTTTGTTTTTGTTTTTTTTCTGTTGAATGATTCATTTTGAATGTTCATTTTTAATGAAATGTGAATCTGTTTTTACGCTTTTTATACAACTAGATGCTAATAATGTATTTATAACGATGGATATTTTGGAGGTTTTAACGGCATAGATATTTGGATCAAGCTATATTGGTAATATATGGAACATTAAAGTCATAATGGATTATTTTGTTTTTGGCCAAGCGGTAGCGGATTTGTCCACGAGTATTTGGAAGATTATTAATGGTTTGGGCAGGAAGCAGTATGTTTACAACGAACAGTAAATGTTGGGTAAATTTTAATTCTCTAATTTGTACACCATTTTTCAGTTCCTCATTTGGGTTTGATTAGTGTAGGATGTTGTTATTGGATCATTATTGACCGTTAGCTAACATGTATCATTATCGTAAATGACAAGGTTGGTGTTTGAGATGGGTTGCGATATCAGCTGTATAATCTGTATAGATGAGGGACCGAGGATACCACCTTGAGGAACACCAACTGACTTAAAAAGAGAAATGTTTTGAAGAATTTTGTGATTTACTTAAAATATTCTGTCTGTGCGGTAGAAACGGATGGTGAGAAAACATGTATGGGTAATTATTCTTTTTATTATTATGAATTATTGTTCACGGAGTTTGTGAAGTAGTTTATTTAAAATTAATTTGTCTATTAGAAATATATAACTTTTTTTTCCTATTGTATTATTAATAAATTTTGTTGGAGCCCGTGGCTGAGTGGCTAGCACGCTAGTTTATCATGCCAAAGTTGTGAGTTCGAATCCCAGGCTTTTATAAGAATGTAATTAAATGGGAATTCACTCACAGACTCTCCCCCGGGTATGTGAGACCCGTCAGCCAAATGGTGGCCACTCACAAAATTAGGCGTAGGGAGTGATGACCCTACACTAGAAAATGCATCACGAAACGTGAGTGTAACCTCCCAGGAGATTACACCGCGAGGCCCAGGGCCTACACGGGCTGTCGCGCCACGGGAAAAAATTATTAATAAAAAATATATCGTGTTTTGTTAAAATGATTTCTCTTAACATAGGTTTAAGACCTATTTTAACTTACGCCTTCCAAATCTAGAACATTAAACTATAGAATTTAAATTTATAAAAAAGTATTAAGTATTCCTAACAGAAATAATAATATTTACAGTATAAAATTTATTTTAGTAGTTGAATGTAGAATTGGAACATTTAAGTATTTCATGTGTCGAATATTCGAGGAAGATTTTTTTTTTTGCTTGATTATTTTCAATTATGAACTTTTGTAACAAACCAAAGTAAAAAAAAAAATACCTCCCTTCAAAATATGAGGGCTTACGTTTCAAGATGCGTAGAACCCGAATAACGAATAAGAAAAATCCGTTCCTCCTAATTAATAAATAAGAGTGCTATTTCATAAAGAATTGAATTTCCTACAAAATAAAAAAAGAATAATTGAAATTGGTTAAGAACTAGCAGAGATATAGCGATTTGAAATTAGTAGTGGTGACATGCCATTTTACTTTGAATTATTTATTGCTTTTCTTTCTTAATTGCTTATCTCCAGCTTTATTGTTATTTTTATATAATAAACCTTTGTGTAATACTTGCAGCGGTTTTTTATGTGCATATATTTCTGAACTTTTATTAAAGTAATAATCATATAAAATCAAAAAACATATTACTAGATCCGCTTATTCTTGAATTCAAAAGCCGAGAGTTATAACTATCCGTTATGTTCAATGCTGAGTAGTTTGTGAGGAGATGCTAAGAGCACATGTAGGATATCCTTCATCTATAAACATGCCTCCCATTGTACGCAGCCCTCCCATTCTTATGCAAATGGGGCAGCATCTGTTGAAAAATGCCCCACTTTTCGCCAGCATTAATATCGCTCGCATCTTTGCTATTTTTACATAAGAACGCCTATTATGTTCGCTAAAATAATATAATTAAATTTAAAATTAATTGAAAGATATATCTCATTTTTATTTATACAAATGCATCTACCCTCTTAAGGTCATTAGTATGTATATATATATATATATATATATATTATATATATATATATATATATATATATATATATATATTTTTTTTTTTTTTTTTAATTCAGTGGATTATTTATCTTTAAATTATAAAATATTCTAATTCCATTCCACAGAAATCGACGTCATCGTTTGAAGTTTTCATTCATTCATGTTCAGTTATGTTAGAATTAGTAGTTCCCACCAATTCCACGTCATATTTACTGCGTTTAGCATACTTGAATTAACCAATTATTCGGAAGTCAGCGTATTTGCTTATTGCAAATAGTTTTTATTTGCAGATGGCAAATAGCAATTAATCCAAAACCATTGTAAATAAATAATAACACAATGTTTTCTCAAACTTTATTGAAAGAGAATACTTTTACTTAGAAATAACCAATCACAATGTAAGACGTCGAAAACTCCATAGTAAATAATTTTTCTAATATTTTTTTTAACAACTTTTATTGAATAATATTACAATCTGTCCTAATTTTGACACTAATAAGTAGATATAAAATGCCGATTCTGGCCCAGGGCTCCGGTGCAAGATGGCGGCGCCCATGGTTTCCCGCCAAAACTGGCCTTTATTGAACGATCGTTCGCGATCTACCTGTCGTTCGTGATCTACTCAATCTAACCTAACCTCATATTGTTAGTTTTATTTATCGATTAAATATTCGATTTCTTTTAAAATATAATCAAAGGAACCTTCTTATCACTATATAATACCAAATAAATTATATATATAAAACTTTAATAGTAGATAAGAATTGCGGGAGCTGGCGCACCGATTCCTCCATCCCCTCCCCTACCACTCTTAACCACCTATGACGTCATCACGACCTAACCTTAACTACGATGGTTCGCGCCATCGACTTAACCTAAACCACTAAGCCACGCCCCTTTTTAGTCACGTGACCCTCTATCAACCTAACCTAAACCACTAAGCCACGCCCCTTTTTGGTCACGTGATCCCTGTTTGAGGGTATAAAGCATGAGTCTACCCGGCGTCCATTTTCTTTTTCCTACGTTTTGGGCTAATTTAGTATTTATAAAGCATGAGTATACCCGTCCGCCATTTTATTTTATGACGTCACAATTTACAAAGCATGAGTCTACCTGGCGTCCATTTTGCTCCCCCCCCACTCCTTCATTAGTTAACCAATCAGAGTGTCTAACTTGAGAGTTCCTCCCGGCTAGGTCCGATGGTCAAATTGTAATGTGTGCTTTTACGAAACCTTTCAAACTGTGGCATAACCTTACTATTGTTTACATTTTTTGAAACCTCCCTTACTGTTACATAACCTTCTCATTGTTTACATTTTATGAAACCCCCCTTACTGTTACATAACCTTCCCAATGTTTACATTTTTCTCAACCTCCCCATTGTTTACATTTTATGAAACCTCCCTTACTGTTACATAACCTTCTCATTGTTTACATTTTCCTCAACCTTCCCATTGTTTACATTTTATGAAACCTCCCTTACTATTCCAGAACCTTCTCAATGTTTTTACATTTTTCGTAACCTTCTTAATGTTTACATTTTATAAATATCTTTATTTACTTTTATTATCTCTTCACATAGTCGTAGTGCACACTAACCTTCTAAAGTATCCGCAAGAGCGCAGCACCAGCTCTACTTTTTAATGTGTCCACCAGAGTGCAGCTCTCCCTACTTTTTTATGTAATCTTTCCAATAATGTTTTTTTTTTTTTTCCAAGTAAGGTTTTTTTCAGCCGCCATTTTGTTTTGATGACGTCAACATTGCAATAATTTAAACAGGTATGAACATGTAACAAACAGGTTTGGATCATGTTTAAGCATGTTGATAAGCGAAACGTAAACATGGACTTTGAACCCTCTTAACGGCTTTAATATAAACATCGTTATAGACTTTTTTAATCCTATACAGCTTTGAACTTTGATCCTTAATCCTACATTTTAAGTAGCGATAAAATGTTCCTTAAGCTTAAACGTAAACATGGACTTTGAACCTTCTTAGTAGCTTTAATATAAACATCGTTATAGGGCTTCTTAATCCTATACAGCTGTGAACTTTGATCCTTAATCCTACAATTTAAGTAGCAATACTGGGTTTCTTAAGCTCTAAGACTTTTTCTCCTCTTAAGTATATATATAAATATAATGCGGACCTTGTACGTTTTATCTCTTAGTATAGTAAATCCCTAATGATTTAATCGTAACATCAATTTAAGACGTAAATATTAACTTTGTACAGATAATTTCTTAATATATAAATAAACAATAATATAAAACTTTTACCTACTTCGAACGGAAATTTATTTGGTTTAAACATAATACTTTCAACATTTTAAATTGTTTTATCATATACTTAGACCATTTTGTACTATTTTCAAGCAATATTTACTTATAATTAACTATTTTGCTCTGCAATTACACTCACAACTGCCTTTACGATGTATTCGGGGCTGTTCGGCTACTCCCGGTTATCTTCGCTATAATCCGGAGTTGTATCTAAAGAATAAACAATGATAACGTTAATTCCATCGAAGGTAAACTACTTCCCTATCTTCTCTTCGTTTCTTGCTAAAGTATAAACAATATTATATTCTAGTAAAATAATATTGTACATCGTAAACATTTTATTCATTTTAGTTAACATCATTATTAGTGAACAAAGTTTTGTACCTTTTTTAGTTCGGCGTTAAGCCTTAAGCCTCTTCACCACGTCAAGGTAAAGGTACATCGAAGAGGTTTTTATTTTATTTTACAACGTGATTTTTACAATAAAAATATGTGCAAATTAAACGAAAAAATAAAGTTAATTGAAAAACAGAATTCATAAAATATAATTTCTAACACAATCAAGAATTAAACTAAATTTATGCTAATAAAAAAATAAAATCATCTCTTTTTTTGGTAATGTATAATCATATTGAAATTTAATTTTTCACCTGATGGCATAAACGAAATATTTGCTGTTGAAATGGTCGGCAATAACTATTTAATCTTCAATAAATTAACAACACCATATACTTTATCATTTTTTTTTCTTTATGTATTTGAAAGAGAAATATGAGCATCGAAATTATTCTGCAGGGTTATTCTATTCACCTCACATTCACTCACACAATCAGGTTTACAGGTGTTCAAACCATGCCATTGACCTTCATTCAGGGTTTATAGGTGTTCAAACCATGACAGTGACCCCTTTCATTCATGGTGAATAGATTTAAACAAATTTGTATTTACCCATACAGATAAAACCTTTGTTTGATACTCTGTACATTTCTCTTTCGAGACATTATGATAAATGCAATGGCTGCCTTGCTGAGATGGCTTTATTAATTGAAAGACCGCTAAAATATTCCAAATTCATTAGTGAACAAACATATTGCCACACCATGAACCATCATTTTTATTATTTGTTACCTTAGTTTTTTTCAGGCCAAAGACAAAAATGGTTGTAAATTCGCGTTTTGTTTCTTATTATTACCAAAATAATCTTTATATTATTTCACTTCATTTAATTTATAATGACCATAGGCCAAAGTATTGATTCCATCTTTTAGGATGTGTCTTTTATTATCAAAAGGAGACAGAGAAACCTTATTTATTTCGGAACTAAAAATATTATGCAGCTTAGATTGTATCATCCTCATTGGCGTATGCATAATTTCCTTTTTAAATAATACATTTTCATAATCCTCAAAACTAATATATTGTTTTAATGAGGCTGTTTTTACGCCTTTAGCTCGCTTTTTTACATCGTTTTCTGTCATAATAGCGTACATTTTCGCTCTTAATCCCACATATTTTAAAATTATTTTGGAATTAAGCTCATCTTTAAACTTCCCTAACTTCTTTTTATTTTTATTCGAATAACACAAATGTGTTTCAGGATAGTCTGAGAAATCAAAATATTTATTCATTTTTTTCATATCTTCATAGACATCATCTGTTAAGACTCTATAGATAAATGAATCTGTATCGGTATACATCATCTTCAAGTTTTTTCCAGAATATGTTTTCATCATTATGTCATAATGAAATTGATACATTACAGTTTTTGATAAGTCTAAAATGCACATTCCAATGTATATAGGTTTATTAAACAATACTTTCGATTTCCCCATATGTACAGCCACTATATTCTCATTGTAGAGTGTACGGTCAATGAAATTCGGTTTAGCGACAAGTTTCATCAACTTTTTACTGTCAGTTACTAGTTGAATATTCTGGCGGTTCCTGATATTTTCCATCGTTTTACCGAAAACTGCATTGTTAAGCAACTTATAAAAATCTTTTTCAAAATCGTTGGATGCTCCTTTCCTTAGCTCTGTGTTGTATTCTATATACGATCGTAGCCATGGTGCTTGGTTAAACTTTAGAACACGGTGAATTTTTTCCAATTTTAGCCCATGCTGTAGACCTTGAATCAAATTTTTATAATGTAAGACGTAGCGATATCTTTTTCCAAAATGTGTTATTAATTTTTTTGAATTAGAATTTGCGCCCGGTGGTATTATCGCTTCAGGCAAGAACGGTAAATCATCATGTAAATGGTGAAGTTCTTGAGGATAGCTGACGTCAATCTCAAAAATATATCCAATATCGTCATCATCCTTAAGCTCAGATATATTTATACGTTCGGGATTTTTAACCCATTCGAATCCTCCGTATGGTAAATACATGCTCATCGCTTGTCCATAAAGATTATTAGCGTCTAAATAAATTATATAACTCGATTCTTCGTTTGGATTAAAACTAGTCATGTACTTATTATTCGCTTCTGCATACCTATGCGATGCCTGGCACAAACCTCCTCGAATACCATGTTCTATCATTAAAATCATATCATAATCCTGTAAGAGCTCTATGTTCATTTTTGTATATTTTAACATGGCGTCGAAGGTCAAACCGGGAACGGTAAAATAATGAGCTGGATCAAGTTTATGGGTCTTCATCATAACACCTCGGAAAGATTCGAAGACGTCACAAAGTAGAAGGACATCACTTTTAACGTAAACATCGGCATATTCACCCAAAGATTTACATTTAAAGTGTTCCCATATGTTTTGAGCATGTCTATAATCTTCTGCGCTGATGTCGCTCTGATTCAATTTATTATAAAAAGCTTCAATTGGTGGTAGCTCTGTTTCATTCAACTTTTCTTCATTGTCTAAATAATCGTAGGGAAACACACCTTTTCTAGTAACCAATGCTAATTCCTCATCTGTATAATATTTTTGATATTTCTTTGAATTTGTCAGGAGATAGAGATTTTACGAGGTAATCTAAGCTTCGAGGCATGAATCTGTAAGAATCTATAAACCTCAGTTTCAGCTTACCAATATGTTTTGTGAAGGATATATATTTTTCTTCGCTATTCGGTATTACTTCAACTTCCCCAGGAACATTTCCCAACTCCTTAACTATGAAATGTGCATCATAATTGCTCAAGTTATGCATTATAACAGGTATAAACAAGGGATTAACACGTCTTAAATTACAATTATTACAAGACGCTCCTAAGTACGTTCCGGTTAGGTGGCAGTGGTCTCTAACTTTCAGATTGTTTTTTGTAAATACATTTTGACACATATAACAGGTTTTAGCTTCAGACCAATCCTTTTCTTCCTCCGATGAGATCATTATTGTTTTGTTCATCTTATAGATTTCTTGAATTTTTTTAGCTATATTGGTGATACATTCCATGAAATGAAAAGCGGCATCAACTCCCCTATAAACGTACGGTTGGTTTATTGGAACGTCAACTCCTTCGATTCCTTTAACATATACACAAAATGATATCGGATCGTGCCTCTGATATTTAGTCGTATTCTTTGACAATTCGCTTATAGAAACTAATATCGATTCAAAGTCGGCATAGATCACAAACGGTACTTTGCTTTGTCGCTTCACATTTGAGAATCTGATGAAGTGATCTTTTATCGGTAGTTCTATTCTTACTGGTTTATTTTCTGAGCAATATATCTTATGTTCTTCAAGTTTCTTACAAGCTTCTTTTCCAGAAACGTTGTTGAAATGTGTAAAACAGCGTTTACATATTGTTAATTTATGTTCATGCTGACTGATTTGATTCACGACCAGTCTTTCGAAATTCTTTTTGTAAACATAATGGGAAGTTTCATCATCAGACACGAGTAAAAGATCGCGGTGGTCTTTCAATTCTGTTTTAGAGACTTTCAGAGGGTATATCTTATCTTTTTCATCGAGCCCATAGACATTGATGGAGATGCTATTTACCTTTTCAAATTTTCTTATCTCACTCAGTGAAGTTGGGAATGAAACGCAAGTAAAGTCATACACATGTTCTAAATTTTTATACTTAGTAACGCGTTGTGCATGCTTTTTCACAAATTTTGATAAAATTTAATACTTAAAACAGTACATATCATTATTCCGCACATTAATGCAAGCTTTCTTTGAATCTATAGATGGGGGGAGTGGAAGATACGTACAACCCCTTAGTGGCAAATATTTGTTAATTCTTAATCTGATTCCATCAACTCCACTCAGCTTCCATCCGCTTTTTTTAAATTGAGATTCCTCAGCTTCAGTTATGATTTTGTTAAAACTATTATCGATAAATTTACTAAGATCGCTACCTTTAAACACACAATTGTTTCGTGTTTTAAATGCTTTATCCATCTGGTCACCAACAGAATTTGAAAAAGTACATTCCAATAGGCAGTTCACTTTTAATGCACCATGTTCATGTAGTGAATCTCGAATTTTATACACTAAGAGGTTCTTAACACTTTCCAGAAACGAGTTAATATCCATAGAATCGGACGATCTGATGAAGAATGATGCCAATCGGTTCTGAAATGCTGTCTCATACTCTACAAGTCCCTGCTTGTCTGGTACGAGGGCTAAAATGGCGCTCTTTTGTGGCTCAAATAATTTTAATTTTTTAATCAACGGTTCCTGGGTGCATACATTTTCATGTCTTTTACCGTTATAAATATTGGGAAAAATACCTCCACACCTCGTGCAAGTATAAGTCGATTTACCGTTACATGACTTTTCATGTCTACGAAGGCTCTTCAAATACTCATACGTATTACCGCAAAGATAACATTTAAACTGACTCATATTTAAGTTTTAATCTTCAAAATGTCTGAACGGAGGTAAATGTAATAATGCACACAACTTACCTTTCGTGGACAAATGGAGAAATATCTACTAGTTTAAAATTAACGAAAAAAAAAATCTTCTATAAAACTTAAATAATATAAAAATATTAATGGCACCAAGAAATTAAGAAATATTCTTTAAACTTAGATAGCAGCAACAGCAACAAATCAATGTGTTCGCTTTGAAGGGGCGGAATATGAGGTTTTGGAGGAGGGGTGTAAAATATGAGGTTGAGGGAGGGGGAGGGAAGGGGAGGTAAAAATATGAGGTGGTGGGGGGTAAAATATGAGGTGGTGGGGGGTAAAATATGAGGTGGTGGGGGTAAAATATGTAGTGGTGGGGGTAAAATGTGAGGTGGTGGGGGTAACCAACAGCTGATAGTTAAGGAGTTACTTGCCATTTTCTTTTGCTGTCATTTTAGCTTCAGACTTCAAAGCGAACACATTGATTTGTTGCTGTTGCTGCTATCTAAGTTTAAAGAATATTTCTTAATTTCTTGGTGCCATTAATATTTTTATATTATTTAAGTTTTATAGAAGATTTTTTTTTTCGTTAATTTTAAACTAGTAGATATTTCTCCATTTGTCCACGAAAGGTAAGTTGTGTGCATTATTACATTTACCTCCGTTCAGACATTTTGAAGATTAAAACTTAAATATGAGTCAGTTTAAATGTTATCTTTGCGGTAATACGTATGAGTATTTGAAGAGCCTTCGTAGACATGAAAAGTCATGTAACGGTAAATCGACTTATACTTGCACGAGGTGTGGAGGTATTTTTCCCAATATTTATAACGGTAAAAGACATGAAAATGTATGCACCCAGGAACCGTTGATTAAAAAATTAAAATTATTTGAGCCACAAAAGAGCGCCATTTTAGCCCTCGTACCAGACAAGCAGGGACTTGTAGAGTATGAGACAGCATTTCAGAACCGATTGGCATCATTCTTCATCAGATCGTCCGATTCTATGGATATTAACTCGTTTCTGGAAAGTGTTAAGAACCTCTTAGTGTATAAAATTCGAGATTCACTACATGAACATGGTGCATTAAAAGTGAACTGCCTATTGGAATGTACTTTTTCAAATTCTGTTGGTGACCAGATGGATAAAGCATTTAAAACACGAAACAATTGTGTGTTTAAAGGTAGCGATCTTAGTAAATTTATCGATAATAGTTTTAACAAAATCATAACTGAAGCTGAGGAATCTCAATTTAAAAAAAGCGGATGGAAGCTGAGTGGAGTTGATGGAATCAGATTAAGAATTAACAAATATTTGCCACTAAGGGGTTGTACGTATCTTCCACTCCCCCCATCTATAGATTCAAAGAAAGCTTGCATTAATGTGCGGAATAATGATATGTACTGTTTTAAGTATTAAATTTTATCAAAATTTGTGAAAAAGCATGCACAACGCGTTACTAAGTATAAAAATTTAGAACATGTGTATGACTTTACTTGCGTTTCATTCCCAACTTCACTGAGTGAGATAAGAAAATTTGAAAAGGTAAATAGCATCTCCATCAATGTCTATGGGCTCGATGAAAAAGATAAGATATACCCTCTGAAAGTCTCTAAAACAGAATTGAAAGACCACCGTGATCTTTTACTCGTGTCTGATGATGAAACTTCCCATTATGTTTACAAAAAGAATTTCGAAAGACTGGTCGTGAATCAAATCAGTCAGCATGAACATAAATTAACAATATGTAAACGCTGTTTTACACATTTCAACAACGTTTCTGGAAAAGAAGCTTGTAAGAAACTTGAAGAACATAAGATATATTGCTCAGAAAATAAACCAGTAAGAATAGAACTACCGATAAAAGATCACTTCATCAGATTCTCAAATGTGAAGCGACAAAGCAAAGTACCGTTTGTGATCTATGCCGACTTTGAATCGATATTAGTTTCTATAAGCGAATTGTCAAAGAATACGACTAAATATCAGAGGCACGATCCGATATCATTTTGTGTATATGTTAAAGGAATCGAAGGAGTTGACGTTCCAATAAACCAACCGTACGTTTATAGGGGAGTTGATGCCGCTTTTCATTTCATGGAATGTATCACCAATATAGCTAAAAAAATTCAAGAAATCTATAAGATGAACAAAACAATAATGATCTCATCGGAGGAAGAAAAGGATTGGTCTGAAGCTAAAACCTGTTATATGTGTCAAAATGTATTTACAAAAAACAATCTGAAAGTTAGAGACCACTGCCACCTAACCGGAACGTACTTAGGAGCGTCTTGTAATAATTGTAATTTAAGACGTGTTAATCCCTTGTTTATACCTGTTATAATGCATAACTTGAGCAATTATGATGCACATTTCATAGTTAAGGAGTTGGGAAATGTTCCTGGGGAAGTTGAAGTAATACCGAATAGCGAAGAAAAATATATATCCTTCACAAAACATATTGGTAAGCTGAAACTGAGGTTTATAGATTCTTACAGATTCATGCCTCGAAGCTTAGATTACCTCGTAAAATCTCTATCTCCTGACAAATTCAAAGAAATATCAAAATATTATACAGATGAGGAATTAGCATTGGTTACTAGAAAAGGTGTGTTTCCCTACGATTATTTAGACAATGAAGAAAAGTTGAATGAAACAGAGCTACCACCAATTGAAGCTTTTATAATAAATTGAATCAGAGCGACATCAGCGCAGAAGATTATAGACATGCTCAAAACATATGGGAACACTTTAAATGTAAATCTTTGGGTGAATATGCCGATGTTTACGTTAAAAGTGATGTCCTTCTACTTTGTGACGTCTTCGAATCTTTCCGAGGTGTTATGATGAAGACCCATAAACTTGATCCAGCTCATTATTTTACCGTTCCCGGTTTGACCTTCGACGCCATGTTAAAATATACAAAAATGAACATAGAGCTCTTACAGGATTATGATATGATTTTAATGATAGAACATGGTATTCGAGGAGGTTTGTGCCAGGCATCGCATAGGTATGCAGAAGCGAATAATAAGTACATGACTAGTTTTAATCCAAACGAAGAATCGAGTTATATAATTTATTTAGACGCTAATAATCTTTATGGACAAGCGATGAGCATGTATTTACCATACGGAGGATTCGAATGGGTTAAAAATCCCGAACGTATAAATATATCTGAGCTTAAGGATGATGACGATATTGGATATATTTTTGAGATTGACGTCAGCTATCCTCAAGAACTTCACCATTTACATGATGATTTACCGTTCTTGCCTGAAGCGATAATACCACCGGGCGCAAATTCTAATTCAAAAAAATTAATAACACATTTTGGAAAAAGATATCGCTACGTCTTACATTATAAAAATTTGATTCAAGGTCTACAGCATGGGCTAAAATTGGAAAAAATTCACCGTGTTCTAAAGTTTAACCAAGCACCATGGCTACGATCGTATATAGAATACAACACAGAGCTAAGGAAAGGAGCATCCAACGATTTTGAAAAAGATTTTTATAAGTTGCTTAACAATGCAGTTTTCGGTAAAACGATGGAAAATATCAGGAACCGCCAGAATATTCAACTAGTAACTGACAGTAAAAAGTTGATGAAACTTGTCGCTAAACCGAATTTCATTGACCGTACAATCTACAATGAGAATATAGTGGCTGTACATATGGGGAAATCGAAAGTATTGTTTAATAAACCTATATACATTGGAATGTGCATTTTAGACTTATCAAAAACTGTAATGTATCAATTTCATTATGACATAATGATGAAAACATATTCTGGAAAAAACTTGAAGATGATGTATACCGATACAGATTCATTTATCTATAGAGTCTTAACAGATGATGTCTATGAAGATATGAAAAAAATGAATAAATATTTTGATTTCTCAGACTATCCTGAAACACATTTGTGTTATTCGAATAAAAATAAAAAGAAGTTAGGGAAGTTTAAAGATGAGCTTAATTCCAAAATAATTTTAAAATATGTGGGATTAAGAGCGAAAATGTACGCTATTATGACAGAAAACGATGTAAAAAAGCGAGCTAAAGGCGTAAAAACAGCCTCATTAAAACAATATATTAGTTTTGAGGATTATGAAAATGTATTATTTAAAAAGGAAATTATGCATACGCCAATGAGGATGATACAATCTAAGCTGCATAATATTTTTAGTTCCGAAATAAATAAGGTTTCTCTGTCTCCTTTTGATAATAAAAGACACATCCTAAAAGATGGAATCAATACTTTGGCCTATGGTCATTATAAATTAAATGAAGTGAAATAATATAAAGATTATTTTGGTAATAATAAGAAACAAAACGCGAATTTACAACCATTTTTGTCTTTGGCCTGAAAAAAACTAAGGTAACAAATAATAAAAATGATGGTTCATGGTGTGGCAATATGTTTGTTCACTAATGAATTTGGAATATTTTAGCGGTCTTTCAATTAATAAAGCCATCTCAGCAAGGCAGCCATTGCATTTATCATAATGTCTCGAAAGAGAAATGTACAGAGTATCAAACAAAGGTTTTATCTGTATGGGTAAATACAAATTTGTTTAAATCTATTCACCATGAATGAAAGGAGTCACTGTCATGGTTTGAACACCTATAAACCCTGAATGAAGGTCAATGGCATGGTTTGAACACCTGTAAACCTGATTGTGTGAGTGAATGTGAGGTGAATAGAATAACCCTGCAGAATAATTTCGATGCTCATATTTCTCTTTCAAATACATAAAGAAAAAAAAATGATAAAGTATATGGTGTTGTTAATTTATTGAAGATTAAATAGTTATTGCCGACCATTTCAACAGCAAATATTTCGTTTATGCCATCAGGTGAAAAATTAAATTTCAATATGATTATACATTACCAAAAAAAGAGATGATTTTATTTTTTTATTAGCATAAATTTAGTTTAATTCTTGATTGTGTTAGAAATTATATTTTATGAATTCTGTTTTTCAATTAACTTTATTTTTTCGTTTAATTTGCACATATTTTTATTGTAAAAATCACGTTGTAAAATAAAATAAAAACCTCTTCGATGTACCTTTACCTTGACGTGGTGAAGAGGCTTAAGGCTTAACGCCGAACTAAAAAAGGTACAAAACTTTGTTCACTAATAATGATGTTAACTAAAATGAATAAAATGTTTACGATGTACAATATTATTTTACTAGAATATAATATTGTTTATACTTTAGCAAGAAACGAAGAGAAGATAGGGAAGTAGTTTACCTTCGATGGAATTAACGTTATCATTGTTTATTTCTTTAGATACAACTCCGGATTATAGCGAAGATAACCGGGAGTAGCCGAACAGCCCCGAATACATCGTAAAGGCAGTTGTGAGTGTAATTGCAGAGCAAAATAGTTAATTATAAGTAAATATTGCTTGAAAATAGTACAAAATGGTCTAAGTATATGATAAAACAATTTAAAATGTTGAAAGTATTATGTTTAAACCAAATAAATTTCCGTTCGAAGTAGGTAAAAGTTTTATATTATTGTTTATTTATATATTAAGAAATTATCTGTACAAAGTTAATATTTACGTCTTAAATTGATGTTACGATTAAATCATTAGGGATTTACTATACTAAGAGATAAAACGTACAAGGTCCGCATTATATTTATATATATACTTAAGAGGAGAAAAAGTCTTAGAGCTTAAGAAACCCAGTATTGCTACTTAAATTGTAGGATTAAGGATCAAAGTTCACAGCTGTATAGGATTAAGAAGCCCTATAACGATGTTTATATTAAAGCTACTAAGAAGGTTCAAAGTCCATGTTTACGTTTAAGCTTAAGGAACATTTTATCGCTACTTAAAATGTAGGATTAAGGATCAAAGTTCAAAGCTGTATAGGATTAAAAAAGTCTATAACGATGTTTATATTAAAGCCGTTAAGAGGGTTCAAAGTCCATGTTTACGTTTCGCTTATCAACATGCTTAAACATGATCCAAACCTGTTTGTTACATGTTCATACCTGTTTAAATTATTGCAATGTTGACGTCATCAAAACAAAATGGCGGCTGAAAAAAACCTTACTTGGAAAAAAAAAAAAAACATTATTGGAAAGATTACATAAAAAAGTAGGGAGAGCTGCACTCTGGTGGACACATTAAAAAGTAGAGCTGGTGCTGCGCTCTTGCGGATACTTTAGAAGGTTAGTGTGCACTACGACTATGTGAAGAGATAATAAAAGTAAATAAAGATATTTATAAAATGTAAACATTAAGAAGGTTACGAAAAATGTAAAAACATTGAGAAGGTTCTGGAATAGTAAGGGAGGTTTCATAAAATGTAAACAATGGGAAGGTTGAGGAAAATGTAAACAATGAGAAGGTTATGTAACAGTAAGGGAGGTTTCATAAAATGTAAACAATGGGGAGGTTGAGAAAAATGTAAACATTGGGAAGGTTATGTAACAGTAAGGGGGGTTTCATAAAATGTAAACAATGAGAAGGTTATGTAACAGTAAGGGAGGTTTCAAAAAATGTAAACAATAGTAAGGTTATGCCACAGTTTGAAAGGTTTCGTAAAAGCACACATTACAATTTGACCATCGGACCTAGCCGGGAGGAACTCTCAAGTTAGACACTCTGATTGGTTAACTAATGAAGGAGTGGGGGGGGGAGCAAAATGGACGCCAGGTAGACTCATGCTTTGTAAATTGTGACGTCATAAAATAAAATGGCGGACGGGTATACTCATGCTTTATAAATACTAAATTAGCCCAAAACGTAGGAAAAAGAAAATGGACGCCGGGTAGACTCATGCTTTATACCCTCAAACAGGGATCACGTGACCAAAAAGGGGCGTGGCTTAGTGGTTTAGGTTAGGTTGATAGAGGGTCACGTGACTAAAAAGGGGCGTGGCTTAGTGGTTTAGGTTAAGTCGATGGCGCGAACCATCGTAGTTAAGGTTAGGTCGTGATGACGTCATAGGTGGTTAAGAGTGGTAGGGGAGGGGATGGAGGAATCGGTGCGCCAGCTCCCGCAATTCTTATCTACTATTAAAGTTTTATATATATAATTTATTTGGTATTATATAGTGATAAGAAGGTTCCTTTGATTATATTTTAAAAGAAATCGAATATTTAATCGATAAATAAAACTAACAATATGAGGTTAGGTTAGATTGAGTAGATCACGAACGACAGGTAGATCGCGAACGATCGTTCAATAAAGGCCAGTTTTGGCGGGAAACCATGGGCGCCGCCATCTTGCACCGGAGCCCTGGGCCAGAATCGGCATTTTATATCTACTCTAATAATAGGGGTGAAATACAACGTTCACACTACTTTCATACAATATTTACCCATCAATAAGTTTATAAAGTAATAATAAAATATACATACAATAAGAAATTAATACAATGTAAAAATCAATAAAATGTATACAAAGTCTAGAAATATAGAAATCACTCATACCTATATAAACGTCATGCATACAGCACATTGTGTGGAGAGTCTATACAGTGCTAGATCTCCAATATTCATATTTACAAGAGGTCTCGGGGCCAATGCCGTTTCAACCTTCTAGGGGGTGGTATTGGGCTGGATTGGGTTTGAATAGAGAATTGGGGTGACAGATAAGGTTGTGGTGGAATTTGGAGAATTTTGATGAAATAAGGTCTAAAATAAATGAAATATTTAGTTCGTGGAGTAATGTATGGTTGGTGACATAGTACGGAGCATTAAACTATTTTTCAGAGGACTTTTGATTGAATGTTTTTGATGTTAGAAAATATGGCTATTTCCTACAGTTCAAGTCTATAGGTCCAGGTTTTTGTACTGTCTTGTATATTAGCAATTTGTTTTCGATAGAAAGTGGAGATTTTCTGTTTAACTGTCCGTATAATTGACCAAATCGTCGGCCAAGTTCTTGTTTAAGTGTAGTATGCGGGTTCCAAGTTTGTCTTTTGTCTAGAAGGAAGCCTAGGTACCGGACTGCCTGAGAAAGGGAGCGGAATGGAGTTGAAGGGAACTGGAGGGCATTTTGTAATAAGTAATTAATACTAGACATGAAGAATCCCATGACAACCATTTTATTGATAAATTCCCTGTATATATCAGTTTCAAAAGGATTGTTCTTACGTCTAGTTAATAGTAACATCATTTCATATTTTTCTTATTTGTACAAATCGGCCATTGACGGTGATAATGGTGTACATTTATTTTTTTATTTACTTTTTTTAGTAAAGGTTCTATTTTTATTTTATATAAACTAAATAATGTGGATTTGTGTAAAAATATTTTTTTCATCCTCAATATTTTTTAAATTTAATTTTGTTTGTAACTAGTCATGGACATTACTTTTCTTATTCATTTTCTAAACTTATCTCGAAAACTAATTTTATGCTGAATTGAAGTTACGAAATTGGAGCTTCAGTTGTATAACTAGGATCTCCCACTGCCTACTTCTTACCCTTGGCACCCAGAAGTTTGTAATGGAGTTAGTTTTGTGTTTCGAGTACAATACGGTGTACACACTGATGCACTGCGCCAATTGCCCTCCCTCTGCTCCTATTTGGAGTTTCCATGATGGATGTGCATTCTCTATTGACCATGGCATTTTAACCTCTCATCTTACCTTCGTTACAGTAATAAAAACGATTCTCCACGATTGGAGATTCGGATTGGCGAGGTGCTCTGCAACATCAGTTAAAATACTGTCAGCTCGTAATGTGTCTGTTAGATAATGTCATTGTTTTCCTTCTCAGAAAAAAAAAAATATACAAATTGAATACTTTTTAGAAGATAAATCTTTTGTTGAGCCTAATTCCAGAAATACAGTTATACCAACAGAAAGAGTTTTAAGTATTAATATCCACATAATGTTTTCATAATTACATTAGTCAAATGTATTTGTAGTTTCATTCGGAGCTTTAAAAGTTTAAATTAGAAGGCTCCTATTTCTTAATGAAAGTTATTTTTATCATATCTGTCTATTTAGGATGCGTAAGCAGTACTTGAGTTTAGTAAAAAAATAAGAGAATCATAACCTAAAAAATCATAACCAATCGTTTTTTGGTGAATTTTTGTAACCATTTTCTTTACTACTTAGGTTTGTGTTTTAAGGACCAGAATTGTATAAAATACTCTTATAATCATTATAGATTTTGTTTTATTGTTAAATATGCAAAATTACCCGAGTTAATATTTCTTAAAGAAAACGTTATTTTAAGAGTAAAGAGAATTGCACAACTCCGGAACCAGCTTAGTCTCAATGCCCAAATTTATATCACTTAATCTCATCTTATAGATGAGTGAACTGTATTAGTTTCATAATTTTTAACTCAGTCCCTTATTTCATTTCTATGTAAATACCGCGAAAAATTATTTTTTGCCAATTTTAAAAATTCATATACAAAAAAAGATTATGTTCTAAAATTCGATATAATAAAATTCAAAAGCTATATAGGAAAAAATAATCAAAGGTGAGTCTCTTTTCCTTTATATACTTTTATCTCGTTAAAAGTATCTTTTTTTTTATTCATTTAACAACACTCTTCATTATTTAGGTAATGAGTTGTAGAAACAAAAATACAAAGCATGTCCTTATCTTGTTGTTAGTATTTATTTTGAAATAAAGTCTAAAGACGTACAATAACAGAAAGATTTTTCCAACACATGTTTTCGCCCTCCGAGCTGACTTAAAGTGGCTACTACACTAAAAGTATTGGTTAGAATTTTTTTTTATTAATGGTTTTATATTCACGACAGAATAGACAATGACAGGTAAAAAAATGACGAAAATCAAAAATGTCGAGCGGCAAAATTAAAAACAGGCGATTTCAAATGGATTGACCCATAATTATGTTATTCAAATAAATAAATGTAGGCATATTTATTTATTCATATATATTCTAGGTATATTTGTTCATACATAAATGTCAGTAGGAGACCCTTACTCCCTGAAATGTTTGTCCTACTCGGAACTTGAAGTGACTGTTGATATAAGCTGTTAGTTCAATTGTTCCACTGCTGACATACAATCGAAAATGGAGGTCATCATTCTAAATTATTCGCATCCTTCCTTCCTACACAGCCCCTCTACCAAACGGAACAGGCTTACGCTATTCAATACAGTTGTTCGGAGTAGAAGTGGAGTTGGGGCAGGAACGGTTGTACGATTTATTGGGGCGTTAGGAGAGATGGAAAGGAAAAACATAAAATTTGCATAATAATTTTATTTTTTACTCTAGAAGTATGGTGTCAGAATTAGAGAATGAAGATTAATTTAATAGAATTTATTAATTCTAATAAATCCCTCACATAACCTTTACCCTTCGTCGTCAACCTATGTCATCCTGCCCTACAGTGTCCTTTAATAATATTCCGCTTGTCGCAGTTGAAGAGATCCGCTATTTAGGCTCCTGCTTGACAAACGTCTTACATGGAATCCGCATTTAAGACTGAAAAGACAAAAAATGACGCTCTAATCTTTCACTTAACTACAAAAGACTCAATTACATGACAATCATAAGGCCTATCTGGACCTACAGAGTTGAGCTTTGCAGCTCTACTAAATCATCACACTCTTCCCGTATCTAAGCCTTACAATCCAAAATCCTTAACGCCCCTTACTTCTATAAAATAAAATCATTAATGTTCCATATTTTTCTGTTTTACCCGTGCCAGGTATCAGTCCTATGAACAACTCCACTTCCACTCTAATCCACTAGTTTCAATCCTTACTTCCTCTTCAATTCCTGAGAAGATCGCCTCAAGACCTTCTTGTTTAGATGCACTACTAGAGTGCTGCCAATGGGCAGTTTCTCTTCATTTTTTTTTATGTAATTATCATTAAGCAGCATATTTACTTGTATTTCAATTTCAAATTTCAATAAAAAAATAAACAAAACAATTTCTCACCCAAATAAGAAGAGGGAAACATTTTAACTTTTATTGCTTTTGAACTTTCAGTTTTTATTCATAGACATATATATACATATTCCTTCTTCTGCATCTAACGTCGTGTATATTTGGAGGTATTTTTAAAATTGAATATTTTGACCAAGAGGTATAATATCATTACCATTTAGTTAATCTTGGCTAGTATTTTGTACATTATTATCAAAGTTTGTTAATTCAAATGAACCTATGAGGGTTGAGTATGCTAACGCAATATAAACCGAGATCTGGCACTGTTTGCTAGTTACCAAGGTCAAGAATTGTGCGCATCTCTTATTTTTCATGGGTTATTCTGAAAATTTAGCAGAACGTAAAAGTTTGCCTGAGTTTACCGGTTGATGTAGCCATTAATTAAAGTGTTTAGGGACTACGAGGAGAGGAAGAGACAGTAGCTGAAGTATGGGCTCATCTGATGATGGATTGTTGTTGGAGCGGCTCCCGTATTAGTGCTATCAGCAAGCCCTGATTTAATATAACTTCCCAACTCTCTATCTAGGGCCGGGCAAAACATCCAATTTTCCGGAGCCAATATATTGCCTTCAACTTACCAAGAATGTTTTCCATTCAAGATCGGTGGCTTCAGTCTCAGTGTACTGCCACATTGTTTACGACCGCAAGATGAGTGTGCAAAGTCTGCTGTATTCTCCATTTAGTTTGTGGAGCTCTTTGTAAACAACTTTGTTTATTAAATCCTACTCATCCCCTCGGCTTCACAGATAATCCTTCAGATTTCTGTTTTATCTTAAGCTTATACATAAGTAGATGTTAAATAAAGTCTAAGAAGTTTTGTAATATTGATTTACTTATTGGCAGATTTTTGTCTTGCAATTTTCACTCTAATATAGTTTTATGAAAATGTTTCCTGCTTTATTTGAAAAAAGATTTGGCATTTGAAATATGTTATTTTGTAGCTCTTGTTCAGGCAGCTCAAGTGCACCATAGCTTGATATTGTTCCAAGTTTTCCCTGATGTTTAAGAAATTAAAGGAAGTAATTATTATATTTACAATGGTTTTTTTAAAAGAATATTTTTATTGAAATTTACAACTGTATTTTGTTATACAAGTAAATATGTTGGTAATGATAAAATACATGAAGAGAAAATGCCCATTGGCGTCACTCCACTAGTTAACTAAACTGGAAGGTCTCGAGTCCATCTTCTTATCAGGCGCCTCATAGGATTGTCAGAAATTGAAGAGGAAGCAAGAATTGAAACTAGAGGATTAGAGTGGGAGTGGAGTTTGTCATGGAAGGATTGATACCTGGTTCGGGCCAAATCAGCAACATATGGGATGTTAAGGTCTTTATGGATGAGTTTATTTGTGACAAAGTAAGGAGCATTGAGGATTTTTCGAAGGATTTTAGATTGAAAGGATTGAATACGAGAATTTGATGGTTTCGTAGAGCCCCAAAGCTCAACTCCGTAAGTCCAGATAGGCCTTATGATGGTGATATAGATGAGATATAGATGAGCCTTTTGTAGATAAGTGGAAGGTTGGAGCGTCTGTCCAGTAAGTGTTGTAGTAAGCGAAAGCGACGAGCAGTTTCTTGTCGTTTCAGTCTTTTGTGGGGATTCCATGTTAGACGTTTGTCAAGTAGAAGTCCTAGGTAGCAGATCTGTTCAATTGGAACAAGCGGAATATTATTAAAGGACACTGCAGGGCAGGATGTCATAGGTTTCCGACGAAGGGTAATGGTAATTTGGTGGGATTTTTGCAATGGATTTTGATTTTCCAATTCTGACACCATACCTCAAGGTCTCTGATGTGGGATTGAAGAGTTTGTGAGGCAATAGTAGGATCATTATTGACTGATAACACACAAGTGTCATCAGCATAGGTAGAAAGGAAGGTGTTGAGATGGGTTGGGATATCAGCTGTATAGACTGTGTAGAGGATGGGTCCAAGGATACTACCTTGAGGGACACCAGCAGACTGAGTAAAAAGGGATGAATAGAAACTATTGTGGTTTATTTTGAAGGATCTTTCAGAGAGGTAAGACTGGATGATGAGGTAGTATGTAGGTGGGAGGAATTTGCGGAGTTTGTAAAGCACAGTCCTGGGTGCCAAACTTGGTCAAAGGCCTGTTCTACGTCGAGGAAGGCTCCCGTGCAGTACAATCCGCGCTCCAATGCTGAAGAGACAACATCCACCACACGATGACATATTTACAATGGTAAAAAATAAAACAAGAAAACTAGAATGTGTGTGTGTATTACAGATAGAGATAAGTGGGTTTGTGATGGCTGGTTTTTTGGACTCAAAGGAGTTATATCTATTTCGGGCTAATTGTATGGCCGTTTAATAGTATATCTACGTCTTTATAGTACGTATATCTAAGTATTTTGAATTTACAATTTTAGATCCATTAATCTGTATTCACTCAACCTATTTTTTTCTTGATTAGAAAAATGAGTTATTATTGTCCTATAACCTATATTTTTAATAATATAAATTTTTATTGTTTAGACTATCAATTATCTAAATAGCTGAAGAATTTTAAATTTATAAGCAACTTGATTTATTTTCAAAAAATGTTAAGATTAAAAAAAAAACGCTGCAAATTCTTACATAATGGTTTATTATTTCCAAATAACAATATTAGGGTATAACTTTTTATATAGGTATTAATTAAGTAATATGAATAGCAATAATTCAAAGGATAATATCATATCACTACGGCTGATTTCAAAATGCTATATCTCTGCTGGTTGATAGCCAATTCCAATAATTCTTCTTCATTTTGTAGAGAATTTAATTCTCTATGAAATAACACTAAATTTTAGTATTTATTTATTTATTAATTAGGACAAACGGATTTTTTTATTCTTTATTCGGATTCTACGTATCTTGAAACGTAAGCTCTCAAATTTTGAGCAAAGGTAATTTTTTTTTGGTCGATTACTGAGGTTGATTATTGAAAATAATAAACCAAAATCTTATTTCTTATTCATCAGTAACAAGAATGTACAAGAGTTTGGTTATTAAAAAATTAATAAACCAACTATTAAATCATTAAATACATTACCATTTCTTAATCTGTCTACCATTCTATCTGGATAATCTATTTTCCCTAAAACATTATTTGCTGGTTGTAGATATTTTTTACTTTAGTTAGTGAATTTTATAAAGCAAAAAATAAAATAAAATAAAATAATATAGGATTTCCTTTTTGTTGAGTACATTGATAATGTGTTTTCTTGAAGACAGAAGTTAGTTTTGGCCACCTATTGTTTAGATACTCTGGGTCCAATAGACTATTGAGAACGAGGTTCCGAACTGACTGCCGCTAAGCGATAACGATGTGAAGCAACCTTTAGGTTTCGCAACCTGTCGTGTCTTTGAACGACATTATTGACATCTCTAGATCGAGCCCTACTTGCGGGAGTGGTGAGAATGATGGGAGAGTCCATTAAGAAATGGGTCGAACCAGCCTTTTGCAATAATGTTATGTACTTGGAAAAGTCAGAGGAATTGCTTTTGTTCGTGATAGCATCCAGCTTAAATAATACCACCGAAGACTTAATGTCATTGGCCCACTGCCATTCATCATCGGCGCAGTTATTCCAGTTTTAGTTAATTTTTCGTGGAGCGGAGTTACCATTACTCAGCGTAAACTAGGGCTGTTTACAAATAGAAAATGTACCAGAAATATATTATTTTACCTTTTTAATTTATATATGCTAGTGTTCAGTAAACATATATTGTTTTCTTTAAATAATATTAGATTCAACTAAATATTAATTTAACTAATTAAAGAAAATGCCCATTGGCAGCACCCCACTTGGTAATCTAAACTAGAAGGTCTCTAGGTTATGTTCTTTTCAGACGCCTCGGAGGACTGTCAGGAATGTAAGAGGAGGCAAGGATTGAAACCAGTGGGTTAAAGTGGGAGAGGAGTTATTCATGGAAGGGTTGATACTTCGTACGGACCAAATCAGCAACAGATTGGCATTAAGGTCTTTATAGATCAGTTTGTTGGTAACAAAGTAAGGAACATTGAGGATTTTTGATTGTAAGGATTGAGCACGGGAAGAATTTGATGTTTTAGTAGAGCCCCAAAGCTCAACTCCGTACGTCCAGATAGCCTTATAATGTGATATAGATAAGTCTTTTGTAGTTAAGTGGAATGTAAGAGCGTCTGTCCAGTAAGTGTTGAAGTAAGCAAAAGCGGCGGGCAGTCTCTTGTCGTTTCAGTTTGACGCTTGTCAAGTAAGAGTCCTAGATAGTGAATCTGTTTAACCGTGACAAGCGGAATATTATTAAAGGACACTGCAGGGCAGGATGTCATAGTTTTCCGACGAAGGTAATGGTAATTTGGTTAATGGTAATGGTAACACACAAGTGTCATCAGCATAGGTAGAAACGAAGGTGTTAGGATGGGTTGGGATATCAGCTGTATAGACTGGGTAAAGAATGTGTCCTAGGATACGACCTTGAGGAACACCAGCAGACTGAGTAAATATGGATGAATAGGAACTATTTTGGTTTATTTTGATGGATCTTTTAGAGATTTAGGACTGGATGATGAGGTAGTATGTAGGAGGGAGGAATTTACGGAGTTTGTAAAGCAGTCCTGGGTCCCTTTTTTAAATACTAAATTCAAAATACAAACATTTTAGTAAAAAAAAAAAAAAAAAAAAAGTATGGTGCCAATAACTAAAAAAAATCGAAAGTCTACCAACAATATATTATTTTAACTTTGAAGTTTATTTATGCAAGCGTTTAGTAAACATGATACCATTTTCCTTTGAATTAGATTTGATTAAATTAACTTAAAAATGTCAATAATTTATTTATTGACAATGAGAACTTCAACTACTAGGTTTATTTTAAAGTTAAATTTAAAATACAAACATTTTAGTAACAAAAACAAAATACAATACAATGCGCCAGTAATCAAAAAATAAAAAATATCGAAAATTTACTAGAAATATATTATTTTAACTTTGCAATTTATATATACAAGTGTCCAATTAATATCATATCATTTTCTTCTTTAAATAAGATGCGATTAAATGAACTTAAAAAAAAAAAATTATCGCCAATAATTTAAAAAGATATTTGTAATTACTTATTGCTAAACATTGGTCGGCAAATCTCCGGATTGTTAAAAAATATTATCGAGATTCATTTTTGATAAATTGTCTATTATCATTATAACCTTATTTCATATGCTCTAAATAACAAACTCGCAGGCCGTGTGAAGAACGAACACTGAATATTGATTCTCATTAATGAGATATTTTACAACTAACGTCAATATATGGGCAGAACTGCAATGCATCAGGCGATCTCTGTCACATAGTCTCACCCCGACCTACTCGCATGTGACCTCATGGCATTTTATGGACGTACTGAAAACAAAGCGAAATAATACTATTTTTTTCTTTTTTTTACTGTCCATTCTCATGTATATTGAGTGAAATCGATCTAGCTGCTTGTTATGTATAAGTAAAAATTTGAAAGTCTATAGCGATTTATACAATATCACTGCAGCATAATCGTTCTGTTAAACCACATTAATTTTAATGTTTTGCACATTTTAATTTATCTCTTATAAAATTGTAGTTCATAACTTGACTCGTGTAATTAAATGCTATAGTCATGTTTTTACTCAACCTAAATTAATAGAGAGATTAACCTTTGTAGAAAGGTTCTGAATTTTTTTCTTGTTTTTTATTAAAATTCGGATTCAGGTCGATTTTGTAACTAACTAGAATTGTTGCTTATTCAAACTTATAGAAATGTAGTTAAGTACAAGTAAAGGTTGTGAGAATGCCTTTAATTAACTGGAAAGTATTTTTTTAATTAAAAAACTCGGGAGTTTAAATTGATGGGATAAAAGGAGACATTGCCTCGGGTTATGTGAATTAAAAATACCTTCGCCACCTCGCTATTTAGTTAGAAAACTTTAATTTGTATTTATTATTTGTTTCGGTTATCTTCCTTCATAAATATTAATTAATTCCAAAATATTATATATCAATAGATTATAAGAAGACGCCAAACTGCTATTATTTCATAGAATTACTGATACTAAATTGTAGGTCTGGGTTAACTGAGGGAAAACTTCAGCTCTACATAACACAATTTCTTCTCGCTCTCTATTTAGGTCTAAAGCAATCCGAGCTGTTATAGAATTATTTTCTTATTACTGCTTAGGTAACGATTATTTAGCTTTTAATGCACAACTCCTGGTAATGACTTCTATTTTGTTGACAAAATCTACTATATTTTTATTAAAAAAAAAAGTGTGTGAATTCGTTTTTAATGATTTATCTTGTTATTTCTTGTGCTATTGAATATTAAATCATGTCTTTTGATACAATCTGAGTATTACTCTTAGAATCACTCATAAATATGACCATTTTCAAAAAACTATCAGATTTTGCTGCTCCGTTAGATTGACATTACAAAATATTTTTTATAGAAGTTTTTTTTTTTTCTTCTTGATGTTTAGTAATTACTGAGTTTTGTTTTCATACTTAGAGGTTTCATGTAAATTATATTATATAACATTTAAACTATAATGATTATCGCCTACCAAAAATCTTGGCCCTTGACGATAAGAAAAACTGAAACAGCAAAAAACAAAAAGAAATTGAAAAAAATTGCGGATGTTTTTGACCCTCCTTTTGATAGGAGCGTTATATCATTGGTACTTCGTAAGAGACGGATAATCTAATGGCTTTAGCCAAAGAAAATTTTGTAAAATAATTAATGATCTCCGTCATGGGTGCCGAATGTGTTATGTTTTTCTTATGAAATTAATAAGAACAGTTTTTAAAAGGAGAGGAGAACTAATACACTTAAATTGCAAGCCATAGATGCTTGATATTATTCGTACCTATTCTATTTGTAATAGTAAGGATGATGAAAACATGATAAGTATATTAGGTAAATGTTCTGCTTTTAATTCTAATAGGAAAAAATATTTTAGAGAAATTATAGTAATGGAAATCAAAAATATAGAAATTTTAAATGGAAAGTTTTGAAATGCAATATACTCGTGTATATATATATATATATATATATATATATATATATATATTTTAATTTAGCTTTAGAATATGTCATAGAAAAGGTGATGTGTACCGAGAAAGGCTTAAATATGGGTGACAAGATTCCGGTTTTGGGGTATGCCGATGATCTGGTATTGCTAGGTGAAGACACGGAAACCATACAACTAAATACAAGTGTGTTAATAAAAACCGGTAAAGAAATAGGACTCGAATTAAATACCGATAAAACGAAGTATATGATTAGTAGCAGAAACGGTGTCGATCTTGGAGATATTGATGTATCAGGTCATACTTTTGAACACGTAGAGAAATTCAAGTATTTAGGTTCAATTATAACTAGAAATAATGAAATCCAGGAAGAAATAAAGTCCCGGTTAAAGGTGGGAAATGCGTGTTATTATTCAGTTGCTAAGTTACTTAGTTCGCGGCTTCTATCTAAAAACTTAAAGATTAGAATTTATAAAACTATTATTCTTCCAACGGTTCTTTACGGATGTGAAACGTGGCCGCTTACTTTAAAGGATGAACAGCGGCTTAAGGTTTTCGAAAATAAAGTATTGCGTAAAATATTTGGTCCAAAGAGAGATGAGGCCACTGAGGAGTTTAGAAGGTTGCATAACGCGGAATTGCGGAACTTGCATCCTGTGAATATAATTGAGCTGATTGCATCGCGGAGACTCAAATGGGCGAGTAAAGTTGTTGGGCTCGATGACGAACGGATTCCGAGAAAGTTGGTATTTGCTGATCCGACTGGTAGGCGTCCGAAAGGTAGGCCGAAGCGAAGATGGGAGGATTGCGTTAAGGCTGATCTCGGGAGCTTGGGCTTGAATGGTGAGCATTGGACGAGTCTGTGTAGGCGGAATTTGGTGGTATCGGCATCGAACCTTCGGGTTCGCTAAGCCTATTATTATTATTATTATTATATATATATATATATAATATATATATTTATATATGTGAAATGTGTTTTGAACTAAAGAGGTTTATTAATAAAGTAATGTGGCTATAATAAATAAATAAACATAGAATATGTTATGTGCGGTTAAGCCATATTTAGTTCATTTTATATAGAAAATAAAGATCAAGTTCACTTTTGCACTCTTATTAATAATATATAATTTTTGTTTGGAAGCGTATAATGTTTGTTTTGTTTTAAGAATATATATATAAGTAGACTAACAACCAATGTAGTTAAAAAATTAAAAAAGAATTTAGGTACAAATTCTATGGTTACAGTAATACAATATGGAAACAAAATTAAAATGATTATAAGATGACAGTAAAAAATATGGAAGCAAACATAAAATTAAGATGAGAATATTAGAATGAAAGTATTTGAGGACTATTAAGCGAAATTAAGCAAATAATTAAAAGTTAAAGTAAGAAAAATTGCGAACAACTGAAGGTTTAAACATGTACAATTTTGAAATTATTTGACGGTAGTATATAAAAAAAACATAGTCATTAGAAAGGAGAAACAAAAAGGAAAAACAAAATTATAAGTAGACTAAGTTTCTAGCAAAAGGTATATCCATGCTAGTATTCCGTGTACTGTAAATATTGTAATAAAAGAAGTGTTTGTAAATAAAACACGTTTATATATCTGTCTAATGGCTAAGTTTTGTAGTTTTCGCATTAGATTTGTACTTACTAGTATGAATACGTAAGAGCATGTGAAAAGTTTAATGTAGGATTCCTTGATACAATGCGAAAAACTATCGAAAGAAAGTAGCTGACAATAAATAAGATGGAGTAATGAAGCGGAGCCCCCAAAACTCGAGCTTGTTATTTCGGACCGCTTCCTCTCCCCTGGTTCACCGCCAGTTCCTAACCCAATTCCGATAACACATTTTCCACCAAATACATCTAAATCCAATAGGGAAGGCGAACTGAGGGAGATTCAGTAGTTCTCAAAACATTTTTGGTTTCGCCCATCTCCTGTCAATAAGTAGTTACGTGGAGCCACACAACATTTCCTTTCTAAACTTTATGTCTCCTCTTAGATATTTATGACCGAAGTCAAGCGAATTGTAAAGTTTCTGCAGCAGGCTATGAGCAAAATGCGTTGTGTAATATCTTCAAATTCATTCATTTTATCAAATGCGTGCACTCAATTTTTTTTTGTTTTAAATATTTATTTACATTTACAACTGTATAATGATATACATTAAGTAAATGTGATAAAAGATTATACTGTCATGATTCACATGTAGGGATACTACCCATTGGCAGATCTCCAGAAACTATGCTAAACTAGAAGGTATCGGTGTCATCTTCTTTTCAGACTCCTCGGAGGATTATCAGGGATTTTAGAGGAAGCAAGAATTGAAAATAGTGGGTTAGAGTGGGAATGGAGTTTGTTATGAAAAGATTAGTAAGTGGTTCGCAACATAGGAAATATTAAGGTCTATATGGATGAGTTAATTTGTGACAAAATAAGGAACATTGAGGATTTTTCGATTGTAAGGATTAGAGACGGGAACACATTTAATGGTTTAGTTGAGCTCCTTATCTCTACTCCATAAGTCCGTATAGGTCTTATGATAGTCATGTAGATGAGCATTTTGTACTTGAGTGGATGGTTAAAGCGTTTGTCTAGTAAGTGTTGAAGTAATCGAAAAAACCGGACAGTTTCTTGTCGTTTCAGTCTTGAATGAGAGTTCCAAGCAAGGCGTCTGTCAAGGTGCAGTCCTAGATATCTGCTCTGTTCAACTGGGACAAGAGGAGTGTTATTGAAGGATATTGTTTGACAGGATGTTATAGGTTTACAATGAAGGGAAAGATTATTTGATGGGATTTATTGGAATTTATTCTCCAATCCTGACACCATATTTCAAGGTCTCTAATGTGGGATTGGAGAGTTTGGGACGCAATAGTTGAATCGTTGTTGGCTGATGACACAAAAGTATCATCAGCATAGGTAAAAAGGAAAGTATTAGAATGGGATGCGATATCAGCTCTTTAAACTGTGTAAAGAATGGGTCCTAAAATACTGCCTTGAAGAACACCAGAAAACTAATTAAAAAGTGATGAATAGGAACTATGGTGATTAACTTTGAAGGACCTGTCAGTGAGAAAGGGATGGATAATGAGGAAGTATGTATGAGGTAGGGCACTCATTTTAAAAGATAAAATAGAAAAAATATATTTATTGAAATATACTACTGTATTATTGAATACAAGTAAATTTGAGGAATAAATTAAATCATGACATGGAACACTTGTAGAGAAACTACGTATTGCCAACACTTAAAAATAAACTAAAAAAGAAGACTCAGAGCCATCTTCTTTTTAGACGCCTCGTAGGATTATCAGGGACCGACCGAAGAGAATGCTGAGATAGAAACTAGTTGGTTAAAGTGGAAATGGAGTTTTTTATGGAATGTTACAGGGTTCGGGCTAAATCAGCAACATATGGAATATATGACAAATTTTAATTTATTTTTAACGTAGTGACATGTTTCTAATTTGGGATGCCATGCTGTAATAATAAAATAAAGCATTTCTTTCAGACATTTTTCCTTGATTCTTAGGTAAGGTTAATTTAAAAACTGTCAACGTTGTTTCGCTAACTTCAGAACGAAATCGCAATGTTAGTATATAGTGATCTGATGTTAATGAACATATTTCGTCAATGTAAAAAATTTAACATCCTCTGTTATTGGGTGATTTATTTTCCGATAGATGATGAAGAACAATCTCTAATGACTTTTAAGTCTGCATTGGAAATTTATGTTTCTAATCACAACTAATTCCTTAATGGCTTTATCCGCATCTAATTACTTTAGCACTTAAGAACCAAAACTTTGGCGGATCTGTACTAAACTTTAACATCAGTAGTAGAGCTATTTGTTTTAATATTTATTTATTGGCATGTTTAAACGTTTTGATAACGTTTTCGTAATTTGCCTTTTAAAAAAAAAGAAACTTTACAATAAGCAAATAGGTTTACATCTGAACGGGTTTATCAAAGAATCTGTTGATGACCGCCTACAAAGTTGTTCCGTAGTGTGGTTTGGTGGTGGACTGAAGTGTTTAGACCATAGTGCATTTTGTCAGTCTGTCATTCAAAGTTTTTGGCAGTACCCCGTATTGTTCACAAGGGTTTAGAATTAATATATATCAAGTATTTTGTTGATAATAGTTTTAATAATCAATTTTGCGTTTGTCAAGTTATTTAGATAATATTCCGAATCGTTTGTTCAGTAGTTTAATTCCCATGTGGGTACTCAATGTCAGTATTTTGTCTATGTAAAGTCCCAGACATCGTAGGTCCATTATGAAGTTAGTATCATTATATCTTATTTAAACTTATGGACATAAACCGTAGTTAAATGTCAAGACGATGAACACACAATTTGTTTTATTAATTTTTCCTTTCTACCTACTAGCCCATCTAGATATTTCGTCAAGGTCATTTCGCAATATAAAAGACGCAATAAGTGGGCTTTGGTTAGACGTTAAGAGTCATATTTCATCAGCAAAAGTGGATAATAAAGTATGATCATTCATTTAAGCCTGGCGTTTAGATATTTTAGTACGGATCGTACTACACTGCTCTGCTTTAACACTGAATTTAAAAAAAAATATTATTTATTGAAATTTACGACTGTATTGGATAATGCCGATTGGCAGCACTCCAAAACGCTGAATTTAAAACAATAAATAAAATTTTTACATATTAACTTTATTTAGCAACAACTTAAATTTGATTGTATTGGGTTGTGTCACTCACATGAAATGTCCGTTTTCAAGGTAAAGGATTTTTTATTAAAGGATTTATTTTATTAGAAGTATTTACCTTCTTATTCTACACATTTTTCCCAACGTGACACAAACTTTTTTATCCCCGAACTGAAAAACTCTGAGCTTTGAAATGAAACAAAATCTGAAAACGCACCTTTCACTTGATCATCATTTTCAAAAAGTTTTCCTTTGACGAAGTTGTATAAATTCCTGAACAGGTGGCAATCTGTTGGAGACAAGTCGGGATATGGTGGGTGCGGAAGAACTTCGTAGCCCAGTTCTTTCAATTTTTGCACGGTATGTTTTGAAACATGAGGTCTTGCTGTCGTTCAGTGAGATCATGAGGTATCCATGTATCGACCTTTTTTATTTTCCCAATACACTGTAAATGTCTGGAAACGGTAGATGCTCTTACATTTAGTTGTGCTGAGAGTCCTTTAACTGTTTGGTAGAGGTTTCCTTCTACTGTATGTTTGAGGATATCGTTGTCTATTAAGGACGGAGGTCTTCCTCGGGGCAAGTTTTCCAAGTCGGTGTCCCCAGCTGAAAACTTAGCAAACCAACGGCGAATGGTCCGTTCATTAACACTCCCTTCCCCAAACGCCTTGCAAATATTTCTAGCGGCCTCAGCTGATGAATGGCCGAGTTTAAACTCGTACAAAAATATTACTCGAAAATCGTGTGTTTCCATGTTCATATTAGGAGGTATACCGAAAAGTGGGTAATTGGGAAGCTAATGTTTATAATACAAAGGTAGAGGATTAATAACTGTTTACTTTAAATATGTAAACATTCGGAAGAAAACAACAGAGACCTGCAAAATCCTTTATGTATTTCAGAAACTATAAAAACGGACATTTCGTGTGAAACAACCCAATATCTCCTCATTTTAAACTAAAACAATAGTTAAAAGAAATTTAACTGTTATAGAATTTTTTAAATATGTTTCGCTATTTTAGAGTCCAATCAGATAAGATTGGAACCAGGAGTGAAGTTTTATCAAAACATAAATTATACGATCCTGATGGTTCCATCTCGCGAGGAAGATGAAAGTGCCAAAAACTCATCTTCGCATGAATCAATTTCTTCTCGCTTAGGATTTTAGGACTGGAGCAATCTCAGGAGTTATATGATTATTTTCTTATTACTGCTTAGGCAACGGTTGCTTAAGTGCTTAGGTAACATTTACTGATATAATCGTATAACATTATAATTTCTTATTACTTTTTCAAATTGAATAAAAAATAATAAAAAAATTACAGAAATAAATTCAAGCTTTCATTCATTTTGAACAGATATTTTGTAGCCTAATTATAAAATTGTAAGTTGAATTAGTATTGTTTGCACACTGATAGTGCACAAGACTTGAATAGTTTTGTGGAATGGTTACAAACCTTGCTATGGAAGGATTTATTCTATAGTTTTTGGTAGAGAGACGATTGGAAACATCGGAGAAAAATTGAATATTAAGCGTAGTCGCAGTCTAATTATCTCATTGTGTAAGCGTTGGCCTGGAGGATCCTATATGAACTGAACGTATGACAACAGAGAGTGACAATTATGTAATTTTTGCATCATCATGATAAAATTATATTTGATTTTCTTAATATAATTGCCACTTCTAATTTGAGGTATTATGATTATTCTCACTAATTAATATATTGTTATTCAAATATCATTTTGTCGCTAATGGGTTTTAATAATGAATTGAAAGCTATTTATTTAATTATAAATACCCTTTTAGGTAATATTTATTTAACTAAAGTTAAATTACTAAATGAATTATTAATAGCAAGAATAGTAGCCCTAGGATTTTTTAATGGGAGTAAAAAATCCTTAGTTATACCGTCCTTCGGAGGGGACGTTAAAAGTTGGTCCCGAGCCTGTGCCTGTCAGGTACTCGTTAAAGATCCTTATCCTAATTAAACCTGGATAGGCAAAATTAAGGACTCCCACTGTAGCATCCTCAGAATTAATGAATAATAAAATAATCCCTTTTTTATTAGTGATATTAGATAGATAATTAAATTTACAACAAAACGAAAAATGATTCTCAGAAATAGGAGTGATGTTGTGTTTTGAAATCAGCAGTGGTGATAGACCATTTTAGGCCATTTTGCTTTGAATTATTTATAACTTTAATAACTGATTAACATTTTTTATTTGTACTGATACATGATTGCTGTTTAAGTGTTTTTCGAACCTTACAGTCTCTGTAAGTTCAAGGTTTCGCATAACTTTTACTTTAGAAATGGAGTGTAGATCTCCAGTCAAGGAGATGTGAAAGTTGTCAGTATCCTTTACAATTTTATGATCTTGGCTTTAGAGTTTTGTATGGATATTACGCCTTTTAGTTACCAACCATAACGGTAACCACATCTTTTCAAGCTTTATGAGAAGCAATTTTATTCTCTTTTAGTCTCAACTTTACTGTGTTTTTTTTTTTGTACACGTGAAACCAGCCAGGATTTCTATGCCTCTGTTCGTATTTATGTGTACAAGGTCAGTTGTAGGGAGGTATTCACAAAATATTCATAACATTAGATATGTGATAACCGATGAAAGGAATTTTCTTAACAGTTCAAGATTGGTCGATTATTTTCATATGTGAAAGTGAGTTTTTATTGTGTTTTTTCAAACTGCTGCATTTTTTTTTTTTTTTTTTTTTTTTTTTTTTTTTTTTTTTTTTTTTTTTTTTTTTGATGAAACTATGTACTCGGTCAAAAATGAACTTATATAGATTTAAATGAACCGAATGATCCATTTATGATTATGATAGTACTTATTCTATGAATCAAGTGAATAGTTTTTTTCACATTCAAACGATCTGAGAGAATAATACATCTTGTTTCATGAGGTTAAAAAAAGAATTACTTTGTTTTAGCCTGGTTCTTTCCCTTTAGCTTTCTAGTATACAAACTATATAACAGTTTAAAAATCAACTAAAGAAGGCATCTTTTTCACAAAACACATCTTTTTTTTTTTATTAAGAGGAAAAACATAGATGTATAACATACCTTGAAAAGCTGCACTGGGAAGTATAAAAAAAACCGTCAACGCAAGCTGTAGATGGTATTATTATAATATTCAATAAATAGAAGATTCAATGTAACGTTTTAAACTTATTTCATGCTGGCAGGAAAGATACAATTGTGAGATGCGCAAACGATTTTTATTATCTTAATGTAAATTTTCTTCTGGCGGATCCCTGAGATAAGGAAGTTGGAAACCCCTCCTTGCAAAATTACCATACAAAAAATTTAAATGGTTATTTGAATCTACAAAAGTATGTATTGAATGACCACGGATGGTTTAATGTAATGTTAGTAACATGTTTAGCTTAAATGCAGTTGGTATGTATGTTAAAACTTTCCCCTTTCTCCCTCCAAAACATTCAAGCCCACATCCCAAAAACAAAAACCGAAAAAAACTCTTGTGTCCGCTTCGTAATGAAATCAATTACTTTTTCAATACTGTCCAAACCTTCCACCGTATTATGGTATATACAACTTTAAAACACCTGTTCCATTATTGTGATGACTCCTTCATCTGCTGGCAACAATGATCAGGTGCTAGATACCTATCGAAACCATTTCTCTGATTTGATCATGATCCAGTGGGAGCAGATCTCTCCTCACCCGATCGACGATACGAATGAAGAAATCTCGAATTAACAGCTGTTGAGATAAAGCGGCTACGAGGGAACGAATGCTTGTCACGAGCCGCGGGAAAGTATTACTTTCTCCCCGGGGTTTCTGGGTCATACTCTTCACTTTTCCTTTCCTCCGGTTTCTCCACCACTTTCCTTGCCTTCACTCTTTGATTCGTATTCTCCCACATCCTGCCGTTCGATGAGTGCGGAATATAAAGCGATTCCATATAGCGTTGAGAACGTATCTGGTCTGCACTGCAATGCGGGGCCGTTAGAGAATAGGCGACCTTGCTTGCTTCTCATATTCCGCCACTGCATCAAAGAGCCAACGTTCTATAAAGGAGAACGTTCTAATAAGTGGGTAAAGTCACACCCACACCTTGCAGAAATAGTTTTGGCACACTCTGGTATGTGCCCTCCATTGTATGCCATCATGTTTTGTTCTCTTCACTAATTGTTTATTAGGCATACATTTATCAATCTTTTTCTAAAATAGAAGAAAATAAAATAACCTTTATTCACATATTTACAAATTGACAAAATATTTACAAATGATTTCGGATAAGACATCCTTACAATCAGTAAAATGTTTTAAAATTTAGGAATGAAAATACATATTTAAAGTATTATTTACATTGGATTTTAAAAGAAACGTGTGCTTTTTAAATAATCTATTACATATTATCTACGACAATCAGTTTGTTTTATCGGCTTTTCATCACTCTCCGTTAAATTATACAATAGTATGTCTAAGATTATATTTTTGCTGAAATCTCTAGCATTCCAACAGTATATTATACATGTTATCACTGTTCTTAAGTTCATAAATAATAAAATTACATTTAAAAAATATTTTTTCAGTTATTTGTTTAGTTGGAAATTGAATTTGTTTTTTAACAATGCTAATCAGATGATAAATTCCATAAAAGTTACAAAATTAAAATTAAATTAAGCTACATTGTACTTTTCGTTTTCGTGCTTGACTTACCACACACCTACACAGACGCACAAACTTTTTTGCTGGACTTGGTCATTTGGACTCAGGGGACCCTAAAACGTGTATTTCGGTTAAAAACTGGAATTCGAAATTTTTCACGATCGCTATACTTTCCCTTATTATATATTGTATATATAGGTAAGTAATGATATATATTCATTACATGTAATGAAAGTAAAACATACATATAAAAACAGATAAAATAATTGAAAATATAAAATTTAATGTTTAGTTCTTTTATGAGAGTAGCGTTTCAGAGAAGTTTTAATATAATTACCGATGTCCTTTATTAATGGATTTTTGGGGACTGGTGTTTTACTGAATTAAGAAGCTGTTTGAGTATGAACAAATTGTCTAACTGTAGGAAGCTCCAAGTCGTGGTGCATAGATGATATTTTAGTGTAGCGGGGGTAATTGTTAATTATCGGCATTGGTAGATTTTGAATTCTTTCAAGATTTTGGTAGTTAGTCATGCAGGTTGAGCTCCGGACTGGCGAGACGCATGTAATTAACGGGCTGATAACTGATATTTATATTATTAATCTTTTCCTATAATTAAACGTTTATCGGGTGCACTATTACCAAAAGTAGTGATTTTTCAAAAATAAACCATCGATGACTCCACCAATTCTTGATATTTAAAGTATCTTTAATCGTAACAAAATACCAATGACCCTCAGCAACGGTTCCAAAAATAAACATAGAATTATTCATCGAATGCGTTACACGTCACGAAACAAGCACGTCGTGTGAACTGGATACTGAAATAACTTGTATGCAATTAATGTGCCCCACATACAATTATAATCCGCTGCTGAACTGTCACGGAATTTATAGAACGCTTTGCCTCGTACACTGTTCTGCTGTATTTGCATATTACATTCGTTTATTCAAACAGCAGTACTTTAAGAATTGACAGATTTCGTGGAAGTATTGTTTTATTACTTTTTGAAAGGGTCAATGGTTCAGAGTCGTAAGAATATAACGTTGATTTACTGTTGAACAGTAAATTTAAATCCACATAATACAAATGAGATTCATAAGTTACATGAATTGTATTCACTGTTTAATACAGTGTTATATAATTAGTAATAGTTATTTATTTATTAATTTAGACCAAATTATATATAACTAAAAGTAGCATAATAAAAAAATGTATACGTCAATCCACTACTTATATTTATATTCTCTTTGAAATTACCTGTAATTCTGGTTTCCCAAAAGCTGAAATGAAAACAAAAATCACCTAAACAAATGTACTATGGCCTAAGTTCTTTTTCTTACTTTATTTAAATTTTAACAGTCAATTTTAGCTTAAATGATGTTTTTGAATGCTCATTAGTTTTTGGATTAACTCAAAAACAACATAAAGCTCTATACATTTACTCACAACTCTCAGAATATTTCAGGCCGCCTTTAATTTATTGTTCAATTAAATTGTAATTTTTTTTTTTCAGTGGCGCGACAGGCCGTGTAGGACCTGGGCCTCGCGGTGTAAACTACTGCGAGTTTACACTCACGTTTCGCGATGCTATTTTTAGTGTAGGGTCATCACTCCCTACGACTAATTTTGTGAGTGGCCTCCCTTGGCCGTGGCTGACGGGTCTCGCATACCCGGAGGAGAGGTTGTGAGTAAATCCCCATTTTTTTTACATCCTTATAAAAATCCTTCCGGGACTGGGATTCGAACTCAGAACCTATAGCATGAATGAACTGAAAATATCTTACACTAGGTATTAAGGGCGTATAAAGTGTTTTCAGTATGTGCTTGGAAGTAAACAGTCTTTAATGTAATGCAAATAAACCTTTCGTCAGAATACTATTAATATTTTTTTAAATTGTATTTGTAAATCTTTTAGGAGGTAGGGGCGTCTTCTTCCTGCTACCCCCTGCCTATTTCCATGCAAAATAAAAAAAAAAAAAAAAAAACCTGTACCACTACAACCCATGAAGAGTTTTGGGCTCAGTACATGTAGAGATTTGTACTGTTTCGAGGCCAACGGTCGTGCAATGATGTGATACGGCCGCCAGGTTATTTCCCCATTTTGGGTACCCACTTTAAAGAGGCTGGGTCTGTCCTGCCTTTCATATCAAACTTATGTCCCAATAGTATATCCTTCAGAGCTGTCAAAAATGGATTGTTTACTTCACTATAGAAAGTAATCTACTTGGAGGTGCCTAAAAATTGAACAAATATGTATTAGTTTTAGACTAGTAACTTTTCCCCCCAGATAATTTAAGCTCAATTGGGATTACTTGTAGCTGGGTGGTTAGCATAACAGCCTCCTATGCCAAAGGTCACGTGCTCAAGCCCGCAGATGGTTCTAGGATTTTTTAATGGAGTAAGAAATCCTTAGTTACGCCGTCCTTCGGAGGGGACGTAAAAAGGTGAACGAACAAAGATAAATATAACTTTTTGAAGGAATTTGATTTTTTTAAAGCCTAGAAAAACATTCTGGACTATTTCTACTTTTCTTTCTAACAATTTTTTACAAGGATTCACGAATATGATTAAAAAAGTATGTTAGTTCTGTTATTAAATTTTTAGCTTTATACTGAACTATGCTTGCGAGATCTGTGATATACCCCTAGATGTGTAAAGTTGCTGATCTATGAGTTTATTACATGCTGTAAGTAATTAATCTATTACGTCACATAGTTCAGAACTTGTTTCTCATGAACTTAGAAGATCCTCAACATTACAGTTAAGTGGCTATTATTATGGCCCCGGCTTTGATCTTTGCCAGGAATTAGTTCCTAGAACGCTGAAAGCCTATCAAAATGATGCATTTTTTATTTAATTATCAAGCTAACGAAATAGAATAAAACTTAGTTATTAATTATTTATTTTGCTGTCTATTTTATAGGGTGTTTCCCCTTTAGTTTTTAGGTCGCTGAAGAAAAATTGTTTCTTTATTTTTAACAATTTTTTGTTTACTTTGCCTACTTCACACGTTAAGAATATTTTAGACATTTAAAGTACTAAATTATATACCGACTGATATGTAGGAAGTTACCTCATTGTGTTCGTTCGTTGGGAATATTTATGTCACACACATGCTTGGAAGTTATTTTTCTAGTAGTTTCAATTTTGTTTTGTTGAGCTCTAAAAAAAAAAATAAACTTTCTATGCATGTTGTTTATTTATGTTAATGAAGACAATAATTAGCTTGTTCATTCTGATTAAAAAAAAAATGTGCGCAAAACATGATTTTTACTTATGTATGGTAAAGTCCGTCATTTATATCAATTTAAGAATTTTTATGCAAATTTATAGGCGAAAATAAATTGTTAAAGAATTATTTACATTGGATTTTAACAGAAACATGTGTTATAATAATATATTATATTATAATCTACTACAATCAGTTTGTTTTATCGGCTTTTCACCACTCTCCGTTAACTTAACAATAGTGTGTATAAGATAATATTTTTTTCTAATATCTATAGCTTTTCAACGGTATAATATATATATATATATAAATAAAATGAATGAATGAATAAAGCCTTCATTGCAAGGATAAAATTTAAATTATAACATTTACTTTTAGTTCTAAGATAAGTGAGAAAAAAAAATATAATGGGAAGTTAGACCATCACCTCCGTAAGGAGAGGCCTGTAGGGATAACATATTGTAAATATAGTAAGCAATTGAGGAACATTAATTATATAGTTTTTGTTTTTTTTCATTTAGCAAGTATATACATTTTACACATTATATATATATATATATATAATATATATATATATATATATATATATTTACTGTCCTTAAGTTCAAAAACAAAAAAATGGCATTAAAATTTTTTTTTGCAGTTTTCTCCTTTAGTTGCATATCGAATACGTTCTACTTATATATTTTTCCCGATTTTTAGCAATGCTAATCTGATAATATGGAAAATCTTATAATAACTACAAAATTAAAGAGAAAATTGTTTAGAAATATCGGGATTTAAGCTCTTACTGAAAGACTGACTATTTCAAACAGAATGAAACCCACAAGATACTAAAACTCATTAAATTTTACATCAGTAACGCGAGTGTAATGAAAATCGTAAGAGCCGTTTATGAGAAAATTGTAAAAAGTTGCAAAACGCATGGTCTGAAGTGGCTCTTGTGGTTAACCGATTTTGATGAAAAAGTTTCTGTAACATCTCCGGCATATAGTTGTCTTAAATATATAACTTTTCTATTTTGCGCTAGACTTACCACTCACACAGACCTTTTTACGGGACTTAATCATTTGGACTCAGGAAACTCTAAAACGTGTATTTCCGTCAAAAATTGGAATTCGAAACTTTTCACGATCGCAATACTTTCCTTACTGTGTATTTTATATATAGGTATGTGAAGGTAAAAATAATTAAGTAGAATTGTTATTAGAATTATCAAATTGATTCACTTTCATTTCACTTTAGGCTGTCGTAATCGCTCAGATAAGAAAAGTCTAGATCCTCTCTAGATTTTAAACGATTTAAATTAACGGAATCCTTTAAATCAGAGTATCAAAATACTCAATTGACCCAAAACCGTGTGGGAGAGAAAGAAACATACTGTTCTCGTTATAAAATCTCTAAAACTTTTCTTTTTAATGCTAATCATGACATATATATTTGTCTGATTACTACAAATAGAGAAGTATAAAATATCTACCATATGTGAGAATGCATTTCAGGCGCAAGAACATCATTAATATTCGTCCTCGGATTTTTTTTATTTCTTTGTGATATTTCTTTTAATCTTATCTATTTGGTTTATGCGTTTCTTCCCACTTGGGTTGCTTACGAAATATCTACTTTAAAGCCTTATGTTCATAATACCTTTGTGGAGGTCTTTTGGATTTTTTATCTGGTTATAAAAAAGAACTACCGATAAATTATGGTGACATCATCATTTATAAAAACATACAAATTAGAGTTTTCATTTCAGAGGATTTTAAATTTGTAAAATATCATGTTTTTTATTTATATTTTCTTAGTCATTACTTAGTCAGATCAACCCAACACGCCTATGTCTCGTTTTCAGTTTTTCCTCCTTTAAATTAACTTATATTTCTATTATTCAGTCTTATATGTTCCTAAATAAACATTATATAAATCATATCTATAAAGTGTACTTAATAAACACTAAATATATTACTTTCAGAAATGTATCATAATTATGGAGACAATATTTTTGTTAACTTTTTGAATATTTGTATCCACTGGTAATCTGTTGTTCTCTGTTTAGGTCCTGTACATCAACAAGATGGTGAAGAATCAGGTAAGAACTTTTATCTCATTATACCATCCTTATTTATTCACTTCAGTTATTTATCATATATATAGAATTTTTACTTTCACTTACCTATACATAAAATATATTGTAATTTGGCTTTATTAATTGATAAATATTAAATAATTAATAGCAAGAATTATCAAGTTAATAAAACAAAAACTATTTCTATATTACTTTTTATTTTCACTTACCTATATATGAAAATGAAATATACAACAACTACCCCATTATTATAAGACGTATACATTTTCAAGAAATATAAATATTATATTTTTAATTCCACTTTTCAACGGAATTACACGTTTTAGGATGATCTGAGTCTAAATAACCAAGTCCCTCAAAAAGGTCTGTTTGTGTGCGTCTATTTGTGTTAGGTCTAGCCCAAGAACGAAAAAGCGTACGAAACTTTTTTTTTTTTTTTTGTTTTATATGAAACTTACAACTGTATAGGAATACATCAAGTAAATGTGCTGATTAAAGATAGTGTACATGAAAAACTGAAGAGAAACTGCCCATTGGTAGCAATCTAGTAATTAATCTAAACAAGAAGGTCTCGAGGCCATCTTCTTTTCAGACGCCTAGGAGGATTGTCGGGAATTGAAGAGGAAGCAAGGATTGAAACTAGTGGGTTAGAGTGGGATTGGAGTTTGTCATGGAAGGATTGATACCTGGTTCGGGCCAAATCAGCTGCAAAGGGAATATTAAGGTCTTTATGGATAAGCTTATTCGTGACAAAATAAGGAGCGTTTAGGATTTTTCGAAGGATTTTGGATTGTAAGGATTGGATACGGGAAGAATTTGATGGTTTAGTGGAGCCCCATAGCTCAACTCCGTAAGTCCAGATAGGCCTTATGATGGTCATGTTAGATGAGTCTTTTGTAGTTAAGTGAAAGTTTAGAGCGTTTGTCTAGTAAGTGTTGAAGTAACCGAAAGCGGCGAGCAGTTTCTTGTCGTTTCAGTCTAGTGTGCGGATTCCATGTTAAACGTTTGTCAAGTAGAAGCCCTAGGTAACGGATCTGTTCAACTGGAACGAGCGGAATGTTATTAAAGGATACTGTATGGCAGGATGTCATAGGTTTACGACGCAGGGTGAAGGTAATTTGGTGGGATTTGTTGGAATTTATTTTAATTCTCCAATTCTGACACCATACCTCAAGGTCTCTGATGTGGGATTGGAGATTTTGAGAGGCAACAGTGAGATCATTATTGACTGATAATACACAAGTGTCATCTGCATAAGTAGAAAGGAAAGTATTAGGATGTGATGGGATATCAGCTGTATAAACTATATAAAGAATGGGTCCTAGGATACTGCCTTGAGGAACACCAGCAGACTGGGTAAAAATGGTTGAATAGGAACTATAGTTTTTGATTCTGAAGGATCTGTCAGAAAGGTAGGACTGGATAATGAGGAAGTAAGTAACGTACGAAACTAAAATTTCAGATTTGAGATACTTTTTCTTCAAAATCGGCTGACCAAAAGATCTACGTTATACCATGTATTTTTCACCTGTTTACGGCATTATCAAAAACAGCTCAAACTATTTTGATTGAACTCCTTATATCGATGTAAAATTTAATGGGATTTAATATGGTGTAGGTTTCATTCTGATTGAAATAGTCTGATAGAGCTTCAACGCCGATACTTCACATTTTCTTCGTTTGAAGTTTCTTCAATTTTGTAGATTTCAAAACATTACGCAAACCATTTTATAAGCATTGATAGAAAACGGTATAATAAATAAACTGAACGAATTCGATATCCAACGTAAGGAGAAAAGAGCAAACATATTTTTGCATGCAAATTTTGTGTTTTGGAAAATAAAAATAGTAATATACATGTATATAATATACCGTTAAAATCCTAAAGATTTTACAAAAATTATTGTCTTACACATAAAATTGTAGAAGTTAATGGAGAGTGACGAAAAGCTGATACAACTGACTGATCGTCGTTGAAAATAATTTAATAGATTATTATATAAATGTGTTTCTATTTAAATTCAATTTAATTAATTATTTAACAATATATTATGATTATATTAATCGGAACATTCTCTTCTAATTATGTTTATATATATATTTATTTATCATAACATGTTAAAGATGATTATTATATTACGTTTCGAGGTACCTTATGCCTCATCTTCAGATTTTCAAATATTATATTTATTTCCATATTGTATATCAATATAGGTCAATTACTATTATATATTCTTCATATTAAGCTCATAGATATGAATAATCATTCTGTTAAATTCTATCTTTTCACTATCACATCTTCATTATTTCAACCTTTTGTTGCTGTGCACTTGCAACTATCATGTAAAAATAACAAATTAAATAAATATATATAAACAAATTAGAAGAGAATGTTCCGATTAATATAATCATAACCTAAATTACTCTTCTATAATAGTAATTGATATAAAATTTAACAATATATTTTTATCTCTAACTATATTTAAAAAATCTTACGACCAATTTAAATTTATTTTAACAACTGAGGTAAGTTCGTGTGTTGCGCGCATCAGATTTTTTATAATGAAAAAATAAAAATATGTTAGGTAAGTAAATTGATTTTCTGATTTGTATATTCTAATTTGTGTTTCTAATCGTTCTCTTAGAATGGACATGTTAAAAATTTCATCTCTCGATCACCTCATTATGACAAACAGGAATTATAATTGTTAACTTACAGTCAGTGATGGATGGAACACCTACAGAAATACTTAAGATGGATTCATAATATCTAGTACGGTTTTCTGTAATTTTAATAATATTGTAAGAGTCGTTTATTATTTTTTAATGTTTCAATATTTAACATCATTAATTTCTTCTTTTATCATTTCACTATAATATACGCCATTAGAGCGCTCCATTAATTCTAGCCTTTGGAATATATATAATAATTCTTTTTCCTTTAAGAATGCATCAATACAGTCTAACTATAAATCAAACTTCTTAAGCTCTTGATATTTATTATCCCTAAAAGTATCTAATAGATAATATAATGATAGATAAATGCTGTCGTCCCATTTAAAAAAATTCCTCGAAAATCTTTGTGAATTAAACATTGTAATAACGATTAACCTAGATGTATTTTTATGTAAACACCATAGAATTTAATAAGCAATTTTAAAAATGGTATTTCAGTGATTTACGGTTTATTGAAAATGACATATGGGTCAATCAATTTTCATTAATTTTGCAGCTCAACATTTTTCATTTCTGTGATTTTTTTACCAGTTATTCTCTATCCTTTCTTAAAGATAAAACTATAAATAAAAAAAAATTCTGGTCAATTCTTTTAGTGTTGCCGCCATTTTAAGCCTGGTTGCGGGCAAAAACATGCGTTGGGAAAATCTTTCTAATTCTGTAATATTTTAGATATCATATCACAAAAAAAAAAAAACTAACAATAAGAGGACATGCATTGTCTTAATTCTCCACACAACTATTACCTAAATAGTGGAAGGAAAAAAAATTCTGTAATAATAGCCAAGACCTTCATAGGATTGTAGTGGACATATGTACCTTAATTGTACACTTTTTTAGAAATTTATCGTGTGATAGCATAGTCTACTTTTGTAAAAATTTCGATCTTGAGAACATAGTCCTTTTTTGTATATGAATTTCAAAATTGACAAATTATTTTCGCGGTGTTTATAACGGAAACTATCTCAAAAGGGACTTAAGAAAAATTGTGAAACTGAAACGATTGCTCATCAATAAAATTAGTTTAAGTGATATAAATTTGGTCATTGAGATTAAGCTGGTTCAGGAGTTATAAAATTATTTCACTGTTAAAATAACTTTTTCTTTAAAAAATATTAACTCCGGTTAATTTTACATATTTAAGAAGGAAACAAAAACAAGAATGATGATAAAAGTATTTTATATAATTTTGGTCCTCACAACACATTACCTAAATAGCCAAAGAAGATGGTTTAAAAAATTCACGAAAAATCCACATTAACTGAAATTTTTTGGCGCTTGTAATGAGGCCGTTTAGAAATGAGTCTCAAGCTTAATTTTTTTCCTTATATAGCTTTGAAACCATTCATGTCCTCTTATTGTTAGTTTTTTTTTGTGATATGATATCTAAAATATTACAAGCATTAGAAAGATTTTCCCAACGCATGTTTTTGCCCGCAAACCAGGCTTAAAATGGCGGCAACACTAAAAGAATTGACCAGAATTTTTTTTTTATTTATAGTTTTATATTTAAGAAAGGATAGAGAATAACTGGTCAAAAAATCACAAAAATGAAAATTGTTGAGCTGCAAAATTAATGAAAATTGGACGATATCAAATGGATTCACCCATATGTCATTTTCAATAAACCGTAAATCACTGAAATACCATTTTTAAAATTGCTTATTAAATTCTATGGTGTTTACATAAAAATACATCTAGGTTAATCGTTATTACAATGTTTAATTCACAAGTTTTCGAGGATTTTCGAGAATTTTTTAAATGGGATCACAGCATTTATCTATCATTATTAATCTATTAGATACTTTTAGGGATAATAAATATCAAGAGCTTAAGAAGTTTGATTTATAGTTACACTGTATTGATGCATTCTTAAAGGAAAAAGAATTATTATATATATTTCAAAGGCTAGAATTAATGGAGCGCTCTAATGGCGTATATTATAGTGAAATGATAAAAGAAGAAATTAATGATGTTAAATATTGAAACATTAAAAAATAATAAATGACTCTTACAATATTATTAAAACTACAGAAAACCGTACTAGATATTCTATGAATCCATCTTAAGTATTTCTGTAGGTGTTCCATCCATTACTGACAGTAAGTTAACTGTTATAATTTCTGTTTGTCGTAATGAGATGATCTAGAGATGAAATTTTTAACATGTTCATTCTAAAAGAACGACTAGAAACACAAATTAGATTATACAAATCAGAAAATCAATTTACTTACCTAACATTGTTGGTGGAGGCCTGGCAGTTGAGCCTGATCTCGGCCGAATCACTTCATTGCACGGCCGTTGGCCTAGAAACAGTACGAATCTCTAAATGTACTGAACCAATACTCTTCATAGGTTGTAGTGGTACAGTTTTTTTTTTTTTTTTTTTTTTTTTTTTTTTTTTTTTTTTTTATATATATAGCTTTATTATTACACTACTTGTTTTAGAATTTTTGATCGTGTGAGTTTTATCCTGTTTTTAATATTTATATACAAACTCAAAATGACTGTAACACTAAAAGTATTAGCCAGAAATTTTTTTTATGGTTTTATATTTACGAAATGGTAGACAATAACTGGTAAAAAATCACAAAAATCAAAAATGTCGAGCGGCAATGTCTGGACGATTTCGAATGGATTGACCCATGTTTATTCAAAAATAATACTGGAAATAATATATATCATGAGCTAGAACAAAAAATTAATTAATAAAATGCACTGTTATTTCGAAACCATTGAACAACTTCATTTAACTTGCCTCGTCTATTTATAGCTTAGATTTTAGAATTTATAGAACAGGAGTTTAGAGGAAAACGAAATTTAGTTGCGCTTTGATATGTAAATCGTAGCCTATTATTCGGCGCACCTGACAGGGGGTAATTTGAACTATGATTTCCGCAAACAGCTTTGATCTGTAATTACCTGACGGTCCTTGGATCAGTTTCACTGATAGCAAAGTAATTGAAGCGTTAATGTTTAGATGTGTTGTCTTTACGGTTCATTTAACTCTTACATAGCACTGACACCCCTTCTGTACCGTGCTGCATCCAGGTGTGGTGTTTTTTTTTTTTTCTGTATTCAGGATATCTCTTGCACCACATTTATCAATTCCCCTTGAGATCGAGAGTTGCCCAAAAAAGCGGCTTATATATCCATCGATTTATTCTGTAAAACATCCCCATTATTAAATGGTTGCTAACTTTCGCACTGGCGTATGTTATAGCTAAGTGTAGACGTTTCCATCTATCTCGAAATTAAAAAAAAAATAATATTATCACAATTCATTTCATAACGGGTACATTCAGTGAATTCAGAATTTTGATCAGTCCATTCAAACACCCAAATATTTACATTTGGAAGAAAAATGTTTGTTTTATTAATTTATTTTTGTTTAGTCTAACACCGTCATGATTCAAGGAAAACTCATGGTCGACTTGTGGATTAAGTATTAAATATTAATGATAAATATAATATTCTTTTTAGTTTCAAAAAACTCGCGGATGATATTGATTTGTTTCTTGTCAATTATAAGATTTAATATATCTATGTATATTAAATAATAACGCGATTTTTAGTATCCGGGAACTCCTTAAGTACGCGACAGATTTTGATATGGTTATCACTATCGTTTAGGGCATTTTTCCTGAAGTTTAAAAAGTGAAATGCATTGCAATAAAGTTTTTCTTTAGGTGGGAATATTAAATTGTAATCAAGGCATAAAAAAATCTTCTCTTAAATATGAGTAATAATATTGACTATAATATACCGTTGAAAAGCGGAAGATTTTAGATATATTAATATGCAATAAAATAAGTTCTACAAGTGAGCATAAGTAAACCCATGGACTTACGAACATGTATCATTTGTAATATAATAAATTCTTATAAATTTAGATTATCAATTCATTAACTGACACTGTCGTTAATAATTTTTTCTTTAAAGATTATTTCATGAGAACTGATGTTTCGCTTTAAAGTAAATGGGAATTTCATATCATTTCGCGATTCTTGGTTCCTGCTATTAACTCTAAATCAGTCCAAGCATGAGTGCATTTTTTAGCATTCTAATTACACCCAAGTAAAGTTTCCTAGCCCACTATAAATGTTTATTTTTGAATATAGCTTACCAAAATGGAAAATAAATTTATCTAAAAAAGAATATGTACGGATTTAACCTTAGAAGGTTTGGTATATTCATTTTCTAATTGGGGCTTGCTCCCAGTGGCTTTCTATCAATTTCATTGATTATTGTTTGTTTTAATTATACAGAGCTAAAAATTAATTATTGATATGGAATGCCTTTTTAATATAATTATCTGTAATATTTAAGTTATAGACGCATGGAGCTTAAGGCTATAATAATCGTAAGTGGGGCTAATGATGATATTAAAAGCTTATTATTTATTTTTTTTAATTTTATATGTTAAAGCAACCCCTTAAAACTTTAAAGATATAATTCAACTAAATTTCATCACTTTGAATATTATACTGGGATACGAAACGCTACATCTTACATTTAAAAAATAATATCGATATTGTAAATTAAAACAGAGTTTAGAATATTTGACCCAAGGAACGAAGAACTTACTGGATAATTTGGTAATCCACCAAACAATAAACTACAGTGTATTCTTACCCCTTTTTAATATGTTTAATAAAGTTGTGGTTTATAATAATGAAAGTATACTGAAAAAGTTAATAAGCGTTTAACCTACTGGTAAACGACCAAGGGTCTATATCGGAACTTACGTGCAAGGATTGTGTTAAGGCTGGTATTCATTTTGAAATGGCGGAAGAAGGTGTACGAAGAAGATAGGTGTTCTTAGGCATCAAAACTTCCGATTTATTAATAAACAAACAATTCCTCTTTTTATTTAATTACTTTTATGTTTCTTAACGTTTGTGAGGTTTTAGAGACCTTATTAAGAGTTCTGAAGTTAAAAGCTCGCATTTTATGTGACAACAAAACCACAATTTAGACGAACTACTGACTTCCATTACGTTTTTATAAATAGCTCATATTATACTTAACTCTCCTCCACTCGATTTTACTGTACTGTAAACCTTGACAATGGATTAGTTAAATTCTGATATTTGCTGTTTACTTCTCTGTGATTTCCCTAAATCAGGTAACGTTCAAGTACGTAGTAGTAAACATTTGAAATGTTTACAAGCCTTCCTAAATATACATATTAGTATTCAAATTAGGTTTTGACACTGATGAACATTCTTACTCCATTACAAACATTAATTTCAACTGAAATTTAATTTAATCTCTTGATTAACAAAACAAACAAAAACTAATCATTATTACATGTAAACCTAGTTTATGTTCATTCTGCCTCAAATATCGCTAGTCAGTTGATCCTTTGCAATCAATACATTAAGGACTTTGTTAAGTAATTATTAAGTTAGAGGACACGATTGAGTTGAACTAGTGATTTTTTGCCGTCGAGAGCAGGGTGAACTAATAGTCGTTATTGGAGTCATTGAAAGGCTCAAGAAATTCGAACGTCGATTGGTAAATTATGTAAATCTCGTTTCATCCCAGTACAGTTTACGCTTTTCCAAGTGGTAGAAGTGGAATCAAGGATTTTATTCTGGGGCATTAAATTATTTATTGGATTTATTCAAAGTTAAGATAAAAAGTAGTGATAGATTTTATAAAACTAAGTTGTTGAATTCATTTTTTTAAAACAATACAGACATAATGTAATTGGATTAAATAGATTTTTAATGTCTGATATTATTCAATAGTGACAATTTTATTGTATAACTGACCTTGACTTCACGATACTGACCCTAAAAAAAATTAATTAAAAAAAATTAAACTTAGGTATAGATAATACCATCTACCCGTATAAATAAACGATAAGAAACTGAGTTAAATATATACTAACTAAAAAAAAAAACAACTACAACAACCCACGAAGGAGCTTCTTGGCTGCAGTCCTTTGACTGTACAGTACTGTTTCTAGATCTACGTTGTACCAGGATGTGATTTCCCGCTCAAAACGTGAGTTCATTTTTCCCTTGAAGGGAACCCACTTCATAGATAGTACCTTGTGAGCCGTGGAGGGACCTCCTGACTCGAACCCCGAGGACATTGAGATTAATATCCACGTTTTACTTACTTTAGCATTATCAACTATGAAGAGAAGATTTGGACCGAGAGCAACCGTCAGGTTTTTTCCCCACTCAAAGGTGCCTAATGATAGAGACTGAGCGAGTACCAGCGTTAGTCTGAATTTAGAGACTCTCCACAGCTAATATTATAAAATCAAGAATTATCTGCCAGTACTGACTTGAAACACGTACTAAGAGATTAGTACTTTGATATAGGTGAAACCTACCCACAGAGTACAAAAAAATAAACTATATTAATGCATAATTCAATTTCATTTCACTAATTCTGTATTGAAATTTCAAAAATAAATTTATAATAAATAATATAAACTTTGGATGGATCATAAAATCTTTGCAATAAAAGTGCGGATCCTTATATACGAAACCCAAGTCCATCAAGTAATGATACTTTTTTTTTAAATTTTCAAATTGTTATAACGATGTATTTTTAACTAGGTATTATTAAAAAATAAAAGTATTGTAATTTTTTTTTCATTTTTCACCGCATTAAACACTGTTAAAAAAATAATTACTTTTTATATTTACATAAGCTCAGGTATAGTCTTGCCAAAAATTAAATATATATATTTTTAATATAAATGTGGGTGGCTCCCTCCCCTCTTCTTTAGCCGCCTTTGTCTCCTAAGGAAGTTAGTCTAGTTTTCGGCTAGTCTTCTCAACAGTTGTTTCCTCTCTTCTGTCTCAAGACAGCTTCGACTCAATAATAGTGCAGTTATTTTGCATCCTTATGCAGTTATCCTTACCACTTGTCCAGATTCTTGTTTAAGAATAATATGGAAGCGATCAAAAATTGTAAGTAGAACTATTTTTTAAACTGATTTATTTTAGTTAATCTTTTGATTCCTTCATTTTTTGGTGCTCTGTTTCTTTTGATTGGTTTTCGAAAAAAAATTTGGAATATACCTGTATATCATTCTTAGTTGATTTTTTGTACTGCCTAATAAAGGACTACACTTAGGACCTTTCATGATCTGTACTTATCATGCTTGCTTATAATTTATTATATTTATTTACTAAGTAAGAAGATAACGTGACTTTTATGACTACGATACGTAAGAATTTGTTTCATATTTAGAATTAATTTTAGCGTTGAATTTCAGTCGTTCATGGTACAAAGTATCAGTAATTCTCAGTTTCATGATATGCTCATTTAAAATCAAATTACAAAGAAAATAATGACAAATTTCTAAATAAAAGGAACATACACTCTTTAAAAATTGATTTTTAAAGGAACTGCCGTTGTTCTACTTTGACGACTTTCTATCTCATATAGTCTAATGATTAACCATTAAAGGCAAAAAGTATGAAAATAGTAAATTAAAAAATCTGGTGCGCGCAACACACAACTTTTACTTACTACCTTTGTTATATTATTAATTTAAAATAAATTTTTAAATACATTTTGAGATGAAAATAAATTGTTAAAGAATTAATTGAATTGCATTTCAATAGAAACATGTGTTTTATTAAATAATCATATATATTATTATCTACGACAATCAGTTAGTTTTATCGGCTTTTCATCACCCTCCGTTGACGTTTACAATTTTGTGTATAATAAAGTTTTTTTTTTCTAAAATCTTTAGCTTTTATGTTACCTTGTATATTACATCTAAATTATTGTTCTCTATAAAAAAATTGGAGGCTGATGTCTACTTCACCACTATTTTATTGAAAAAAATATTCGCACTACGTTTCGGCTAACAATGCCATCTTCTGGTGCAGTGGAACAACTTAGATTTAGTGTGGGTAGCTGCTTCCTAGTTTGTTCTCGTGTTCATCAACACAAAAATTGCATGAAAAAATATTTTTCCTCTTTTCCCCTTTCATTGGATATCGAATTCCTTCAAATTATACATGTATCCGTTTATTATCGATACTAATTAGATCATGTTGTTAATTTATTGAAATCTTTAAAATTAAAGGTACTTTAGAGGAAGAGAAATTAAACCATACAACTTTTCGCTTTTTCGCTACAATTCCCACACAGTGTAGCACACACACACACGCACACTTACACACACACACACACACACACACACACACACACACACACCTAGACCTTTTTGCGGGACTTAGTTATTTGGACTCAACGGATCCTTAAACGTGTATTTCCGTTGTAAACTGGAATTCGAAATTTTTCACGATCGCAATACTTTCCCTTACTATATATTTCATATATAGGTAAGTGAATGTAAAAATTATATATAACTAAAAATTACCCATAGTATATCCATGATAATTTACGATAGTTAAAATAATGCTGTTAGTCAAGCATTGGTACTTAATCTTTGTCGGATCCTCTGACTCTTTGAATAGACTATAGTAAGTGGGAGAGCTCTTTTAAATCCGAATCAGATCCCTTTCACTCCAAGCTTTCTCCGAAAAACTTCTTTTTTTTTAAATGCTTATGGAATACATTTATATAAATTATTAATCTTTGGTTGAATGTACATTCATATCCTTCTCTGAGTGATTAGTTTGGTATTCCACTTAAGGCTTCTTAAGAAATATTTTTTCATTTTTTAAATTATACTTATTATTTTATGATAAGCCAAGCTAAAATCAAAAACTTTATGAAACAATAGGCTGAAGAAAGTTCGTATGAATAAATAACATTGTACTTTTTATTGAGAGATGATCACCACATTTATTATCCTTGACTATTCGATTGAATTGATGAGTAAACATTTCTTTAATATATTTTTTGAGATCCCGCGAAACACAGTAGCACAAAGTTGTAATAAAATTTAAAAAACTTTTCGAACTAAAACCAATGAAGGGTCTTGGGCTCAGTTCATTTAGAGATTCGTACTGTTTCAACGCTGACGGTTTTCAGCTATTTTGAGGGATCAACTTCATAGAGGCTAGATGTGCCATCAGCCGAAATAACAAAATAAATAGCATTCTGTCACAGCAGGGATTTGAACCCTCGACTCGGAGTCAGTAAACAACTCCTCCATTCACTATACCACTAAGCTCCTTAAAGTTGAATAAGTTTTTTTACACTAGATTTACAAGCTATTTAAATATACCTTTTTCTACAAAAACGAGAACAATGCTTATTGTAGCTTCCAGTCTTTATTCACTCTTAAAAAATGACAAAAAAAGTTGAAAAATATCTATTGTAATTGATAAATCGATTTATAGGCATTGTTAAATATCAAAACACTTAATTGTTTACAGTTTATCGAATACAATTTCTACATATGTAGATTTTGCTGTGCCTACACTTTCCGCATACACTTTGTTTTGCATGTATTGCAAATATTAATAGCTTTATTGTTATTGCAATATCCTTTTTGACACCATTTTAGTACAGAAACTTTGTAGTTGGTATATCAGCTTCGTGTGGTTTTTGCCTTGAGGTGTGATATTCCAAAGCAAGTTCTTCTGCTTAACGAAACAGAAAGTCTTTCCGTGAGGCATGCTGGTCGCTTTTTGTCAATATACAGACACTTTTTGATATTTTGAGGGGATGGTGATCAATATAAAAATAAGTTAAAACTAAGACACTTTCTTCGTATTTAATCTTTTAATATTACCATTTCCACATAAATGTTTCTTACCTGTATCACTGTGCGGGCAAAGATGAATGATTACGCTTGGAGATCTCTTGGACTAAGATTTTATTTCGTTCGTTGAAAAAAACTCGAAACACGAGTGTTAGGCATTTACGAAGGAATTGTTAGTAAAAACTAGTAAACATCGCTGCTTTAATTGGCTCAATGCAGATAATGAAATGAACATAAGACACATGGGCGCTATATGTTCTGCGTCGGTCCCATGATTCTCCCGAAATCATACATTACCCATAGAAACATGCACTAATCATTTTGACTGGTACTGGTATAAATCTCAATAACAAAAAATATATTTGTTGCTAATATATATATATATATATATATATATATATATATATATATATATATAATATATATATATATATATAAAAGTAAAATTAAGTTCATAAAATGTATTCTCTACTTATAGTAATATAAGTCATAACATCATTTGGGAAAGCAAATGTTATATTTAGTTGGAATTTTGAATTGAAATTGCACGACCAGTCAAAATGAATCTAAATCTAATGAAGATGTAAATGAATGCAAATCTAGTGTTAATGTTCAAACGAATAAAGTTATGACTGTTGCAAGAAACTATTAATGTAAGACTGATTTGCATTTTAAAACATACGGAAAAAGTATTAAGTTCCTTTCGCAAAGCTAAAAGTTCATTTTATTTTTTACATAAACTCTTGTTGTATATAGAGTACTCCTGTTAAGAACAGAACGCGGGATAGCCCATAGCCTACCGGAAGCTGCTGCGGTGTAGCTTTCTAGGTCGGCGTTCGGTTGTGCCGCAGTTCCGCTTGGCTTTGAGTACATCGGTCACGCATTACTCTTTATACTCTAGCGCTAAAATCTATTTGTTCAGAGGATAATGGGAAAGCAGTCTTTAACATTAAATGAACCGAAGTAAGGTAAGAGCCAGAACTATAACTCACACGCTATTATTTATAATCAGGGGGCGACAAAACTTTTATTTTATATGGAAAATATAATTCGACATTTTTGCTTACTGTATAATCCATTCACAAGAAAGGAAAAGATAAAGAAATATGACAAACTTTTTAGATTATCTAGGTTTTTTATTATTTTTATAAATATAATTTTTTATTGAAATTTTTAACTGTATATTATAATACAAGTAAATAAGTAGCTAAAGATAGTGTACATGGAAAAACATGAAGAGAAACTGCCGCCCCTGAAGAGAAGCAAAAGGATTGGGAAACCGTGAATGATTGAAGAGTGAAGCAAATTTACAGTTTGTGACATGGAGTGAATGATACTTGGTACAGGCCAAATCATCACATATGGAACATGGAGGTCTTTATGAATGATTTTGTTCGTGACAAAGTAAGAGCGTTGAGGATTTTACAAAGGATTTTGGGTTGTAAGGATTGATGGAATGGATTGGGAAGGATTGGGTGGTTTAGTAGAGCCCAAAGCTCAACTCCGTAGGTCCAGATAGGTGATTGTCGTAGTTAAGTTAAAGATTTAAGCGTCTGTTTAGTAACTGTTGGAATAGTCAAAAACGTAAAGCAGTTTTTTGTCTTCTCAGTCTTGTATGCGGATTCCATGTAAGGCGTTTGTCAACCTGGAGTCCTAGGTAGCGGATCTGTTCAACCTTGACAAGCGGAATACCATTTAAGGACTCTGTAGGGCAGGATGTCATAATTTTTCGACGAATGAAAAGGTAATTTGTTGAGATTTATTGGAATATCTAGGAGTTACCTTTGATTCCAACAGTTATCTATGATCACAACTTAACGTGGACTAACCATATTTCTCATATTTGCAGAAACTATTCTTAAAGAGCTCCTACGTTTCCGTGACTCTTTTGCTAGAAATACCCGTCATCTCATGGTTTCCTCTTCATACTCCCTCACTTTGACTATTGATTCCTGATATATGGTTTCATCCTTCTTACTCCGCGATCTTCAGTCTACAGCCTAAACAAACACTAAGATCTCAACCTACCGATTTATGCTAACCCTCTCATAGAACTGTTTCCTTTGAAAAAACCTTTATCATACGTGCTACCACACTTTGGAACTCTTTACCTATCTCTCTCCGTAAACCACTACATCCCTAACCACTTTCAAACATATTATTTCCACCTCCACTAAAATGAATCCTACGCACATCTGATATCTCTTGACTTGATGATGCGCAACTAAATCATTCGAATTTGTTATCGGTTTTATTTCTTATGTATTTGACTGAATAATCATCCAATAAATTGGACTTTGTTCATTGTACATTTTTCTTAAGGGACGATATGTCCCAGAATAATCATTACGTTTCATTCATTCGTTATTATTTATTAAAAAATAACTTAATTTACTTAGCCTTTAACGATTTTTTTATTGTAATGTATATGAAAAGAAAGAAACGTAGTTTTGTCTATTGTACAATACGTCCATAAATCTCAAGTAAAAACTACGAAATTACACAGTTAGATAGTTAGCCAAACAAAATCGCAGTAGCCTGTTCGTCTTCAATTTTATAATCTATCATCGCACAATGTTTAGTCATGTTAGGATGTTTAACGTGTAACCTTTATCTTGGGTTTATTACTTAATAGTAATTAACTCTGGATATAGGTGGCGATGAGCGGATTCCTATACTGACCACGTGGAACATTATCAAGTCAGGTAAGAGGTGTTGCTGGCCACTGCCCTTCCTCATTCCTGGCATAGCAATTGCTAATTAACATGTGGCTCTATAATAGTCAATATTTTTCTTCTATAAGAGGTCGTAATAACGGTTTTATCAATTTGAAACAAATAAATCAATAAAAAAAAAATATGTATATAAAAATATATTTCACTTTGAATGATTTATTGCTTCGCTTTACACAATCTGTTTTAAACATTATTGTTATAATATCTGTTATATAACTTATCTTCAAAAGATCAGAAATAACTGATGTATTTAGAAGAACCAAAATAAAAATTGCAAATATCATCTTGGTTGGAGCGCAAAATAAAACTTTGAGAACCCTAAAATCTTTAACCCCAGCAGAATTCAAATAAAAATTAATAATTGTTATAATTAAAATAGTTGAAAACGTTAACTTTGACTTACTAAAATACATCAATAATTAATAATTAACATCAAGATACACTATTTAATATAATAACTTAAAAGCATTAACAACATTCAAATAACAATGTTACATAAAACAATATTTTTTATTTACCTGAGTTGTCTAACAAGTTAAAAATCCATTTTTTTAATTTAAAAATGTCAAAAAAGTCTTTAAAATAAAATTATAACGAACAGGGAACAACAATCATCCCACCTCACACATTCTTTGGCCTCTTATGGATTAGGGTCATCCTATTTACTGTAAAGGTACACTGAATTATTATTTAAATAGCTCAACAATGCAATCCTACAATTTTAACTTTTCTATTGCATCTGCATAGTGAGAACTTAGGTGTTTTGAATCGGTTTTATAATTTATTGTATTTTTTATATTTTTGTTAATCTATATAGATTCTATTGTTTTTCTATTAAAACTATTTTTTCTATTTCCAAATTATTAGGTTTTTCAAAATCAAATTTATGGTTAAGTTGAATACTGTGTTGTGCCAATGCTGTGGTGTTTATATTTTTACTATTTTTGCAGTTATAGCTATGCTGTTTTACTCTAGTTGTTATGTATGATTTTCTGTGATAAACTTTTTTTTGGAAGATAATAGAAACCTACTATTTTAATTATATCAATTGCAATCTTCCTTTAAACCTGTTTTTATTAATAACTGTTGTTTTTTTGTTTATTATTTTTAATAATGAACCTTTGTAATCGACCAAAAAAAAATTACACCCCTTCAAAATTCGAGGTCTTACGTTTCAAGATGCGTAGTGAATAACAAATAAAAAAAATCCGTTTCTCCCAATTAATAAATAAATAAATACTAAAACTTATTGTTATTTCATAGAGAATTATATTTCCTACAAAATGAAAAAGAATCATTGAAATTGGCTATGAACCAGCAGAGATATAGCGTTTTGAAATTAGCAGTGTGATATGCCATTTTCCTTTGAATTATTTATTGCTCTTCATATTACTTAATTGCCTATATACAGCTTTATAAACAGTCATACCTTAATATTGTTATTTGAAAATAAAGACCCTTGTGTAATAATGTGCAGCGTTTTTCGTATCTCATTTTATAAATGTTGACAATAAAATATAGCATGCATTACAAATACACTCTAATATTTTATCAACTTATGTTAATTTATTGTGTTCTAAAAGCTTGATTTGTATATATGTGCCTAGTTCATAACTTTAATTTGTTATTTTATTTTAGCCATTGATATTTAAATAACCACACCGTCCTGGTCATCAAATTGGTGTTTTAATTTTATCGTTAAGGGTCATTAGTCCCAGGTTTATAAAGACATTTTCCATTTCATTTGCATTTTATTTCGCGTCCCCCTAGTATTACCCTAAAAATAGGTCTTTGAAAAATTGAATGTTAAAAAAAAAAAAAAAAAAAAAAAAAAAAAAGGAATTGTTCACAAAACAATAAATTTACAACCACTGTCTGAACTTACGCGAGTGCAGAGGAGCATAAAACCTTTAATATCACAGGAGATAAAAATTATACAAACATACCAAATTTTTCACAGGAATTTCCTCAATTTTTTCCCCTTGCAGGATCTTGGCCTCCTCAGCGATCCTCCTCTACTCTGACCTGTATTTTCTGCCCTTCTCCATTCACTGATAACCAACGACCGAAGGTCCTCCTACATCCTGCAGTCACCGAAGTCTAGGTCTACCCCGGCTCCTTCTTCCACCAGGTTTTCCCTCCGTCATCATTTTTGGCCGTCTCTCACTTTCCATTCTCTGTACATGTTCCAGCCATCTTAACCTTTTATTCTTAATCGTGAGAACTATATCAGGTGTCTGATACAGATCTATAATTTCATCATTCGTCTTTATTCACCAGCGATCTCCTTCTTTTGTAGGACCAAAGAATTTTCTAAATTTTTTTTCTTTCTCACAACTTTAACAGTTCATTTACATCGTTGCTTGTAAGTGTCCAATACTCACTTCCATACATAACCACTGGCTGAAGGACAGTACGATATAATCTTATCTTTAGTGCTCTGGATATATTCCGGTTCTGAAATATTTTTGTAAGAGACCAATAGCATCGATTGCCACCTTTTATTCTTGATTTGACTTCTAGTTTATATAGGTCATATAATTAATAATTTATTGTTTAAAATTCATATTTTTTAACCCCAATTTAAAATTAGGTTAGGAACACAAGGATGCGATTTCTTAAACAAAATTATGCTATTAAAACCTTGGCCTTGTGCCTTACACATGCTCAATGACAGGTATGGAACGTGGAAATGAATTCTCTGATTATAAGGTGTTACAAGAGCGCTCTTAATGAAGTGACTGATTTTAAAATGTAACAGGAACGGCTCTCATGAATTTTCAAACTGCCAAGTATTGTAAATTTATTCCTCGTACACGCTGATTGTTTGCCGGTAACTACTGGCATCTCCGGACTTGGAATTAGTAAGGTAGTAAGGATTTGGAATTCACGAATCAGCCCAGTCAGAATCCGCGCTGAATAAAAGGCCATAATACATATATACTTTCCACATAAGTATCAGTTGGTTATATCATACTGTTATTTTGCTCCAAGTTCTTATATTTTAGAAATATGTATAGAGCTTTCCTTAAGTTCATTTAATTAAATTTTGTCATAAAGCTCATTTGACTATAAGATTATGTTTGATTTCTTATGTATTATTTCAACATATTTCATTATTACTAATTACATTTATGTAAAAATGAATATCCTAATCTGAAGATGGCCATAAAATTGTATTTCAAAAGTTCTTTCGGAGTATCTTCTTTAGCTCTTTGCTACTGTAAAAAAAAAAAAAAAAAAAAAAAAAAAAAAAAAAAAAAAAAAAAAAAAAAAAAAAATAGTATCCTTAATCTACTAATTATTTATTTTTAGTTTCATATTTATTTGAAAATATTTTTCAATAAGAAATTTGAATAGACAACGCACGTCCAATGAAGCTTGAAAATTAAAGTTTGTTAGTACCTTCCACCTCGCACGTCAAAGGTTGTGAGTTCGAATCTCAGTCCCTGCGGAACTTTTATAAACATATAATGAAATAGGGATTCACTCACAGTCTCTCCCCTGGTATGTGAGACGCGTCAGGCTACTGGTGGCCACTCACAAAAATAGGCGTAAGGGAGTGATGACCCTACCATGTAAAATTTCATCTAGAAACGTGGTGGGTATGTTCTTCCAGGAGATTATACCACGCGACCAAGGGCCTACACGGCCTGTCTCGTCAGAGAATGAAAGAATTACCTTCCAGCTTTATCAACGTCAGAGTATGTTTTAGAGCGAATTTTTTAAATGAATGATAACGTGTAATGTATTTTAAAAAATCGTGGTATTTAATGATACATAATATTTAATGTTATATTAGTACTGTAGCACAAAAAATAATTAAATAAAAAAAACCTGTACCATTACAACCCATGAAGGGTCTTGGGCACAATGTACGTAGAGATTGGTTCTGTTTCTAGGCCAACGGCCATGCAATGAGGTGATTAGGCCTTGATCACGCTCATCCGCCTGGTTTTCCCGCAATTTGGGTACTTTAAAGAGGCTTGAAGAGGCTGGGTCTACCCCAGGAGGGTCTCCATACCCTAGGGTTACCCTCGGGCTGAATAAAGAGAATAAATAATATTCAGTCATAGCCGGGATTCGACCCCTAGACCTGAAGAACAGTAGACTAGTTTCCCTAGCACAAAGATAGCGTTTCGTTATTTATTAGTAGAAATAAATTTGGTCACATATATTGCAAAAATGAGATTGTTAATTGACATATTTTGTAATATTAAAAAAAATGTTTATTAATCGTTTCATAGCCTTTTACTTGAATGAAAGTAGTTATTCCCAGTACGGATCTGGGTTTCAGAACTGAAAAGGACGCTCATACTGTTTTTTATGTTTCCTGTTAGTCCATATAAGACATATTTAGAAATTCCTCCATTCAAAAGTTTGTGGTTTAGCATTTTATTTTTTTATTTTTTCAAAGTTGACTTTTAAATGAGCGCTGGTAAGAACTTGTTTGTTTAACGTTAATGAATTTACTTTCCAGTTTAAAAACATAGTGTTGTATTTTAATGAGCTGACTGAGGATTCTAGGTAGCGAAATAGAATTACATTGTATGTTTTTCTCGGAGGTAAAACTAAAACTAAACTACAACAAGATTTATCGACAAAAAATTCCAGCTCTCCATTTATTTATTGAAACTAGCAGCTAAAAAATAAGTTATATGTATATTATTTACAAATAAAATTTACTATTATATATATACATAACATATATACCGGATAAATTTAAACAACATCGCAAAAAGTTAAATAATTTTTTTATACACTTGAGGTGCTTGGAAGCAAATTATCTCTTTTTAATATATTATAGTAGGTTTGCTGATCTTCATGGATACAGATCTCTTCTTCAAGAACCGTTACTTTTCTTTAAAGGTGAGTTACCGAGGCACAATGCTAATGGCTTGCGTTTACCCTTCATTCTTTGTAGTTTGCTGAACTGACTCCTCTTGAATGTCGGACTCCCACACATTCTTCCGCCCAGGCTTTCTCCGCAGACCATCAGTGTTTATGTAAAGCCTCTTTGGTCTGGTTTGCTTAGGCTTTTTGTATGAGCACGTATGACCAAAGAGTACGTGGGGAATTACCGGAGGATTTCAGAGGTCTTATCTTGAAACACGTTCTCAGGGTTCTGTGCTGTTTTGTTTCTAAATGGATCAAATTAATTGTGTCATACATATTTTATATATTCATGACATGTAATAATATTCTATATTATTATATTTATAATGATATCGATTTTTATGATTGTTTGTATGTTTACGTTTACTCGTTTTTTTTTTGTTTTTTTTTCATAGTATTTAAATACTAACCCAAACCGTTAGTCATCCGCAGTTAATCTACTTTTTTTTCATATTTTTGCTCCTAAAATTAATTTGAAATTGGTTTGATGTTACAATTAGATAAAGGTTTTGCATGAAGATTTAAAATGAAAAAAAAACAAACTATAAATCAATTGCTGAATGAAAGACATATTTATGTCCAAAAATGTATAATATAATATCTTAATACTCGAAGCATCTAAGCTAAAAATATGTAAGTTACAAACTTTGAATTAGAGGTACATTAATATATATATATATATATATATATAATATATATATATATATATATATATATATATATACTAATAATAATGTGTGTACTATTTTACTGCTAGTTTTTTTTTCAAAAAGCTGATTACACAAAAAAAAACATTAAAAATTAAGGAAAAGCACATAAAAATTGATGAAAAAATACAGCAGTTTAAATTCTCCCGTAAACTGAATTTTCATATTTGCGACAACTGAACCCCCGAAATGTTATATGAAGTAGCTTCTTTCACTAAAAGCGGCTCTAACGATTATGATTAAACTGTATCGATGTAAAATTTAATGGGCTTTAAAATCAATAATATTGATTTCATTCTGATTGAAATAGTCTGACAGGGCTTAGGTGCCGATATTTTGTAGATTATATGAAAATAACCATATATTTTTTGCATTGATAAAAAAACGTCTAAATATATATGTTGAATGAATTTGATAACCAATTAGATCAGGAAATAGTAGAAAATATATTTTTAGATGATTTTTTTTCCAAACCTAAGAATAGTAATATATATCTATATTACTATTCTTTACTGGAAAGCTAAAGGTCTTAAATAAAAATATTAGCTTATTCACAAAATTGTGAAAGTTAACGGAGTTTGATGAAAATGCGATAAAAATAACTGATTGTCGCAAATAATTTATTTAGTAAAAATCATGTTTCTATTCGAACTCAATGTAATTGATTTTATTTTAACAACCTTGGGTAAATACAATTTTTTTTTGCTTACAGATTTTTTATTAATACAATTATATATATACAAAAAGTCTATTGAATTAGAAGTGCTAATAAATTAAAATTAAGTAACAAAGTAATGTCACCTTTAATTAAAAGAAAAAAAGAGATTTCAATTTAATTCGAGGACAGTTGTATATAGGCTAGGTGTTGGGAAGAGTCAGTTAATTTTCATTTGGTGCTTCATAAATTGCAAGGGTTGGCTTTATTTGACGCGAGATAAATAGGAACTGTATTCGCTTTATATTGAATCTCTTACATAGAAAATTACTTCCATTTCACCTCACTTGTAAATTATATTTCAACCAGAATGGATTCTCAACTAAACAATATTACACTCATGCCTCAGTCAGAAAGTTGTAATAGTTTGCCAAAGGGCGGTCTCACTTTAAAGATTATTAAATAATTTGGTAGATCAACATACATGTAGAAACTTCTAATTAACAAATCCTTTCCTATATAATAAATGTCTCTGATTCAATACTAAAGTACATTAGACGATGTTTTATGTTTATTTACTACATTTTTAAGATATTTTAAAGACTTGGAATGCTATTTTTCAATGTTTCTGACTTAATAACACGTGCCTTTTGTATAAATTAAATTGTAAAGTGCTTATTTATATTGTATAAAATTAAGTTTCTGGCATGTTAGTTTTAACTTTATTTAGAAGTCAATACACGTCAAAGTAAAATAGAGTATGTATTAAATCCTGTAAATATGATGCATACATTAGTCGATGCATAAATCAGAGTTCTTGTTTTTACTGTTGGTCAATTAGCATTTCCTTCTAATGAGCATTTGTTTGCTCATTACCGAGGTGCCCTATTTTCGATGAAATAACGTTTAGAGAATTTTGAGACAATGGAAGCGAAAATTCCACAAGGTTATTATGGCTTACCTTTTCTTAGACTAAGCGCTAAAGTCGCGAAAGTAATTATCAAAAGTAAATTTATATCGCGTGATTAAGTTCTTTGTAACCATTTAATTCTATATTCCGTTAATAATTATAAAACATTGGAGTTTATCCTTAAATTGTATATTACTTAATAATGTGTTGTTCATTCAGATTCTATGTATCAAATTATTTTCCTTGTGCATCATTATTTATGCTTTTAGCTTCTCAATAATTACTTGTTCAACCTCCCAGATGATACCTATGTACATTATTTATTATCTCAATGGATGTCTGCAACTTATAAAAAAGACATTTTTTAAAATGTCATATAATTAGGTGTGTGTGTTTTTTTTGTTTTTTTTATTAATAAAGTAAAACCCTGACCAAAGTGTTCTTGAAATAAATTATTTTTTATTGTATGCATTACATTGCACTGTAAATTCTCAAAGTAAAGTCTTTTGGTTCAGTAAAATAATAATGCTTAAGCTTCAATAGTACAGGAAGGAACTATCTTATCGGTTTTGTATTTGTAATATGAGGAGTATTCAACTGAAATACGTTTTAAGGTTCCCTGAGTTTAGACTTTTTTCAATTTGAAACTTCAACGAGATTATTAAATTCTTCAACAAAAAGAAATTAGCAGGAGTAACGTCAAGAACTTGAGATTTTATTTTCAAACTAATAAATATGTTTATCGATTTAATTTTGTAGACAAGGATTAAGTAAAATTGATGATGGCCATTTATCTTTTTGTATAAATACTATGCCATATAAATGCAGGTAAAATTAGAATTAAATGAATATGGAAAAGATAATTAAGCCGAGTATATGAAAAGAAACGGTTGTATTTTAAAACGTTACGTTTATTTAATTAAAAAATCAAGTCGAAACAAATAATTTAAATTAAGTTATGCATAACCTAGTAGCATTACCGTGCTAGTTTTTTACTTGTTCTGGCTACTTTCAATAAAAGCAGTTATGCATAACTATGGTAGCGGCCCGCTCTCAATTTTTTTAATTTGTTTAAAATTGTTAGAACAATAAAAAAACTATGAAATAAAATATTAGGTTAAAATCTATAGTTAGAAACTGTTTTTAGTTCAAAGCACGTATTATATTTAATTTTCAAGTGTATATGCATATAGGGAGTGTTTGGAAATTTTTTTTTTTTTTTTTTAATTGAACAATATTACAATCTGTCCAATTAAGGACATTTTTAATAGGGATAAAGTACAACATTCATACTGCATTCACACGATATATACAAAACAATAAATTTATATAATAATAATACAATATAAATATATACAAAACAAAATCAATAAAAATATATACAAAAGTCACTCATACCTATATACAATTCACAAGCATACAACACGTGAGTGGAGAATCTAGCCAATGCTAGAACTCCAATATACATTTTACAAGAGGTCCCGAGGCCACTGCCGTTTCAACCTTCAAGGAGGATGGTAAGGATGTGTGGAGCTGGATAAGGATTGAGCTAGAGGGTTAGGGTGATGGATAAGGTTCTGATGGAATTTAGAGAATTTTATTGGTATAAGGTCTAAAATAAATGGAATATTTAGGTCGCGGTGTAAGGTATGGTTGGATACATAATAAGGAGCATTAACTATTGTTCGGAGGACTTTTGATTGGAAGGATTGAATGCGTTTGATGTTAGAAAATTTGGCTGTCCCCCACAGTTCAAGTCCGTAGGTCCAGCTAGGTTTCAGTACTCTCTTGTATATTAGCAGTTTGTTCTCGATAGATAATTTAGAATTTCTGTTCAGTAGTCTGTATAATTGTCCGAATCGTCGATTAAGTTCTTGTCGGGAAAAATTAACTCATATTTTCTTCAATCCACTTGCTCTTCCCCCTCCCCGCGATTTCCTACCTGCTTGTATCTATCTATATCTATATATATATATATATATATATATAGATAGGTACAAGATACAAGATACAATCTATATATATATATATATATATATATATATATATATATATATATATATATATATATATATATATATATATATATATATATATTATACATACATACATATACACACTATTTTATTTAATTGTAATGCACTACGTTTCGTTTATAAAGCCATCTTCTGGTGCAAGAATTATTAGCCTTTAATTTTATATTTAGACTTTAACCTTCACCTTAAATAATATATCTATACAAGGAATATCTGTTTAAAATACAATACAACCCGTGTCGGGATCATGTTTAATTTTTAACAGCTGATTTAAATCGTTTTTAATAAGCCTTATAAGATTATGTTGTATTGGATCCATATTATAAAGCTGTCACAAAATGTTTTTCAAGGGTTGCAAAAAATATTTATGTATATTTTTAGTACAATGTTAGAACATAATCTTTTGGAAAACACTAGGTGGTTGAATTATGATAAAGGGAATGTTGCGTGCTCTTTTCTCACTGGAGCTTTTGTTATCAGATTTCCAGTTCAATGCCTCAAGGTAAAGCACTATCGCAAGAATATTACTATTGTAATTTGTTTAACAAAGAATAAATTTCAGTTTCACTTTCGAAATAATACTGCAATGCGTTCCGTTCCGGTTTAATGCCAATGCTCTGGTAACATTCACAAATTGTGTGACTAATGGTTGAATGCCTTACAGCTCCTTTAGAAAAAAATGTATGCGCTTTAGTATTCCTAATTTATTATTATGCTTCTTCATATTTTTTATTAACTGCAAAAATTCCAAGAGCTGGCGCCGATAAATGCGTATTATAAGAAGAAAATTTTTAATGTGATTTTCAGATTTTAGCCAACTTTTACAACATTTTTTTTTTTTTTTTTTTGTCTGCCAACTCGAACTGGTCGGAATCAAAAATGGCGGGCATCCAAAACTGTCCAAATCCAGGAATTTACCTCATTTTAGCTTCATAAAGGTAGATATTACAGAGTACAAGCATTATACGAAAATACTCATTATAAAATAAATTAATAGACATTAAATAAGCTTCGATTCGAGAGCTGATACATGCCCTGTATGTCTTATAGGTATCGAAATATATTTGTCCATATAATATGTATACGCTGGGCTATCCGTGAAAGAATAGTACTTCCAAGTGACAACTCAAAATGGAGGGTGGTTCTATTGAAATAAATTAGTGGACTGTATAGATTTAAAATAAATAAAAATAATGAAAGCAAACGACGAATCACAATACATTTAATACACTGAAATACATATAAGGATGATAAGAAACAAATTAACCTAATAAATTTATATAAGAAAAATAAACCTAATTATAATTAAACAGCTGTAAGAAAATGTAGGAAACAAATAACTAATTAAAATGTACAAATAAAAAAAACTTAACTAATTAGCTTAAAGATGTAAAAATAAAGATAACAAACTAATAATTACATTGCTTAATAAGATGTAAAAAAAACAGTTCCAAATTAAGTTTGAATAAAGATAAGAATTAATGTTCCAATGATAAAGATAGTATATTCCGTAAGTTCAGTAGTATGAACAATTGAAGTACGATCGTCTTCTGTCTTTCTCTTCTACTGCTCTCGTTTAAAAACTTTTAATTATATTTAAAATAACTATTTTGAAAATAAATTAAAAAATAAAGATTTAAACAAAAAAAATGATCTTATTATAAATATCAGAAAAATTATGGACTTATCATTTTTCGATTGAAAAACTATAAAAACCTTAGCAGGACGTAACATATGGCGTGAACAAATGCATTGTGTTCTAACCACGAAAATTGATCTAATTTTAACGTTATGAAGGTCTTCAGCATTAAAAAAATGTACAACCCGTCCAATATGTAAATATTTTAGTATCATATATTTTATTGAAGTAGATACATTTCAGTACTTAATTAGTAAATCTAACAGATCTAATTACTCATAAAAAACATGCCAAGCACAAAATTAAACTGAAAAAGCAAAGCTAACCAAATAATATTGTGTTAGCGTTGAGTTCCTTATCTCCGAGAAGAATCTTGTAGGCTTGTAATAATTCATTGAAGTCACCTTGAGTGGAAACTAAAAAAATTCTATCATTTTTCTACTCTTTTTCAGTGTCTACTGAGAATGCTAATGCTCTGTTTACGGTTTTTGTAATGCTGTATTAATTTAAAAAAAAAATCTTGCAGTTAATAACTGGAAACAGCTGCAAACATTACCAATTACGAGACAATTATTTCCTGCACAATAGCACACACTTTCTTGGTTATACAAATTAACAATTTATGTAATTGTCAGCGGTTACATGACTAAAAGTGAAAACAACTTTCGGTTTCATTACAACACAATATTTTTTGTTTTTCCGAAATAAGAGGTTATCAAAATTAAAAAAAAAAGTTATTGCTAGTTGTTAAAGTTTAATTACTGAATGTTTTCATCGCTGTTGTCGTTCATAACTATTCTCACGAAAATTGCTAACTTTCCAGCAATTGCACAAGGAAAATGTAAACGGTCCATTGTTGTCTACCCGTTATCCAATCTTCAGTGAAAGTTTGTGGATACAATTACTACGGATTATGCTGGAAGCAGCATCACGAAAAATCGTTTAGATTTGCTGAAGCAACTGCAATACGAAAAGTTAGTTGTTTGAACTCATGATGCAATCAGGCTTTAAATGATCTATGGAAATTGTTTTTCCTTAACATGAAAGGAAAAACAATGAAACTAAACAATGAATACAAACTTATTTTATCTCATAAGTATGTTTTTTTTTTCTCAGTAGTATAGGTCTCCAGATTTAACAAAACAACTTTAGTCCAATCTAGAAACTATATTGATCTATATCCAGAAAATGATAGAATTGGAAACATGGACAGTATCAAAGACCATTTGTATTACAGGCTCACAGAAGAATATCATCAAATAGCTGATTTTATGTCAGCAAAAGAAATATCTATCAAAAGCACAGATACTTTCATCAATCTATATCTATATCTTAGAAAATATCATGTCTCAATATCAATATAAAATTTTAAAAAGGGATATGAAATAAATATTTATATACATACAAACGCTTCTGATTTATAAAACATGAGCCCAAAACACAAATCTTGTATACATATATACATAAAAAAGTTTCATCGTTCTGTTAAATTATTTAAAATTCATTTCAGGAGGATTAAGTCCGATATTGCCCTTCCTTATGCCAAGTATTTGCTTTCATTTCATCTTCTTAGTAACATAAATTAATATTTATAAGATGAAAATTATGAAATAAAATACATTTTTTTATTCTGGGAAGAGTGGTCCCCTCAGAACAACAAAAATGTAGATTACAATAGTTATTTTAAGACTTTAATAGTCTTTTAAGACTTTATTATAAATATATAACAGACAGATTTCGAAACAATGAATAATTATCATTCAGGAGGAATCATATTCCATGATCAGGACTAAAGTTTAAATTTTTATTTTTTTTTCCTTCGCTTCGAAACCATAAATCATATCATTAATGTTGCAAACAAATGATTTACATATTTCAATTATGTTCCTAATTTTTTTTATTAAGTTTTTAAAAATTATTACGACGTTCGTTGTAATGGTGGATTACTGTTTTAATTTTAAGTTAACTTACTGAATCACATTCGACTCCTACTAACTGACAAACGTAGGGCAAGGAAAAAATGGCACAACACAAGATATCCATCTGACAAAAGGCATTACAATCACCTGACAAACAAATTAAAAACAGAAATAAGAAAATTCAAAATACAAAACTTTCAGAACTTTACAGAGAACTTGACCACTTCAGACAAATCTTTATGGACAACAACCGCAAAACTGCTGAAATTTAAAACCTTTAATCATCCTCTCCTCACTAAATCCCAAACCTGGTCGAGATCCGATGAAGAGAAATCACAAATCTTTGGAGAACACCTTTTCAACACGTTTAATCCGCACCCTGATATCCTTAATCCCAGCCATAGTGAACATGTTGAAGCAGAACTAACTGTTCCTCTCCAAATGTCCCTTCCTCCTAAGGCCTTTCACCCTTCCAAAATCATTAATATCATTCAAAGATTACCATCCAAAAAAGCTCCTGGCCATGATCTCATCACATCCCATATCCTGAAACAGCTCCCCAAAAAAGCCATACTCTTACTCACCTACATATATAATGCCACACTTCGTTCTACCTACTTTCCTGATCCTTGGAAATTGTCCATTATCAAAATGATTCCTAAACCTAAAAAGTCTCTAGAAAATCCATCATCCTACGGTCCTATCTCTCTTTTGCCCATCATGGGCAAAATACTGGAAAAACTCCTCCTAAAACGTCTATATCCAATCCTTGACATTCACCAAGTTATTCCTGACCACCAGTTTGGATTTCGCTCATCCCATTCCACTATACAGCAGTGTCACCGTGTGGTGGATGTGATATCTTCCACATTGGAGCGCGGAATGTATTGCACTGGAGCCTTCCTCGACGTGGAACAGGCTTTTGACCGAGTTTGGCATCCAGGACTGCTCTACAAACTTCGTCACTTCCTCCCTCCTACCTACTTCTTATTAATCCGTTCCTACCTCACAGATAGAACCTTTAAAGTAAACCATAACCTTTCCTTCTCCGCCATATTTCCTCAGAACGCAGGTGTGCCCCAAGGTAGCATCCTGGGTCCAATCCTTTATACCATATATACAGCTGATATTCCTACTCATCCTAGCACTGTCCTCACTACATACGCCGATGACACATGTGTGTTATCTGTAAACAATGACCCAACTATTGCTTCCCAAACTCTTCAGTCTCACATTGTTTCCATTGAAGAATGGTGTCAAAAGTGGAGGATCAAAATAAATCCTACTAAATCCCACCAAATTACCTTTACCCTGCGTCGCAAACCTATGTCTGCCTGTCCCACTATATCCTTTGGCAATATTCCACTCACCTCAGTTGAACAGATCCGATACCTTGGACTGCATCTTGACAGACGACTTACTTGGAATCCTCACACTAGACTGAAACGACAAGAAACAGCTCGCAGATATCGCTTATTACAACATTTACTTGACAAACGTTCAAAACTTCCCACCTACTACAAAAAACTAATTTATATTACCATACTTAGGCCTATTTGGACATATGGAATTGAACTATGGGGATCCACCAAGCCATCAAATCCCTCTCGCATCCAATCCTTGCAATCCAAAATCCTCCGAAAGATCCTAAATGCCCCTTACTTTGTCACCAATAAAATAATCCACAAAGACCTGAATATCCCATTAGTTGCAGACTTAGCCCGAATTAGATATACTTCCTTTCACTCCAAATTACCACTCCACCCAAACCCACTTGTCCGCAATATCTCATCTCCTTCTATTCCTGATCATCCTCCGAGGCGGCTGAAACGACGATGGCCTCGAGACCTTCTTGTCTGAAAAACCTTTGAAGTGCTACCAATGGGTAGATTCTTCTCACGCCTATCATGTCCATATCTCATGTGTGAACAGTCACATTTACTTGATGTATTTTTGTGTTAATACAGTTGTAAATATCTCTATAATAAATAAAAAAAAAAAAAAAAAAAATTTTAAGGACAAAAGACAGTTAATGGTAATAAACGCTCTCAATATTCTGAAAAAGGATTTACTTTTTTGAACTACTAAAATATATCACATAAACTATAAACATATATAATTTATAATTTTTAAAGTTTATAAAACGTATAAACTATAAATATATAAAATTTATTCTGGGACGAGGAGTCCCCTAAGCATAATTAGAAAAGTACAATATAAATGATAATTGTCTGGTAGTTTATGACTTCAGTTTAACAATAAAAGACAAATTTTGTGACGATGAATAGTTATCATCTATAGCTTAAGATATTATTACTTATGTTGGGAAGATTGATGGTTAAGGAGATGGAGAAATAGTTGATGTTTAAAAGTGTTAAAGAGTGTAAAAGTGTAAAAGAGGCGGATCTGTGGGAAGGTATATACATTCAAGTTTATGGGTTGGTATCTAGTGTTTACTGAATGGACAGAGGAACAAGTGGTAGGCATATCAAGAATATAAGGAAGTTTTTTTGTTTTTAAAAATCGGAAGAGACAGACACAAAGGAAGTATTATCGACGGAAATAGGGGTAGACCCTATTCACCTCGGTATACCTGTTAGATGGAATAAAAAAAAAATTATATTGTCATAAAACAAATCTAGTCCGATATTGCCGTCCTCATGCCAAGTGTTTGCTTATACTTCATTTTCTTAGTAACAGAAATTACTGTAAAAATTATTATTATTTTATTGTCATGAAACAAATATGACACTGTTATGATGTTATTGCTGTTTAAACGTTAAAAACATGATTATATCAATGAATCAGCTATTTTGTAGTAAATTCGATTTAAAACATAGTGAAACTCGAGAAACAGGGTGACCCGAAACCATACGAAACCTGCTTTAAAACCGTAGGTTCTAAAGCAATACCTTTCTCCTACAGATGACTAGCATATTCTAAAATTCAGGCCTAAACTAGAAAGCCTCTTAACCTTTTAGGAGTTTCTTCAAGAAAACGGTAGTTGTCAGAAATCTTGAACGTCTCGAGTATCCGCATTTCACTGATACCATTTGGGCATCAACGATAAAAATAACAATAAAAAAAAATCAATTTTTAAAAGTTTTAAAATTCATTTTTTATCTTGCTTTTAAAGACGATCCCTTCTTCATTCTTGAAGGGCTTGGAGAGTGGAGGGAGTGGGAATATAGTTGGTATAGTAATGATATGCTGTTGTGTTTTTTTTTCTTTAGCATTAATTTTTTTTAAATTATTACATTATTCCCAAATAGTGCATTGTCTAAAAAAAAATTATCTTCTTCTTAAGTAATATTTTACATTTTCAAATATCACTTGATTTTGCCCGAACCAGGTATTAAACTAGTTTCAATCCTAGCTTCCTCTTCCATTCCTGACAATCCTCAGTGGCGTCTGAAAAGGAGCTAACAAGAAATTCTTCCTTGTTATAATTTAGGGTGAAATTTATAAAAATTATGTTAGACCGTTATTATTTATATTGTTGTTAGCTAGACAGAAGCAGAAAAAATAGGCCTATACAAAAACAGCGGTAAATTACCATTGAATATTATTTAAAATTAAAATTGTATATATTTAATTAATTTCCCTAGTCTACATATATACTGGTTTTCAGTGAGTTCTTATAGATTGAATTATTACATGTTTTGTGAATTCACAATCTAATTAACTATAATCCTCCGAGGCGTCTCAAAAGAAGATGGCCTCGAGACCTTCACGTTTAGATTACCTATTGGAGTGCTGCAAATGGGAAGTTTCTCTTCATGTGTTCTATCTAACTTATAATTTACTTGATGTATTAATCAATACCGTTGTAAATATCGATAAATAAAAAATATATCACTTTTTTGAAAAACCGTTTTGTCAACGAGAAATGCGGACGAAAACGAATTTCAGTTAGTTCTCTAGAGCATCAGAAAAAAAAGTGCCGAAGACTATTATATATTATAACCGATATCTTACATTTCAATCGAATCCGCGATAATGGTTGAGACACTCAGTGACAATTCTATCAATAGTTACATAAAGCTGTGAATAGGAGGGTGGCCAGCGAGTCAGTTAATATTGGACAAAGCTGCCGGGAAAGGTGACAGCTATGAAAAGGCCGGCCATATCAAGAGTGAAAACGGAAGTATGACATAACCGCCTGTGAAAGAAGGTGATAGTACACCGTACTGAACATTACCCAAAATAGGTCTTTATAATAATACATTATTCGAAATACTAAATAAGCCATATGTCCACCGTATGAGACATATTTTATTCTTGCTTTATGTTATTTCCATAGAGTAAGTGCTGATAAACAGCTGATTGAATTCCATACAAAACAAAAAAATATATATTTAAGATGGTTTTGAAATAACGGAAATGTTTTTTGTTTTTTTTATGAAAATGTGTTAAAATTAGTGTTCCATCACTCATTAATTTTTTTCCTTAGAAGAACATTCCTGTTATCTCAATGTATTCTAATATTGAGCGACAGGTATTATATTCTAAGGGCCAAGGACACCTTTATTTAACTGAGAGACGTATTGCTATAAATATGCTATCATCGATTCTCAATTCTTGCTATCCAGACTGGGTGCATTTCCAGTGAAACGTGGCCTCTAATTAGTCAAAAACCGTCAAAAAGATTGTTCTCATTTAACTCAGAATTCACGAGCTAGAGGAAAAAAACGAAGAGAAAACTGTTTCCCATTTATTTCTTCACTAAAAGTATTCTATTAATAAATAGGCTAGTATTTACCGCTTTCGATAATCTGCATCTGAATAAAAACGAGAAATCACCACCCTTATTTAGCTTTATTTAGGCCTGTATAATTTTTTACGAAGATAATTTAGTTTAAGCGGTATTAACGATTAGTAGGTCTAATAGTCGCTAAGATAAAGTAAAAGCAAAAACGTATTCTGGATCAACAAAATTATTAATCAAAAAGTTTCTTTGTTTGGTTTTAATAGAATTTGTTGAAAACAAGTTAATGCATTTGATTCACCCTTATATAAAGATAGAGGAACGGTTTAAAGAATTTTGAAATGGTTATATCACAAAATATTTCTTTTTGTGGCGCTTATCCGTTATAGATGTTGGCAATCTAGGCAATGCGCACCTTATCCATTGCTGCACGAAAAAGACCTACCTTTTTTAATATCAATTACTATTATAGAAGAGTAATTTAGGTTATGATTATATTAATCGGAACATTCTCTTCTAATTATGTTTATATATATATATATATATATATATTTATTTATCTATCATAACATGTCAAAGATGATTATTATATCACGTTTCGAGGTACCTTATGCCTCATCTTCAGATTTTCAAATATTATATTTATTTCCATATTGTATCTCAATATAGGTCAATTACTATTATAAATTCTTCATATTAAGTTCATAGATATGAATAATCATTCTATTAAATTCTAACTTTTCACTATCACATATTCATTTTTCCAACTTTTTGTTGCTGTGTACTTGCAACTATCATGTATACTAAAATAACCTACCGTTGTTCTTTTACACCTTGCTCCCAAGTTCTTCAACCAGGATATCCTTCGTCTACCATGCCTCCTCCTGCCCTCCACCTTGCCCTGTAAAATCAACTGCAACAAATTATGCCGCTGGCTGTTTCTCATGTCTGAGAATCTGACTGCTGTGTCCTAAATATTTCAGCTTACGAGATTTTATTAAAAACAGCAGCTCCTTTTCTTTAACTATCCGTTCTATGGCCATTAGATTAAGATTAAGAAAAAATAATAATAATAAAAAAATATAATTTTTCTTTTTGTTCTCGCGATTCCCGAAGTTTTAACAGTTCAGTTCTTCTTAGGAGCTCCATCAGTGTTTGATTAATTTGTGTGCCTGTTCACCTTATTTTTATTTCTTATTAGTTTTCTTTTTCAGATTATAGGCATTTTTAAACGTAGAATTGCAAAATATGAATAAGAACGCCTATTTTATTTCATTTTTTCTTGGTCGGTTACTAAGTTTCACTATTCTAAATAATAATCCAAAAATATTAGTTAGAAGAGAGTATTAGTTTAAAATGTTTTGGTGAGCTTTGTGATTACCATTGAGGTGAGATAATCAATAGATAAATATTTATTCATAGTGTTTGCAGAGATCATTCACGTAAATTACTACATCTAAGTTTATTTATGTGCATATATTTACCGAATCCATTAAGAAGATTATTACTAGCTATCACATTATTTTTAATAAAATATAAAGTTATTTGCATGTTACGGTCAGGGGAAAGTAACACGCCTATAAGAAAGGATCAATTTATTGCGTGCCGAAGTTACATACAGTTAAAACATTACTCATCATTATAACTATTATTTTATATAACTTTTCATGCATAGCCACTAATGGTAAACATTAATTATATATATTTTATATATAAATATAATTAATATATTAATTATTAATTAAATATTAATTAATATATTAATTATATATATTTATTATATTATGAAGTAAGTGAGTGAGGAAGTAAGAGAGAAAGCGGAATGGATAAAATAAAAAAAATATTAGTCTACTATTCATAGATAGCGTGAAACAAATATTGTGTCGAAGGTATCTTTTTATTTTCAATTATAATATTATTAGGTAGTTTATCTTTATATTAAAAAATCGAGAGCCCATATATGAAGTAAAAATACTGAACATTTTACATTAACAGATCTCAAAAAACACATAGTTTAACCAGAGATAGTCTATAAACCCAAATCAGATGATCTGTTGTTTTTTATCTTTTAAAAATGTCTGAATCGACTAATCGTTGACAGGTTATAAAAATATTTAAATCCACTTTAATTTTTAATCATTTTAAAGAGTATGATAAAGGAAATATTGCAAAAAGCTAAAAGCTGTTTATTAAGTGAATACATGTTATTTAATGAAATCAAATTTCTTTGATTATTATCCTATGACCAATTGGTCCAAAATTAAATCGACTTTGAAATAAAACGAAATTCATAAACAACTTTTTGAAAAAAAAGTAACTGCGTAGAAATGTAACCGATTTTCTGTTTAGTTATTTTATATGCTCCGAATTAGATGAATAAATTATAGAAACTATTTTAGTTTTATGTCAAAAACGTTTTTGACTATTTTTTATATCACATTACATTTAATTAATAACAATAAAACGATAAAGAATGAACCTATCGATCTATTAATTATTTTACCAATTAAGGCGATGTAGCCAATTAAGTAATGTATCCTATTCGAAGAAATTTTACAAGGAACTAATCACCAATTACTTGACGATTTGATCTTAAAACATTATTTTTCCTTATCTCTACTTACAATGTAATCATTTTCAAAAAATATACCAAGTAACAATTTACACGGTTTCATCATTTTTATTTCCGCCTCCTCTAGTTAACTAATTAATCTTTAAATATATATATATATATATATATATATATTATATATATATATATATATATATATATATATAAACACAAAAAAAATGGTATTTTTTTTTATATTTTGTTGTATGCCTCCACCTAAAGGGTCATTGGCAACTGAGGCTTATTAAATTTGGATGTAATATTCAATTTCAAAGTAAAATAGCTTTTTTTTTTTACACTGTCTTCATCGTCATTAATTTTAAATACATTTTTTAGGGTTCCTGTCAATTCAAGTATGTCAATTAAATCGTTTTAAGTTTACATACGTAGTATTCTATTATGAATCATTAAAAGATTAACATATTCAGAAAACATTTTAACAATAAAAAAGTTTCAACAAGAAAATACTTCTATGAACAGCCAATTAGCATTCTTTAAATCAATAACGCGATTAACAATCAAGCTGCTTAAGTTAGGGTCATCACTCCTTAACCTACTCGGTCATCAATAATCCCTTTATTAATTAATGTATATGTCTATATAATTAGTGAAACATTCCTATTCCCTAATTAGGCAAACTACGCTACCACGGTATATCTTATCTTCTAAAGAATAAGTCTGATTCGATTTAAGATCATCATTGTAGGAGGAAATATAGCAACGGTATCTAGATAATGCGGTATAATATGTTTATATAAAAGAGAATGGGGTTGGCTATCTACAAGACCCACGCCCACGGCCTGATGAACATGAAAATAAAGCGAGCTACTATCTGGCTCACTGCCCGCCCAGTCAACAAACCTGTCAATGGTTGTGGAATCCCGCCAAAATATTAAGCGCGCTTAAAACATTTTCCATGTGGTCTCTGACCTCCTAGGCACCTAATTCAAATACCCTATAGGATATGTCTCCAATAATCACAGCCTATGCTAGTCATTTCTAAGTTGGTGACATCTGATGGTTTCGTCATGACCATTGTTTTAGGACTAGTTCCAAAACAAGGTAGAAGGGGAGAAATTATCAGAAAACTATTTCAGTTTGGCTTGATAAGATAAGCATCACAATTAAGAACTGATTACAGTTTGCCTAATTAGGGAATAGGAATGTTTCACTAATTATATAGACATATACATTAATTAATAAAGGGATTATTGATGACCGAGTAGGTTAAGGAGTGATGACCCTAACTTAAGCAGCTTGATTGTTAATCGCGTTATTGATTTAAAGAATGCTAATTGGCTGTTCATAGAAGTATTTTCTTGTTGAAACTTTTTTATTGTTAAAATGTTTTCTGAATATGTTAATCTTTTAATGATTCATAATAGAATACTACGTATGTAAACTTAAAACGATTTAATTGACATACTTGAATTGACAGGAACCCTAAAAAAATGTATTTAAAATTAATGACGATGAAGACAGTGTAAAAAAAAAAGCTATTTTACTTTGAAATTGAATATTACATCCAAATTTAATAAGCCTCAGTTGCCAATGACCCTTTAGGTGGAGGCATACAACAAAATATAAAAAAAATACCATTTTTTTTGTGTTTATATATATATATATATATATATATATATATATATATATATATATATATATATATATATATATATATATATATATTTAAAGATTAATTAGTTAACTAGAGGAGGCGGAAATAAAAATGATGAAACCGTGTAAATTGTTACTTGGTATATTTTTTGAAAATGATTACATTGTAAGTAGAGATAAGGAAAAATAATGTTTTAAGATCAAATCGTCAAGTAATTGGTGATTAGTTCCTTGTAAAATTTCTTCGAATAGGATACATTACTTAATTGGCTACATCGCCTTAATTGGTAAAATAATTAATAGATCGATGGGTTCATATACGCTACCACGCTTTTTACATAATTTTCAACGAGAGAAACACAATGTTCTTGAAACATTATATATTTTAATCCTATTATACAATCGGTCTTATCGTATATTGCAATTTTTTATACTATCTATATGATTTAAAACTATAATATTTTTGTGGTTATTTATATTCTTGATGGTATTTTTACTTCCACTTACCTGTATATGAAATATATAGTAAGGTACAGTATTACGTTCGTAAAAATTTTCGAATTCCAGTTTTAAACGGAAATACAGTTTTAGGGTCTCCTGAGTGCAAATGACCAAGTCCCGAAAAAAGGTCTGTTTGTGTCTGTGTCCGTCCATGTGTGTGTGTGGTAAGTCTAGCGCAAAAACCATAGGTCGTATGAAACTGAAATTTCACATTTAAGACAACTATACGGTTGAGATGTTACAGCAACTTTTTCATCAAAATCGACTTACTAGAAGAGCCACTTTATACCATGCATTTTGCACTTTTTTTTATGATTTTCTCAAAAATGGCTCCAAAGATTTTGATTAAACGAGCTATGTTAATATCAAAATTAATGGACTTTCATATGGCGTAGGTTTTATTCTGATTGAAATAGTCTGACAGGGCTTAAATGCTGATATTTTAAAATTTCTTCCTCTAAATTACCTTTAGTTTTGTAGCTTTCAAAAAATTAAAATTTTATCTATTTAGCATTGATAAATAACAGCTAAATATTCAATTAGAGCGAATTTGATGAACAACTAAAGGATAAAAGAGCCAAACTATTTTATTCATGTATTTTTTTTTCTAATAATAAGAACATTAATATAGACGTATGATATACCGTCGGAAAGAGAAAGATTTTATAAAATAATTTATCTGGTACAAAAATTTGTAAAAGGTAATACAAAGTGAGGGATGGGGAATAAACTCATTACTGATTAGCAATTTAATATATTTATTTTATTTAATCTAAATCATATGTTTCTAAATAAATTAAATACGCGTTTTATTAAAATTAACTTCAAATATTTACTAGTTTTTAAATTGATTTTAACAGTCGAGGTAAGTGAAAGTCGTGAGTTGCCCCCACCAGATTTTTTTTGTTCTATACGTAAATTATGCAACATTCAACATGTACGTCAGAAATCATAACGTATACCACCTACTGAAGGAACTAACTGTACCCACTGACCTGGAACGTTTATCACCTAGACAACTCTGACCATTACCTGAACTGTGTGACCTATTAACGGTTCAAAACAAGAATTACACCTGAACAATTGTAAATTGTGTTAATAAATCATATATATATATGTACACATATATTATTGATTTAAAATCAATAATCTGCTAAGACAAGTTGTTTATTGTGTAAAAAACATCAAAACAATAATTCATGTGTGAATGATGGTAGATATATTTATATCAATTAATAACTTATTTGATGCTGATTTAAAATATAAATGTTTTTAAATAATAATAACAGTATAGTCATCATCCATCACATAGTAAATATTATTTTTATTTTTTTTAAATTCTTATATCTAAAGATTTAAATACCCTTTTGAGATTAATTTCGAGAAAATGTTTACTAATATTTAACGATTACAAGTTAAAAATGTTTTTTTTAATATTTTATCTAATTCTTTTTTTTAAGCAAAAAAAGTGAATATTTCAACTGGATTTTTATTTTACTCTACCCCAAGTCAATTATAAAAAAAAATCGATTTTCTTTTTTTTTCCAATTTTTTTTTAGTGATTAGGAGCCCGTGGCTAGCGCTAGTCTCTCATGCTACAGGTTCTGAGTTCGAATCCCAGTCCCGGCGGACTTTTATAAGGATGTAAAAATATGTGGATTCACTCACAACCTCTCCCCCGGGTATGTGAGACCCGTCAGCCAAAAGGTGGCCACTCACAAAATAAGTCGTAGGGAGTGATGACCCTACACTAAATATTGCATCGTGAAACGTGAGTGTAAACTCGCATTTACACCGCGAGGCCCAGGGCCTATACGGCCTGTCGCGCCACTGGAAGATGGAAGATTTTCAGTGATTCTATATCAAATACCGATTTTTAACAAATATAATTATATATAGATCACGAAAACCTGATCTAACTTGATAACTTTAGGAATTAGTTCAAGTAGAATCCAGACTTCTTAGAATGTCAAAAAATAGACAGGAATGTGCTCAATTAGATACATTTTTTTTTATTGTACCAATAAAGTGCTTTAATTAATTTAACAACAAATATTTATTGAATCTTCCTAAACTCTTATGTCACTTTATTAAAATAGAAAGATGTAAATGTAATCACTTTAAACTCTTAAAGTGAGCTCATTGCATCCTCATTGCTTGAAAGTCAGGAACTGGCTCCCGACCTCAGCATAATGCTTTATTAAATCCCCTTTAGGCTATAAAGATAAAAGAGAAAGTTATAATTTGTAACTCCTTAAACTTTGTTGGCACCTTAGGTTTGACAAATTTACGGTCCGCTAATGACCTTAATAATTCATTTTATTTTTTATTTTTATTAAGTAGTTTCACCTTCAAACTTATGAAATTATTGTGCTCATAGTGCAAAAAGAAAATAGAAAGATTTATTTTTAATGCAAAGAATAGATGTTTATATTTTATCTATTTAGTTATTTAATTGATTCATATTTTAATTATTTGCTAAAATAACTGTTCATTTTAAAGCTAATTTTTCATAAGTAGACAAAATTATCTTAATCATTGACTATTTCAATCAAATAATTGATCAGTGATCATCAATCAAATATTTATGGGATTCGTACCTTCATTTTTTTTTATGTTTTATTATTTATTAAATTAACAACTGTATTAGATAATACATCAAGTAAATTAGCTCTCAGATAAAATACATGAAGAGAAAATTCCCATTGGCACCACTCCACTAAATAATCTAAACTGGAAGATTTCGTGGGCATCTTCTTTTGAGACTCCTCGGAGGAATATAATTAATTAGATTGTGAATTTACAAAACATGTAATAATTCAATATATAAGAACTCACTGAAAACCAGTATATATGTAGACCAGGGAAATTAATTAAATATATACAATTTTAATTTTAAATAATATTCAATGGTAATTTACCGCTGTTTTTGTATAGGCCTATTTTTTCTGCTTGTGTCTAGCTAACAACAATATAAATAATAACGGTCTACATAATTTTTATAAATTTCACCCTAAATTATAACAAGGAAGAATTTCTTGTTAGCTGTTTTACAATCAGATTTATTTTGGAATTTTCTTTCACACCCTATTAATTTTGACTGATCTCAAGCAACACAAAACCGTTTTCCCCATCACATCTAAGCTCGGTGTAATTAGATATCCAGGTTTTAATTTTTGATGAGACACTTGTTATTCTTTGGGCATTATTTAGACATCGATCTTAACTTTCTTAACCACTAAAAATTCTGGAGAATATCTGAGATTTACAAATATTTATTTATTTGTATTAATTAGATACCAATACGGTAAAAGAACTTTTGGTGACCGGCTGGGAATATATAACTAACACAATATTAATCCAGGTCAGTAATAGTTTTGACGTCAACGAGTGACTATTTCTGGGACCAACTATTCTTTGGAATGCTCTTGATAAAAATGCCATTCACCCTGGAACTTCACATTACTCACCATCTCCGAAACTTCTCATCATTCAACATTTGCAGAATCTGTCAGGGTCTGTTAAATATCGCGTTCTACAATATTGATTTGATGAATGTGTTCATTTAATTACAAATTAATATATATATATATATATATATATATATATATATATATATATATATATATATATATATATTTATCACCCGAATCACCTCATTGCACGGCCGTTGGCCTAGAAATAGTACGAATCTCTACATGTACTGAGCCCAAAACTCTTCATGGGTAGTAGTGGTACAATTTTATATATATATATATATATATATATATATATATATAAAATATAATCCATAAATATAAACGGTGATAATCTTGTTTATTAAACTATCTAAGTTCATAAATATATCAATTCTTAGGTAACTGTTATATTTATTTGTGTTTTGTTCCACAGTCACTTGTCATTTTATTATTAGATTTTAAAACAATTCTTGCCAACACTCGTCTAATTATTAACAACTGTTAATAGCAATGAAGTTTTTAACACGCAAAATAAAATTATAATAGAATTACTATGTTTATTAGTACTTTAAACTTCATTCACTGGTACAGATGTTTTTGTTACAGTTAACGACCGTTCAACAACAATAAATTTGTTCTTATGGTATGACTGTATTATTTATATTACCAAAACATTGCTTATGAATCTTATTTTCCTCAATGTACGTCTAAAACTCTAAATATCCCGCAAGTTATACTTATTTAAAATTATTTTTTATGCATTTTCCACATTTCATAGCAGTAATAAATGTTTTTTGTTAATTAATTTCAAATAGTGTTATGAATTCGGTTCTACTTATGTTATGGACCTTCTCATATTATCTCTAGAGCTATTAATTTAAATTATTTCTTCATTACATTTCCATTTTTGGTGTCACAGTTTCGGCTGCTTTAAGCCATTTTTATTCCATCACGTACTTTTTTAATCCTATATTTCCTTCTTTTGAAAATGAGAAAAATATATATAAAAAATAAAATACGTATGATTAAAACCTTATACATGATAGTTTTGAAAATGGGTTCATGTATCTAAAATGCTGTGCAGAAAATAATAAGGCTAGTTTACATTTTTTTTATTTATTCTTTGTTTAAATATCGTGATCACAATTCTATAGTAGACTAAAAAGGAAATATTTTTCTATCTTGTCTTATTTGCTATAAACGATAATATTTGGAATTGCTCTTACGTGTCTTTGATTTAAATTACTCTGCTGAGTCACGCTCGTTGTAGGCGAGGAGCATGCTACCTACCCTCGTGATCAGTAGTTACACGCTAATCATGTCAGTACAAACTGATTTGGCCGTTGTAATTAGGAATTGATGGAATTAAGTTGCAGCAGGATGACGGTTACCACACCTGGCCATTATGGAACATAGATCGTCAGCGAATAATCCGCCATATTACCTCGCTTCAGTAGCTCCTAATTTCGACCAAATAGCCTCTCTGGGCCGTTACAATTTCAATTTTTCTAAAATCCTGTTTAAATAAAATAAAGAAATATTTTTATCTCCTATAAACTTCGCTTCAAGATAACTTTATCTGTTTAAATATAGAAGCAGTGACATAATCCAGAGATTATCCGTCTTCAGAACAATCTAGTGGTATGCAATATCATACCCAAACGACTATAAATATTAGTGAATTTGATTTTCAACTACAGTAAATAATAATAAAACTATTTTTTTATAGTTCAACTTCCATAGTTTATAGTCAACCAGCAATTTCAATTTAGTTTCTAGAACACGTAGCCTTCAAATAACACAAAACTAACCCACTGGGTGTGGTCCAGGAGTTTCTCCTTAGCTCTATTAATAAATAATTATTCTGACACAGCCTGGGTTCGAACCCAAGATCCGGAAATCAGTAATCTATCCACCTTGAGGATGTATACAACTCTCCATAAACATAAACTACCGTTTATGCTTGACATGGATCACCGATAGCCTGGTGATGGCTAACATGTTTGACCCGAAACATCGGCAAAATTAAAATATTTTTAACAAGGCTGACTCCCGATTTTTTCTACCTACGGTAATCTATCAACTAAATCACGTCGTTTTATTAAAAGAATGTATATGCAATACAAATATATTCAGATAACTAACCGTCTTCATTCCTATCCTAATTAAACCTGGATAGGCAAAATTTAGGACTTCCACTGTAGCATTCTCCAATTAACCTCAGTAGCATAAAGTGACGTTAAATAAATTAACAAAATCTTCTTTATAAATCGCTTGAACCAATCCTAAATTTTGCAATCTTATTCACTATGGTTTTTTATGTGATTTTATTTTATTTTATTTATAAATTCAAATAAATAAATAAGTCATAGACATTCTGTAAGAAATGTTACACCCTTTCTTTGGATCAGTCAAAAATAATAAAAACGTATTAATTATTTTAACAGATGACATATGACCACAGAAATATAAATATATAATGTTTTGATACGGACGAGTATATATTAAATGTTAAATATCCTGTTAAATTTTAAAGGATCAATTCAAATACAAAAATATTTTTTTAGCTAATTATTTTTAAAGAATATGTTATGATACCAATTTTTTATTATACTTAATTATTTATTCGTTGAAACTAAAAAAATTGTGAATACTTTTTTGTCTTCATTTTTTTCATTCGGACCTGTCAGAAGTTATCTGACAATCAGCAAATGTGCTGTATAAAAAGTGAGATGAGGCATGGGGAAGGAAATTGCCCAGCAGCACCCCTTCCTAGGCTTTGATTTAGTAGAGGAGGTCTCTCATCCAGCTTCTCTTTAGCCTTTTTCTGGCTGGAATTTTAGGTATTGACATGTTTTTAATCAGTCTATTGTCGTGTCCGTGCAGTTTACTGTAAAAACGACGATTAAGTGTCCGTATATGTTGGTTGCTGTAAGTCTGTATGTAGGGTTTTGTTGTTAACGTAACAAGGTGAATAATTGGTTGGTTGGTTTTAAAAATTTTAATGGCACAAAACATCGCGGTCATCAGTGCCAGATATATTAATTTTTATAGAAGATTAAGTTAAGACAAATAGTATAAGTTAAAATATTGAAAGAGATATTCATTAAAAGATATTATAATATATGTATAATTCTACTTGAGATAAATGAATGTTAGATAATATTCAAGAGAAAAGAATAAATAAATAATAAAAAAATAAATAAAATAAAATAAAAAAATAAAAATAATAAATAAAATAAAAAATAATAATAATAAATAAAGATAAAAAACAAGTAGATAAAATAGATAATAATAAAAATAAAAAATAATAGTAATACATTAATATTTAATTGAAAAATAAGGTAATAAATATAATAATTAGAAAAGTAATTACAAAAATAAGTAAAATAAAATATAATAGAAAACAAATAAAAAATGAATAAATAAAATTTAAAAAAAAAATAAAAAAAAAAAATAATAATAAATAAAATATATATATATATATATATATATATATATATATATATATATATATATATATATATATTTATTTATATATATGTATATATATATATATATATATATTTATTAGGTGAATAATTGATACCTGAATAATCAAATTGTATAGATTATAATAGCTATTATGCAAAAATAATATTCTATTTTATCTATGATTTCTATAGTTTATTATTATTTTTTTAAGCTTTAATATTTTTCGCACCTGTAATTTACATACAGCCTGGTGTAATCTTTCACATTATCTTTATGATTTGATATAATTTTCTTTTTGTTATATATTTTATATTTCCCTAAAGATTAAAATATTAAAAGGTATATTACATCTCTCCCTACAGCGTAGAAGTGCAGCGGTTGTGAGCATTCCGACTGATTCATTACTTTCATAAAATTGTCATGTGTCAACAGTTATGATGGTAGTTAGGAAACAGAAAAGGTTATCACTGTGATGATGGCCCTACTTTATCAGTTCATAACCAAACAGACTCCTGTTTACTCTCGTCGGTACACATTGTGTAAAGATATAAATCATTCTCCATTCTCAAATATACGCTGAAGGGAACACATCTGGGAAAATATGTTTAGCAAAGTACTGAAACGATATGAAAAATCAACATACAAAATGTATTTTGACTTAAAACAAATATTTAGTGTTCCAGTTTTTAATAATGAACAAATGTTTTGCTTCTTTCCTCCTTTTTAACTACAAACGTTTTAGTTAATAGGAAAAAGAAATTCTGAAGATTCATTCTGAATTAATTTCAGAGACTTTATTTATTTAATGTTGCTTTTTCATTAAAAAAAAAAACAAAAAAAAAAAAAACGTTGCAAATTATTACGCAATGGTTTAATTTTTCCAAATAGTTGTATTAAGATATGCAACTGTTTAGGCCATTGACTTTTTATAACGATAAATTAAGTCAAAGAGATTAAGAAGAGGAACCAGGAATACTTTCAATTATTACTCAAGGAAAATAGTCAATCACAACTGCTAAGTTCAAAATGCTATATCTCCCTTATTTGTTAAATAATTATTTGTTTGTACTGTAAGGAATGTTATTATTTTTTATTATTATTATTCGTAACTGCATAGCAGCGCATCCAGCGAATGTTAGGCATTATTTTCTTCTTGACCAGCGTCCTGAATTTTTACCAATTGTTATTATTGTAGTTTACTTGATCTCTCTCACATCATCTTTTAATTCTTCCTTGAGTTTGGCCTGGTAACATAGGGAAAGAAAGGGATGAAACAAGTTGATTTGGGCGGTGATGTGTTGATGACTAAAATGTGGTGTATTTGTCGTGAATGTAAGAATTCGATTCTAAAATTTTGTGTTTATCTAATTTTTACGGACAGAAGGATTTTTTTCGATATTAGAATAATAAACCAAAAAGTCATGTAATCATCCAATTTACTAAAATGCATTCTCGTGTATATATATATATATATATATATATATATATATATATATATATATATATATTATATATATATATATATAGCTGGGTGTGGCTAATTATATTCGAGGAGCTCAATAATAGCTATCATCTATTTTTTTTAGTAATAGTTTTTAGGTTAATTATTTTCAATAATAAACCTTTGTAACCGATCAAAAAAAAAAATTCGTTTGTCTCTGTAAGAATTAATAAATACCAATATTAGTTAATTGCCTATAAACAGCTATTTCAACAGTTATATCTTAATAAAATTATTTGGAAATAATAAACCATCGAGTAATAATTTGCAGCGTTTTTTTCTCATGGTCCATTTATTTATTGAGAAGATATAATACTACTATACTACTATGATAATATACAAATATTGTACTAAAAATGCTACGAGATATTTCTGATGGTCAAAGAATTACCTTTTGTTCCAAACCTATACTGAATGAAACTAAAGCCTCTGAAGTAAAATTTTTAAGCAAGATTGAATATTTAGGCATTAATTAGGTAATAAATCCAATCTTTAAAAAAAAGCTGTTTTATATTGCTGAATATCAGAAAGTATTATTTAGAGAGATGATGTGTAAGCCGTACAGCTTCCTCTTCCAGGTCAGGGGTCGTCAGTTATTCTCAATAATTACTGGGTGTGCCTAGGGTACGAAGATGATACCAGAAGGCAATCCTTTTTTATGTCATCCTGTTTATCATCCGATTCCATAGTATTTAATATAATCTACTTCTTAGAGGAATATTTAAATTAATTATATTAAAAATATAAGAGGATGATTAGGCGTAGGGAGTGATGACCCTACCCTAAAAATTGCATCGAGAAACGCGAGACCCACTTTTTTTTTGTCATTTGGGACTAATGACTAAAATGAGTTTTTTTTCGGTGAAAACTTGAATAAGAAAATATCAACGATCGCAATACCTTATCTTACTATATTTTTTTATATATGTATGTGTAGGTATTCAGATAAATAGTTTTTAAAAAAATGAATGATGACTATAAACATTTATTTTTATGATTATTATTTTCAGCGTTTTAGTTCGACTTATGATGAAAACACAGAAAAAATTAATGGATGATGATTCCATGAATAAATTGAAGCCTGTTTTTCTACTTTTTAAAATCAACGCACTGTAAATGTTTCTTTTGTTTTTTCGATGATGGATATAAATTTTTAAAAAAAAAGTATCTTGTCTTGCTCTAGAAGTTAGAAACAGTAAATTATTTATTTATCATATAATGAAATTTAGCTCCCCAATACCTTTGAAATATCCTTAGTTTTTTTTTATTCTTGGCTCATATTATCATATCATATTTTTCTTCAGTGGCGCGACAGGCCGCATATTTAATTGCATTACATTAAATCTATCCTCAAAGATTATAATTCATTGTAATATGATCTTTACTTTAAAAATAAACCTGTGCCACTACAACCCATGAAGAGTCTTGGGCCCAGTATATATAGAGATTCGTACTGTTTCAAGGCCATCGGCCGTGCAATGAGGTGATTCGGCGGAGATCACGCTCAGCCGCCAGGTTTTTTCCCCATTTTTGGATACCCACTTTATAGAGGCTGGGTCTGTCCCAGAACGGTGGGTCTCCATACCCCAGGACCCGGAGAACAGTAGACCAGTGCTCTATTCACTGGACCACGCCGCTTCCTACGATTTTTACTTGTAGAGTTCTATTTACTAATTATTTTCAAAATTCCTTGGAAATTTGTTGACTATAATTAAATGGATACAATCAGTCCAATGTACTAAATTCAGTGCTGATTTAGATTGCACATTGGCCAGGTATTAGTTATTTCTATCTTATTGTATTAACTCGTCTCGATGGAATTGCTGGCCAAAGCCACCCTTGTGTATTGGGAAGGTAAATGGGGCTTTCCTATCATGAATATTAACTCAAACCAACTGCTCCTTTAATTAGTTCAAGGTATTTTCACTTAAGGAGCTCAACAGAACTGATTGGTAACTCTTATAATATTAAAATACGGAATAGAATTAATGTTGAAAATATTGCTAATATCTAGTGAATATGAGATGAGAATATGTTTGGTGTTTTGTACTTTTTTTTTTTTTTTTTTGCCTTTCTTCACTTTTATATGTATCCACAATACTTGTTGCTATCATATCGATGACTATCAGTAGGTATCAGTCACCAATACTTTTACTCGACAAATCCGTGACTGTCCTTCGTAATAACTGAAATTCGGATAACTGATATTGGAAAACGGCAGGAAATCTCTTGCTACTGATGTATTGTTCTAAACCATCTGTTGTTCCATTTGCTATCCATTCAATAATCCAATCTGTTTGGATTATCAACAATGCGTTCTGGGATATTGGGATAATCTGAATATTCAATTTTCCAATTATTATTCCACAAGATTATTCTCTATTTTTGCACATCAATGCCACCCCATCTTTCGGTGGATGATTACTTCCTTTAAATATTGTGACTTATTTTGTTTTCCTGTATTTAGAGTACTCTACACATGACCGGAAGAATTGCGCAATGGTTTATTATTTCTAAATTTTTATTTTTTTAAATTGGAGTTTTTACAAGGTATAGTCCAAAACACTTCACATATAGTTTGTTTATTTATTTAACGTCACTCATATGCTACTGTGACTAATGGGACGATGCGACATTAGGAGTCATAAATATTGCCTATCCAGGTTTCATTACGATAGGAATCTTTAACAAGTACCTGACATCGCACAGGCTCGGGACCATTTTGTTACTTCCCCTACGAAGGACGGCATAACTAAGGATTTTTTCTTTCCAATTAAAAAATCCTCGGACCACCAGCGAGTTTGAACCTTTGGCATAGAAGGTTGTTATGCTAGCCACCCAGCTACAGGTGATCCCTACTTCACATATAGGTTTGCATTGTATACACTTTGTACTTATATGAGTTCTATTCTTGTTTCAGTTTTTTACCAGAACTTTTTCTTGATGAATTATTATTTAATATATTAATGACTGAGTAATTAGAAATAGTTAAGAAAAAAATTATTTTCGTTGATGGTTCTATTGAAAATAATAAACTAAAATTAATCATGTATGTGTATAAACAGAAGGAGATATAAAAAAGAAGATAAAACGGTTGAATACAAATTTCAATATCTAACAAAATAAAGTACATAATCAGTTAAACTAAACCTATAATAAATTATATAGTACTGCTATATTTATTGTTATTTTATATATTAATTGTACATACTTATTTTCGTATACATACATTTGTAATCTATCTGTTTGTCAATTTTCTTAATGACCCTTTTCATTTACAACACTTCGAAGCTAATAGGGAAATAAAAAATAAAATATAAAATAATGGAAAAGAGCTATAAAACAAAGTAATTTGAAAATTGACAAAGAAGTTGAAATGTGTGATATTAAGTTATAATTTGTATAAGGTATGTTGATATTTTTTGTGTACTTTCATTTTTCAAAACTCTACTATTTTCATATGTGTTTTGCTTGTTCCCTATTCATCTGAATTCTGACATTCAATTTTCCTGAGGTTTACTCCTAGAAATGTTGACCACGACACAGGTCAGTTTCCTCTTCTGAAGATAAAAATAGTGTGTTGCCTGTTAATGAACTGTTCACTATTTCCTTATTGTATCATGTACATGCTTGATTAAAAAGGCATAGATATAGACAATACAGATAAGCTAAGTTGGCATAAAAAAGGAAAGAAGTATTATTCAGATTACAGCGGAGAATTAATCAATATATCGATCGTTAGACAAGATTGTGGATGACGCAGAGCGGATTGAAACAATTACCTGACAGCTCCTTATCTCGATAAGCTAAACCATCCGCAAATATTGGCGCTTGGAGGGGCGAATATTAGCGCTAGGAGGGGCAAATTAGGCGCGGTCAACCAAGCCCCGATAATGACTCGGCGTCCCTCTTTGATGTTCGCGTAATCCCACCTCGTCAGCTGATGACGGGATTGACAAAGCTAAGCTCCTCTAGATCGGATTACTGGTCTGCTCTGACGATCACTATCTCGGAGGATCATAACATCTCTTTCCCAGCGCTAATGCGTTTCTTTATGTATATCAGATTTATTCCTAGTCAAGGTGTGATAAACGATAACAGATGTTTATGCTAAACTTAACACAGATTTATGTTGAAGTGTTGTTCCTTTGAATAATACCACTGTACTACTACAATGCGTTATAAACTCCATGTTCTACATCTACAACTGGAAAAAGAATAAACTTATACTGCCGCCAAAGGGTTTAAACTACTTTGTTACTTGTTGATATTTGTACCCCTTTCAATTAAAAATAAAACTTTTTCTGGTAATTTAAATATTAAAACCAATTTTTTCTACACCTTTGTATAAGAACCATGTACTACACCTTCAAACATGTCCTAAAAGTAATAGTTTTATGAACTTAGTATCTAGTATTAAGACATATATATTGCAACCTTGAACACATAAACTTGTTAATTTTATTTTTTAACGTTTCATCTGAAATTCATGATTCCTTTTTTCTCTGTTGGATGTTTGTGTTTTCGATATCTGCATTTATGTTAATACATATAGGATCAACACTGTAAATCCACACTTTAAAAAGATGAATAAATCTACAGAACTTTTAATTGTAAAAACACGCTTACAAAAAATAAAAATAAAATAAAAAAAATACAGGGGTAGGACATCACATTATAAAAAAAATCTAATTCTAAAAAAAACTATCATTGGTTATGAACTATCAGAGATATAGCGTTTTGAAATTAGCAGTGGTGATATGCCATTTTCCTTTGAATTATTTATTGCTTTTCATATTACTTAATTGCCTATCTATAGCTTTGTAAAAAGTTAAACTGTAATATTGCTATTTGGAAATAATAAACCATTGTGTAATAGTTTGCAACGTCATTTTAGCTTGAATTTTGAACTAGCGATAAACTTTTCATATGATTTAAGAAATAATGGTGGTCGATTTTTTCCTCAGGTCAGCGGTAAATCTCTCTTTGTGCTTTAAAAACACTAGAATTTATTCAACTTTAGAATTTATGCGTGAGGAAAATAGGTGAAAGAAACTTATTTGCATAAACTAATTGGGAATGCGTTTAAGGCAAAGTGCTATCAGGTTGTCTTATCTCCATGAAAGTTTAGCGAAAGTGCTTAACCTGCCTCCGATAATTAAACAGCCGTTAGCACTTCCTCAGCTTGTTGGCTAGTTGCTAAAACCACGTTTTAAGCTTTACAATATAATTTTATTATACTGTCCTTCTTATTATTATTTTACAACTTGTAGATTTTGCTGTTATATTATATTTAGGGGAAAATGAAAAATGGAATGATTCAGCGAAACAGAGTGTTCCACATTAATAAATGCTCTACACATTTTATTTTTGAAAATCGCATATGTGCCGAGAATGGAATCATATTGCTAATATTGCCCCCAGTTGATACTGTATATTATATTGCTAAAAGAAAATATATAATGTTTACATTCTGCACTGTAATTATTCTGTTATTCCTTATGATATTTGTAATTCTAACAATAATTCCGACTTACAAAATCTCGTCTATTCCTTTACTCCCTGTTTATTTAATTTCTAATCAATCCTGACTGATCCAGTTTCCATGAAAATATGTTAATAGAAAAAAGTTATAAAAGTGTTTCTTAATTTTTTATTGTTTTTGTTTTCTTAACTAAGTAAGAATTGTATTTTCTTTTCTAGTCTAGGTCATGTATGGGAACTTGATAATTATTTATTTATTATATTCTTTAATCATCACTTAAGTTTTTTACAAATATTTTCATAGCCATTAGTTTCTCGAAGCTATATCTTGGTTTATTATATTTTGTTGGTCATTTGTCTTATTGTTTTATTTGTTAATTATTATTATTCACTGCATATTTCTTATTTTTAAAATCTTACTCTAAGGCAGTAAATCTTACATTATTGTATTTTATAGTATTTTAAAGGGACTTGACCCAGAATAAATAAATAATTTATTATTATTAACTAGAGTGCTACCAATGGGCAGTTTTTCTTCATGTTTTTCATGTACACTATCTTACAGCATATTTACTTGATGTATTATAATATACAGTGGTAAATTTCAATAAAAAGAAAAAAGAATTATTTTTAAATTACAAACCCAATTCTTACTACCACTTGTAGACAGTAGAGCGGGGCTACGTTGATTAGGAAAAGAAATATTCACAGGGTAATTTGCATGAAACAAAATCTAAATAAGTAATCCATAATAATTGAACCATTGTTGATTTTTGGGACCACAGTGAGGTTGTCTAACGGATACCCTCATTGTGCGAAGGTGAGCTGCTTCACCGACTTTAGCTTACCAACTATTTACCACACCGCCAATAATTGTTGAATACATTAAAAAAGTGAAAAACATGATGAAATGTTATAAATAAGCAGTGCATTTGTGGGAAATATCACAAACCCTTCAAAAATGCGTTTGAAAATTTCAGTTTTTCATTCTAAATCGTTTTTCTAAATCATCATTTAATGTAAAACGAATCAAATAAATTGGATTGATAATAAATCAATAAGAGATTTTTCGTTTCCTATAAAATTTTCTAAAAAGGGTATTATACGTTTCGGGGTGGTTTAATTTAGTATACCAATATTACGCAAAGTCAGTTTATGCAATATTTTCTTGTATGTGGTGGATCAAAACATCGAAATCCTTTTTAGTAACCATGAGATAATTTAAGAAGACTGTCTTGGTAGTAAGATATAAGAGGCCGTAGGTGTAGCGGCGTGGGCTAGGTGCAAGCGTCTGACGCCCGGCGGGGGAAAAATTGCTTTCCGCCGTCCCACGACCGAGTGGCTTCTTTGCCTTATTTGCTAACATCTATTTCTTCTTTCAGGGCCGAGGAATTCTTCTTAAAGGACTCCACGATATCAGGAGGAAGCGGTTTCACCGGACGGGTAAATATATATATATTTAATTATATCAATATTTTCAGTAAACAATAACGCTATATGAGCTTCGTTCAGTGTTTGTATCTGATTGTGGTAAGATATATATATATATATATATATATATATATATATATATATATATATATATATATATATATATATATATATATACACACATAACTTCTAAATTGTATAATGATGTGTTTTATAATATCAAAACTACCTTACCCTGCTGTGCGGCAGGGAGTGTAGTCAACGAAGAAAAAAATATCAAAATTTCAATTCAAGCTTTACCTTCAGGTATTTATATTGCTAACTTACTGGGAGATCTTCCTTCCATATAAATCAATTTAAATATAATCATATAAATTTATAATTATGATAAAATCATAAGACCAATCTGAATTTACGGAATTGAGCTTTAGGACTCAACTAAACCATTAGAATCCCTCCCGTATCTAATCCTTTGTAAAATCCTCAACTCTCCTTATTTTTTCAAAAATAAAATCATCCGTAAAGACCTTAATGTTCCATATGTTTCTGATTTGGCTTGAACTAGGTATTACTTCTTCCAGAACTACCCCACTCCCACTAGTTTCAATCTTTCCTTCCTCTTCAATTACTGATGATCCTCCGAGGCTTCTGAAAAGACAAACACAAAAATTTATTATAATTGTATTATCAAATAGAAAGGGGACGACGCGATATATAGCGTTTGTCTTCTCTGAGTTTCGGGTTCGAATCCCGGCTGTGGCAGAATGTTATTTATTCCGTTATTTCAGCCAGGGAGCGAACCTTTGGTATGGAGATCCTCCTAGGGCGGACCCAACCTCTATAAAGTGGGTATCCAAAAATTGGGGAGAAACCTGGCTAATCACCTCCTTACAGGGCCGTTGACTATTAATCAGTACGAATCTCTGTATGGACTGAGCCCTAGACCCTTCATGGGTTGTATAAGTTACATATATATATTATTTATGTAATGAATATAATCAGACTTACAAAATCAAAAACACATTAAAAAAAAAAAAATGAACAACCCATTGGTATTAACCAGTTTTTTTTTTTTTTTTAAAAACTCCCAAAATCATCTTTAACTAACAAACTTAAAATCCACAAAGTAGTTATAAATGTTTTACCGAGCCCAAGACCCTTCATGGGTTGTATTGGTACAGGTTTTTTTTTTTTACAATAAACTACATACTGTAAAAATTAATAACGGAATCTATGCATTCATTGTATTTACATCTAATCACAGTTATAGTACAATTATACATACTTGTACGCCGTGCGATATCTTATACTCTCATACGTTAAGCTTAAAGGAAATAACAATTTGGACTAATGTATATGTTAGTTGACAAAGGCAGCAAATTAACTTATACTAACAACTATGTGAAAAACGACCTACTCACTCTACTATGATTTGTACATTCTAACAGTTTTAATGCAACAGAATAATATTAATCCTTCCACATTCCAGACAGACTTCAAACGCTCCACAAACATCCCATATTTCTGAAACGAAGGCAAAGAGATTTCCTCATTGAGCTGCCATTCGCATTTAATGATATTTGCTTGTAGAAAATATTTTGCAAGCAACTAACAGAAATATTGACATTAAATATTTTTCTAGTTTAAGCAGTGAATAATACATATTTTTTAATGGTAATAATAAATGGAAATTTATACAAGCTATAAATATTTTGAAAATAATATAATTAGGGTAAGAATTCAATTGTGTTTCTGAGTAATCAAGTTTTATTGTAAAAAAAAAACAACAGAATAAAGTTAAAAAATATAATAAATCATAGTTTGGTCAAGGTGTTTTCAAAAGAGAATATACTTAACGGATTTTAAGAAAGTAAATACTTTTTGCATAAAAAGAAGTAAAAATTATGAATACTTATGCACTTCATAAACTTGATTACTTTAAAAATCACATAGAATTGAGCTAATTTACAATAAATGGCCCGTAAAAAATGACAAGAGTTCTGTAAACATAAATACAACTAAGTTTGAAGATGATTCCAAAAATCAAAATTGGAACTCACCTACGATTAATTACGATCTAAATAATGCAAAAGGATGAGATGATATTATTTCGAAAAGAGAATTTTGCAATTCAATATTGTTTAATACAGAGGAAAGCTTTACCGTGAACGAGGAACCTCATACATAAATCTGTTTATTTGCATAAACCAAGTTCAGGCAACGCATTGCATAAAACAGTAAAATGTTGTTAGCACCTATTGTGTTCTCATTCGCCAGGTTCGGGATGTCCCAAACCCCATCACGGGGCGAAATTAATGGATTCCATAAATTTTCGCATCATGACTTCAGAGATAGCATTATACTTTCCGTAAACATAGCCTATGAAGAAGGATTTTCTTTGTAAGCAGTCTGAATGATTAATATAAAAATAAAACTAGAGTGAAAAATACATCATATAATTTCATTCTTAGCATTATCGAGCTCCACTTATTATAACCCACTTATAGTTATTTTTCATATCGAGTTCTTTTTGTTAATCTTCCCAAACTTATACGATGGTGGCTCACCAGTTTTGTGGCATGGCTCATCACTACTCTAATAGTGGCTCACATGTTTGAACCGAAACGTTGGGATAATTAAAATATTGTTTATTTGACTGGCATTTTGATTACTTCTTCCTATAATCATATACCTCAACATTCGACCATGCACTCTTATATCGTTCACTTTAGAAACCGTATTCTATTTTACACTTTAGAAAAGGCCCCTCATAACCACATTAAATTATAATTAAATTTATATATATATTTTATTTGTTTTTTACCTTCGTCTCACATGGAATCCACAACACAAGACTGAAACGACAAGAAACTGCTCGCCGCTTTCGATTACTTTAACACTTACGAGATAGAATCTCAAACCTGCCACACATCTACGCTAAAAGGCTCATCTATATGACTTATTATAAGGCCTATATGGACTTACGGAGTTGAGCTTTGGGGCTCGACTAAACCATCGAATTCTTCCCGTATCCAATCCTTACAACCTAAAATCCTTCGTAAAATTCTAAACGCTCCATACTTTTTCACAAATAAAATCATCCATAAAGACCTAAAGGCTCCATATGTTGCTGATTTGGCCCGAAACAGATATCAATCCTTCTATGACAAACTCTTCTATGACAACCCACCCTAACCCACTAGTTTCAATCCTGGCTTTCTCTTCGATTCCTGATCATCCTCCGAGGCGCCTGAAAAGAGATGACCCCGAGACCTTTTAGTTTAAAATAGTTACTGGAGTGCTACTGTTGAGTAGTTCCTGTACAAGTCTGTTTTATATAACTTTTCTTTTAGCATATTTACTTGTATTATGAAGTTAAGTTGTAAATTTCAATAAAATAAATTTTTAAAAAACTTGGATTTTACTTTAAAATTATATACCAACTATTTCCATAATCAGATATTCAGGTATGAAGCTATTCTAAGTTTAACATTACATAAATGGCACTACTGGGCCGATAGAGGAGAGTGATATCCTCTCTTATTTCCTCGAAAGGTCAGCCGACCCATTGTGATCGATTTTCTGGAACACCTGGCCCCGATGATTCAAGACAAAATGCATTCTAAAATATTTTATTTGTATTTTAACTCTCAATTTTTATAAATCACATATTACAGCATACACTTTATTAATAAGCAGCTAATTTGTTAGCCAAGTGCTGTATATAGCTTATGACTGAAAGGATGTAATATAAAATATTTAAAATCCTAACTTGTAACCGTTTTAGTAAATTGAAAAATTTTCGACATCAATTCAAATCATTGCTCTGCAAACTTCTTTATCTCCCCCTTGGTGATATACAACATGGTGTAAATTGTTATTGTTATTTTATAAATAAAAACAAAAAAAAACTCGAGAAATTATATTTTCCACTAAAAACTCGCCTTCAATATTTTACACTCTGATATTTCTTCTCGCTAATGTTATGAACGAAAATCCTTAGTACGGGAGTAAAAAATCCTTAGTTACGCCGTCCTTCGGATGGGACGTTAAAAGGTGGTCCCGAGCCTGTGCGATGTCAGGTACTCGTTAAAGATCCCTATCCTAATAAAACCTGGATAGGCAAAATTTAGGACTCCCACTGTAGCATCGTCCGATTAGCCATAGTAGCATAAAAGTGACGTTAAATAAAATAAATGAATGTTATGAACGAATCTTGACATAGCACCTTATAATTTCTTGACAGTTATTAGGCTTTGTCAGAGAGGTAGACACAACACTTAAAATGAGTTTCTTTTAATAATTATTCATATTTAAGTTGAATATTTCTACTTGCATTCTTACCTTGTAAACCATCTACATCAGAAAATTCTTGAGTTGGGTAGATTGAATTATCCAAGTTTTCGAAAAATATTGTCTGCAACATATTTTTGCAAAACTGTCATTGCTGATGTTTTCGAAAAAGTTTTTGTACGTACATACACAAGAATGGTTTATTGTTGATACAATTTCGCTGTTCGTTTGTTCGTATTGACTATACATGACAGGTGGCTGAAGAGTTGTCATACAAGGTATATGAAGATTCCCAAAATTAATATTTACTTATTAGAAAATCAAATCGCAAAACCTGCCTACCTACCATGGACTCTTTCCTGAATTTTCTTTGTAATTTTGCTGTATACTTTCTATCTACCAATCCATATATGACGGGTATGCCGAGTTGAAGTGGCTCAATCAAGTTTGTTGCGACATTATTTCCTGGGAATATCCCTATTTCGCACTATCAATCCCAAATTCCATCCTACATTCTTGATCTACTCATCCCTTGTTCATCGGTACATTCGATTAACACAAGATCTCAACCCACTAACCTTTATTTCCCTTCTCTTCGAATAACTTCCTTTAAACAATCATTTGCTTTGCGTGCCACTTCGTTCTGGAATTCCATACCTACCTCTATACGCAAAGCATCTTCTTTAACTTCATCAAATTATGCTTTCACCTCCTGGACCATCAATCTTCCGAATAATTGCAAACAAAAACTTAGACTAATGGTCATATTCCATCCTAAAATAAGGACCACTACTAATTTGTAAACAAAAACTTTTTTATTTTTTTATTAATAAGAAAAACTATTATAATATTTCTACATACACATATGTCTATTATTAAATAAACTATTATCGTTCTATTCACTTCTTTTACAAATAATTTAAGTAGTAGTCGTATGTCTTACAAGTAGTCATATTTACTACTTTTATAAATAATATAAAAGTATCCTTAAGTTTGTTTTTATAATATTTTTTATATTTATTCAAGACAAAAGATTCAATTTTTCTACTTTACTATTATTATCTTATAGCATTATATTTCGTCATCGATTTTAATAATGAAGACCGCCACATCCGAAAGCGGACAAACTCGTAGAGAATGTCATCAATAAGTCAGAGAAAGAAAGTGAATTCGAAGGGAACTGTAGGAGACAAGATGAGATCCCCGAAGAAGTGAATCTTGTAGTGTGTCACGCTGAATCATTCATGTTGGCATCTTGTAAATGCTCCATGGCTAGTATCAATATCTCAAGGCGACCTATAAAAGTCGCGGCTCTTGGTCAGGTGTCTTCTTCGACTTGCTATGTATACAATCACGACAAGGAACCACTGTGAAGATTCGACCACTCCCACAACAGATTGTGAAACGCTATTAAAAGTTTAGTGACCTGGAAGTTGGTAGGCGGTATAAACCCCCGCTCATAGCCTCAACCCTATCTGCGCCGTTGGAATAGCAATGAACGGGTCCGCTCTTGGTCTTGTAGCTGATGGAATACATGTATATACATAACGAAATATATAGATAGTTTTATTTAAAAGGTTTTCGGTATTTTTAATTGGTTAAAATTAAAAATTTAATGGGTTGTTTACATAGTGAGAGAGCTCAATATAATTGGTAGAGTTTTTATGGACACTCAACTGCTGAGGTCTTCAGTGTCCTTTAACATATTTTCTTTTTCTGCTACAGTTTCTTCAAAATATCGATCTTTTTTAGGATACCTTTAGTTTTCCCTGTTTAATGGTGTTATCTCCAAGTAACTCTTGAAGACTTCTTTCTATTCTTGCTTCATGGAAATGTTTTCGATGTAACGGACATTCCTCTGGAATATAGACGGTCGTCAAGTGCACATCACATAATTCACATTTCGGTGGTGTAGTTCTTTTTATTAAGAATTCGTGTGTTAGACATTTATGCCCAATTCGCATTCTAGTTATTACAACTTCTTCCCTCCTGTGGCTTCGATCTGAGCTATGCCATGCTTTGGTTACCTTTTTGATGGTTTTTAACTTATTACATTCTTTCGAACCCAAATATGGTCCTAGCTCTTCGCAGCTTGTGTCTTAAGAAAGCTGCATACGTCGGATGGGGGTGTGAACATTAATCACTTTTAGAGTCGATGATATTGCTTCTTCATTAGCTGCTTGATCCACTATTTGTATGATTTTAACCTCTAAAACATTGCAGGAAACAATAATTTGATAGATATTTAGTTTATTGGCTATTATATTCATATAAGCCATGGATGGAGTTTGGCCCATTTGGTGTTAGTAGTTGTTAGTATTAAATGATAATATCATAGATCTATATACATACATATGGCATAGTTATAAATACATACGTAAATGATAATAGCATAAATATAAATGAATAGGTAAATTCCAATTGCTTACTGGGACTTGTTAGTAAATATTGTGACACAAATTATGTGTCTCCTTAAATGTATGTAGTTTTTAGCAAGGAAAAATAAATTTTATTTATCTTATCCATATTATCAATATTAAGAATATTTTCTAAGGATGATTGTTTACTGTTTTGAACTGTAAATGTAATTTGCCAAATAATATTCCCTTTGAGTGTAGGACAGTGTGGTCTTCAGTTTTTTCAAGTTTTCAGTGATATATTCTTGAAAAACCGTACATTATTTTCTCCCTGTTTTTATATTAAATGTGGTTTTCTTATTAAAAAGTTTCAAATTTTCCGTATCTGATATTCTTAGTTGGCTAACGAGTCTCAGTTTATTTATATATACCATGATAGGTTAAACAATCATGCGGCTGAGGGCTGTTAACGTTACAAATAGTTGTATAAACTGGATTGTATTTAGAGTTTGGAGTTCTATTAATGTCTATAGAGTGGATATGATTCTTTACTTTTTCGATGATTAAATGTTTATTAGTAAGTAAAAAGTTCGGTTTTAGCGCTTCGAAAAAGTCTTATTCAATATAATTATCTGCTGCTAATTTTTTTATTTGTGAGATCCAATTACAACCCGTGTCTCTGTTTTTTGTGTCCAAGTGAATGAGTTTAATAAGGCATTGAAAGGAGCTTAATACAAATATTAATTAATAATTATTTACATTCAGCAGAAATAATGTACGTATGCTTTACTTTATATTGGTTAATTCTGGTGAAACCAAAAAAGAATTGTTTTGTTTATACAGTCCAAAGCTGCAGTTCCTGTTGGCACAATATCCTGCAAATACGAACTAACCATGAAGACAGAAGAAAAGCTGTCGCAATTCTAAGAATGGAAGTTTGCTCAGATTTCAGGTATTCGCCGTATGCTGGCGAACAACATATGGATACGTAGCATGAAGGCTAGCATTACAGCCAAAGGTCACAGGTTAAAACACGGAGGTAGTTCTGTGATTTTTTAGTGGGAGTAAAAACTTGGTCATGTCGTCCTTCGGGGGGAAGTAAAAAGGTGATCCCGAGCCTGTGCTATGCCAAGTACTCGTTAAAGATCCCTATCCTAATTAATCCTGGATAGGCAAAATTTAGGACTCCCACTGTAGCATCGTCCGATTAGCATAGTATAATAAAGTGATGTTCAATAAATAAACAAACACACATAAGGACACAAATATATAATGATGCTCTTGATTTATAGCTAGGCTCAGGCAAAATATATATTACTTTACAGAATCTATAATACTTAATTGTATTTAAATTTCTGAATTTCGTCTAATTTCATAGTATGTTAGTGGTTTAACAGGAATGTGATCTGTAGTGTTGGAATGGAACATCAATTTGCGGCTTAATTCATGAAGCTTATCAAGTAGTTTGTGCTAGCAATTATCTGTTAACCAACAGTAATATAAATTGATATTTTGTATGCCCCTTCGCTTTACATACGTAATTTATATTTTTTTCTTTTATATTTAAAATTTTAAATAGAGTTGGAGATGAAAAATCGTTTAAGAATGAATTAAAGTTTAGAATTCCAATAGAAACATGTTTTTCATTAAATAATCCATCATATTATTATTTACAACAATCAGATAGTTTTATCGGCTTTTCGTCACTCTCCATTACCTTCCACATCATTTTATATAAGATAATATTTTTCTAAAATCTGTAGCTTTCCAACGACATATAAAACTTCTATGAATGAATGAATGAATGAATAAATGCTTCATTTACATAATATACAAAATAGTAATAACATATATATACATTTTTTTTTTAAATCAAAGCCCACAAGACAATGGCGTTAAGCCGTCTGTCGAGTTGCCCCTTTTTCTTTTCTTTTTTTCAGTTTTGATAATAATTTATATTTTTAGTAATGTTATGATTTATTTTTATTGATTGTAAAAATTTAATAATTAAAATGCTGTACCAAAAAATGTCTGTATTATAATGATTTTTTTTAAATATGCTGAAAATTTAACCCAATCTAGCCCATTTAGTCTATCTATTACCTCTTCTGGAGTTAACTTATATTTTCCCAAGTATTTCATCCTGAACTCCTTTAAGACAGGACAAATTGCCAAAAAGTGGTAGGTATCCTCTGGCACATTTAGGTTACACATAGCACAGGTAGGTATCCTATCCCTCCTCCATGGCTGACAATTAAGTCTCATCAGTTCTCCTCTTGCTTTAAATATCAGAGATTTATTATAAAGACTAAGTTTGTTGTGGTGGATGTAGGGAATAACTATTTCAGGATCAAGTTTTGCATATAACATATAAAACTTCTATATTACTGTTGTTATATTAAAAAATCTTTTGCGGACAACACGCGACTTTCACTTAAATCCGTTTTTAAATGGTTGTAGTTACATTCATAATTTAAATTATCATAATTATAATTACTTTACAAATTTACTTTCGGTTGTGATTTTATTAACATCTATATGAATTCATAAACAGGCCAGCTAACATATCTAATATCAATCAAGTAATCTTAATTAAATGCTATATAAGTGATCGTTTCCTATTTATCTTAAAGATATTACTAAATATGAAATTAATTTTTTTTTATATACTTGACAATTAATTGATGACCTTAATTGTTTTTGTGTATTATTTTTTTACGATGAAAAACCTGTAATTAAACTTTAGATAAAAACGCAGTTTGATTAATTGCCGCGGTTACGGAAGGAAGTTCTTTGTCTCATGCTTCACAATAAATTTGCCACTAAAAAAGTAATGAATGAGTGACGGGAGGAAATTGATTACACAAAATATAAAAAAAAGAACATGTTTGGTTAGTCAACCGGACGATTGAAATTTTAACCATCTTTAGCTGTTATTGATCTGTCTTTTTGTACCCTGTTTATTTTTAATTATAAAAACAAACAAACTTGAAATAAAAGTGATTTTTTGTTGGTATATGTCCTTGTTTTGTTGTAAAAGCACCTTAAGAATCTTAACATAAAAATATAATTATTAAAAATCACAGATCTTATTTTTAATGAAAGAGAATTGCGAAGGACCTAAACAAAAACAACGCATATTGTCTGACGCAGAAGAGCGCTGAATCACTTTCAGGTTTGGGCGCCAAAACGCCTCCGCTATGAATTCCATTCCATATCGGTCAAAGATATCGTATATTACTTTAAACATCTTCTCTCTGAACATTTCAAAGTTACATGTATATTCAAACTTATATGAAGGTTGAGTAGGTATATTATTTACAAAATTCTAGATTTTTTTTTTAATTCTTAGTCTAATTTATAAACTAAAAATAATAAAAACATAATTTCTTATGAATTTACTTTCTCTGCCGATATTAAATTCGTACATTTCCACTGTTATGATAATATTTTCTTATATTTTATACAATTAATAAATGTTTCTGCATATTTTATGAGGCCTTGAACCGACTGAAATACTTACTACCTTATAAACTTCAAAGGATCAAAGAGAAATGATTTTATGAAATAATCTTAATAATATTCGGTATAAGTATTAGGTGTATATGGTTAAAGGAATAAAGTTGAGAAAACCCTTCTTAACGCGTTAATAATTCTGTCTGAGGTACAAATTAGCTGTTCAGGAGCTGGCTCTCTCCCAAAACTCTTCAATCATTGGGCTATACTTACCTTGGAGTTTCGTTTTACATTTAATAAGCCCTGAATATGCAGGGTATAATATTGCATTTTATAATAAATAATATTTTTTTATAATAATATTTTTGGATAACCTAAAGGTTTTTGACAAAAAAACAAATAATACATATTTAACTTCTTGATTTCTAAGGCATAACCTTTTTATACTCATTTTTTCCGTATATATTTCATTGCTCATATTTGTCATCAATTATGAAACTTGAATTACAATAAACTGAGTCTTGGAGTATCTCTCGTGTTGTCTAGACGTGTTCTTCTCGCTATCTAACTTATTTATTCAATTATTTCCGTTATTTTTACTTTAAAACATTGCAATATTAAATTTCCCGTATTATTTAACATAATAATAAATTACAATAGTCTCATTCAGTTAATTAACTAGTTAAATAGTATTATTTTAATAAATTTAACGAATAGTTATAGTATCAGTGAGTGAAGTAGTGGGGAGCAGTTGTTTGTCCAGCCTAATCCTCTCTGCTGCCGTGTAAACACCAGGTTAAATCTTATTGTTTTTATTTATACTTTTATCATAACATATACAAAATGGTCAGCTGTAAAGTCTGTAACAAATCAGCTAGCCAAGAGAAGGCGAGAGTAGCTTGTAACTCATGCCAAAATTATTTTCACATTGAATGCGAATCATGTACCGAGGGCATTACCATCTACTGAGCCTGATACAGCGCTTGATCTCATGAAGATGTTATCGGCAGAGTTTAAAGAAATGAAGACCCGGCTGGAGGGGATAGAAGAGATTAAAGAGACCCTTCAGAAGCAATCGGAGCTCTCTTTTGAAAATATGGAAAAGTTAATAAAAATAGAAACACTATTAGAGGAACAAAATAGAAAAATAGAAATGTTATCTCTTGAAAATAATACTTTGAAAGCGAGAGTTTCTGAGTTAGAGGGACGTTTAAATCATTCTGAGCAGAGTAATTTAAGAAACTCAGTCGAAATAAGAGGTATTCCAGAAAAACAGGGTGAGACTGTGGTGGCCACAATACTAAACGTTGGAGCGGGACTCGGAGTCAAGCTGTGCCCGGAAGATCTAGATCACGCGGTGCGGCTTAGATCTAGACAGGAAGGTGTACCTGGTCCTGTTATTGCACGATTTGTGCGGCAAAATTTAAAAGAGGAAATTGTAAAACAAAGAAAAATTAAAAGAGATTTTTCGACACGTCACCTTGGCTGGAAGGATAATGATTCGCATCGAGTCTATGTCAGCGACGCCATGACACCCGCAAACAAACACTTGTATTGGCTAGCCAGACAGAAAAAATTAACAGGAAAAATTAAATATGTTTGGTTCGGTGGTGGTAGAGTGAGGTGTCGCCAGGCTGATGGCTACCCAGCTGTTATTATTTCGAAACCCACCGATCTCGACGTTTACTCCTGAAGTAAGAATTTTCGTCGCATCAAACTTATTTTTAGTAATTATTTTATCATTGTTGACATCTTACTTTTATTCTTTGAATCTATTTTATTTTTTCATAACCATTATATCATACTCTCTTGTCGTAGTGACATCTTATTTTTTCAAACAGAGAAAAATTTATTCATTTATACAGTAGAGAATTTATTTATTTTTGTATTTCATTTTGCATATGATGGATATAATTTTTTTTTATATAATAGACTTATTACTTTCTCTATAATGGTGATTTTTTTTTATATTGTAAATATTTTACTTTTTTGTTTTATAGTTTTAACATATTTTTATTTTCTAATTATGTTAGTTAATTCTAATAGGTATCATATTTTTCTTTTTTTTTATATAGAAGAATGTCTTTTTATTTTTTCACTTATATTTTATTTTTTGAGAAACCTCATATTTGTTTATATTTTTAAAATGGAAAAAATTTATTTTCATATATCGAAGATATTTTATTTACTCACTATTTATTAAAGATGTATATATTTTTTATTTTGACCAAATCTCATTGTACCTACTATTATATTTTATCAGTTGCCTTATAAAAGTAAAACTAAGATATCTTCTCTGTACCACATTCAGTCTTGTTTTTTTCATTTACTAGTTCTTTAAATTGTTTTTTAATTGGTTTATTCTTCTATCTACTAACATTGATTTTTTTCTTCTTATTTTGGTATTTATTTAAACATGTTTATGTTATTTTCATAGGTATTTTGTTTCGATCAATGATGAAGTTTTTTTTTTGTATTTTTTACTTATATTGTATATATTTTACTTTTTTGTTTTATAGTTTCCAATATTTTTTATTTTCTAATTATGCTAGTAAATTCTAATAGGTATCATATATTTCTTTTTTTTTATATAAGAATGTCTTTTTATTTTTTCACTTATATTTTATTTTTTGAGAAACCTCATTTTTATTTATATTTTCAAAATAGAAAAAATATTATTTTCATATATCGAAGATATTTTATTTACTCAATTTTTATTAAAGATATATATTTTTATTTATTTACTTTATTTTTTTATCGAATCTCATTGTACCTATTATTATATTTTATCAGTTGCCATTATCATAAAAGTAAAACTAAGACATCTTCTCTATACCACATTCAGTATTGTTTTGTTTTTTTTCATTCACTAGTTCTTTAAATTGTTTTTATTTAATTTATTTTTTCTTTCTACTATCATTAAATTTATTTTATTTTATTTTTTTTGTTATTTATTTAAACATATTTATGTTGTTTTTTTTCAAATGTATTTTGTTTCAATCTAAAATAGAGTGCTGGACGAAAAATAGTTACATCCAATCCCTCAGTCCTAATCCTTTTTTAAGTTTACCCACCTCTCTATCCCCCCACTATGACTAATATCCTAACTTCCTGTCACATCAACGCACAATCTCTCCTAGCCCACTATGAAGAATTCCAAAAATATTTCCTCGACAATTTTTATCATATAGTAGCCGTTTCCGAAACATGGTTAAAACCATTTATCCCTTCCTCTCAGGTTTCCCTTCTAAATTACTCTTTCCTACGACATGACAGACTTGATCGCACGGGAGGTGGAGTCGGGCTGTATATTCATGATAGTCTGAAAGCAAAAATCCTATTGCAGTCTCCTCCTAATCCCTTTCCTCACATAGAATATATGTTTGTTGAAATTTCAACCATCTCCTCACCCTTGTTATACGCCGTCGTCTACCGACCTCCTCGTGTTCCATTTGATGACATCTTCCAATCCTCCCTTGTCCAACTGGTCTCAGCATATAATAATATAATTATTTCTGGTGATTTTAATACAAATATGTTATCTGAGTCCAGCGACAAATCCTTCCTTACCGATTTAATATACTCCCTCAATCTATACCTCGTTCCTTATCACCCTACTCATCACTCTCAGTATACTGATACCTGGTTGGACCTTCATATTTCTGACTCTCCTATAAAAATTATTTCCTCATCGCAGCATCCCGTTCCTTTCCTATCATCACACGACCTTATCCATATTACTTATGATCTGCCTGTCAAATCCTTCAATCCAAGAGTCATATCATATCGTAATTTGGACCTTCTTTCCTATGAATCTCTTCAACCTGATCTGAACTCTATCCACTGGGACACGATATACTCCGACAAATCCATTGATCCTATGGTCTCCACTCTTACCTCAAACCTACGGTCCATACTAGACATCCACGCTCCCTGAAAACCAGAATCTTACGCCGTCCTACTGCGCCTTGGCTCACCCCCGAGATAAAGGATATGATGAAGAGAAGGGAAGGGGCAAGACGCAAATTTCGACGCACCCGTTTGCAAGAAGACTATGTGTCTTTCAAGAAGCTCCGCAATGAAACCCAATGCGCAGTGCGACGTGCTAAATCCCTCCATATCCATTCTGTCCTTTCCGATGCTCCTGATGCTAAGTCTAAATGGAAAATCCTTCGAAAATTGTCCTTTCCTGAACCCAATAACCTTAGTTCCTTCCAAGTCACGCCTGGCGAACTCAATAACCATTTTATATCCTCAGCTCCTAATTCTTCGACAACTCCTGGTATTAATTACCAAAACTTCAATCCAGACAGTTTCTTCTTTTCTCACGTGTCCTACGATGAACTACTTACTGCAATTCTGAAATCACGTACTAACGATTATGGACCAGACAAAATTCCTGTGAAACTAATAAAATCCAGCCTCCCATCCCTCATACCGGTACTATATCATATATATAATTTCTCTTTGCAAAATTCCACTTTTCCTTCTTCCTGGAAAACCGCTCTCGTCCGACCACTAAATAAAGTTCCCAATCCTACATCACCGCAAGATTTCCGTCCTATTTCTATTCTCTCCAATCTATCAAAGCCGCTCGAACGCCTTGTTCAAACCCAGCTATCAAATTTCCTTGAAAAAAACTCTCCTTAGTCCTCTCCAATCCGGTTTTCGACCCGGTTATTCTACCCAAACCGCTCTCCTTAAAATAACACAAGACCTCCAAAATGCCATTGATAACCAAAAAATTAACTATACTTATCCTCCTAGATTTCTCAAAGGCGTTTGACACGGTTGACCATAGTATCCTTCTAACCAAACTCCAAAATCTTCCAGTATCCAACAGTGCTTTGCGCTGGTTTCAATCCTTCCTCTCCGATCGTTCTCAGTATGTAGTAGTGCCAGATCAACCTCCTTCCATTACCCTGCCACTATCCTGTGGTGTCCCTCAGGGATCGTCTCTATCCCCCACTCTATTCGCTATCTATATTAATGACCTCCCTCACCTTATCCATCACTCTAAATATCACCTCTATGCTGACGATTTCCAAATATACCTTTCCTTCCCACCCTCCGACCTATTACCAGCTACAAAAAGACTACAAGAGGACCTAAATCGAATAAGTCACTGGGCTGTAGTCAATAAGTTAAAACTTAATGCTGAAAAAACAAAAGCAATTGTAATAGGATCCCATCACCTCCTGAAAACAGTTCCACATATCCCAACCCTATTCCTAAATAGTAATCCTATAAAGTTCCACCCGACTGTTAGAAACCTGGGAGTAACCTTCGACCAAACTCTATCCTTCAAAAATCATATTTCCGAAATCTCCCGTCGAACCTTTTCAACCATAAAGCGACTATATTCCCTCCGTCACCTATTTCCGTATGAAACCCGAAAACTCCTCGTTACCTCTCTAATATTTCCCCACTTCGACTATTGCTGTACGGTATACGATGGTGTTTCTGGGGATCTCGAAGTAAAAATAAAACGCTTATTTAATTGCTTTGTCCGATTCATCTTCGGGGTCTCCAGGTACGCCTCCGTGTCTCAATTTTATGGCGAGTTGAAGTGGCTTTACCCTTCCAATCGTCGCAAGTATTTCCTTGCGACATTCCTTTACCAAGTTATCCAATCCCGCCGTCCATCATACATTTTTGACCTCCTTCAATTCAAATCCTCTGTTCATCCTCGTTGTACACGCTCCAGGCCTTCGGATTTATACAGTACGGCCCACCGAACTGCACATTTCGACAGATCCTTTCTCATTCGATCCTCAATCCTCTGGAATTCTATTCCTCCTTCCATCCGTCACTCCAACTCTCTTTCAACCTTTAAATCCCGCATATTTAATCATTTAATGAATACCCAGGCTCAATAAAATTGTAAATAATTTATTATTATCATTATTTATTTTTTGTCACTGTTTTTGTTTTCTTCTTATTTGAATATGTCTAATTTTATGTAAGTCATTATTAACTTGTTAATATGTATTTAACTTACTCTAAACTGCAAAGCACATTTTGTAAATTCTGTATTTTTTTATTCTAAAGGGACTTGTCCCAGGATAATAAAAAATTTATTTATTTATTTATTTAAATCTGTGCTTGCCAAAAAACGAGTTAAAGTATTGCTTTTGGTTTATTATTTTCAATAATGAACCTTTGTAATCGAACAAAAAAACCAAAAAGGAATTACTCCTCCCTCAAAATTTGATCAATATGCCTGGAATCTGAAAATGAATAAGAAAATTGCCGTCCGCGGCATTTCTCCACAACAACTGGATCATTTTTTTTTTTTTTTTTCGCCACAAAAATACTAGGGCGTGCAAGGAAGATCCTAACACCTAGGCGTTTATATCAGCTGGTAATTTTTAAAATGGCAGCTGATTAATAGTGATTAAATTTAGTAACTGGGTAAACGAAAAAAAAATGGAAATCTTATCTATATATAAGCTTGTAACTCCGTTATTTTCGAACATAGAGAAAAAAAATATTAGTGTTTTTTAACTAAAAAGCCCTGAATAATTATAAAAAAGAAAAGAAAAAAATTATTCTACCCATAAATACGTACTCAGTTATTGTTTAACATATAGAAAAATATGTATAGAGTTTTAGAATCAGTGTAGCGCGATAAATAAAACAACAAAAAAATGGAAAGTTTAAATTTTGTCCATATATAAGCTTGTAACTCCGTTATTTATATAAGATAGATTATTAGATCTTTTTTAACTTATAAACCGTGAACAACCAGAAAAAAAGGGAAAGAAAAATATTGAAATCTAACCCATAAATACGCCCATATAACTCAGTTATCGTTGAAGATAGATGAAAATACGAAACACTGAAATTGGTTCAGAACTAGCAGATATATTGCGTTTTAAAATTAGTAGGGGTGATATTCCATTTTCCTTTGAATTATTTATTGCTTTTCATATTAGTTAATTGCCTATTAATGAAATGAAAACAGTTATATCTTAATATAGTTATTTGGAAATAATACTCACTTGGACAACAAGTATTAAAGCTATTAGAATTAATTTATGCCATCAGTACAAAGTGAACAGAAATTTAATAAATGAATAAAAAGGACAATAAAGAAAAAAATATGTATTGACTACAACATTACCAATTATAAAATATTTACATACTGCCTCTAGAAACCCCGAAACCCACTTGTGGATGTCTCTAGTTTAGCCGCGTCACTGGTCTTTTAAGCAGTGCAGACTAAGTGAGTGGTTTTAATGTTTTTTTAAATTTAATTAAGAATATTTAAAATCCTAACTCGTAACCATTTTGGTAAATTGAAAAATCTTCTTCATTATATCGAATCATTGCCCTGCAATTTAAATTTTTGTATCTCCTTCTCTTCGGTGATCACCATGATTTCAAATCTTTGTAGCCTTTTATATTTTCAAAAAAAAAAAAAAGTTAAGAAATGATGTTTTCCACTGAAAACTCGACTTCGAGATTTTAAACGTTCTGATGTATCTTCTCGGTCTTGTTATGAGCGAATCTTGACTTAACACCTTATAATTTGTTGATATCTGTTGGGCTTTTTCAGAGTTTCCACCGTTCTATAATAAAGCTTCTCAGTTAGACTCACCACTTTAAATGATTGTCTTTCAATAAGTATTCATATTAAAGTTGAATATCTCTATTTGCATTCTAAACTTTTAAACCATCTACATCAGCAAATTCTTGTGTTGAGTAGATTAAATCCTCTAAGTTTTCGGAAATATTGTCTGCAACATATTTTTGCAAAATTGCCATTTATTCCTAACTTACTGAAGATTCCTAATTTACACCAATTGATTTCATTCATAAGATGTTTAAATGTTTGGGCTCTAACCGTAAAATGTAAAGATTTGTAAATAAATATCTTTATTTTTTTTCTTACATATTTTTTTTTATAGCCCTTTATTTCGTTTTTCTGAATATCGAAGTTCTCATTGATGATTTTCATTTTTCTGCTAATAGGCATTTTATAGAACTCTGTGATTATAATGATTTCAGATCCGTGTCCGATTGTTAATACTGATATTTTATTAAATGCCGGTTTTAAACGACCCTAGAGAACAAACTGTTCGTGAGAAGGAATAATCTAGGGTAAGCATCGTCCCTTTAATCCATTCTACAGATTCATCGTCACAACCGCCTGAGCTTCAAACTCGTTCCTTGTATTCTGTCTTAATCTTCAATGCTTTAAAGACAAGAGATAAAGAAATAAAAATCAGCTATTAAGACAATGAATTTTCTGATCATGCTAACAGTGCTATTAAAAAAAAAGTTCGTACCCTAACTATCCAAATATTAACAATAATGCTGATGAAATGTATAGGAATATATTTTTAATCTCAAAGTACAATTAAATGAGAAGATTCCACTGTTCAAACCATAACTTTAGCTAAAATAAAATGTTAGCAGTGTAATATCGTTATTCCAATTATTGTTTTTATAAATGATAATATTTATGTAATAAACATTTTAAATCACAGATCTTCAAGTCTCTGTTACAGTCCTTCCTTCGTCCAAAAAACTTTCTTCTGTCTACCACTTGCAAATTATACATTTTTATTGGGAAAATATTTTTTACTTTTTAGTAGAAAAAGTTTCCAACTGTTTTTAAACTAAGAATTAGATATAGAACTAGCAGAGAAATAGTATGATGTGTCTGCCAAAATCTTTATCTCAGTGAGAGTAATAAGTGAAGTAAGTAGATAAACAATATTCTGGACTAATACTCCTTTAAATAGCTCTTATAACCGCTGATATTACTTTATATAGTTACTTAAATTTACTTGCTTTGGAAAAAAAAAAAAAAAAAAATGTGGAAGACTGGGTCTATTTTAAATGACTATTAATGACTCAAAAAAAAACCAATCCTCTACAACCCATGAAGTAGGGGTGGGCATAATCGAATGATCGGTCTTCTATGATTTAAATAATCGAATGATTCCATAATCGAATGATCAATATGTATTCTAAAAGACAATATGGCACTATTCCCCTCTCTATAATCGCTGAGCTGACTGAGCCTAGGTAAAAAAAAAAAAATCATTCAGTTATCCCGACTTCTTATCTTTCTTCGATTATCGTTAAAAAGTTCAGTTCGAATGATCATTCGTTTCTCCAAACCGATTATTTCGATAATCGATTAATTCGAATGATTGAAATAATCGAATGATCTGATAATCGTCATTCGATTATGGCCACCCCTACCATGAATAGTCTTGGGCTCTGTACATATAGAGATTAGTACGGTTTCTAGGCCAACGGACGTGCTATGAGGTGACTAGGCCGAGAACACGCTCAGCCGCTAGGTGTTTTCCCAATTTCGGGTACCCACTTCCATTCCCTAGGGTCGACCTCCGGCTAAAATAACAGAATAAATATTATTCTGCCACAGATTCGATCACAGGATCCGGAGAACAGTAGACTAGTGTTCTATTCACTAAAGCAAGCCGCTCTCTCTCTCAAAATATATAATTTTATATATATTCCTAGACAGCCATGATTGTGATTCAGAAAATTTATTTCATACGTTTATGTTCTTACATTTATGCTATACAATGTTTATGCGATACAAATTATTGTTTAATAACTGTCAAATGAGCTCTCGTGTATGGAACATCAATTGTAGGAACTGTTTTCAGTTTTCTGCATTCGTGGGGCATTAATCTATTCTATATATTTTTTTAAAAAATCGGATATCATGGCACGAATAAAACAAGGTTATTAAACGAAGGTTATAGTTCTTTGAAGGTCAGTAAAAGTTGAATGCAATAATGACTTTACTATAAAATGGTTTTGATCTGGAGCAGTAAATTGTTCTACGTGAGTTCTCTGAGTCTACGGATCGCTGAAGACCTTAGGATCTCTTTCTAGAACGAAGTAGCACGCGGAAGAAGGCCAAGAACCTGCAAAGCCAATAGAGCAAGACCCCATTTCCTTTGCGTGATAGATGAAGATATGGAACTTAAAACCCTAAATACAGTTAGCCCTGGCTGTGATAATCTCACATTTTCGAGGGCTCAAATAAAAGTTTAGGATTTCAATAGTTTTTGCTTTGTCTTGGTACTGGTGTAGTATATGGTTATACTACTTACAAATCGCAGGAATTGATATTACTGTTATTTTCATGATCAAATAATATTTTATGCTCATTATATATATTTCATTTCCTTGTATTTAAATTTTTACTAGTGACATTAGATAATATGTTGCATTATGAAATTGTACCCGATGCTGTCCGAGACTTTCCTTGGTAGAACACCAACGATCTCAATATCTTTCAATTATTCCTTTATAGGTATCCACATCAGTTTAGATTTTATTTCTGGCTAACATATAGTAGAAATACATTTCAATTGTAGATTAAGTCTACTCACACGACGTTTTCTGAATTTTAACTGTAACTTAAATAATACATTCAACACATATAAGGACAATAATTGTTAGTTTATTAAACCTTTCATCACCATGCGTAGAATTTGTGGAAGGAATAATAATAAATAAAAGGTAAAGAAGGAGAAAATATTCGAAATTTAATAAACTTACGTCAAGGTAGTTTGGTGGGAGCGTTTTTGAGATAATAGAAGAATAATAGAATAGAATTAATTAGTAATTAATCCAAAGAGAATGAGTTGGCCCAAGAGTTATCACTAAACTATTCTAGCGATTATAATGGTACTCCTTATCGTTTAATAGTAGTAATATTTTTAATTAAGTTTTATATATTTATTATTTTAATCAGAAATTTATATGAGGGGAGGCATTTTTGCCTTGCGGAATCGCCACTGAATAAAGTGAAATAAGTTTTAGTGCGTCCATTACTTTACTGAAAACTGTTAAGGAATGATATGTGTATTCTGTATTGAGTGAATTATGTTCAAAATAAATATTAAAATGAAACATAAATGCAGTTATTGCCCTTATAAATATTCTAAAGTGTTTTTTTATTTAATTTTTAATAACAATTAAAGAAATAAACAGATATAGATAAAATACAAGAAACATATATAAACAAGTTAAAGCAAAATAAATTTATTATAAATAGGAATAAAGTCAATAGATTACATTTAAGTTGGCAGAAATATAGCTATGTGTTTAATAAATTACTTTTCTTACATTGTATATTGGATCCATGATAAAAAATATTTATCTTCTTTGTTATATAACAAAAATTATTGGAAGTATGTTATTATTAACAGAGATTGAGCGTTGCTTTGAAGACGGCCCCTAGCGCGGGTGCATACCCAGCCAATTCACGTAGAAAATATTCCTGAAACGTGCCCCACATTTTCCTTCTGCCAATCCATCCTCTTTTTAGCCAATACCCAAACCTCTTTTTTTACGTTCCCATAATTTATGAACTTGGAGAAAATACCACGCTTTTTCTGTCAATAATAGCAATAATTCTCTCTATTTTTATGCTAACCACTTTTTTTTGTAAATGATGCTAAAACTCATAATATATATATACCTGAAAAAATTCCGTTAAAAAAAATGTTCTGTACAATAATATTTAAAAAAAAATCTAGTCAACAGACCTATTTAAATTTAAAAATTATAAAGTAGTAAACAAATATATATGTATATATTTGGAAAACCAACCGAACAAAGAACGAGAAAAGAATAATGCAAACTACCTTTAGAGATGAGAAGTTAGTTGAGGGTGCAGTCGAATTAACACACAATTAAGTAAAAACTTAATTTAATAGTGCCGACGTTTCGGCCTACATTGTAAGCCTTTCTCAGTTCGCACTGATCGCTCGTAGGAGTGAGAGCTCAACAATGACATCGTTTGGTTGTTGGGATCTCATACCATAACATTGTTGACCTCTCATACTACCTTTTATTAAAACTAAATAATTACATTTAATTATTCACTACTCATGTTTGAAAAAAAATATTCACACAGTATATAAGTCACGAAGTACAATAAATAATTAAAATAAAAATTACAATAATATACATTTTGTTTATTCATTGATTCATTTAACGTCACTTTATGCTACTATGGCTAATCGGACGATGCTACAGGGGAAGTCCTAAATTTTGCCTATCCAGGTTTTATTAGATTAGAGATCTTTAATGAGTGTACCTGACATCGTACAGGCTCAGGACCACCTTTCTACGTTCCCTCCGAAGGACGACATAACTAAGGATTTTATATTCATTTTTAAATAAGACAAAGTAATGAAGATGATCCTTAAGGCATAATAATACCAGCGCCCTACTGGGATGTTATCAGGAACAGGAATAGTAGGTTTCAAATTATGCTTAAGTTTCTTAATTACATTTTTTTAATTAACCAATGAACAATTTGAGTCAATTTTCTAACTCGTACTTCATAAATAAAAATGCATTACTATTACAGATTAATGAACTAAGACAATTTTAAACTTTCAAATTAAGAACTTCTTAGTTCACGGTAGTTCACAGTCTAGCTGAATTGCGCTTTTCGTTAATTTTCTTAAATTTTTATTAATATAAGACTATCTAAAACAATAAAAATTGAAGCATAAATCATGAGAGTTTAAATATTTTATTGCTGAAAAATATAAGACCATTGAATGTAATTTATACGTTAAAAATATCATTAATGTTAGTTGTAATCATAATACTTAATGTAATCAATATCATTAATAATATTTTGTATTCTATTAAATTTTGAAAAATAATTATATACTAACGTCAGAAGGACATAATTTTCTTATATGTGCCAGTTTAATTATTTAACACATGTTAAAAGGGAAAATAGTCGAGTTTTTAGCACTATTTTTTAGAGTCAATGATTGGTTTTATGTATCGAATACATTTTAATCATGAAATAGTGTTGATAAATTAATTAAATAACAATTATTATTCTACGTACTAATTGTGAAATGTATTCTTCAAACCTGAACATAAAAATAATAAATTGTTTGCTCAGATATACCAATCTGTATATTTTTACTTCTTTTTTTTAACCTTTATTTAATAATGTTTTTGTTTTTTTAAGTTCCGTATTGTTAATTTCTTTTTGCATCCAAACTGTATATATTTATATTTCATTATAAAAAGTTCAGAGATCTTTTAAATTTCTTTTTATATCCAAACTGTATATTTTGCATTCACTTACCTATATATCGAATATATAGTAAGTGAAAGTATCTTTTAAAATGCGATCATGTATATATATTTATAGATATCGGAGATATGCATAATTGTTTTGTTGTATGTGAAATCGATACTAATGATTTTCTACTGGCAATTAGTTCAATATTGACGTAGGTTCCATAGAATAATTTACAATAATTGTACTTTAATGGACACACTTCCCTACTTACAAGACTAGCATGGCCTGGACTTATTATTAACAAGTTAGTATGAGAGCTTTCTGTGTAGAAACTTGACAAATATCCACTTAGTATCTCCTTTAAGTTAAGGGAGACAGATTTAGATGGCGGCTGTGTTCCGCTCGGGTGCGTTCAGTTTATCAAGTCCAGATTTCCCAAGGCAAACATTCACATATCCTCTGTGGAACTTGGAAATTGCTTGCTTAGTTTTGTTTAGTAGGCTCAGATGTTTCAAACCCCGAACTTGTGCTTCTGCATACTGTCGCATGGGTTAGGATACTCTTTGGGACCAGATCTTTAAAAAAGCCAACATTCATGTTTATAAAAGATGTTCTTTTTTTTCAATTCATGTTCTTTGTCACCTACATACTCACATATACATTATGTTATATATATCCTTTGTCACAAGAAACTCATACCTATATAATTATGTAAATTTGTATACCCCAATATTTTATAAGCCCAAGTATTTCTGAAATTTATATTTTGTTCCCATGGCTCTTTTAAACATTTTGAATGAATAACTTAAAGAACCAGGACACTGCCTGTTTGAAACATTAAATATTTCAACTTTTTCATTCAGCGCTCTCTAGAGCAATTCCGAGTCTCGCATTGGAATTGAATCGAATGATTATTTAACTTTAACTGTCAAAACTATTTGTCAAAGTCATTAAAAGTTCGTGGAAATCCGTTCGAATTCCAATGATCCTTGTTATGAAACTGTCATTGAAAACTTTACTTGGACAAAGCCTTTCACCGCTTTCCCAAAGGTAATAGGTGCCCACCGACACTGCAATTAAATAATAACAATAGCAAACAGCTCCTGTAACATTTTCCTCTTAATATTTCAATTTCAATATCGAAATCTGGATAAGATGAGTCTATAATGTTGTCGCTGGAAATGTCGACCAGTTAACATTCTTTTCTAATATTTTTAGTCGCAATTTTTCTGTAATTGTCTTTGTATTTTCCCTGTAGATTTTAGACTTTAGCACAGTATCAAATTTCATAGTATAGAGGTTAACGTGCATTTTTAATCTGTTTCATAATTTAGATAGTTATGGGGGTTTTCAAAAACCCTTACAAGCGTTTTCTTCACCCTGCTACATCTGACCAATTTCAGATCAGATAAGCTGAATTTGTTATATATGTTTTGTTTTTTTTTTTACAGAAAAATGTGAAGCTGTTAAAATAATCGCATAAGTCTAAATATATTAAATATATATTGAAGATTTCACTATTTTAAATTTAATTGCATTTAAATTTGTAGAGCTTACAGGTAGTGTAAGTTCCGATAGACCTATACTGTTGCATTATTTGTTTTTGCAATATTGTTTTATTTGTTACTTGATTGTTGAACAATAAAGGAGACAAGAAAAAAAAATATGTAGAATCTTTTCGATCCGCCAAGTTTTTTCACGACTAACTTTTAAGATTTGGCACCAAAGTCCAAGATCTACAATTTACATCCACCATTTAATTTTGCCTGATTAGATGTTTTATTTGGTCATATGTCGACCATTTATGAAGAATGAAGATCTTTCTAAAGAATTTGGAATGATTCCAAAGCAAAAAAAAAAGATCTAAAACAAAATTAGTAAAAGTTCACAAGAATCTTTTTTTAAATACATGCATAAATAGTTTGCAGTATTTCTTCTTAATTAAGTATAAAAAATTTCTTAAAAATTGTGTGCATTATTAAATCTTCAAACTAAATAAAATAGTGTTCAAATTAAATATCAACTTTCAACTTTTTTTTTAGACTTTGACCTTAACCTTGAATAATCTACACCTAATTAAAATTATTGGGTTTTTTTTTAACAAAAAGAAGAGAAAAAAATTGAAATTATAAACAGAAAATAAAAAAGAATTAAATTTTATACCAAACAAAAAAATAATCATTGAAACGGTTGAAAGATAACAGAGATATAGCGTTTTGAAATTAGTTAATGGACTTTAAATAGGTATATAAACAGTTAAACTTTAATATAGTTAATTAGAAATAATAATCCATTGTGTAATAATTTGCAGCGTTTTTTATAATCATGAGAAATTTATTAAATAAATATATTTTTTAATTCACTAATTGAGACGTTGGTTTCCAAAAGGTACTTTCAAAGTTGAAATTTTGATATATTTGTTTTTTAATGGTTTAGTTTTATCTAAAACCGTCATCAAATTTTATCTAAAAAACATAAAAATCCTTTGAAAATTGCATTTCATTCCAAAAGGTACTAAATTAAATACATATTTTATTCCATTCCAGAAGGTACTAAATACATATTTTATTTCCTTTTAAAACGTACTATATTTTCTACTATAAGGCAGAAAACCTAACACCGTAATATATCACCATTAATTTATTGTTTTCTCAATTGTGTGTATTTTTATAAGTTCATTTAGCACGTCTTGAATCACCGCTATTATTTTCATCAATGGTTTTAACCTAATAATCAGTTTTTAGGCTATTTCAAACAATTTAGTTGCGTCGATTAGGTTCTTTTAGGCTGTCAATTAAATTAAGTTTTTTGTAGTATTTCTTCTTGCAGCAACATAAATTTGGTTTAAATTTTTTCAGAAACTCGCATTTTAATAGAATAATAGTATTGTATACAGCAAATAGTTGGAATTAGCATTCCACGAACTTGCTAAATATGTGAAGAAAATCCGTGCCAGATCTAACGTAGTAGTCGATTTTTTTATTTTTTATGAAAATAAAACTCAAAAGTTATTATTTATACAGTATCTATGGTTAAATATTGTTTACACGTCGTTAATATCATAGATAAATTTGCTTAATACACACAAATAGTAAATACTAGTTCATAACAAAATTCATAATTACATACTTCCTTATTATAGTGCCATAAATAGATAAATTGTCCTTTGAATATTCACTTTCTTTATGAATAATAGATAATCAATTTAATTAACCAACAGAGAAAAATATTCCTCAGAGGAAGAATTAGGAAATATAGATAATTTAGTAATTAACGATATAAAGACGTTAGTTATCGGTAATGTTGTATCAGGAACATTATATCGACTGTTACCAACTTATCTCGCGTTATATTCTTCCAAAAAGTACTATATCCACGTTTCATTCTAAAAAGTACTATATCCATATTATATTGTTTAAAAGTCATGGAAAAAGTGGAATAATTTGGAAAAATAAGTTGACAACACACTTAAAAATCAACTTTAGATTTTATTAAAAAAAGAATCGAGTTAATTGGTCCATTAATAAATGAATGAGAGATTTTTGCGTTGATTGTAAGATTGTCTAATGTGGATATAATACCTTTTGGAAATCAACGTCTCAATTATCAACGTCAAAGATTATTTATCGTGCTGATGGCCATAAGGAAGGTTAGTTAGCGCTGCAACCAGAGATAGTGGTTCGGCCTCCTGAGGTTTACCCTGCTTGATCACCCTAAGCGGATTGCCACCACCGGCAGGAGCTGACTTGCGATATCCAGTGAAAGCCAATAGAAAGTCACGCGCTCCTCTCACTAATACTTTCCAGCCCTTTCTGCTCTGTCTTTCGAGGGATACCGAGCATGATCCCAAAACAGAATCTTGAGTTCTTACATCCAATGAAATTGATGATGTAATCATTCTTTAGAATTAAGATAGAATTCTGTTAAAATAGAATTTAGTAGTTGAATCATTTATATATTAATTCAAATATTACAAGTCACGTTAAAGTGTTAGTTGTTAAACAAAACAATTTATCTGTCCGTATACATAGACCTTCACATAGCCACCAATAAAATAAAATAAAATAAGCAAAGCAAAAAAATCATCCTTAAAACTTTCCTTTTTTTAACGAATAATCGCCTTAAGCAAAAATAAATCGATGATTTATAAATCCGTAATTCTTTCTCAAATGCCTTAATTACCTCAACCGTCTGGAGCTCAACCTCCTTAAAAAACTACAGAAACTTGAAGAAAATATGATATTCGTACTGTTTCTCGGCTAGTGGAGGTGATTGATCTAACAAGGAGGTGATTGTTGACCAAGATCAACTCTAGTCGCCAGAATTTTCCTCATTTTCGGGTAATTACTTCATAGAGGCTGAATCTGCCCCAGGAGGTCTCCATATCCTAGGGTCACCCCCGGCTAAAATAGCAAAATAAATAATATTCTGTCTCAGACGAGATCGGAACCGATAGTGGACTAGTGCAATATCCATTAGACCACTCCGCTCCCTTTCTTCCCTTAAACGTTACGCCCACAAGAGAACTAAACACTTAGTTGTTAACACTGTTCATTTATAAGAAGTTATTCTTTGTTTATATTTTATATCGTATATACATAATTTTTTCCTTTTTTTTGTTAAGGTGTTTTATAAAACATTTTCCTACAAATTTAATACAAATATGTGTTAAAAAAACAACTTTTATTCTAAAATTTAAGTGCTTTTGATTCAAGGATGCAATGATAACCAGGATTCATTAATATGTAATGTTTTTTTTTCCATTTTACCATTTGCTTCCTTTACAATAGTTGATAAAGGGCCTGCAGGAGACGTGAAATGTCCGTACATAGAATGGTCTTTACAAAACAAAATTATATTTAAAAAAAATTTGAATCTATTAATTGAAAGCAAGGATATACCTTGCCCGACCACATGCATAAAAATCAATATAAAGTACATATTATTATTTCACTCGGTTATTGCATCACAAGCACATTCAATTATTCATTTAAAACAAAAAAAATTACTTATAATTAGTTATCTAAAATAAATAGTATTAAAAATATTATAGATTTATGATTATCTCACTAACTGCTTGTCTAATATTTTCTTAAGAATCTTATCACTGACACAAAGTATTTTCAATGAATTTGGTAGCATAAACATTTTAATATATGTTTTGTTTCACAATAATTAGCACTTCTTTGTCTAATAACAAGAGACTGTGAAGTTATTGAAATACTCTTGTATCTCTCATCAGATGGCTTGCTTAAAAATTCATTCTTGCACCCATTATAAGGATGTATTATACACTTCACTATAAAAATTTGCCTTATACTCATTAGCTTATTCGCTTCATTTACACCAATAGTTTTAAGTATTCTTTGTTGAACGCTGTATTTAGGTCAAATATTTTCTATATTATTTTGAATGCGGAACAATAAGTTAATATTGAACTTAAAGCAGTATCATAATATAAAAATACAGGAACAATTAATTTATTTAAATATATTAACTTATTTTGTAACCTATATTACATCTATTTAATAGAAATGTTTATCAGGCAATTTTTTAATCCGTCGATAACATGCTGCATAAGCATGGATTATCTGAAGATTAACTTGACGAAGTAGCAGTATCACTTTTTTCAAGGGATGAACCTTAAAGCTGTAGTATGGAATATGCGCAGATCAAAGCGATAGCGGATAAAAAGCTCTACGAGATGCCCACTCAGCTTAAGCTCTCAATTCAAGCTCCTTCACCTCCGAATCCATTCAACTAGAAACAAGTCTCTTAGCCTAAGCCCTCTTTCTCTCTCTCTTTTTACGTCGAGCATCAAACGTCTCTATCTCGTTTTCTCTTGATTCCGTTGGTTTAACAATCCTCAGATTGGAAAGTATCGTTTTAATGACATAAAATTAATTTTCTAAAGTTTAACAACCTCGACGGCTAAAGAAGTTTGGATTTTTCTCCCCGATTGTCATCTACAGTTTCTACGATAAATCTTGCAAAATTGTGCCTCGCTAGAATCGAGTAGAATACTGTTTATTATCAACGTTACCTTCTTCATTCAAATTGTCGTTATTGCATATTGCAGTTTATGGCTATTATTAACTGCGCAATCACAATGATCATGGCTTTATTCCGCCACTAATTTACTCACCTTCCGGTTTAATGTTGTATGATAATAAAAATAAAATACATTAATACTAATTCGCCGTTTTGGTTTAATTAATAGTCTATTATACACCTATCTTAACATAAAAAGTTATGAAAAAAAAAAAGAAGAAATAAATAGGAGTAGGATCACTTGTTGTTGGGTAGCTAGCATAACAGCCTCCTACGCCAAAGGTCACGAATCAAACCCTCAGGTGGTTCTAGGATTTCTTAATGAGAGTGAAAAATCCTTAGTTATACCGTCCTTCGGAGGGGACGTTAAAAGGTGGTCCCGAGCCTGTGCGATGTGAAGTACTCGTCGTTAAATATCCCTATCCTGAGACAAAATTTAGGACTCCCACTGTAGCACTGTCCGGTTAGCCATAGTAGCATAAAGCAACGTTAAACAAACAAACAAACGTAATAATAGGAGTAATAAAGATAAATTTAGAAAAGGTAAATAAATACAAAACGAAAAAAAAAAATGTAAAGCAAATATAAACGATTTTTATCAAACCTGCTTAATATCTCTGAAGGCGGCAAAGAGGACAGCAGAGATCAGTTTGTTTATTTAACGTCCCTTTATGCTACTGTGGCTAATCGGATGATACTAAAGTGGGAGTCCTAAATTTTGCCTATCCAGGTTTAATTAGGACAGGAATTTTTAACGAGTACCTGACATCGCACAGGATCGGGACCACCTTTTTACATCTACTCCACAGCACGGCATAACTAAGGATTTTTTACTCTCATTAAAAAATTCTAGAACCAGCAGCGAGTTTCAATCCGTGACCTTTGGCATTGAAGGCTGTTACGCTGGCCTCCCTGCTACAGGTGACCCCAAGAGAGATCAGTTTGTGTTGATATTGATAAGTTTGGCAAAACTAAATAAACTATGATTATATGTTGGTTCACTACGTCGATCATACTTATAAATTATATTAACTCAGATGAATATGAAACAGTATACTATATTATATTTTAGCACCTAACCACATTTCAATACAAAAAGTTTTTTATTACTTGTTTTTTTTAGTTTAGTTATATTATAGCTACTCTTTGTGAGGCCAGGTTTCCGAGTTCATTACAAAATATTGACATAAACAAAAAAGAAAATAATCATAGTTTAAAAGAAAATGAATAAATAGACGAAGTAAAATCTTAACTATACAGAAGGAAAAATAGATAAAAAAAAGTATAATTTTTCTGTTTCTTTTAAACATTTTTTTTTGTTTTTACAACTGTATATACAAATACAATTAGTACAATTGCTGTATTACAATAATAGGCATCAATAGACAAGTGAAGAAGCTACCTAGTGGTAACACTTCAAAGTTTATTTTATAAGCAGGTCTCGTGGCCATCGTCTTTTCAAGCGCCAGGCGGAGGCTTATCGGGAATAGATGCAGTTGAGAGGTTACGGACTAGCGGGTTTGAGTGGGCTAGTAGTTTGGAATTAAAGGAAGTGTATCTATCGCGGGCTAAGTCTGCAACCAGATGGGCATTTGTTCTCTACAGATGAGTTTATTAGTTACAAAGTAAGGAGCATTGAGGATTTTTCGTATTATTTTAGATTGCAAGGATTGGATGCTAGAGGAATATGATATTTTAGTAGACTCCCAAAAGTAAAAGTAAATTTAAATTTGGTCACAGCCAAAACTCCAATCAGAAGGTCAAAGGCTTACAAAAGGTCTCGGTGCCACTTACGTTTTAACCTTAGATGAGGATTTTTAAGGATGGGGTGAGCTGGAATGCTATTTGGAGGATTTGGATGGAATAATGTTATAAATTACATTAATACTTGTAAATTAAATGATGTCCAGACATGTTGTTATTTTGCTCAATAACCATCAATGCTCTACCTTTTGTTATTTAAGGCATTTTTATTTCTTTTTAAAAGTAAACTACGTGCTGTCTTTTTCCTAAGAATATTTTCATTTACAGCGATTGTTTAATCTTTAGTAAGTAATTATTTTCAATAATGTTTAAATTAATATTGCTACAGTAGGGTACCGTCGAAGCTAGACTAGAATAGAGAGAAGGTGTAGAGTAGGGGAGGGAAGAAGCACTATTAACCCGGATTATTGATTTAACAGCAAGAGCCTTCCAAGAGTTGTCCCATCGCCTGCTTTCTTCCTCTGCTTACCAATGTCAGGCAAGCGCAAACCTATTATCATGAGGACAACCTTTTCATATCCCATAATTATGTTCATAACGATTATCCTTCAAGGTAGAAGAGAGAATGATTAAATATATATAAAGCCGTTCCAATCTTAAGAACTTTATTAAATATTCTGCTTATTTAGGTTATATTAGAAATTTACTCGTTTACTTTAAAAATTTCCTGAAATAAGCTTTAATATTGTTCTCGGAACAAGTAAAAACCTTATATTATTAGTATTGATCTAAAAGCAATAATGGTATTTGTACGTCGTTTCTAAACATAAGCGTCCTGTAACTAAACTATAATGCACGTATATTCAAAATCTGATTTCAAAAATGTTCTGTGTATATAAATGAGGAAGATTACGGAAATCAATATGTTGAAATTTTTCAATTCTAATCTTTCACTCGTGCGATTTTATGTAGACTGGTTTTTCACACAAAATCGGCATCTAGAAGACATCACTGTGGAAGAAGTCTTAACTTGCGCGTCTCAAGTCACAGACCCAAAAATCTTAATATTGCTAATGTTTTTATAATTATTTATTTCATTTCATATATATATTTTTTTTTTGTCTTCTTTGTTTAGTCTTTATTAATTATTCTTGTAATTATTTATTTTGTTTTCATTATTATCTATTTTATTATATTGTTTTTCACTGTGGCAGAAGTCTTTACTTGTGATTCTCAATTCACAGCCCAAACATCTTATGTTTTTATAATTATTTATTTTATTTCAAATATATATATATATATTTTTATTATTTGTTTTTCTTCATTGTTTAGTCTTTATTAATTATCTTGTAATTATTTATTTTATTCTATTTTTTCTTTGTTCAGTCGTTAATAATTATTCTTGTAATTATTTATCTTATTTTTATTTCCAATGTACATATGGGATGAATGATTTCTTCTAGATGTAATACTCATTGCCCCAGAAGGTGGCAGATTGTATCATCTCTTTTTAAATATATATAAGAAAAAAAAAAGTTTTTATAAGAACCGCGGAACGTAGAGCCATTTAATTTGGATAAACCGTTATTAAATATAGCTGTTTACTTATTATAAAACAAACGAAATCTGATTTAGATTGTCAGGAATTCACCAAAGCGATATTTTTGTAAAATTATAATGCATAAAATGGAATTGTAGATTCTGATTCTATTTTTTATCTTATTAATGGGATGAAAACAAAATAAAATACTGAAAAATAGTAAAAAAATATATACTGACTTCTTGGACTCGTAAAAGTAAGATTGAAATGAAAGACTCAAGACTATGTTTAAAATTGGAAAACATATGGATTTTATGGTGAAGTTTGACCATAAGAGGTATAGAGCAATGTTTGATTAATATATGATGAAACAACATCTGTTACTGGTAGGATAATGGCACTTCTATAGAAAATTGATGATAAATCAAGTTATTAAAATAATCATTAACCAATGCCGAACCAGATTGCAGGATACCGGTTCCCCTACGATGACAACAGCTCTAGATCAATATTTTAGTTTGGAGTTCCCCATAAATATCTTTATATCTGATAGTTATGTTTGTTTAATCAATATTAATAATAATAATTGATGATTGAAGATGATACACGCAAACTTCCATTTTTCTAATCAATTAGTTTTGTCCTTGGGTACTTTAATAATTTAGTAAATATCGGCCAAGTCTACTGTGTAAATGAGAATAGTGACTAACGATTGAATGTTTTAATGTCTACGGATATATTTTGAAAACATTATACATAAGTGAACTAAGTCGTCTTGACGAAAACCGGGCTTTAATAATTAAATTGCTGTTTTTATACTACTATATAACATAACATATATTGAGCGTTTCAAAAAACAACATAAAATTTTTCAAAGTCGAAATTATTTCAAATGTTTGTAACTATACACAGATGGAATTTGCTGGAAATATGATTATTAGACTATATGTATACTGAATCCTTAATATCGTTGTCTGTCACATTACTTTGAGAATAGGCAAAATAATAAAATTAGTTCTTTGATGTCACCAACAAAATAAAACTTTTTTATTCCAAGGAATAAATTTGTTTTTACTAGACTTCTCAGTCGTTAAAAAAGTATTACGTCAATGAAATCTTTATAGTCAATAGTTGCTTATTCTTTGCATGTATAATTAGATGTTTCATATCGTAAAATTTCTCATTTAGCTGGATACTCAATCGGTGTCAAATTTATTGCAAAATGAATTAAATTTTTCCTTTTTTATGTACGTGCGAGTTTCTGTCATAATGTTTTAATGTTTAGGTGTCAATTGGATTTTGATTGAAGTTGAAATTACCTACGTTTTGCAAGTTATACTCGTGTATTACGCCATTCAGTTTAATGTCGTATTGATTCACTTTAATTGTGCCACCCACGTGGTTATTAATGTTGCACAGCTCTTTTTTATTGCTCTTGGTACTGCTTAAGCGCAATTGGTTACTATCCGGTTATAAAGTCTTTTATTGTTGTAGAAAAAATAGCTAATGTAAAAAGAGTTATTTTTTGTTAACTGTTACTTCTTTAATGTGTCTTCAAACACGCTCCTTACAAATATTAGAGATACTCAAAAAATCTGATCAAGATATTTATAAGCTGTAACCTTTTTGAAACTAAGATGAATAGCAGCAATTCTATTTTCTTATTATCATCAGTTATTTGATTTTTCTTCAGAATTAACCAGCTTTTACTGTCTGTTTTTTGTATGTCAAGATACTATTGTATCACTATCATTTTTTTTTTTTTTTTTGTAATTGCGATGTTGTTTAGCTATCGATAAATAGGTAGGAATAAATGGTAATCCAAAGGATTTAAAAAATGTAAAGTGCAAACTTTGGACTAACCTTTAGACAATTAAAAATTAATAATTTTAATTGACATCAATTAGTCCATTTAGAAACCAATGTATTCTGTGACAATGGAAAAACCACGATAGGGCATTTTTTAAAAATATATTAATTATCTACACTTGCAAAGTTAAACGAGTGAAGATAAAACAAAATCTAACCTTAACTACATACACTTTAGGGATTATCTAATCTATTTTTAATTTCAATTATCTAATAAAGAAAACATTGTCTTATTATTAAATCTTACGTTTTAATATGTGACTGGTATGGATGATGTCTCTGGATATTGTTTTCACCGTAAAACAATGCAAATTTTTGTTTTTATTTATTTAGCCTTACATTATTATTTATTTTTAGCCCTTCATATAAATTTTTTCTACAGATATTCTCTTTAACTATAAATGATTTGATTGATGTTTCCATATAATTTCTATTGATATACAATTTACTGTATATGCGGGTGAGGTTATACACCATCTGCATTACCGTTTGGTTGCGAGGGTTCAGCCGGTCTAAACGACGGATATGATCGGACGCACTTAAAAGTTTTATTTATAGATTTTCAATATATTTTACTATTTTAAATATAGAAGAACACAATTTTACAATTTCCGTCATTCGAAACAATGCAGTAAAAATATTCTGCACAAGTAAGTAAATAACTGTGCGTACTCATGATAAAATATATTTGTCTAATTAGGTTCAAATATCAAAGGGCATATAAATAACAATAACAAAATCAACAGTGATTTAAAGATGACAATAAAATATAAAATAAAATAGTCTAATATTAAAAAATAATTGTTATATGAAAGCAAGGCTGAATGGAACTCTTGGATGCCGTTAGGAAACGTTAAGTTATTTCTAAATTATTAAATAATGTTTTATCTCATTTTCTTTTTGAGTTCGATTGGAAAAGTAGTTTTCTTATGGATTAGAGCATTCGGTAGGTAATAATTCATCGTAAATACTAAGATTTGTTTTAAATTTCTTATTTACGAATCAATTTATATTAAAATAGATGGTTTGAAATAAAAAATAAATAAAATATTCACATTATTATAAAATTATATACATATACAAAATTGAGATAACATTGTGATTATTAGGGTTTTTAAAAGCGAAGGGATCAACTATTGATCGGATCATCAGACTTAAAAACCTTTTCGAGGAGGCTATTGAATACAAAATACCCACTCATCACCTTTTTATTGATTTGTGAAGTGCATTTGAAAGTATCGAACGGCTCAGCTTTTCTATGCAACCATGGGGGAGTTAGGAAGTGGCTCTCATATATCGAAACCGCGTGGTTGCATTATTTATGATAAGTCTTTTTTGTTTGGAATCATTTTCGTTCCTATAAAGTACCTAAGCAAACCAAAGAATATATGTATATTACTTAAATTTTTTCAGTCGTAGAAACTTCTACTACCAACTCAGCCTAATTTTTTTTTTTAACATGTTTATTGATATTTATAATTGTATTAAAATACATCAACTAAATGGGATGGGCATAAAGTAAACTGACATGAAATACAGAAGGTCTCGGGGCCATCTTCTTTTCAGACGCCTTGGAGGATTATTAGGAATCGCAGAGGAAGAAAAATGGGAACCAGCGGATTAGAGTGGGAATGGAGTTTTTCATGGAATGAATGATATCTTTTTCGAGCTAAATCAGTAACATATGGGACATTAAGGTCTTTATGGATAAGTTTATTCGTGAAAAAGTGAGGATTTTACGAAGAATTTTGGATTGTAAGGATTGGATACGAAAGGAATTCGATGGTTTAGTAGAACAACATAGCTCAATTCCGTAAGTCCAGAATGGTCTTATGATAGTCATGTAGTTAAGCCTTTTGTAGTTAATCCGAAGCTTTGACCGTTTTCTTGTCGTTTTACTTTTTTATGAGAATTCCAATTCAATCTAACATTTAATCCTCGAAAGCTTTCGTTTCCACCATGATTTATCTTTATTATTTCTTGATTATAATAATATACATTTTAGTTATAGTCATATTGTTGTTATTAGAAACATTTATAAATATTAATTTATTTAATGAGAAGATTAGTAACTCCATTTTTGTATGAATAAACATTTATAAAACATTATAATTTTAATTCTTTTTAATTAATTATATATAAGACGGCATCGGCAATTTAATTACTTGCGTCTGAAGTCACTGCAAAAGATTACTCTTACCGCAAGTTATTTATAAAAAAAAAAATGTTAAATACAAGTTTTCTATAGTCAAAACTAGAGATTTATTGTAACATAAACTAGAATCGTAATTTTTTTCTGTAACCTCCTGCCTACCTGGGTCTATGTAACTTCCAGTGAGATAGAAACCAGGAAATTAGTTATTTATCTTGTAACGCTAGAAATATGAAGCGTATTGTATCTCCACAATGGGTTGTGATTATTGTCATTGTCTGTCGTAAAGATCGTGCATACTCATAAACATATGCTTCTAACGCAAGGACATTAATACGATGTAATTTTTTTTTCTAGAAAAATAGGTCTTCAACCGCTCAGTCTTACACATTATACTAGCTCGATCACTTCGTTGATAAAATAAGCTACCGTATGGCTATCCTAAATTTTTCTGAATCCCAGTTTTTAACAGACATTAATTTTTAGATCCTCTGAGTGCAAAATCTTCCTTTGTTCTCTGTGTCCTTATAAATTAAAAAAATAAGTTGAAATATTAATTGAATTGCGCGCTCTAGACCGTTAACGGTGCTTGTTTTAATTTGTAATAACCTATTCTTTACAGTAACAACCATTTGATTTCATTTCATCTTTATCAAAGATTCTTTCAGTAATACTATTTTTTCTTTTTAACAAAGTAAAAATCGATCGGTATTGTAGGAAAATGATAAATCCTAATAACTATTTCGAAACAAAATATCTTGAATTGAATGTAAATTGGAAAGTCGTGACTACTCTTTTTTAAATTTCAAAAATAAAACAAAACTGCTGAAAAAAATTCCAACCGCAATTCAATTTTTTGACAACTAAATTTTAATTTTTGAAATCAATCTTTTTTATAAATCCGTAAATCAGACAATGGTCAGAAAATTAATCGCTTTTGATTCTCTTAAATATAATTCAGAGAAAACTATATTTTATCATTTACAAACTGTTTGCAAATGTCTAAGCTACATTAAATATCTTTGGAAACTATTTTTAAAACAACATTAATTTTTCCAAAGAAAAAAACAAGAAGAAAAAAAAACATAATGAGGCATATGTTTGTTTAAAGTTTATTTTCGGTTTATATCGTAAAGCGATGATTAACATATTTGAACTGGATTTAGTATGAGATGCAATAAATAAATAAAACATGTTATATGTGAAAAGTAAATCTTTGTTTGATTTATATATGTTACAGAATGATATGAGTTGAGTAAAATGTCTATTTACTTATTTATTAATATCATTTCCATTTATCTATTATGAATGAATAACAAAAGCTCCTAGGAAGATGAGATTTTCACAGAAACATTTCAATGTAATAAAAATCTTTTGGCTGATAAGTATTAAAACTGTTCACTCTTAAACAATAAAAATAAAATAAAATAAATAAATCACATTGAAAAAATTTTTGGAAAGAAAACAGGTCAGCCAGTGAATCAATAGTCACAATAGGAGACCGAAAAGATTCATGAGTTGGCCTGCGGAAAGAAAACCTTCCGTTTTATTTAGGGGCATTTCACATTTTCTTTTAGGGCTGGCTCATTCTGGATGTGGTCTTATTTTCTCTTTTATCTTTCTTAAAAGGTCGGAGTTATAAAAAAAAAAAAAAAAAAAAAATTAAGTTGTTGTTTTTAATTTATAGTAACATTTCAGTACACATCCAACATTTTTTATAACTATTTTTTTTTTTTTTAAGGAGAAGAAGATGGATAGATGGAAGATGCGCGACGGCTAGATGATCGACCAGGTATGTTTATTACTCTAATACGAATTTATTCAACTAAAAAAATTCAATGATTTCATTTTATTAAAAAATTAGTTTAAAACTTCTTCTACATTGATAACTACGATATATTTGATACTAATTAATTAAATTTATTAGATATTTTATAAGGCTTTATAAACTTTTTCTGATAAACCTATTTGGTAGTCCATTGTAGATTGTATTAAAATCAAATATAATATTATACCCTGTCGTGAGAGTGCAGGAAAAAAAAAGTGTCATGACATAAAAATGTATTGGCATTGTTAAAAAAATTAAATAAAGATCTTAAGAGCTAGAACCAACAACTTTTTTTTTTTTTTTTTTTTTTTTTTTTTTTTTTTATTTTTTTTTTTTATTGATTCAAGTGCTAATAATAATTTCGTTTACAAAAAATTATAAAACTATGTTATGACGTCATTTCAATAAATTGTATTTTTCTCGAAAATTATAGCTATTAACCGCCATTGAATTTACCGGGAAAAATCGCTTTTTATGTCCCTGTTTTCAATTTTTGGGTCTTAAACAAGAAAGTATCAACAAAAAATATTTCTCGAAATGAGAATATTAAAAAAGTTAGCTTTATAGATAACTGATAAAAAAAAAGTTTAATTTATCATCTCATTGCGTTAATTGATACTCTTTGTTTAAAAACAGTGTAACATCTACTAACATCAACATTAATTTTACTGATCTACTTGGAGTTAATTGAATAATCAATAGTATAAAAATGAAAAATGGTTGCAAACGACCTGGAACGTCGTTGTAACAAATGGTTTTAAAGGCTGTCTAACGTTTTAATTTCCTTGTCTAACATTACCGGTACTAATCTTTTGTAAGTCTTTGATTAATGAAACACCCGATTTAGTTCCTACTCCTGCTCCTCTGTATTTCAATTTTTAGAAAATTCCGGAACTTCTGTAAGCTCAGAAGTTAACATAATATATTATCTGGTATGTTTAAGTAGAATACCGAAGCTCTTTGAATTATTTCATAAATTAATCTTCTTTAGGCAGTTCATTATTAATTCCTCCTACCTCTTTATAAAAACCCGATTGGAATAAAATACTTCACTCATCCGATTTACAAATAATGCTAAGTTAATATATAATATAAAATTATTCAAAAGATATAAATTTAAAAAAATCTTTATTCGCTTGGACAGTAACTGAAGTAATTTTCCATTGGACACCTATAAAGATACAAATATCAAATATTTGAAGCTAACATTTTTATATCAACAAAATACTTTTATTTCTGTACATACGTACTCTCATATATTGGCTGTAAACAAACAAATTTAGATCCACTACAAACGGTTCCATGTCCAACTGCAAAGACACTCAAACGCGCTCATAAATGACATGACCACAAGACCTATATCAGGCAACGGCTGTAGAAGGCAGAAAAACTGTATGAGTGACACTTTTTTAAAATCCATGTTTATACCGCACAAAGAGTAGTTGTCGCTGGATACTGTTCTAAATCATGCCAGGTTTCTGAAAATAAAGATTTAAAGTAATTTTCATCAAGAATAACAATTTTTTTTTAACTTCTATACATTCTTTTGAAGTTTTTTTTTTTTTTTTTTTTTTTTTGTGGGTAGAAATTTTGAAAATATGTATAGCTTTCTTTTAAAAATTGTATGAGCTAAAGTTACGAGTTGTTCCTTTGTTAAAGATTTAAGAAAGAAATCTACTATTTACTCTTTCTCAAAATTTATAACCAATGTTGATTTCATCAAATTTTATTTGAAATTTTAATATATATCTTTAAAAAAACTCTATATTTTGACACATCTAACCCTATGGGCCATTAGCGTATAGATCACGTTCTATGCTCTAGTATTGTACAGACTTCTTTAAAATATTTGAAGAGGATAGTGACTTTGTTTTCATCATCTTTAAGAATGCTTTTAATGTATTATCCATTGTTAGTTCTAATCTCGATTTACTGAAAATTGGACTGTCTAATAATACATGTTTCACTGTCCTTATTCTGTTACATCGGGTACAACTGCACCCAGACCTCGCAGAAGGTAGCTGTGAGAGAATTCACAATGTCCTATCGGAGCCGGCAGATCACTTCTTCCCCTCTTGCCTTCCTATAGGTCTTCCAACGTGCTAAATATTTTTTTATTTCAATGTACATAAATATATGTTTGACCAAAGTTGTAATGGATACACATTTTGATTCTCAGTTTCCAATTTTTTGTTAAATGAACATATATATCTTCCTATTTTATTTTATTATATTTTTCTCTCTTAGCCTGTAGAGATAAGCGGAAACGATATTAGTAGATAAAATTGGCCTGCCAAACATGAGATGAGCAACCGTAGGAAACTTCTTCTTTTCCTTGCGTTGAAAAAAAAAAACAAACAACTAATTTCATTGATATTTTATTATACATTAATAAAATCTTTCATGATAATTTCGCTTAATCTTAAATTTATGTTTTTAGTAAAGATTTGCGTTCAAACAAAGTTCCTTTACATTACATTTCGAATGCTTTCTATCAAGCACCTTCTATTGTAATAACGATATTAAGTAAGTACCCCTTGTAACACCTACAATACCTATCTTCTCGGACTGACTGGAAGCCCAACCATATATACGACAAATCACCTGTACGGCCCAGCCAAACTGTGGTTGTATTCGAACTATTAATCATGGGGGAAAAGCATTGGTCTGAACGTAGAGGACCACTGAGTGGATGAATACTAACCTTTGGATACCATCTTTCAGCTCCATATTTCAAGCCCATACCGGTTGTCTCGTAAACCCTTCTTGATCCTTCGACTCACTGAAAATTTGCTGACGTGTATAACATATAAAATAAACCTTGATTTCTTAAGGACGGCTATTTCTGTCCCCTGGTCACTGAGCCAAGTCTTATTTACGAGTTTCTATCGTTAATCTGGATGAAATGCAATGATTTTTTTTTTTTTTTTTTTCATTTCATCATTGTTTGTTAAGTCCAAAGATAATCGTTGTACATTTATGTTAATCTTTTTCCATAAAACAAATAAATAAATAAATATAAGAAAACTCTAGTGCGGGCAACACACGACTTTCACTTACCTCGACTGTTGTAATAAATTTAAAAACTATTAAATACACTTCAATTTAAAAAATATTTAAAGTTGATTTTAATAAAACGTATATTCATTTTCGTTAGAAACATATGATTTAGATTAATCAATATTTATTTATTTATTAATAGAAGTTTTGACATTACAATGGTATTTGCTATTGCTTATGCGATAAGCAAATATGCTAACAAATGATGTAAGTGCGAAACTGCATAAGATAGATTAAAAAACAAACTAACAACTATCAATATAACAGGTCTCTTGGCCAGCGCCTCCATAGTCTTCTGGGCGGATTATACAGGTTTTTTTTTTTTTTTTTTTTTTTTTTTTTTTTTTTTTTTTTTTTTTTTTTTTTTCCTAGGCGTAAACCACTTGGGTCATTTTCGCCTTAAATCGCTTTGATAAAGGGATTAAATTTTATAGTCTATTGTACAAGTCGGTCTGTCGTAGGAAGTCAAAAAGTTTTGCAGTTGTCTGTATGTTGTCTTGTAAAACGGTTGGTAAGTCAGTTTCAATTGCAATATGTGCTCTGTGATTATCATAAGCCCTACACTCTGTCAAAATGTGTTTAACAGAGATTGGGCAACCGCATGTTGGGCACTCCGTAGGAGGTTCCCGTGCCATGAGATGTCCGTGAGTTAGTTCGGGTGTGTCCAATACGCAGGCGCGCCAAGATAACCTCTTCCCTTCGCTTTTGTCGTAGGGACGAATGCCAATGGGAGATGTCCCTTCTTATTTCCCTTAATTTGTTGTCAGTAGTGTCATGCCAAATCTGTCCCCACTTCGACCGAATCCGCTGCTTGATGATAGAAATATAGTCGCCAACAGGCACCCCAGTAAAGGGAATGCCATCTGTTATTGCTTCTTTGGCTGCACGATCTGCGAGTTCATTGCCAACTATACCGCAGTGGCTCGGTACCCAGACGAAAAAAACTGAATAATCGGAAACTATTGTGGACTGCAATGATAATAGAATATTTTGGATAAGAGAGTCGGTAGAGAAAAGGCGCTTCAAGCTGAGCAGGGCCGATAAGGAGTCTGTGCAAATAATCCTGGTTGTTTTGGTAGGATGAATAACATTTAAACTTTTATAAATTCCAACTAGTTCTGCGGTATAGTTGCTACAGAGTGGAGAAAGGGAAAATAGATGTTGTCTACCCTCACACACGACCGATGCTCCCACACCTAAGGAACTCTTAGAGCCATCAGTATATACGTAATCAGCAACAGCGAGTCTATCTTGTAGTTTTTGAAATTCCTGCTTATATATGTAAGGATATGTGTTTTGTTTGAGTAATTTGGTAAGTGAAAGACAGATATTCGGAGAGGGAAATTGCCAAGGATAAATTGGAGATGTTTCTATTGTAAGGAAAGAAGGAAATTCGAGGTTAAGCTCGACCAGAAATTTAGAAATGCGGACTATAAAGGATGGTCTTTTGGATAAGGAGATCTGTTGTTGGGTGAGAAATTGTCTATTTGGGAATAAATGTGGAGGTACGAAGTGCCCCTGAGTCATGAAACTCATGTCATATAATCGTCGAAAGACAGTCAGCCCATCCAACTTGGATATCTATATTATACAGGTTTGTGGCAGTGGATAGGTTTTGCTGTTATTATTATTAAAAATACAAAAATTGTTTTGCTATTTTCTCCTTTAGTTGTTTATCAAATTCACTTAAATTTAATATTTAGGTGTTATTTATCAATGCTAAGTAGATGATGTGTCTAATTTATTTTAAATCTACAAAATTAAAGGTACTTTAGAGGAAGAAATTTTAAAATATCAGCATTTAAGCCCTGTCAGACTATTTCAATCAGAATGAAATCTGCGCCACATTAAAGCCCTTTAAATGTTACATCAACATGGCGAGTTTAATCAAAATCGTTATAGCTGTTTTTAGGAAAATCATAAAAAAGTGCAAAATGCATAGCATAAAGTGGCTCTTCTGGTTAGCCGAGTTTTATAAAAAGTTGCTGTAACATTTCAAGCGTATAGTTGTCTTAAATATGAAATTTGAAATTTTGCGCTAGACTTACCGCACACACTCACACACAGACCTTTTTACGGGACTTGGTCATTTGGACTCAAGAGACCCTAAAACATGCATTTCCGTCGAAAACTGGAATTCGACATCATATATACGTAAGTGAAAGTAAAAACTGCTTAAATTAACTTTCTATTTTTCGCAATATTCATAGTATTCAATGTTTTAGGTATATCATAATTAAATTCATGTGTTCATTTGATCCTATGAAATGAGACGTATATATCTGGAAATTATAAATTATTTGTAACTAATTAGTTACATTTTATATCTGGAGCATTATACGTAGTTCCAATTTTGTTTTATTTAGCGCCACTGTATGTTACCATGGCTAATCGGACGATGCTGCAGTGAGAGTCTTAAATTCTGTCTATCCTGAGTACCTGGCAGGCTCGGGACCACCTTTTTGCGTCCCCTCCGAAAGACGGCGTAACTAAGGATTTTTGACTCCCATTAAAAACTCCTAGGATCACCTACGGGTTTTAACCGTGAACTTTTTCATATTAGGTTAGGCTGTTATGCTAGCCACCCTGCTACAGGTGATCCCAATTTCAAGTAACTCTATTGCAAACGAAAGAATAATAAATTAACAAGGAAAAAAAATGTATGGATTGGATTTTTCAAAATTTAATATTATGCAGGATAGTTCAAAAACGCTTTAGGCAGAAACTCTGAGGATATTCAGAAAAAATGAATTGAATGATAATGGTTCGAGGTTTATGCCTCATCCTTAAAAAGTGTTGCTTACAAATATGGGCGCTGCCATAAAGCGATGACACGAACAAGGCGTCAACAGGTATTTTACACTAAGAAGATTGCTCACTCCCTCAAGCATTACTAGGTGACATGTTAGTGCTTCCAACGTCCAATTGTTACGAGATGCGTCGCATCTTTGTACTCGGTCCAACCAGCTAAGCTTTGTCCTTTGGAAAGGTTCCAGGCAATGTTTCATATCAGTTCACTTCCTTTTTTCTCAGCTCCCAGTTCTAAACGACTCAATTTACATTTGGGAGGCAGACAGATCTAGGTCGCGGTCAAGAAAACAATCCATACCTATTTATTGCAAAAGTTTCAACACAAATTGCAGTTCTACATCGGAACACTTCATAAATATTCATAGAGCGAAGAAGGTAACAGTTTTAAATCTATACCTATATTAAGAAGCTGGAGAGTTTGTTCGATTGTTTGAACGCGCTAATCTCAGAAACTACTGGTTCGAATTGAAAAATTCGAAATTTTTGAGTTAGATAGTACATTTATCGAGGAAGGCTTTAGGCTATATAACATCACACTGCGACCACCAATAGGAGCGGAAAATCTGGAAAAACGGGGAACATTGGTTCATTTTCATTCGCATCACAATGATTCCAATTACTAAATCTCAAGGGGAAACATTTAAATACGTACACATCGATTTACGTCATGACTGCTTTTCACACGGCCAACTGTATGTGGCATTGTCAAGATCGGGTTGCGGAGAAAATCATAATGTTTTTTCTGCCGCAAGAAAATAAAACTAAACATATTATTGACGCAGAAGTACTTTAATATATATTATTTTAAAAGCTTCTTATTAGCGATCATAATAACAGAAATTAACGCAGACGAAGTCGCGGGCTACAGCTGTTTAGTAAAATTTAAGATATTGAATATTAAGCTTTTAATTTTTTAAGTAATTGAAGTTTCTGTGCCTTACCCCTATACATGTACACATTAAGTTAGTTTTATATTTAGGTTGTATTATAATTTATTTTAATTTTTTTTTTCAAATTAATCTTTGTTAATTCCCTTTACTTCAATTAATCCACCTATCAAAGTGATGCGGGAGAAAAAAGAACCTCAAAAGGCACTTCTGTAACATAAAATCAATTTACATACTAATTTTTAATTTTTTAACTTAATTAAGTATTCTATTGGTATAAAATCTAAACATTAAAACGGTTTGGAGAATGAATTTCATTTTATTGAGGTGAACATTTTAGTTTAGCCAATCGGAAATTTTTTAAAAATAAGTTTGTTGTATTAACTAAAATACTACTATAAAATGTATATAACTAAAATATTATTGTGTGAGAAAACTTAAATAGAAACTGTCCATTGGTTGCACTCTAATAGTAATTCTATTAGTTAAGGAAACATAGAGGCCATCTTAACTTCAGAATCTATTATAAAAGAAAGTGTAAAACCAGAAGTCTTAGAAGTCAAATCGTACTATTATAAATTAGTTGTCGGATAAACCGCTTCTGAAGTCATAATAAAAATTTATGTGTTGATCGGACAGCAATCACGATCTGTTCGTTAACAACTTTTACACCGCACAGTAATAATTAATCCACGGAGTTCCTAAAACTGAAAAGTTGGCGGTTCCTCTCGGCTTTTTGGCTCTTAAAAGAAAATAAAACTCATCTCGGCCTTTTTAAAAATTTACTGAAGCCGAAGTAAAAGTGGCTCGGGCAGGGAAAGTTAAATCAGAAGATAAGACGGCCATAAATAGCGAGTCGTGACGCTGCTCCCGAAAGACAATTACCGCAGAAGTGTTTCTCGGCCATTGAGGCAGATATAGTGCGATAGTGCGCTCTGATATGGCACATTATCACGACCCTACACTTTGTATAAATCAGTTAGCTTGCCAGTTGTTTGCATTTGCGGCTTCACTTCGGTCACTGAAAGTCGTAAATTTATTTGTAATGATAACAATGTTGTACAAAAGCCATTTTAGAGCCATGGTTCTCATAGAACTCTAAATACTATTTACTAACTACTACACTGAAGCAACAAGAAAAAGCTTGCAGACATTATTACTTCGTTTACTTATATTACATAACAGGTAAGTACAACGGTCACTCCACTAATATAACCTTCGTATTTACCACTAACAGAACCATAAGCTAGTCTATTACTCCACTTTGTTCAGTATATAACTTTAAATTATATAAAACTTTATCTACCAAACCATTAAATTCCTCTAGAATCCAATCCTTTCAATTTTTAATCTGGACTCATGTTTACACCCTATTAATTATAAACTCTTTACTCGCCTTAACATACTAGTTCTTACCCCTTCATCTTAACCTATTTCCGTTTTTCCTTGGAGTCTTCAAAAAAGAAGGTGGTCACGGAACCTCTTAGCATGGAACAGTCATCGTAGTGCAACCGATGGCTTGCTCCTTTATGAGAATTTTTTGTAATTACTTACTACTAAGCTCACTTAGTAAAATGTGAGTAAAATATTTGTATTTTTTCCTAAAGCTGTAAATATCAATACCTAAGTAATTGAAATAAAACTGTTGTTAGCTGCAAAAATTGTTCTATCTGACTAAAAAAATTCAATACTACACAAATTACAGATGACAAAATATTTATTTGTTATCTGATAGTTTTTGAAATGAAATGAAAAGAGATTTTATTCTGGGACAGCCAGTCCCCTAAGAATAATATAAATATACAATAAAAGATTTAACTTCTGGCTATACGAGTATAAATTTTATCATATTATATACAGCATTTTATTGATATCAAATTATATTACATATGGATATTTTATATATATATATATATATATATATATATATATATATATATATATATATATATATATATTCACACACACACAAACATATATATACACACACATGGTCATATTTACTATCTCAAAGAAATACAAATAATAAATAAAAAAATAGAGAAAATTGAGATAAAAATAAAGAGGCCAAATAGTCAAGTTTATAAAGTTTGTGTTGATGGATAAATAAGTGACGCTTAAAGGAAGTTAAGGATTGGCATGTATGAGTCAGTAAGGATACCATTGTACTGCATGAATAAGGAATTCCAAAATGAAGATGCACGTATGACAAAGGATTTTAAGTAATTAATTATTGTTCATAAAGATATTAATTCCATGAGAAATGAATCAGAAATAAAAATTTAATTAATAAACGCTATTTAATTGTAATTATCATTAAATGAGCTGATCGAAATTTAAATGTTAATTTTTCAGATAATTTATTTATATTAAAAAACTAATCGAAGTATGCTATACTATTATTACTGTATACTACCATACTAGAATAATATATGCATATGCATATATGGCAGCTGCTATTAATGATTGTATAAAAAAAAAATTATATAAATGATTTGCAACCTATTAATTTTTAAATACTATCCCTTTCGTTGCCCATCCTGGTTACGAAGTCCCCTTAATGGTGTTTCGAAACAATGTTGCGCAGAGTGTATTCAAGAAAAATAATAATAATAATGTTTACGAATCATCGTTCTTTTGTGTGAAATATCGATTCCATCTAAGTGATTCGCAATGCTCTAAAAGAAAAATCGATTCGGGCCGATAAATTTACAGAGATAACAGCTCAATCGGATTCAGTTGAGATCTATGTTCACTTTCACTTAATTATGTATTTACATAAAGGTTTACGGTTGGCTGAACAGTACGGAAAGTTTCCTGATGACCTACAAACCCAAAGCTCCCCTTCACAGCGGGTATTGTAAAGCTCTATAGAACTGTTTCATTATAAATTCTCTTAGATATTATACTTGTTAATCAGAATCCTCAATACAAGTAGCAATTTGACATTATTCTTCAAATATAAATAAAGGCGAACAAGGAGTTTATTTTACTCCATTCCAGTATTGTAGATTTATTTCTGTTGACACCTACTGTAAAAACTCTGCAAATTATTACCCAATGGTTTATTATTTCCAAATAACAATATTAGGGTATAACTGTTTATATAGCTGTTGATAGGTGTATTTATGGGTGAAATTTCAATTTTTTTCTTTTTTCCCTTTTTTTTTTTTTTTAATTATTCGTGGTTTTTGGTTAAAAAACAACAATGCATTTTTTCTCTATCTTCGAAAATAACGTAGTTACAAGCGTATATACGAGTATAAGTGAGATTTCATTTTTTTTATTTTCCTCTTCTGATTCTAAAACTCTATATATACTTTACTTTTCTCTATCGTCAAAAGTAACTGAGTTATGAGTGTATTTGTGTGTATTTATTTGAGCAGTGGTAATTTCTTTTGGTCGATTACAAATGTTGATTATTGGAAATAATAAACCAAAACGATCGAATTAAGTAGTGATAATTTATGGAAAATGGAACAACAGTAAAAGTAATGAGTGAATATACAAGTTATACTTGTGATATTTTATTCATCAATTTCAAATTCTATGAAGAAATAATTATGATGATAGAGGAAACATCAATAGGTAAATATCTGTCACAGAATATTTTTAAGCCTATTTCATTTATAAAATTCACAACCGTATAACTTTCCCTTACTACATATAAACCTAAACACGTTAGGTTGGTTGAAGATATTAATTATTATTTGTCAAATCTAATAATACACCCTTAATCAAAAGCTCTTCTAATTAATATTGTATGGAAGATCTAAAAGAGCATCAAGTGGAAAGGTATTTTGTTCGGGTTCCAAGAAATTTTTATGACGAAAATAGAATAAAATATTCGTTTATTTATCTATGTAGATGCTAATAACTGCATTTATCATAAAGGTGCAATTTGGCTGGGGTTCATCCTTCGTCCGCTCTGGCAGGCAACCTATACTTCTTTTGTACCGAGGTCATAAGCACCAAGGCGTAGGCATATATCACGCTACACTTCACTAAGAATAATGACTGTAATCATTTACTAGGTAAAAATATATAATCAGGTTTAACTATAGTTGATTATATAATTTTTTAGTTATCAATTTTATTTCTAACGGCATGGTTACTCGTTAGGATGCATGTGAAAATTAAGAAGCATTTTGTATTTTTTTCTGATAGTTCTTTATAATTAAAGTTAGGTGGTATGATTCTTAATTAGGGATTGGCCAATATCCTAGATCATCATTTTTCGGTATAATACAATGACATATTCTTGAATATGCTTCCTATTGTGGTCAGCTATTATGATTTTACTTATCCTATAGTTGCCTTGAAATTGATTTTTATGTGTTCCATTCTTAGGGTAAGGTAGGAAAATTAAAGCAGCAAATAAAAATTAGTTTAAAAAAAAACTATTTGTTGACACATAATATTCTTATCTTATCTTGAAATCGTCTACATGTTACTCGGGTTCTGCTGAAATTCTAGTATAACTAATTTGTTATTTGACCCGAAAATAGCTGTGGTTTCGGGAAAAAAAACCTTAACTTTGGGGAATTCATGTATGTTAGATTAATCTAACTTTGTAAACATCTGAGTTGAAAAACATGATCAATTGTTAAAAATGAAAGTTTGGGAAGTAAAGCCTAATTTCAGCCTAAATCAAATCTAGATGTCGGTATTAACAAAATCGTGGATTAAAATATAACTTTTATTACTAATCATATATTTTAATTGTTCACATTAAATAAAAATTCTTTTAACACATTTATTTTTAAATTTTTGACTTAAAAAAATTAATATATGTTTACGCATAGCTTTATAATCTGCAAGCTCTGCAGATTTATTCCATTTCTCAATTTTGTAATGTCATATAAATATCTCAAAGTAAAAAAAATAAATGAAATTCAAGTGAAAAAAACATGAAATTTTCCCTTATTTTGTCTTATTTGATATTATCTTTTTACATATATTTTTTTTTCTCTCTTGTTCTTTTTATTTAATGATATGACAACCTGGCAATTTGGACATTACATATTTCTATGAAATCATTGATTTTTTGGGCTGAGACGCGGTATTTGTTCAACTAAAAATATATTTTGTTATGATTATACCCTTTATAATGTATTTTTTTTATTTGGAACAATTATTAAAATTAAGTTTTATTAACGCGATTAAATGTTACTAATAAATTCCCTTACAAATGTTACTAATAAAAATGAAAGTTACTATGGATTAATATTTACTTATGATTTAAAGCATAATATTGCTCGTGACTTCAAACATTTTTTTTTCAATAAATAGACCAACTGTTTCTATTTTCTACAGCCAAATCTATTCCTCCCTCAGTTTACTATGAATAGAGTGGTGACATAATCAGGGGCACCTGAATCACTGTTACTATTTCAGCGACTACATCGCCGTAAAATGGCGCCGTCTTTATCCATCTCCAACAACTCCAGAAACTAATTTTGAACATAGTAAATTTTTAATCGATAATAAACTTCATTTTTTAGAAAATCAATTATTAAATTTATAATTGGAAATTTTACCAACCACCAATATTTAAAATTACTCTCTACTAGGAAGCCAACCTGTTAACTTGAATAGCAGGTTTTAACGTTGGGAAACTAGATCAAACATTGTTGTGTATATAAGTGATAAGATAGCACAATCTATCTGTCACACCTTAGTGTTCATTTTATAAAAAAAAAGAGTAATAATGTTATACCACTTCTATTTTAGCTCTGTACCCGTTGTAGTCGTGTTAACGAAGTACTGTCATTGTTTAGTTAGTTTTTGTTTTGTTAACGTGAGATGTGTGTTCCCTCTACGTAATGTGGTTCAGTCCTGGCAATGCCTTAATTAATCAGTAATACAGGTTAGTAAGTAACTGATATTTATTTATTAATCTTTGCCAATTGCCCATTATATTTATAAATAAATTTATATGATGCTAATGATAACGAGTTGTTTCCCTCCCTCCTCCACTGTTATTCACTATTGTTCTTGGTAATATTTTGTTATGTTAAGTGCCTTTTTAAATAAGCAATAATGAAATACATTTTCAAAAAATATATTTTTTTAGATTGTTAGTATGTTGCTCAAGATTTAATTTTTTATTAATTATTTGTGTAAGTCAAAGCGCCGTGGTCTTGTGGGTATAGCACTATTATACTGTTCTCCGGGTCCCGGGTTCGAGCTCCGGCTTTGATTGATTATTTTATTTTAGCCGAGTAGTGACTCTAGGGTATGGACACCCTCCTGGGGCGAACCCAGTCTCTATAATGTAGTTACCCTAAAATTGGGTTGAAAACCTGGAGGCTGAGCGTGATCTATGCCTTATTATCTCCTTGCAAGACCGTTGGCGTTGCAACACTACGAAGTACTGAACACTGAAGTGAAGGCTGCACTTTCAGAAAAAGTTGTCTATATACAAATTTAAATTATGGTGAAATTGAGCTTCGGGTCTCTACTAAACCATCGAATTCTTACCATCCAAAATCCTCACCGCGCCTTACACGAATAAACTCATCCATAAAGACCTTAATGTTCCATATGTTGTTGATTTCACCCGAACCAGGTATCAATCCTTCCATTAAAAAACTCATTCCCACTCTAATCCTATCTTCAATAACACTCCTCTTGTCCCGGTTTGAACAGATCTGATATCTAGGATTGCACCGTGGCAAACGTCTTACTTGGAACCCTCATACAAGACGTAAAGAAACTGCACGACGTTTTCGACTCCTACAACACTTACTATACAAACGTTCTAATTTTCCACTTAACTACAAAAACACCCATCTACATGACTATCATATAGACGATATGGACTTAAGCAGTAGAGCTATGGGATATGGATTAAACCATCGCAACCTTTCCCTATCCAATTCCTACAATCCAAAATCCTTCATAAAATTTTCGATGTTCCTTACAATCCTCCGAGTCGTTTGAAACGAAGATTGCCTGCAGATCTTTTAGTTTAGATTATTTACTCGAGTGCTGCCAATGGACAGTTTCTCTGCTTATCTTTTTCATCTTACAGCTTGTTTACTTAATGTATTATCCAATACAACTTTAAATTTCAATAAATAATAATAAAAAAATTGATTATAGGGCACATTATCTGGATAACAGCAATATAATTTTTAGTCTCTAGGGAAGTATTATATTTATTGTCATGGAATACATGGTTCAATTGAGTAAAAAACAATGATAAATGGATCACATATTGGAGAATAATGTGATTTGTTAAGGCAGCTAAGGAGATTTAGGTGGTAGGGTAGAACAAACAAAGTACAAACTCTATTAGACTGGCTATGAGACAAATGAACCCAATTAGCGCTAACGCTATCAGTAGCAGAGAGAGATTGAGGGAGGAGGTGAACCTTCCGTGCCTATTGTAGCCCGCTGCCATTCCCCAGCCTCATTCGTCTTCCTTCTTCCTTTCCTCAGGATCTCTGCAGTGTCCTTTGGGCAGGATACACCTGAGAAAGTTCTGAAATGAAAGTCCGAGTTTCTTCTCCGTTTTCTCGGAAATCGCTGGAATTGAGAAAACGCCGGATATACGACGAGGCTAAACCCTCCTTAAATAGTTGCCGAAAATCTCCAGAATATTCATTCTAAAGTACGCCTTCAATCTTGGGATCTTGGGAAAGTAGATTATTATTAAATGAAGCTATTTCTGTTAACACTCTTTTCTATAGCATTGAAATGTGGGGCCTTAGATACCTCGACAATATTGAAAAAGCACATCTACGATATTTTAAAAAAAACTTTTAACTTAAATAAAAATGTACCTTTCTGGCTCATAATACTAGAGTTTGGTCTCGATCATTCTACCATTAAAGTATTAGGTATTAAAATGTATTTAAAAAAGTAATATGCATGCCAGAGTACAGAATTACCAAAACCTACTATATAACGATCAAACATAAACACCGAGTTAGATCGTCAACAAAATACAATTGTTTAAGCCAAATACGAGGCATGTTTTTTAAGTAAGTACTGTTTTGGAATTAAAAAAAAAAATGGCGTCAGTGCGTAGACAAGAGATGTAGGTAACCAGCGCGTATGCGCAGAACGCCGACCGTAGCGCTGCGGCGGCGGAATCGCAAAACGGTTCTTACTTAAAAAATATGCCTCGTATATAATATCTTAGAAAAAGTTAAAAGTTCATATATACTATTTGAAAATAACCCATATACCTTCCAATCCAATATTCCAAAAATGCTTGTTCTATTTAAAGAACTATTATTTAACTACGATCTTCAATCCTTAAAACACCCCACTCTATAATCTAATTTACCTACCAACTCTACAGTATCCAATTATATACTAATCGACAATTTTCCGTTTAACAGAATAAAAATAACACAGACCCGCCTATCCGGAAAACATATTACATTTTCTCACAAAAACCATTTCTATAATATCAAACCATAGAAATGTGTACCATATGTAAAATGAATATCTATGAAACCCTATATCATTTAATCGCAGTATGCTCTATTTACTCCTCTATCCGAACCTACCAAATACCATACGTAAACGATATTCCAGAAAATCAGTTCGCGACGATATTCTTATAGAAGACCATACAAAATTAAATCAAATATATTATTATATAATTAAGTGCCTAAAAATGAAATCGGTCATTATCAACGATTAAAAACAATATGCTTACATACCAAATCTTATAAGTGAATAAACATAGACAATCATATGTAAACAGTACTAAGTATATCTCCAAAGACTGTTTTGATGTATATAAACCTATGATCAATTTATAAACAATTTTCTCATACCAAAAGTGAATATTAACTTAATACAAATTGTATTTGGTATAACCAGTCTGCCGAACTTAATCAATATAGTGTAAAATTTCAATCCAAAAACCCTTAAATGATTCATTTTTATTATTTATTTATATTACAGATGTATTCTTTATTCTTAAAAAAACTGTTAATTTATCTTATCAATATATGTACATAATTTACAAAATGCATTGTGCATAGTCAAGCCAGGCTCTCTTTTATTAAGAATACCCCAAAGACAAATCAACTTAATTCTTTTCTACTAAATTCGGCCTAACTTGAACCTTCCTCACATGGCAATGTTTATGAAGATATAAGACGCGAGCTCTAATTATAATACAAATTGCATTAAATCATAATATTTATTCATTTGTCCAACCTACCATTTATTTAGAACAAAACGTCTGGTATGGGATCTTGCATCTATTACGTTTTTCTCTTTATTGATTTTCTATTTTTGAAAATAAATGTACCAATTAATAGAAAAAAATTATGCCATTAAATGATATTACTTGGATTTACCATTCAAATATTGATTATTATACATCATTCTATTAAATTATATATTTTCTACTTCAGTCCCTTATGTTTTCAATGCGTTTTCCTTTACTCTCCTATGGTGTGAATTTATATGCTAAAAAGATTTTTTTTCTTAAATGTTTAGTCTACCAAGAATGATAGATGAATATTATTACTACCTTTCTTTTCGGAAATATGTTTTTATTATGAGAAAATATTTGTTTTGTTTGTTTGAAAATCTAAATATTTTATAGTTAATAACTGTCCATTATGCATTATCAATGTAATCATGGCTAATTATATATAAAAACTTAAAGAAAGTTCTAAGTTAAGATCTGACTCATAAAAGAGATTTCATGAAAATTTAATTAGATATCCAAGTTGAGAATTTTACACATCATTCATCAACTTCAACAATCACATTCAGTTGGTGTTTTTCTTTGACTAGGGTGAAAATCGTTGAAATCACTGCTAATTTACATAAACACATTTTCACTATCTCAATAGTCTTATATTAATACATATTTGATATAGGTAATTGAACTAAATAAATTAATTAAATAAGATAATCTAATTTATGATGCTAGGTTTTAAAGATTTCAGCTATTTTGATATTTACAGTATTATTACATGTTCGGAAATAGTAAGTGATCGTTTTACAATTATGAATTTTTGTTACCATATTACGTTTATGTTTATAATAAAAAGATAAATAAAAGCTCAAAAAAGTTATCTTGAACCTTGTCAAAGAAATATTTCCGTAGAATGAGATGAGGTCGGGAAATCTGCGTAATACTTACCACTATTAACTGTCATGAAATCTAAATGACAAGTCCAGCTGTTCCTGCCTAATAGCAATTGTATTTGACCAAACTCCTTGACACCGATCCCTAACCAATGTCAGAACCATTTATGAGAAAGTACGCAGCATAGAAAAGGCAAAAAAATGCTTAGCTGCTCCCAGCGAGGACACTAGAGTGGAATAAGGTTTTGCAAGAACAAAAAATTTCTTAGTGCTCTTGGGAAATGAACCTATGCAAGCGAAATGTTTCCACACCGTGTGAACTGTCTACATTCGAATACCGTTCACATTTCATTTAATGAGGCATATCTCTATAAATAACTTCTGAATCATTTTTTAATACTCTTATAGCCTAAAACCGAGAACCGCGAAAATAGGACAGTACGGAATGGGGTTCTTGTGGGTATAAGAAAATATCTGATAAAAAATATCCATACTTTGTGTATTTTAATACATAACCTACTTACTCTAGACCAAATATTATGTTTTCTAGTAAAAAAAAAACTTGTATACAATAATCCTTAGTTACGTGACATCACAGTCACTATATTTATTTTTTTAATATTTAATAGCTTCGCCTTGTCTAATCACCTTTTTGCCTTAGATCACTATTTCCAAGAGTGGAAACATTTTTAATTTTGTAACTAAAGTGAATATTTTCAGAGTTCAGAATTATAAGAAGAAATTCTGATATTATACCGTCTTATTAACCGATGTCTTTTATTAAGATTAATATTTATCAGGATATCAGGAAAACTTCTTATTTATTACTAATTTTCTTTAACTTTTTTTAATTATTAAATAAATAAAATAAAAACTGATTATTCTTTATACTATCTTCAACTAGGATAACAATATCGCACTTAAAAAAGAATATGTTGAGGACAAAGATCTGAGCAATACTCTTTAAATATTGACTTCATTTTACTATTTTACCTAGCTCAATGTGTGATTAGTGAAAATGTTGGGATTACTGAATATATAACAAGACTTCTGAAGATGGGAGAATATCCCGAAACGTCATACTGATGAAAAAAAAATTAAGTATTAATGGAAGAATTATTCAGCCCAAAATCAACCTTAAAAATATGTTGATACTATTGATTCTAGTCATAGCTTAACTGGGTTTTTAAGTAGAATGTGCCTCTATAAATTCGGTCCGTAATTTAAAAGAGACTTTTCCCAAATCTGATCCTGTACATCAGATACATGATTTGTATTTGTGTTTCCCATAGATTACATATTTCCCAAATCACTCCAAATATTTCAGTAAGTTACACCTGTCTGATCATAATATTTCCTTCCCATAAGTTAGATAACTGGTCCATGGCTTTATTAATGAGCTTTTGTAGGGATAACCATCTATTAACATCCGGGCAAAGAGCAAGGTTACCTAACTTTTATAGCCTGCCTTCCTTACCATTATAAAGGTCCCATTGCGTCAGCGCTGGAGTCAAGTAAAATAACTGCTAATCCATTACACTGGCCCCGTAGTTTCTAACATTTTTTATTTTTTTTGTAGCATTCAATGATTCAAATAATAATTTATTGTTTCACCTGATACAGCAGTAATTATCATTATCAGTACTTTTTACTTGCACTTACCTATATATGAAATATATAGTAAGGAAAGGTATTGCGATCGTGAAAATTTTCGAATTCCAGTTTTCGACGGAAATACACGTTTTAGGGTCTTCTGAGTCCAAATGACCAAGTCCCAAAAAAGATCTGTGCGAGTGTGTCCGCGTCTAGCCCAAAAACCATAAGTCTTACGAAACTGAAATTTCATATTTAAACAACTATACGCCCGAGATGTTTCAGCAACTTTTTCACTAAAATCGGCTGACCGAAAGTCCTACTTTATCCCATGTATTTAGGACCTTGTTACGATTTTCTCAAAAACGGCTCATAATAAGATTTTGATCAAACTCGCTATATCGATGTAAAATTCAATGGTCTTTAATATCATATAAGTTTAATTTTTTTTATGTAATGTTTTTGTTTTCGAACACAAGAAGAGTAATATAGATTTATAATATACCGTTGGATAGCTAAAGCTGATACACGGAATTGCAAAGGGTAATGGAGAGTGATGAAAATCCGATAAAACTAACTGTTTCTGGTTCCTGAAAAGAGAAATTCATGTTGACCGTGCTGCCTACTGGCGGCCAAGAAGCAGAGCGCCCCTAGTTATGATCATCTGGACATTGAGTTGGAGCTGATTACCCCGAACACTAACTGATTGTTGTAGATAAAAATATAAAAGATTATTCAATAAAACGAATGGTTCTATTGAAATTCAATTTAATTAATTCATACAATGCATTTCTATCTCTACATGTATTTGTACAATATGTGCAAAAATTCTTAAATTGATTTAAACTTAAATTGTTTACTATTAAAATCAAACAATAACCTGTTTGAGAATATAAATATCTATTTAATCGGGAACATATTTATCAATATAATTATCATTCATGCTAATAATAATCAATTTTTGTTTAAGAATCTGAAAAAAACTATTAAAATATTAATAATAGAATTTTTCATATCAATTAAAAATTATTCTTCCGTTTCTTTTGAACTTAAGAAGTAATTTGAGCTGAGGATAAAAAATGATGTTTCTCATGATCCTCGGAAGAACCAATTTCAGACTTTTTATCCATTTGTCTCCCGGACTGTACTCCCTGTCAGATATTCCTCTAATTCGGAAAGTACAAAACCCGAGGCGGATTTGATTTAGACATAGGGCTTTGAAAAAATGGCAGAAACAAATGGAGACATAAAAAGCAGACGCTATTAACCCCAGCTAATCGCCTAGCGGGCTGGGAACAGTTTTGTAATTCAGATAGCCCCTTACAGCCCTCGTCGTAAACACATCCCTACCAGGCCACAGTATATTCCACTGGAGTCGTAACTAGAGCGCGCTTGGGTTAGGCGTTTTTATAACCTTATTGAGACTAGAATTTCAGATTTTCGCTCAACCAATTTCTTCTTAAAGAGAAAAAACCTAGGTGCGACATTCACTTACATCCCCACTTTTTTTTAAAATAACATTGACTTTTAATGGGAACATTAATTAAAACAAATAAATACAACAATAGAATGAAAAGTAAAAGATCGAATGCGGGCCACCCAACACTTTCACTTACCTCGACTGTTAAAATCAATTTAAAAACTATTAATAATGATGGAGTTTTTGTTGACCTTTGAGAAATTAGATAGTTAAAATAGGCACATAATTAAAATAGCACGTGTTTTAATGTTTGTTACTATTTAATGACCGTACCCCAACCATCTTCCTCATCTAAAAACTATTAAATATACTTGAATTTGAAAAATATTCTTAGTTTTTTTCAATAAAAAGTGTATTCATTTATTATGAATCATTTTCGTTGGAAAAATATGATTTATTTTATTCACTATTTGTCACTTTATATTACCTTTTACTTTGTTTTCAGATAATATTTTTTCTAAAATCTTTTTCTTTTCATAAAAAAACAGTTTTTCTTTGTTATCCTTTAGTTGGTCCTTAAATTCGTCCAACTTGTATATTTAGTCGTCCTTCATCAATGTCTTTAAGATGATATGGTTAATCTTCTGGAATGTATAAAATGAAGACAATTTAAACTATCGGCATTTGAGTCCTGTCAAATTATTTTAATCAGAATAAAACCTACATGATATTAAAGCCCATTAAATTTTACATCGATATAGAGAGGTTAGGGAGAGCCGTTTTTGAGATAATCGTAAAAAGGTGCATGCCTGGTATAAAGTGGCTCTTCTGGTTAGTCGATTTTGATGAAAAAGTTGCTGTAACATCTCGGGCGTATAGTTATGTTAAATATGAAATTTCATTTTCGTAAAACTTTTCGGTTTTGCGCTAGACTAGGTTATTTGCTCTCAAGGGACCCTAAAACGTGTATATCCGTTGAAAAATGTAATTCGAAAATTTTCACGATCGCAATACTTTCCCTTATTATATATTTCGTATATTGGTAAGTGAAAATAAAATAACTAACTAATTTTGAACAAACAAAAAGTAATATATTTGGGAATTACAATGATAAGTACTTCAAAAATATAATTTAAAATTTATAATCAACAAGCTTCTGTTTGGGATAATAGGTGTTGGAAAAGGATATATTTGAACGTAGATAGGGAAGAAGCATGACGCATATTGGAATGAATGGAATTCCAGAACGCAGTGGATGATATGTTTTTTTGTGTGTGTTTTTAGTAGCAATTAAACTTCTGATACTATAAAATTGATAACATATAATCATATCTTGGAAAAGTCACATGCTTATTACCCTTATTTTGAAAATGATCTGGAGAAAAATGGCTTATGACACAAATACAGCGACAAGCATTGAGCCGATATATAAGTTTATATTATTACAGGCTGAAAATGGGTGTTAATTTTGCGAGATGTTGAGATTTTAAGTAAATTGTTCTTTACATCGACTGTATTAGTTTGTGAAGCTTTTGAACGACCAGTGAACTTATCATAAAGATCTGAGACTTTTCAGGAAGTGAGCGAAACTGCTGGAGTCACGAAATGACCTCACCATGTAACAGTACCAAAGCAAAAGCAGAGAGAATATTACTAATGTTAGGATGCCTTCTAAAGATGTGGTAATTTATTACTGCAGGGCATAGAGTAGAATTATAAATTTAAGAAAAGAAAAAGTATTAAATTAATTATTTGTCTATCCTTGGTAAAAGTTATATTGTATCAATTAAACTTCGTTCCTTCATCGTTGATATCCGTGTTATCCCCGCTGAAAAAAATCTGCATCGCGTCTTAAAATATATTAATTATTAATATACTGATAAATATTTATAACTCAAATCAATGGAATTTTTCAATATTTTATTTGTCAGTCTAATATTAACGGTATTAGGCATATTTCTAAAATTGTCTAGTTAACTATAACCCCATAAAGTACTTTACTTCATCTACAAAGGACCTACTAACAGATCAAGGTTTCGGTCCCTCATAACGTTGCAACTAACTGTCATGTAACCGGTCTTATTGAATGGCTGAAAGTAACAATGGCAGTTTTAGTAACTGATCGTTCTTTATCTTTTCGTTTCTCTCTTCTATTATGTTTCAACTATCTACTCATGACTTATATAAATCATAGTCTGCTAAAGGCCCAAAAATACTTATAATTTATGAACATTATTTACCTCTCATAGTACTGAAGAAAGGGACAATTAAAAAATTATATATATTTTTTTTTACGAAATTCGTTCGAGATAAAACAGTCATGCAAAAACCTATTATTTAAATTTGTTGACCTGAGGAACTAATCCCAAAAATTGTCCAGATCTTAGAGTTTTTCAATACACCTCGTACTGAAATAAATATAGATTTTAACAGAAAAATTAAATTTTTCAAAAACGTTATTAGAAAATAAAATGTATATCTATCTATAGAGACTAAAACAAAAAAGAAATAATTCAAAATGCCCCAATTTTGCCTTGACTCAGGCCCTCCGTTTAATCTCCGTGGGCAGTCATCAATAGCATCACGGAGCATTTTTTGAGGAAAGAGCTCAACTGCTCGGATCTGAGATTGTTTGAGGATTACCAAGTTAAGGTGTGTTCTGTGGCGTAATGTAGTGAGTTGAGATCAGAAGAGTTTCCTGACGATTTAATCCTGCTGGAAAACCCAATGACTTCCGTTAATCAGATAATATCAATGGCTTGTCAACAGGTTCCAAAATATCGCCCTAATAGTTTTGTGCGTTTTTTCACAAAACAAAGAGCTTCGAGGTGCCATCAAAGCAAACATCTCACCTAACCAGTACTGAGAAAATGTAATTATTTATTTCCACTCTTCTAATGACTTCCTGGGTTTCTTTAGAGCTGTGTGCGTATACACTATCATTTTGGTAAATAAATTTTCCTTCGATTGTAAAAATGTTCTTATTGATAAACAAAATCAAACAAAAGGACCATTGGTGTAGCGGAAAAGAAGCACTTTGCATCTATCCACTCTAATTTGTTTTAGAGAAATGGTTAGCCTTTGCTCTCCCATTCTTCATAATGCATCCACTATAAGGTCACTTTCTGTTATGCGAAACAGATCTGACAGATATTTCTATTTCTCGAGACATGATTTGTTGTTTTCGTATGGCACTTCTTTGATTCGAGCACCCACTGCTCCGATAGGATTTGCCGTTATCACAGCGCAGGGACGACCCGGTCGATGTCTGTCATATACAGATAGGGTCTCATTATATCCATTTATATTGCGGTACACGAATCGAACATTTCATTGTTGATCTTTCATTTTTTTTAACGAAATAAAAATACAAACTAATTGGGATGATTACCCTGGCATGTAAAGAAAATAATCTGATAGAGTTGAGGATTATTTGAATAATACAAAGTATGTTAACTAAGTTCAACTTTTGTAACAGTAATTTATGGCAGAACTAAATATTTTCAGCAATTTTTTTGGCTGTATTTTAATCATCGCATTTATGGATCATCGTGTATGTATTTTAGTCTTTATTTGAATAAAATTATTAATTTAGATTTCCGGATAAGGTGACTTCTTGTGTTAAGATATAATAAAAAAATTTGTCAAGATAAAATAAAGAAAGTATTATTTAAAAGCTTTCTTTTTTTTTTTTATGTCACCAATGTAAACCTACTTCCCATACATACGAAGCATTTAGTAGAAGAAGTATTTCATTAAACACTATATATTCTATTACACGTTTTGTATCTATAGTAAATAAACATGTTGTTTAGTCATATACATATGCGTTAGCTGTTGAGAGAAAAAAAAATCATTGTCAGTTTCAACCCATATCGGTTCGATGCAAAATAGGCTACAATCATTCCTCACCGTCAGAGTTCATCTACAAATGCAATGGAATCATGTCACGTAAATATCTCTCAGCCAGCTCCAATTTCAGCCTAATTTACGTTTTAGCAATAGCTACTGTCGTGTATGTTCCGTAAGGTTTATAATGACAATACAAATAATGAGTAGGTACATATATTATTCGAATGTTGGTTTGTAGCATGTCGGTCTGTAAAACTTTTGTTCCTTACCTACTTACCATAGAGATAAATTCGCATTCTTAACGTTTTTTATTTTAATTATTGTAGTTATTATAAGTGCACCTTTTTTGCTGAACGGTTAAAGCTGTGAGGCCATGTCATATTGGTTTTAGTAGGTATATATAATTATTCAGTTTCTGTTGTTTTTTTTTTGTTTTTTAAAAGATGGAAAAAATGAATTATAGTATTTTAGTCATTTGTTAAGTCTTTATTATAATTTTGATATGTGGACTCCAGGTCAATCTTCGATCGAAAAATTCATCATTTTCTAGGTATGAATGTGTATAATGTATGCAATTTCTTGTGCTGTGACAGTCTGAGGAATTTGGTTGTTGTTCATTATGAAATCCAAAAAGTTTATAAGTCCGTCTAAACTACCTTGTCGTTATTGATAGCTTGTCAAAGATAGAATGAGAGATTATAATTCATTACCTGAGAAAGTAAAAATGAAATATTTTCTGTTTGAACAATAAGCTGCTCCAACGCAATCTGTTTCTTTTCAGTTGACCTTCTAAGGCAGTATTACATTCGCGAAGTTCAGTTTCCTTTCTCTCCGCCTCCAAGCACTTCGAAACTGCTGTCCTATCTTATTCAACCTACTTTCGAAACTTTTTCTGGCGGGTTCAATAAAGTACATTTGAAACATTATATTGTTTTGAAATGCTTCTTATAATTCGATTCAAAGCAATGGGTAAAATACAATGGATAAAAACTGAAAAATCAACTTTAGTTTTTTTACTTACCTTACAATGATAAAATATGAAATTTGTAACAGAAATTATTTATTGTTATATTTTATTTTACATCATCCACCAACAGGCTTAGGCCCAATTACAGGTGGTAAATCATTCTAAAAAAGTAAAAATTTGTATTGTATTTATTTTTGGCTTTTACAGGCGGTCTGTAATAATTTTTAAAAATCTACTTTTACAAAGAAACATAATAATACAAAGTTTTTTCAACAACAATTTTTATTGAGTAAAATTACAATCTGTCCCAATTTGGACATCAATAGTAGTGCTGAAAGATATCATACGTACTACATTCATACAATATTTACACGGCATAAAATTACAATAAAATATATACAAAATAATGATATCAATAATCAATACAATAAAGTAAAGAATTCACTAATACCTATATACACATACACACACTCATACATACATCACATTGAGTGGAAATCTAGCCAGTGACTCACAGCTACAACTCCAAATATTTACAAAAGGTCGCGGGGCCACTGCCGTTTCAACCTTCTAGGTGGGTTGAATGGATGAGTGGAGCTGGATAGGGATTGAGCTAGAGGATTAGGATGATGAATTAGGTTCTGGTGGAATTTGGAAAATTTGGATGTAATTAGGTCTGATATAAATAGAACATTAAGGTCGTGGTGCAAGGTATAAGTTGGAGACATAATAAGGAGCATTTACTATTGTACGGAGGACTTTGGATTGAAAGGATTGAATGCGTTTGATGTTAGTACGTTTAGCTGTCCCCCACAGTTCAAGTCCGTAGGTCCAGATAGGCTTCAGTAAATAATACAAAGTAATAAAATATATAGTAATGATAATAACTAAAAGTAATAATAAGAATAAGAATATAAAGTATTAATACTAATACAAAGCAATAATAAGAATTAATATTTTAAAAATAAATAAATAAATGTTTAAGAAATCTGTACCTCTACAACCCATGGAAGGGTCTCGGGTTCAGGACTTCTACAGATTCGTACTGTTTCTAGGCCAACGGTCGCCAGGTTTTTTCTCTAATTTTGGGTTACCACTTTATAGAGGCGGGTGTGCCCCAGGAGGATCTCTATACCTCAGGGTTGCTCCACGGCTAAATAACAGAATAAATAATTTTGCCTCTGACTGGATTCGAACCTGGAACCCTGAGAACATTTAACCTAATTCTCTATCCACTAGGTTACGCCGCTCCCATTATACATAAGTAATATATTTATACAAAGTAATAATGATAACTTTAAAGTAACAATAACAGTAATAATACAAATAATAATAATAATTACAAAAGTAAAAGATCAGTGTTAATCGAAAGTTAATAATTTAATTTATATTACAAAAAAAAATTATTTATATATATATATATGTATAATAATATATATTATACTATGTTTTTGACCAGCTGCTTTTCTAAGGCAAAAAACTAGCTTACTTAATATATGTAATCTATATATAAACTATATTTAATGATACCAATGGATTTCCTTTCCAAAGGAATCGTGTTTACCAATCCAAGAGGTGGCATGCAGGGTAAGATTAAAGTAAACAAGATTCAATTAATACTTTATTATAATTATTAACTTACGCATATAAATTATATTAATACATTGCCTATCACTTTGATTGAGAATACTGAGGGACATTTTCACTAATACCTTTAAATATTTGTCGGCTGGCGAAGGTGGGATCAGTCTTAAGCTTCATCTTCCAGCTGCTCTACGACCCCCGGCGAACATCGCTTCCTCTTATAGGTGGATCCCGACTCTCCTCTTGCTATACTTCCATTCTCGAGGTTGGAATAAGACTCCCTTCCGAATCTTCTCTCTCATCCTCGTCACCTCGGGTGGGACTGATATGGGAAGTACCCCGGTTGGCGGTGCAGCCTTTGTAGAAACTATTTTTAAAAAATATTTCTAATTTATTTAAGGCTGCGTTGTAAACCTTTGTGATATTATTTTTATCTTTTGACCACCTTAATATTCTTGCCAGCCGCCGCTGTAGAAAACTACCAGGGGTCTCTGGTATCCCAGACTCATGGGGAAACCGGGGGCCTATTGGAGAATCCAAGGGGGACAAGTCCACGCCCTTTGTACTTTTGTCGACATAGGCTACTCAATACAATAATATCTAATCCTTACTCCCTCGAGTTAAGCTCGAGAGAAGTGGGTTGATTATGACGCTGTTCTTAAGCTTTCATTGGTTTTAATGATACAAATATTTAATAGATTAGCAATCATATATTTCTATGGAATTAAATTATTTATAGCCGTCAAAGAATGTTATAGTATCATCAAACACCTTTATTGACTGAATATATATGATTCAACAACTTACTTTAATATACAAATTGTTTTTGTTATATTTTTTTCCTTAAATTATTTACCGGATTCATATAGTTAACTCGCTCTCTCTAAATACGTAGTATTTTACTTTATAAGATGATTCCGGTAATATTTTACATGTTTCAGAGCAATGATTTTTTTTTTTGCAAGGGTGTTTTAATTTCAACTTAATTTAATTGTACCTGCTAGTGGAAGGAATTGGAGCTGTAAGAGATGAGTTGGAGCTGGAACAATGTCTCCGAGTTGGATGCGACTTAAGCAAACAGTCCCCTACAACACTGGGTGTTTAGATAGGCTTCTGTAGTTAAAACATTTAACGCTCTTGCACTATTAAGCTTTGACGCATTGCTACTAACTTCACTACCCATCCAAATAGACATTAAAATCCTAAATGCAACACGGATTGCTTAATTTTCTAGCTTAAGTAATTAATACTTAATTTTGTTGGAGTGTATTTGATTTTTTGAAATTAAAACTTTTTTTTGAGATTTGTAAACATAACACATTCCAAATAAATAAAAAAAAAAAAAAAACCTGTACCTCTACTACATATGAAGGTCTTGGGCTCAGTACATATAGAGATTCGTACTGTTTCCTGGCCAACCGTCATGCGATGGGTGATTAGGCCTTGGTCACGTTCAGCCACCAGGTTTTCCCCAATTTGGGTACCCTCTTTAACGAGGCTGGATGTGCCATATTAGGGTCTCCATACTCTAGGTCGTCCCCCGCCTAAATTAAATAATATTCTCTCATTGCCGGGGATTCGAACCCAGAACCCGGAGAATCGTTGATTAGCGCTCTATCTTCTCGACCACGCCGCTTTCACATTCTAAATACTTATCATATTAAGACTATGCTTACATACTTATAAGACTATACTTAAATACTTATAATATTAGACTTTATAACGTAACAGACATAATGATATATTTAAAACTCATATATACAGTGTTTTGTAATTGCACGGCACTCCTTTAGGCATGTGTTCACTAACCCAAAATAAACAAAAAAGTTCATATTAACTAATATCTCAAACTCATTTATTAAACAGTTATCAAAGGTTAAAGATTTATTATTAATAAAACTATTTATTTATTATTATTACAGCATTTAGAGTAACTGATCAAATGGGCCTCCGTTTTGTTGAATACAATATTCAGCACGACGAATCCATGCTTCTCTGGCTCTTCGTATAGCATCTGGTACTAGCAGTAGGAGATAGATGGGCAGCATCGAGTATTTCTTCAATGTTTGCAGTGCGTCGAAATCTTTACTGACCACCGTTTACTCGTATAGGTTTTCGCGTGCTATTATCTGAGGCGTCGCTCAGTGCCCTCAAACTTTTTACGATTTGGTATTCTTCGGTTAGGAATTTTTCACGATACTTTCGAACAGCAGCAGCACCGTCTCTACTTGCCATAAGTTAATAGCCTGCCTGTTTGTTCTGCGAAAGGGAATAACTTTATAGTGTCTCCCGTGATAATCATAAATTAAACTGTGTCACAGTATTCACTGTGTTTTAGTGTGTAAAACACAAAGAACTAGACAAATGATGATCAATACAGCGATGATACATTAAAACACACAGAACGATGAGCAACTACGTTCATTAATTTATCAGTGATTAAAACCTGTTATTTATTATTAAATTAGTATCATTTAATCACACAAAACATTCAACTAACTTCAAAACTAAGCATTCAACAAAACGAAGTCCCCTTTGAACAGTTACTCTAAATGTTGTAATTATTATAAATAAATTATTTTGAGACATATGTTAATATGAACTTTTTTGTTATTTTGTATTAGTAAACAAAGACCTAAAATAATGCTGTGCAATTACGAAACACCCTTTAATATGCAATAATTTAGTGAGTACGACCGTGTCCGCCGATCAGCACCGGTAAACCCTCAGGACCCTTCAGTATTGCGGGACCGTATAGTCTGCTCCGGATATTTCTAAGTAACGTCATGAATAAAAAGAATGCTTGCAAACAGTTTTTTATTTTATTTTATTTTATTTTTTTTGAGAAAGTATAATTAAATTGGGCTAAAAAATAAATTTTATGCTTCTTTTTTTTTTTCTGTTTTTTCCGTCTTTGGAAGAGTGTCCTTCAGTTGTTCCGTCCTTTCGTTATAATTATAAAAGTGTAAAAAACTTTATCGATCCAACAAATTCAACACCAATAACACCTGCAAACATACTTCCCTCTACTTACAGACTTCCCTCCTGATTTTCATCAATTCTGAAATCCATATCATAGAACATGACATCCCATTTATGTTTCGGTCGACTGCTAGTATGCATTTAAAGCCGTCGCAATGTTATCTCCTCAAAATGCTCCACCAACTTCGAGTTTTGTTGCCACCTAAATTGGTTCCGTTGATTCATACCACCTTCCTCAGTAATCTAATTCCGCTCTGTACTTTATTTTCAGAAACATTAAGGTATCGTTTCGCAACTTAAAAAAACAATAGAGATATGATACTTTTGTGTTTTATTAGTAGAACTGGCTAATACCGCGACAAATAAATAATATTTAAAGCACTGAAGTTTTTTTTTTTTTTTTGTTTTTTTTTAGTTAATTATTTAGTTATACACGTGTTATATATATATATATATATATATATATATATATATATATATGTATGTATGTATGTATTTATTTATTTTTTAGCTTAATTCTTTTCCCCTTTTACGATAACTGTAAAATGAAACAAGAACGAACTTATTGTTGCGAAGCAGATTATGTAAAATGACATGCTTCGTAGTAGCTAACATGTCCCAGTTTTATTTATGCAACTTAGCTTTCTAAAGGAAATAAAATGTTTACCATCCTTATATTTTATTTTATTTTACCTTCATGAGATGCTGTATTTATTCAAATAATGACAATATTAATCAAACGTATATTAAGGTAAACTGTTAATGTATTATATTACATTTTGTCGTATTTTTTAAAAATTAGATTATGATGTCACAAAACAATTGAATACAAAAATAACAGAATAATTCCATCCATGATAAAAACTATGAGATTAATTTAAAATTTGATAAAAAAAAAACTAGATGTTCTCTATCGTTCTAACCAAACATGCATGATCTTGACAAACTTTCCGTTAGACATGTTGCAAGAAGTAAGAGCAAGATGTAAGGCCTTCTTGCGTTACGAACTGAATTCCACAAAGCAGCTGGTAATAGCTCTGTGCAATAAAGCAACACAAAGAGAGTACGAACAGCAACCTTAACAATAGATAACTTTTCGAGGAGGTCTCTATCAAAAACCGTGGAAAATGGTGCACTATGACTTGGCAAAATTATTTTGAGCATATGAGTGGTCATGGACTTCCGTAGAAATCGCTTTTTTTTTGGTAATATAAATATCTGAAACACGAATGCTTTTGTGTCCTAAATTTTTTACCTTGGCTTATATCTTAATATATAATTAATATATCTCAATAAATTTGTCTTAATTTATTTTATTTTTTAATCAGGCACGCTTACAGGGAATTCTAATTTTTTGTTTACATTTTGAAAATAATAATACAAATCCACTATGTCTTAATAAATGTTTTGTGATTTTTTTTTTGATGTGCTCATCGTTGTGTATCAATTGATCTGTTTAAATTAGGTCCGAATTACATTACTTAAAAGTCCTGAAAAACATTCCTTTTTTTCACACTCACTAATAAATGGACATCCCATGCTTATAAATACAAAAAGATTTTTAATTTATCTTGATCCGACCGGACGGCCACAGCGCTGGCAAGACTATGTACGAACCCTCAGACTGGACTGAGAAACCATAACGACTAACTGACTCAGAAAGACTAGTGAGCCCCATCACTAGGTTCCCCACCCCCATTCGCTCCCATATACCGAAAAAATTTCGTATCCTCTGTCCCCTCTTAGTATGCATGTAATGCAGTAAAGTAGATCCCATATTCCTTCCTCTATTTCCGATTTCCAACCCCAACTCCCTTAAGGCTTAGAAAAAAGAAAAAGAAAAAAAATTATCTTGATTAGATCATAAGTTGTATAATTTTGACCACCAATCGTCATTTTCTCCCACTGTGTGTCGTGCCATTGAGTGGGTCAAATTTGGTCAGTTCGTGATAGAGAGACTGAGTATGAAAAATGTCTGAAAAAAAGACTTGACGTGTCATTTCTGATGAAAACATATTTTTCTCGAAATATCGCTTTCCACTTCTATGATTAATCAATTAAATTAATGCTGAATAAATAAATCAGAAGCTACTCACAAATAATTACCAATAAGGTGTGTAAAGACTTTAAGCTATATAAACAGAAATCACACTTGAAGTTAGAGATCCTGTTCGACATGACGTAAAGTCAAAAGACCTTAAAATATTAAAAAAAAATTATATATATATATATATATATATATATATATATATATATATATATATATATATTATATATATATTTTTAAATTACTTGAACCAAGATTTTTATTTTTATCAATTTTTCTATAATATATATAAATCAGAATCACATGATCTATAAAAAAACACAAAAAAAACAGACATTTTATCAAGGAATTTAAAAAAAAGAAAAACGATTTTGAATTTGATGGTGTATGGACCGATTCAAAGCACATAAGATGTTTCTCTTATTGATGTTTCTACAAAATATTATGACTTTATTTCTGAAATATTTTGTCTCTTTCAGTCAAGTATAACCCACTTTAAATTAAAATACAATGGAGATAATAAATAAATGTTGTTATGGAGGAAGTTAAACGATCTATAACGAGCTGCCATTAGCAGCCTGAATTCAAAAGTTCTTCTGACAACAACAGCTTTACTAAAGTAAATAGGCTCGTTCATCTTCTTCCGCCATTTGAAATATAAAAAAAAATGATGAAAAAAATTGAGTTTGCCTGATTTTTCACTCGCAATTCATCTACCAATATGTCCTCATTAATAATATCTTTAAACGGCATAAGAGAAAAAATATAAAAATAAACCTGTAATGTGAGAAAATAAAATGAAATAAGAGATGGACAAAATATATAGAATCAGCTAGTTTTTAACAGAAACACCCGATTTGCAAATACATTTATATTGATGTGGTTTAATAAAAAGGAAATATTGAGAAAGTGCTCTCGATAATTCTGGTGAAGCACATGTATGCTTACAGAAATCTCAGCATCTATAGCGCAAAAAAAAACAAAAAAAAAAACAATTAAATAAAAAACTAAATAACCGAAAAATAGAAAAACAGAGAAAAATTAATTTGATTTCTTTAAAAAACAGACATTTACGAATTTTTTTACTTTTATCTAATTGAACATATATGGTTTCTTTTTAAACGTTCGTTTTTAAAATTTATTTATTGACCCACATACAAGACTGAAAAGACAAGAAACTGCCCGGCGTTTTCTACTAGTTCAACACTTACTGGACAAACGCTCAAACCTTCCATTTAACTACAAAAGGCTCATCTACATGACCATGATAAGACCGTTAGGGACTTACGGAGTAGATAGTTGGGACTCCACTAAACTATCAAATTCTTCTCATCTCCAATCCTTACAATAAAATATCCTTCGAAAAATCCTCAATGCTCCTTATTTTGTCACGAATAAACTCATTCATAAAGACCTTAATGATCCCTATGTTGATGACCTTGCCCGAACCAGGTACCACTCTTTTCATGACAAACTTCATTCCCACTCTAATCAACTAGTTTCCATCTTACCATCCTCTACCATCTTTGATAATCCTCCGAGGCGTCTAAAAAGAAGATAAGAAGAAGCCCCGGGACCTTCTGGTTTAGTATATTCTTGGAGAGCTGTAAATGGGTAGTATCCCTACATGTTAATCATAGCAGTATCACATGTAATGAATGTATTTTATTATACATTTGTAAATATCAATAAATATATTTAATTTAATCAATTCGTTGTGAGTTAAGTTAGAAGGGGCTTAAATATATTCTGAAAGTGGCTGGAAATTGTTTTTAAATAATGAATACAAGTAGAATATATGCCAACTTTGAAAGTGTCATGAATTTTACTGAAAAGAAAGGGAAGTAGTGAAGAAACTACTAACAAAAAGTTTCACCTTTTGCCTTGATAAAAGGTAATTTATTAAAAATTGCCTATACCAAACAGTATATTATGTTTCTAAAGTCTGTATTGGTATGAAACCACTCAATTGTAAATTGTGATTAGAATAAATAAAGTTTTAAATTAGTGTTCACCTGTAGTTTGTTGATTTCGTTTTATATCACATATCATTCGTTTCAGCTTTTCTAAATTTTATCTTGGATGTATAATTCTTGACCATATTACCGAAATCGATATTGAACTTAACAGGGATAGGCCAGTAAAATAAGGCCGAATTTGACGATTTGTGGGAATTAATTCGGACAAAGCTGGAAATCGTTTTAATACCTTTTAATGGTCCTAAATACAAGTAATCTGAGTTTGCACCATTGCAGCTGGTGAGCTTAACTTTTGGCGGCCAAAAAACCTCGAAATTTTTGCACTTTTTCCAATTTTTCACCTATAACTCGAAAACGGCCACTCTTACAGAAAATATGTTTCTTTCCAAAATGAAAGAACGTTAAAATTCCTATTAGTAAGTGCCCTTAGTTATTGAATTTGGTTTAATGGTATGGCAACAATCCTTCGTTGAAAATAGGCAAATTTTACCAACTTTTTTGAAAAACCCCATTTAGTTGTTTTGAGACCTCTGTAACTTCTAAACCACTATCCAAATCATAAAATGTTATAGGATGAAAGTTGTAGAGCATCTAATTTAAATTGTAAAAGGCTCATTCAAATCTAAATTAGGTTGATACGATCATTCACAAAATAGGTTTTTCGATTTTTCTCTACACGCGTCGTAGCGCTCAGGTCTATGTACAAGACATGTTTAACCTTGAATCAAAACTTCCGCGTGATGAATATAGAAAATTCGTGAAATAAGGGTTCTTCACCATACGAAGGTCAGACAAATTCTGGTCCGGAATATGAACTAATATGACTATAGAACAGGCCCTTATGAAAAATAGTAAGAGCAGAGGTTGGATTTCTGGGTGCGGTATTACTGATTCTGTTCTTGCAAAATGGATAGAATCTATGCCTGCTATTATGGAAATTTTCCTCCTAGAATATTTCTGTTGCATAACCTTTACAGCACACAAGCGCCAGGCCGTTGAGAATAAACAGGGATGATACTGATGTAGCAAAATTTGTTTAATTCTTTGATGCTCATGACCGCTTTCCAAGTTGCGACTTTGTCATGTCAATTAGTACAGGTGTTGTGGGAGACAAGACAATAAACTACCACGAGGCATTGGAAAAAGGAAAGAAAAGTATTTCCAGGATCATTGGTAACAACTTCGGTGATGTCAAGTTTTCGCGCAAAAACCGTGTTGTACCTCCCAAATGTTTTACTTTACGAGTCACAATTCATAATGAGAATGTTCCAGTCAACTCAGAAACTATTTTAAAAAGAATTAAATTCCTCAAAAAATCAGATCAACAACTGAAGGAATTTTTTACATACGAATTGGCACCATACCCTTTGTCCATGTTTGATGAAATAGGAATGAGAAAATCTCGAAAATCAGTGTTTTATGATCTGTTCGTTCCTATAAAAAGTAATGAAATCAACATGGCTAAATCAGTATTTGTAATCGACGGAGGATTCCTTCTACATCGATTAGTCTGCCTATCATAGGAAAAATATTCTGCTATAGACCTCATACATAGACCTCCTGGTGATTTTGACAGGACGTAGTGATGAAAGTCCTTCATCAAACGTAATGATGATGAAACCTGGAAAGGAATATCAGAAAACAATTTTTATTCTCCAAAGCAGTTCTAATATAGCGATACTATAAAGCAGTACCTGCCATTTTTACACGCATTCAGTGGTTGTGATACCACATCTTCATTTTGTAGGCAAGGAAAACTGAAGTTTATTCATACAATGCAGAAGAATATCCATTAAGAATCTTATGCTTCGGTATTCTCTGATGAGCATGCTTCTAAAGAGGATGTTATTGCGGCAGGTAAACCGTTTTTTATGTCAGTCAATTCTTCGAAGACTGCAGAAACGACCTCCGCTTCCAGCTATTCTATAGCAACCTCTCCAAAGCCGGATTTGCCGTCGCATCATTGCCTCCGACCGATGGTGCCGTTGAGCATCATTTTCTTAGGACTTTTCACCAGATCCAGCACTGGTATGGTATAGACAAAACACCTACCTGGGGCTGAAAACTTAGCCAACAAGGCCTGATCCCTAAAACTACTACCAAAAATGCAGCCCCACCTGAAGTATTGATCACAATTTCATGTAAGTGTAACAAGGGCTGCATGGGTGGATGCAGCTGTCGTAAACATGGACTTGAATGTTCAACGATATGCTACAGGTGTAAGGGTCAATCGTGTCATCTCAGATCCAAGAATATTATGACAAAGATGAGGACATTGTAGAGGTGGGAGGAGAGATGGACGAGATGCCACCGCTTGTCGCTTTAGTGAAAAACTCATCTCAGGAAATTCACCATTCATCAAACCCTCAGAGAAGAAAAAGCGTTTAACGTAAAGAAAATATTTTACATTTAACCTTTCACTGAATTTAATATTAGGTAACTACCAAATATAATACAGTGCAAAACAGATTTTATTAATACAACCTATACTTCCTCCCTTCAATTTAAACTATACCGTACATTATATAAAGAATATTATAGATAAAAATAAATAATATTCTATAATATGTTGAATGCGATGTACCTAAGCACTACTTTCTATCCCACTTAAATATTTAATTGTAGTTTCCACTTGGCTAGTTATATGATTTAAGATACAAATACTGTTATTCCTTCTATTAGTAAAACTATAGCACTTCTAAATGTGTTTAAGAATTTTTTTAAAGAAATTGCAGATTACCTTCTATGAAGTAATAATAAAAACTTTGTATGCAAGATGGAACCAAACAAATCTTTTGGGTGAATGGGGGGAGGAAGAGGGACTTGTTGGAATAAGATGCAAATATCATTATTTCTAGTAAAAAAAAACGGCAACAAGCACTGCAGAATGTGTGCAATGAAACATGATAATGAATTACTTCCCACAAGCGCGCGTGTAGAGAAAAACCTATTTTGTGAATGATCGTATCAACCTAATTTAGATTTGAATGAGCCTTTTACAATTTAAATTAGATGCTCTACAACTTTCATCCTATAACATTTTATGATTTGGATAGTGGTTTAGAAGTTACAGAGGTCTCAAAACAACTAAATGGGGTTTTTCAAAAAAGTTGGTAAAATTTGCCTATTTTCAACGAAGGATTGTTGCCATACCATTAAACCAAATTCAATAACTAAGGGCACTTACTAATAGGAATTTTAACGTTCTTTCATTTTGGAAAGAAACATATTTTCTGTAAGAGTGGCCGTTTTCGAGTTATAGGTGAAAAATTGGAAAAAGTGCAAAAATTTCGAGGTTTTTTGGCCGCCAAAAGTTAAGCTCACCAGCTGCAATGGTGCAAACTCAGATTACTTGTATTTAGGACCATTAAAAGGTATTAAAACGATTTCCAGCTTTGTCCGAATTAATTCCCACAAATTTCCTTATTTTACTGGGCTAGGAATAAAGCCGCACCGGGTGGATATCCTTGACTCGATAACCCAAGCACCAACCCCTTTCCCTGAACAAGTTTAGCAATTCCCACTTAAAAGATAGGCATTAGAACCACAAAGTATCCTCCGGATCCCTCAAGATCCCTCTTAGAAGGGATGCTTAATTTCCGTTTACTTATATAAAAACATTAAAAAATTACGTTTCAAAGTGCATCTATTAAATCATTAATCAATCATCGTATCAGGTATTAATTTTTCCCAGTATTGAATATTTCACTCCTTCCTTTTAATTTGGTGTATTCATTTACTAAAAATCATTCGTTAAAAAAAAAAACTCTGCGACTCCATTATTTAAAAAATTGATCTCTTGGAAATATAAATTAATTAAAAATCTTTATTACTCGGAGTGCTTCTTATACAAACTGTTAACTGCAATTACCATCCATTGTACCTCGGTTTTATTAAATTTGTTTTTTGTTTTTTTATGTCATTAATTTTGTTTAGTGCTAAAGACAATCATGCAAGTAAAATTCTTAATGTAGCTTCCTATCGTCACAAATGTTTCTAGTTTCATTAAAAAAAAAAAAAAAAAAAAAAAAAATTACTAACACTTTTTTCGGTAAAAAACGTTTGGCAACTGTTTTCATGACACAACTTTAAAAAGAATATTAATGCAATACAAGCATGAATTCTATTTCATACCGTTTTTTTTTTTAGGGTGTCATTGAAAAAGTTTGTCATTTTCATGACCAGCTAGGAAGGGTTAAATATTATGTTTAATAAAAAAAGGTAAATAGTATGTTTTTTGTCATAATCTTAGTTGTTCTGATAATAATGGCCCAAACTGGAGGACCCTATATCTTATAGTACCGCAGTCTTCTCTCGGTTAAAAAAGACCTTCTAAATCATTGTAATTTATGTTTGTACCTGTGTTTTTATAGTTCAAAGAGAAAAGGAAGTGTCGTATATAGTAAGACCAATGATTTTTCTCTACAAATACAAAAGTATTCAAGTAACAACTGTAGAGCTTTAACTATTATCAAAGAATTATTAAATTTCCAAAAAAAGAATCGTTTTATTTTTTGGAAAACAGTTAACTAATTTTATAACAATTATAGCAATAAATTTCATTTTCATAATACCTTCATCCATGAAATATTTAGTTACTACTATACGTAAAGAAAAATATAAAACAATGATTTTTTTTTTTTTCAGGTTGTTTTCCAGATGTTCTATGAAAAATATCAGGATCATTCGAAAGCAATCCAAGGTAAAATTGTTAAACTGTTCGATACACTGTTTATAAACTATCAAAAACGTATTATTAATTTTTTTAAAATGTTATTTATTAACTTGTTGTGTCATAAAAATGTAGGTAAAGATAATAAAGTTAGCTTTGGTTAATTTTTAAATCACCACAAAGTAGCTTAAACATGGCAGTGAGAGCCGATGATAAAGAAAGCCTCTTGTTATACCTCTAAGCACGTGTTATGATATCAACAATCGTTGTATTTTGAAGATATATTATTGTTACTATATTGAGGTTACAATACTGTTATTAAAATGTTCAAATCAGATATTTACATGTCTTTAATTTTTTATTAATAACGTAATACTACTGACCAATAAGGCATCTCATTAATAATTTAAAAGTGTTATCTTAAAATATCTTTCCCTCCTGGCTTAATTTAGCTATAACGTTATGAAACTGACAGACTAAATTGTTATTGATATATAACAATTTATTGTTATAATTTATAACAAAACTTTCGACCTTAAGCAGAGAGAGTTGTTATGCTAGCCACTACTCCACAGGTGATCCTTTATGCATTAAAAAAGATGTTAAGGATTAATATGTCCAAGGTGACGTGTTCAAACCCGGCAGATTCAAACACCTTGTTGAATGCATTTAGTGGAGTAGTGGCTAGCATAACAGCATTCTATGCTTAAGGTCGCAAGTCTAAAACCAGCAGATCGTCCTATATTTGTGCTCCACAGATGACTTAAAAGATTTAATAAGTGGAACTCCTAAAATATCCCTGTCTTAAGTAAACCTGGGTAGGCAAAACTTAGAACTCCCGCTACACCGTCGGATTAAGCACAGTAACATAAAGTGACGTTAAATGGATAAACAACAACAAGATTTAATAAAAATGTTAAGTTCTTGGTAGCAAAACCTCATTAAATTAACTGTATAAAATGGGTACAAGAAATTATGAAATTGACTGAAAAAATTATGAATTTGATTAAAAAAATTATGAATGTGACTGAAAAAATTATGAATTTGACTGAAAAAATTATGAATTTGACTGAAAATATTTTGAATTTGATTGAAAAAATTATGAATTTGACTGAAAAAATTATGAATTTGGCTGAAAAAAGCTATATAAGTAATATGAGCTCTTGGTCGCCAAAAGCTGCTTCAATCAACCCTGATGACAGATGGGGGTTTATTAACGATTAACGCTGAAACGTCGACAAAGAATAAACTGAGTCTATTTATTCGAAGGTGTTCTATCTTCAATAACCACACCCCCCCTCCCCAACCAACATGTTTTACACTTATAATTACATGTTGAAGAACATAATTGAGAAGTGTATGCAAAGTCAACTGGTTAATAATTAGCGTAGGCTAAAGAATTGGCATTGTTTAGGGTGATCATATTTGCATCGTTGAAAAGAAATAAAAAGGTATAATCTAAAAGGAATTCTTACTATATTATTCATCGTAAGAGAACATTAAATCGTGTATTGTTTTTTGCTAAATTTTGAATGTTTTTTGCGATTCGTTTTATAATGAACTCCATTTAAGAATACCTTAAAAGTGCCCGTCTCTAAGTTGTACACTTCACACTTTTAAGTATGATGTAATCGAGTATCTCCTGCAAATTAAAAATTAACAATAATGAAATATATATATATATATATATATATATATATATATATATATATATATATATATATATATATATATATTACACGCTTTTTTTTATATTTATTCATCCAAAAGTATATTTCTCGTGTAATGATAAAAAGTGACTTATATATATCAACTTCCTCTGATCAATTACGGCAACATTCAGTTTGAGTTAATCATCATGTAGTTCATCTTTTCATTTAATCCAAGCCCTAATAATAATCCGAATTATTAAAATCTCCATTAGTAGATAAATAAATAGCACTTTTTGAGCTTAATTTAGAAGTTTATTTCCAAAAGGTACTATATCAATTTTTGAAAGTTCTACGCGAAAATGTTCTAGGAAACGCGAAAATCTCTCTTTATTATATTATTAAACCAACTTACGTATATCTGATTCTTCTCGAATTTTTTTATTTTTTTTTTTATTTTTTTTTTTTATTCGTATATATTACAATTTGTCATAATAGACAATAATAATAGTGCTACAGGATCTCATTCATACAATATTTACAATATAAATAAAAGGAAAGTCAAATTACATAAAATAAAATCAAAATAAATAAACGTATACAATAACAAATAAATGAAGTTAACAAATAAATAAACAAAACATGTCACATTCATACCTATGTACAATATTTACAATCAGCTCGGGAACCACAGACGGGGCTTGTCCCCCCACTTGTGGAAGGACAAGCAGAGTCTAAAGGGTCCCAGCGCCTCCCTCTCAGCCGCATCACTGGTGAGAGCCAGCGGAAGCTAAGTGAGGGCGCCATAGCCACAATCACACCGCACATGAGAGGAGAATCTGACCAGTGTCAGAACTCCAGAATAGATGTTTACAATATGTCTCGGGGCCACTGCCGTTTCAACCTTCTAGGAGGGTTGTATGGATGAGTGGAGCTGGATAGGGATTGTGCTAGAGGATTTGGATGATGAATGAGATTCTGGTGGAATTTGGAAAATTTAGATGGAATCAGGTCTGAAATAAATGGAACATTAAGGTCGTGGTGTAAGGTATAGTTGGAGACATAATAAGGAGCATTTACTATTGTTCGGAGGACTTTGGATTGAAAGGATTGAATGCGTTTGATGTTAGAACGTTTGGCTGTCCCCCATAGTTCAAGTCCGTAGGTCCACATTGGTTTCAGTATTGTCTTGTAAAGTAATAATTTGTTGTCAACTGTAAGCTTAGATTTTCTGTTTAGTAGTCTGTATAACTGTCCGAATCGTCTGTTGAGTTCTTTTCGTTTAAGTCTTGTATGTGGGTTCCAGGTCAATCTTTTGTCTAGTAGTAAGCCAAGATACCGGACTGTGTCTGAGGAAGGAAGCGGTATGGAATTGAAATGAACCATTGGACAGGATTTGCGTCGAAGGGTGAAGGTGACGTGGGTGCATTTGCTTTCATTAACCTTAATACGCCAAGCATTACACCAGTCCTCGATAAGACAAAGGTGTCTTTGCAGGATTAAGGATGCTATTTCAGGATCGGAATTGGATGATAGGATGGCGGTGTCATCTGCAAATGTTGCCAGAAAGGTGTCAGGATGAATAGGAATATCAGCAGTGTAAAGGATGTAGAGGAAGGGTCCCAAGACGCTGCCTTGAGGAACACCGGCCTCAATGGGATAAAAGTTAGAAAATTCTACACCACAGCGAACTCGGAAGGAGCGGTTTGAGAGATAGGATCGTAGAATGAGGTATAGAGACTGGGGTAAATGCGTTTTAAGCTTGAAGAGTAATCCGGTGTGCCATACCCGGTCAAAAGCTTGCGCCTTCTCGAATTAAAATCTAGAATTTTTTTCACTATATTATTAACATTATTTTAATGTTACGGAATAAAATGTTTTTGTATGATTTGAAACGAAATTAAATGTGTTTTTAGTACCTTTACAAAATAGTTGCATTTCTAAATTTTTTAAAGGACTTCATTAGATAAAAGGAAGTAGAAGATTCATATGAAACTAAATGGTGAGAATACAAATATGTCAAAAAAAAAAAATCAATTTCGTAAAAAATTTCCTTTAGTACCTTTTGGAAATCAATGTCTCAATTGTTTAACTACTAGTTCAGAAATTAGAAAATATTAGTAGCCTAGCTCCTCCAACTATATTTCTCCAAAAAAAGGAAAAACCTAGAGTCAGATAGTTTTCATCATAGAGACCATTTAGATAGAATGACAAAAGGTTCCTTAAAATAAATAAATAAAATTGGGCTTTATGTTTTTTGTTTTTTTATTTATTTAACGTCACTTTTATGCTACTATGGCTAATTGGACGATGCTACATTGGGAGTCCTAAATTTTGCCTATCCAGGTTTTATTAGGATAGGGGTCTTTAACGAGTACCTGACATCGCACAGGCTCAGCCTCCGAAGGACGGCATAACTAAGGATTTTTTACTCCCACTAAAAAATCCTAGGACCACCTGCGGGTTTAAACTAGTGACCTTTGGCATAGGAGGCTGTTATGCTAACTACCCAGCTACAAGTGATCCAAATTGAGCTTTAATTATTCTGGGGAAAAAAGTTACTAGTCTAAAACTAATCCATATTTATTCAATTTATAGTCACCTCTAAGTAGATTACTTTGTAAAGTGAAGTAAACAATCCATTTTTGACAGCTCTGAAGGATATGCTATTGGGACATAAGTTTGATATGAAAGGCCGTTTCTTTCTTGTAGCCACCGGTTTACCTTGATCAATAACGACCTCCATGCAGCCAACAGGATCTCATTGTTTTCTTACCGTTATTTTTAATAACAGAACCGAAATTAGAGTAGTCCCAGTTTCCGGTTATCTTAAAAAACATTTTTTTACATCAGATGCGAGTGGGCAAATGAGAAGTTTTTTTAAAAATATTTTTTATTGAGATTAGCAATTGTATATTGCAATACAACAAGTAAATATTCTGATTAATGATAAAAGTACACGAAAAAACATGAAGAGAAACTGCCCATTGGCAGCACTCTTTACTAGTAAATATAAACAAGAAGTTCTCGAGGCCATCTTATTTTCAGACGCCTCGGTGGATTATCAGGAATTAAAGAGGAAGCAAGGATTGAAACTAGTGGATCAGAGTAGGAGTGGAGTTTTGTCATGGAAGGAATGATACGTGTTCGGGCCAAATCAGCAACATATGGAACATTAAGGTCTTTATGGATGAGATTATTCGTGATAAAGGAAAGTTAAGGTTTTTTGGAAGGATTTTGGTTCGTAAGGATTGGACAGAGGTAAGATGGTTTATGGTTTGATGGTTTAGTAGAGCCCTAAAGCTTAACTCCGTAAGTTCAGATAGGCATTATTATTGTCATGTAGATGAGCCTTTGTTTTTTACATATATAAGTCAAAGTATATAAAACTCCTTACTAGTAGTATTAAATTATAATTACACTGTTATTACTATATTGTGAATATAATGATTGCAAGAAGATTTTTAAAAAACCTGTGTGACCACAACACACGACATTCACCTACTTTTATTGTTAAAATCAATTTAAGGAATTTTAAATACATTAAGAGATAAACATAATTTGTTAAAGATTTAATTTAATTGAATTTTAATAGAAACATTTGTTTTTATTAAATAATGTATTATATTTTTATCAACAAAAGCCAGTTAGTTTCATCGGTTTTTCATCATACTCCATCAACTTTTACAATTCCGTGTTTTACATATTTAATCTTTAGCTATCCAACGGTATATTATACATCTGTATTACTATTCTTGTGTTCAAAAACACAAAATTTGAATAAAAAAAATATTTTCCCCTTTAGTTGTTTATCAAATTTGCTTAACTTAGCAAATTTAGCTCTTATTTATCGATACTAACAAGATGAGGTGCTTTTTTGTTTTTTTATTCAACAAAATTGCACTTTTGAAGAATTTTTTTTTTTGTACTAGAGGAAGAATTTTTAAAGTATCGTCATTGGTTGTATGGAAGGTTAGAGCGTCTGTCTCCTAAGTGGTAAAGTAACCGAAAACGCTCAGTTTCTTCTCGTTGCAGTTTAGTGTGCGGATGCCATGTTAGCCGTTTGTCAAGTGGGAGTCCTAGGTAGCGGATTTGTTCAACTGGGACAAGCAGAATATTATTAAAGGAGACTGTAGGACAGGATGTCATAGGTTTACGACGAAAAATGAGAAGCAAACCAAGCAGGAGGGAAACTTTGTAAAGAGACCTAGGAGGGATTAAGTGACAGAACTCTAAACGTCGTTTCCGCTTCGTGTTTGAAATAACAATTGCGAATTACCCGAGTTGGCAGTTAGTAAAATGTCCCTCCTTGCGACGGATGAGTACATAACTGCTCCGTTTACCGCCTCAAAGGAGCTAGCCACTCTTATTGCTTCCTCCACTCTTTTCTTTTTAGTCCTCGCTCATTTTGAATACTTATCCATTTATAGGAGTCAAGAACTTCGTTTGTAGTCAAGTTCCTTCGTCATTATTGAAGCAATTTAGATATTTTACCCTGTTTATTTCCAGGCTAAAACCCTTTAGTTTGTTTCGTATCTTTTTTATTACCTATCTGACAATAATCATTGTACTGTGAGATGATAGTCAATACTATTAGTTTTTTACTTGTGTTTAAGTAAGTTGAAATAACTGTACTTTTATTTTTATTTTTTGTGCATTTTCTTTTATTTTAATCAAAAGCGTCTTAGGCAGAATCGCTCGAATATTGATCAAATATTTTCCTTGCGTCAAATATTAGAGAAACAGTTGGAATACAACAGTGTAGTCCATAAACTTTATATCGATTTTAAAAAGGCTTATGATTCTATAGACCGTCAGAAGCTGTATAACATCATGATTGAACAGGGAATACCTAAAAAATTAGTAAACATAGTAGAGATGTGTTTGTCGGAAACATTCCATAAAGTTAAAATCGGTCATATTTACTAAGGGAGATTTGAGGTGCGATCAGGCCTGAAACAGAGTGATTCCCATTCACCTGTTTTATTTAATAAAGCTGTAGAATATGTCATAGAAAAGGTGACGTGTACTTGGAAAAGTTTAAATATGGGTGATAAAATTCCGGTCTTGGGATACGCCGATGATTTAGTTCTGCTAGGTGATGAAATGGATACTATACAACTAAATACAAGTGCGTTAATAAAAACCGGTAAAGAAATAGGACTCGAAATAAATACCGATAAGGCGAAATGTATAATTAGTAAATTCTAACCTTTAGTCTTCTGTCTAAAAACCTAAAGGTTAGAATTTATAAAACTATTTTTCTTCCCACGATCCTTTACGGATGTGAAACGTGGCCGCTTACTTTGAAGGATGAACAGCGGCTTAAGGTTTTCCAAAATAAGGTAATGCGTAAAATATTTGGTCCGAAGAGAAATGAGGCCACTGGGGAATTTAGAAGGTTGCAAACGCGGAATTGCGGAGTTTATACCCTGTTAATATAATTGAGTTGATAGCATCGCGGAGACTCAGATGGGCGAGTAAAGTTGCAGGGCTTGGTGAGGAACGGATTCCGAGAAAATTGGTATACGCTGAACCGACTGGTTGGCGCCCGAAAGGTAGACCGAAGCGTCGATGGGAGGATTGCGTTAAGGGTGATCTTGGGGGCATGGGCTTCAACGATGATCATTGGACGAACCTGTGTTAGCGGAATTTGGTGGTATTGGCATCGAACCTTTGGGTTCGGTAAGCCTATTATTATTAATCAAAAGAGTTAATTATTGATTAATTATATTATCACCAAATGTATTCATTTCTGATTATTTTTTATTTATGTTAAATCTATTTTTTTTTTTTTTTTTGCTATTTTCTTGTTTTTTTGTATCTTGGCCAGAGCTAAATATTTTATTATGTTTAATTTCTTTGTCCCAGAATAAAGTTTTTTTTTTAATGTCATTCAGTATAACCTAAGTGCTAGTGCTATTTAATCGATAAATTGTTATTGTAAACTTCAAAACACTTTTATATTAATCTAAGTAGTTTGCCATAATTAGCAGAATACATACATTAATCTCCTAGTTGCCACTAAAACTGCATTGTGTCAATACTACATAGTTATTCAATATTCCTAACTAACTAAGATCTATAATTTAAGTAAAGATACTTAACTATATCATCAGAAAATCACGTTTAAAATAGTTTTCTCATAATTATTAAAAATAACTTCCTACTAAATAAATGTCGTTTTTCATTTATCAGTATATTTATCATTAAAACATTTTTTATCGCACGTAGTTTTTTTTTTTTTTTTTATTGGTTCAATAATCAAATAATACTTTGATTTCAAAAATGCACTAACTATAATTCATATCCATTATAGGGAATTTTACAGGAAGCTAAAAAATCTGATAAATTTATTATTAAACCAATGTTTTTGATTATACTTTCACTTACCTACGTATGAAATATACAGTAAGGGAAAGTATTGCGATCATGAAAGTTTATTAATTTTATTTGTCAAAGGAAATAGGGTCCTCCGAGTCCAAATAACCAACTCCCGCCAAAAGGTCTGTGTGTGTGGTAAGTCTAGCGCAAAAACGAAAATTCGTATGAGACTGAAACTTCATATTTGAGACAACTATACCCCCGAAATGTTACAGCCACATTTTCTTCAAAATCGGCTGTCTGAAAGTGCAACATTATACCATGAATCTTGCACCTTTTTAAGATTTTCTCAAAAATGGCTCTGACGATTTTGATTAAACTCGCTAATGGACTTTAATACAATGTAAGTTTCATTCTGATTGAAATAGTCTGGCAGGGCTTAAATGCCGATAGTTTAAATTTTCTTCCTTTGAAGTTCGTTTGATTTTGTTTACTTAATTAAATTGATGAATAGCGGTTAAATATACAGTTTGAACGAATTTGCTACCTCACTAGAAAATAAAAGAGGAACCATTGTTTTTTCTTTCGAATTTTTTTTTTTTTTTTTAAGACAAGAATAGTAATATAGATGTATAATATGCCGTATATATATAATATGTATAGCTAAAGATTTTAGAAAAAATATTATGTTATACAAAAAGTTGTAAAATGTAATGTATAGTAAAGAATAAGCTATACTCTTATCACTGATGGGATCACTTGTAGATGGGTGGTTAGTATAACAGCCTCCTATGCCAAAGGTCACGGGTTCAACGGCAGGTGGTCCTAGGATTTTTTAATGGGAGTAAAAAATCCTTAGTTATGCCGTCCTTTTCGGACGTCAAAAGGTGGTCCCGAGCCTGTGCGATGTTAGGTACTCGTTAAAGATCCCTATCATAATAAAACCTGGATAGGCAAAATTTAGGACTCCCACTGTAGCATCGTCCGATTAGCCATAGTAGCATAATCATATGTTTCCAAAAAAATAAAATACATTTTTTATTAAATTAACTTAATCTTGTTAAAATGTTTAACAGCCGAGGTAAGTGGAAGTCATGTGTTGCGCGCACCATATCTTTGCTTTTGCATTAAAATCCAGGATTGTTTATTACATTAATAATATTTATTTATTATTATATCTCTTGGGCCTACTGAGGACCACGGGGCTCGTATCCATTCTTCGGAAAGGTCTGCTTTCTCTTCGTCCAGTATTTCTTCATTTTTTGACTGTGAGCCAGCATTCTCTCCTCTATCCAGTAACATAGTTTTAACGTTATGGAAGAAAATGCTTTAACATGATATAGAAAAAAATGTAATGTTTATTTAGTATTTTTGAAAATAATTCTTTATTAATTACGTATTTAAGGGCTCAAGTTTTCTTTATATGAAACAAAAGAAGAATAGAAAAGAACACTAAACCATTAAAAGACAAATATGTAAAATTCGAAAAACAAAAAAAAAAAAAAAAAAAAAAAAGGTTTCCTATTGCACTACCTTAGAAATCAACTTGTGTATTGACGTGGAGGGCATATTAGTTTATTTTCAGTATTATTTGAAGCATTTTAAAAGAATGGTCTAATAATTGTTGTCTCTCGATCCGATTTGTACTTCTGTTTGGTGAAGGAAGAACTCATATTACTATAATAATTGTGAGTAGATTAAATGTTTGTTATTGATAATCTTTGATTGATATTAAACATGAATTCTGTGATTTTTTGTTATTATTGTTTATGTCTATAGTTCTAATCCTGGCGATTGGTTTGTATTTGCACTGTATAACAGGTGTCGAAACTACAAAATCCAACTACATTGAAAACAAGTGAATTAACCATTTCGTGTTAGAAGGATTTCCGGTTGAGGATTGCATCAGCGGAGCACAATAAACCTTTTTTTGTACATTTCCAGCACTATGGTGTAGAAGTAAACTGATGACTTTTAGAAGTTATCGGGCTGATGCGAAATTAATGCAGGTTTCCTCTATTGCAATATCTTAATTCCAATTGTGTAAACAAAGCTAATCCTAACATTGATCATTATTATACCAAAACAAACCTTATCTAATACCCTCTCTTTCACCATGAATTTGTTTAGTAAAATCGTTTTTTTCAGTGTGTTCAAAGGTCTTGAATCAAAAATGTCAAAGTGCGATTTTCGTCAAATTTATTTTTACGAATTTAAATTAGGGCGCAGCGCTGCGCAAACGGCTCGTGTTATATTAATGAAGTGTGGGGTCAGGGGGCTATTAATGAGTGCACGGTGCAGCGTTGGTTCCAGAAGTTTCGCAGAGGAGATTTCGACCTCGAAGACAAGGAAGGTCGGGGCCGTCATCTTGCTCTGGACAACGACCAGCTGAGGTCAAAAGTGGAAGAAGACCCAACCAAAACCACACGAGAAATGACGGCGGAACTCGGTGTGAACCAATCCACAGTTGTACGCCACTTGGAAGCAATTGGTAAGGTAAAAAAGTTGGCCAAGTGGGTGCCACACCAATTAAACGACCAACAAAAAAATTGCCGCTTTGAAATCTGCTCCATGCTTGTGACACGCAATAAAAATGATCCATTTCTCGATCGCATTATGACGTGCGATGAAAAATGGATCTTATACGACAACAGAAGGCGTTCTAGCCAATGGCTGGGCAAAGATGAACAACCAAAACCTTTCCCGAAGCCCAACCTGCACCCAAAAAAGGTTATGGTCACAGTTTGGTGGTATAATGCTGGTGTTATTCACTACAGCTTTCTCAATCGAGGTGAGACTATAACTGCTGACAAGTACTGTCAAGAAATTGACAGCATGAATCAAAAATTGCAACGTCTTTGCCCAGCATTGATGAATCGGAAGGGGCCGATCCTGCTCCACGATAACGCCAGACCACACGTTGCACAACCAACGCTTCGACGACTGCACGAGTTGGGCTACGAAGTTCTCCAACATCCGCCTTATTCACCTGACCTCTCTCCTACAGACTTCCACTTTTTCAGGCATCTGGACAACTTTTTGAGGGAGAAAAATTTTCAAAACCAGGACGACATTGAAAATTCTTTTCGTGATTTCATTGAGTCCAGGGATTCGGATTTTTTTTTCTGGTGGAATAAGAAAGCTTGTTGAACGTTGGCAAAAGTGCATTGATTCAGATGGAAATTATTTTGATTAAATGTATATGGTTAAAGTAAAGATATGGCGTATTTACAATACCTACTAAAAACCTGCATTAATTTTGCATCAACCCAATAATAGGTTTGAACAGCTTTGAACTCTGGCATGTCACAAAAGAATTATTTTACTTATTCGAATCTCAAAAAGATCTTATGACCTGGTTAAATCGATGCTTAAGAAAGCGAAGGCTCCGAGAAACTGAGCCTCTCACGAAGATTCTCTCACTTTTCCACAAATTCTCATGGCTTAAGGAAAGTCACGGTCTAAAAAAAATGACTTCGCATTCGAGATCAGTCTTTAAATTTTCCTTTTTCTCAGTTCCAAACGATTTATTAATTTTAAAATGCGTCGGATATTCCACTGCCATCTTGAAATAATTGATGAATTAAGAAACTAAACTTTTTTTTTCATAATTACTGGTGTTTACTTTTCCACTTAGGATTGAGAGTTGAACAAGTAATTATTTATAAGTCATCACTGTGCTATATACAAATCGATAATGTAATTCCGAAAGTGATACGTACAATGTCTATTAAACTTACTCGAATGAGAGAAGTTTAAGAAAACTTAATCATATAAAATTGATAAATCAAAACGCCCTCCTTTCTACACAGAAATTTTTAATTTTTATTAAATATGCAAAACATATATTTCAATAAAAAAATTACCGGAGGAAGGTTTAAAATAAATTGATTATGGTAAAATTTGCCATATATTTTCATTTAATTACGTTTAGCCTAAGTAGTGCAAATGATTTCAAACTGTTTGTCTAAAAATTAGATTTCGAAATCCTTTAAAAGGTTTTTTTGAATGAGAGTTTTAGGCCTCAAAAAGCAATAGACATAATATTTTATTAAAAATTGTAATCATTTCATTTTGATTTATAACCTTATTTATATCTCATCCAACGTATAATTTCTGAAACATTGTGTGTCGTAATATTTTCGCATCTTCATTGTTTGAATGAAGTTCCTTATAACTATTTATTTTGTATTTTATTGGAATAGGAAAAAAAATGGAGTTTCATATCGATCGGAAGTTTCCACTTAATCTTTTGTTATGAAATTTTAACTTGTCTCCTATTTATATTTACATGGGTAAATTCAAAAATAAAAATCTGTTAATCAAAAATGTTGTCTATCTATCTGCTATTCATTTATTAACTACGGTTTTTGGAAAGTTATGTTAATAACAATTAATACCAATAAAACACATTTTCCGGTTTATATTTCAGTCCAAGAATGTCTAAACCAGATTAACTGAATCAGACAGGAACATAATTTTGTATTAATTTTTATTATAATTGTAATCTGTTTGAGTAAATAAATTTATTTTTAGGTTCTTTTTTAAAAAACAATCCATTTTACACTTAACATTCCTTTTATTTTTTACTCTCTCCTACGTTTCGGCCTCTTGCCATTTTCCAGGATCAAAAAATATAAACCAAAAAATACATACCCTAGGCTGAAAGCTGGCTTGTCGGCTTGTTATTATGATTAAAGGATCCTTGAAAATGGCGAGAGGCCGAAACGTGAGAGAGAGAGAAAAATTAAAAGGATTGTTGAGTGTAAAAAGGATCGTTTTTTATTAAAAACAACCTGACAATAATTTCGTAATTTTACTCCTCACAATCATTTAATGTGTAATAAATGTTTACAATTAGCATTTAGATTTCGTTCTTTGATTTTGATCAACACCCCATGATAGATTAGAGAATTGTTAGTTTTGATTTTTAGTTCTTTTTCACGGGGAAAGGTTACATAAATACTGGCGGTTGACATTTCGAAGTGTGTGATATTTTATGGTGATGAAATAATTTATTCTACCTTTTAGATATGTCTAGTCGCATGTATTACACAATTTTTCCGTACAACTCTATTTAATTTTTGTTTCAACTTCAAGCGAACGATCGAGATGAAATCTGATTAATTTAACTAACTGTATAATAATGTAATATTATAACTTGATATTTGCTGGATGTAAACTTGATTTAATGGATTCATTATGCTAATTTAGAACATTATATAGAAACCGCAGGAGCTGCACAAGGCAACTTGTGTTATGTATGCCTAGCCAAACCACCGGTACAGATCTCTACTACATATTTCATCTTAGCATGTTACCATAATCATTAACATTCTAGCTCACAACGTTCCTAACAATATAAACAGAGCAGGGTTCATTTCAACACAGCATCACCATGTTTTAAAATAATTTAACATAAAAACCTTAATGACGATTCATTTTATCGGGTTGTTTCACATGAAATGTCCGTTTTTATAGTTTCTGAAATACATAAAGGATTTTGCAGGTAAAAAGAGACCTTTAAAGACAACCAGATAGAGGTTGTTTTCTTCCGAATGTTTACATATTTAAAGTAAACAGTTACTAATCCTCTACCTTTGCATTATAAACATTAGCTTCCCAATAAATTAAAATATCCCCACTTTATAGTATACCTCCAAATATGAACATGGAAACACGCGATTTTCGAGTAATATTTTTGTAGGTGTTTAAACTGGGCCATTCAGCTGCTGAGGCCGCTAGAAATATTTGCAAGGCGTTTGGGGAAGGGAGTGTTAATGAACGGACCACTCGCCGTTGGCTTGCTAAGTTTTCAGCTGAGGATACCGATTTGGAAAACTTGCTCCGAGGAAACCCCTACCAAACAATTAAAGGATTCTCTGCACAACTAAATGCAAGTGCATCTACCGTTTCCAGACATTTAAAGTGTATTGGGAAAGTAAAAAATCTCGATACATGGGTACCTCATGATCTCACTGAGCGGCAGCAATTGAAACGCCTTGAGACCTGCGTTTCTTAGCTTGCGAGGCAAAAAAACCGAGCCTTTCCTTAAAAGAATAATTACCTGCGATGAAAAATAGATATGACAATCAGCGTCGGTCAGGGCAGTGTTTGAACATCGACGAAACCCCGGGGCAAATGCCAACAACGAATTCGGATCCCAAAAAAATTATGGTTAGAGTATGGTGGTCCATGGTTGGGATAATTCATTATTCCTTTTTACCTAGAGGTGAAACCATTACCTCTACAACGTACTGCGATGGAATGACCAAATGCACACAAAATTATTTAAAAAACAACCTGGATTGGTAAATCGGAAGGGTCCTATACTCTTACACGACAACGCTTGACACCATGTTTCAAAACATACCGTGCAAAAATTGAAATAACTGGGCTACGAAGTTCTTCCGCCCCCACCATATTCTCCCGACTTGTCTCCAACAGATTACCGCCTGTTCAGGAATTTAGACAACTTCATCAAAGGAAAACTTTTTGAAAATGATGATCAAGTGAAAAGTGCGTTTTCAGATTTTGTTTCACTTCAAAGCTCAGAGTTTTTAAGTTCGGGGAGTTACGTTGGGAAAAATGTGTAGAAAAAGAAGGTAAATACTTCGAATAAAATTATCTTGTTTTCATATCGTATTTTTAATAAAAATCTAGACATATAGTATAAGTCTATATTACAGTTTTTTTGTTCATAAAAACACAAAAATAGCATTAAAAAAAAATATTTTTGTACCTTTCATCTTCAGTTGAATATCGTATTCATTCAAATTATATATTTATCTAAAAAGTTGATATAATTTTTTTTTTTTTTTTTTATATAGAATCTACAAAACTAAAGGTATTTTAGAAAAAGACAATTTAAATATCGACATTTAAGTCCTGTCAGACTATTTTAATCAAAATGAAACCTACATGATATTAAAGCCCAGCAAATTTTAAATCGATATAGCGAGTTTAATCAAAATCATTAGAGCCGTTTTTGAGACAATTGTAAAAAGATACAAAATGCATGGTATGAAGTTGCTCTTCTGGTAGGCTGATTTCGATGAAAAAGTTGCTGTAACATCTCGGGCGTATAGTTGTCTTAAACATGAAATTTCAGTTTCATAGCACTTTTTGTTTTTGCGCTGGAGCTACCACACACAGACCTTTTGGCGGGACTTCGTTATTTGGTTCCCTATTGAGCCCCTAAAACATGTATTTCCGTTGAAAACTGGAATTCGGAAATTTTCACAATCGAAATACTTTCCCTTACGATATATATATTTCATATATAGCTAAGTGAAAGTAGAAACAAGTTCGCCATTTTATCATAAATTAAACCTACACCACTTTTCAATCGATTTGGAAACATGATGAAATATCATCCAAATTGCGTATTTGTCATTGCTGTCAATCCACACAAATGGATGTCGTTAGATGAAATCTATCATTCCGAAAATTAATGATAATTAATTGTGCATTATTAATTCTGTAAATATTAATTTTTTCATTTAGATCTTTCCTATCGCATTTTCAATGATTCATACTAATAGAGCTTTAGTACTTTTGTGGTCAACACGAATTGCCCTTTACAGCGTTTTTTTTTTTTTTAAGTTTGTCTCCTGATAGACGCACAAAGGGTTTTCTTCATTAGGGCATGTGTATTGGATTTTACAATAATAGCAATACAACAATACTCAAGTATAATTATTCTTCTGCTTCTGCAGATTTCAAGAAATTGTCATTGTAATAATGGATATGATACGATTTCTTTATCCTATTTCTTCATTTACCGGAAGATGACAAAGAGGAGAAAGTCGTGAAGGGGAATAATCAATAGAGAAATGTCGATAGAGGCAAACAGAAATTGAAAAGACTAATCGGATTATGAACGAAATGGCTCTTTTGAGCGGCATAATGGCTTTTAGGACATCAAAGGGCTCAAAAATTCTTTGGGTAGGGTAGTAAAGCCTTAGAGAAATATTATTTAGACGGAAAGAAGGGTCTCTTTTTTTCTTTTTTTTTATTGACTTTTTCGATGAAAAAATTTAATTTTTCTCGACAGATATTTTGATCGAAGTTTTCAATAATAATAAGTTTAATCTGCTTAATGTAATAAAGTAAATTGAATTGAATATAACTATTAAAAAACGGTGTATGTTCTGTACAAATTAAAGTTTTATATATTTGCTGAAAGTCATTTTACGGAAGTTTCCATCTGTTCTTTTTATATATAAACTTAGGTTTGGCATCGCTGAGGACTGACCAATGTGTAATAAATGACAAAGTGATATTTTAAGCGTGCGGAGACGCATAACTCATGTGCACCTACGCTTCTGGTTCTGTTAAACATCTCTATGAAAGGGTTTAACATCACCCAATACCTTTTCCAGCAACAACTGGGATTTATGCAGTCAGCTTTTACAATAATATTATTTAATTTATTTCAATTATTTTGAATATCACTTTAATATTTAATGATAATAAATATTTTTCAAAATACTAATACTTTTAAAACTATAATTTACTTTACACTTACCTCGGTGATGGCTGAGACTATTTCAGAGAATCAAGAGAAAGCTAAATATTAAATAGAGAAATGTTTGCAATAAATAATATAAAAAAAGGTTATAAGGAATAACGAAAATGAATAACATTGGTAGATAGTGGTCAATTTATTTCTAATCGCCCAATATTAATTAATTTTGCAAACCCTACATTTTTGGTTTTCATGATTTTTTTTCTCTATTCTTGAATTCTGGGAAAAGTATTTTCCTGGCTAACATTTTTAGTTTTGCAGCCACTTAAAGTCGCAGGTATAAAGTAAAAATAAAAACTAACAATAGGATAAGAATGCAGTTGAAATTTTTTCTCCTCACAATTAATTACCTAAACAGTGTAGAAAGTAGATACAATTTTTTTCGAAAATTAATAAAAACGAAATTTTTATAGAGTTAAAAGTTTATTAACAATAGCAGACTCACCTTGGATTTTTTTTCATATATGGCTTAGTCTTTTATTTTTTAATGATTATTCAACCATGGCTAACATTCATTATTCGCGATATGTAAAGGAAAATATCTGAAAAGGGACTGAGTGGAAAAATATTAAATCACAAGTACCAGGCAGAAAAATGTTTTACCCACGGTTTTAAATTCAATAGGGAGCGGCATGGTCTAGTGGATAGAGGAGTGTACAGTATTTATACGAGTATACTGTTCTCCGGGTCTTGGGTTCGAATCCCGGCTGTGGCAGAATATTATTTATTATTTTAATTCAGCCGTGGAGCGACCCTAGGGTATGGAGACCCTCCTGCGGCAGATCCAGGCTCTCTAAAGTGGGTACCTAAACTGGGTAAAAAACCTGGCGGCTGAGTGAGGCCGTTGGCCTAGAAACATTAGGAATCTTTATATATATTTAGCCCAAGACCCTTCATGGTTTATAGGTACAGTTTTTTGTTTCTTTTCTTTTTCTAAATTCAAAAAGAATACAGAACTACTTAAATTTCTTAAAACCGAATTTTTTAAGCGGCTTTGTCTGGACGATTTCTCATGGATTGGCCCATAGGCAATTTTTTAAGTATTTTTCTAAAGGATGAGAATACATTCTTATACATATTTTATTTTCTGCTCTTGCATATCTCATTTAATTTTATGCCTTATAGTTTATCATATTTCATCATAGACCTGAACGTTATTCTATAATTATAAATAATTTAATTTAATTCCTTCAGATACTTTTCTTCCTTTTTTCACGGGAATTCATTTCGTTTGTTGATTTTACTCTATTCAAATCCTATTTGCTTTGTAAGTTAATAGGTAGTAATAATGGAGGTGGTTAAGCATTGACAAACAAAATGTTATCGCTCAATTGTAGCCCCGATAGAAGGAGCTGCATTATCCAATGTGTTACCCTAATTAGAGACCTGGCAATTGGCTAGGATTACTGTAATGGGTCATATCCTGCCTCGAGGGCCATTGTGTGAAAATTGTACTCATCTCCATCTCTTCACCTCCAACCACTTATTTTTATTTTTTATTCAAGCTTCATCCAGTTACTAATAAAGTGTTATGTTGAATCGATTAACGATGCATCAGGAAAGACAGTTGAATGACCCATTATAAGATTTTTATGGGAGTACAAGGATGAATTTAATGTTTACTTTATTGTTTCACTGATGCAATAATAATAGTAATTCTTTATTTATTCTGGGACGAGTCCCTTCAGAATAATATTATAGGAAATAAACAATGATCTTAAGACTGAAGTCTTAGAGTAAAATAATTGAAAACAACAGAATTAAACTAATGAAATGAACAAACAAAAAAACTCAAAAGATAACTTCTTATAAAAATGTACAAACAAGAAAAAAACAAAACGTTGTTGAAATGAGAACAGAGAATAATATATAATAAAAAAATATAATAACATTATAAAAAATTAAAAAGATACAGTTAAAAAAAAAAAAAGAAGGAAATTACAATGCTTTTGAATGTTTGTAAAAAAATATATTATTTAATCTTCCATCTTTTAAAAGATAATCTTTTCAAATAATATTTGCTGCTGAACGTCCCATGAAAATGAAAATTTTATACATTTATTTGTTGATTTTCCTTGAAATTTGCATTTAATTGAGTTTATTTGAGAATAGAATTGGCAGGAAATGGAATTTAACTGTTGAAAGAGTTTGGAAGTCCCGGATGTTGGAAGGAATGGAGTTCCAAAGGGATGCGGATCGGATTCGTACGTATGAAGATGTACGTACAAGAAGATCAATCGCCATATTTATTCATATATTCGGACACAGTTAAAACTAGTTAATAATTGGAGATTTATCCTGCAAATAGACGATGACAACATTCACTGAATCAGATGAAGAAAAAGTCAATGGCAAATGAAGGAACTGAATGTTCTTATCAAACTAAAAGGTGTGCGAGTGTTGTACAAACGCATTGCTTTGTTATTTTAGCGTAAACAGGTCCGGCCACTTCATAAAGAAACATACCTATAGAAAAAGTTACCTTACCGACTAGATACTATAATTACTCAATGCGATGAGAAAATGATTGATTATACAAAAGCACCGTTATTTTTTTGTTTTGTTTCTTTTATTATTTTTTTTATTTTTTTGCCATTGTACCATCTATAATACCCAAACTTAATGAAGTACGTATAATGATATTTGAATCTAAGATAAATTGTCTCATTGTTCTTCTGATAGCCTACACATTATTTCAGTGATTTATTTTTATTATGTATCATCATTTTTCCTGCCTTTATTTAATGACTATTCACCGAAGTTTGTGCACGAATATATATGATTTATATATTAATCGTGTATTATCCCGTTGTATACTGGAAGCAGTATACTGACTTAGATTATTAAAAACAGTTTTATCCTTTTCTGTTAGATTTTTCACTTTATAAGAGAGTAACGAATCTGCAACTCAACATTAATGTTGTAGGTCTAAGTTTAGGGTTTAAATTGTTTTATAATTGGTGACCAGCTTCAGATTACAAAAACCTATTAGTAAAATAGGTGAGACCTGGATACCTTCTACTTGATGCCTAACTTATTTTTATAACGGTTTCTTATAGCACCGGCTATTTATAAATGCATAGTCAGGTTTCTTCGGCTTTTTTTATCACGTCACACTGGTATTCTTTTACGTCGAATATTTTAACACATACCTTAATTTATTTTTAATGCGGAAAACTTTTAAGTTATGCAAGCGCGAAAAGCATTCTTTGCAATCGCATTGTTAATACGACTAAATAAAATTTAGTGATTAAAAACTTACATATTTAAAGTGACAACTTTCGATGCCTGTTCCACACATACTGAATATATTTGCGTTTTCATTTGAAGACGAGGTGATCGAAGTCACTGACAACAATTAAATTTATACCACATGTGTCTATGTAAATAAAATAAATTTACAAAGATATGTGTGTAATATATACCATACCTTTTCCCAAATCTATTTTCACCTATATCAAATTCTTCTAAATCAGTTGATATAACATATACTACATAAAAATAAATAAGCCCATTTACCGTCATCCAATTTCCATAATCAATGTATTACTTATAAATTATTTTTAGAAAATATAATTTGTTCTGTAAATTCAATAATAGCCTTACTTCATCGCAAACTAAACATTATTAGTTTTCTAGTCTACAAATATATACCACTAACAAAACCTATGCAATACATAATGGTTTATTATTTTCAATACTGAACCTTTATAATCAAACAAACAAATAACAAAAATTATCCCCCCCCCCCTCAAAATTGAAGGCTTACGTTTCAAAATACGTATAACCCGAAGAACGAATAAAAAAAATCCGTTTGTCCGCCGTTTCTTTTCTTTCTCTTATAATTTCTCCGAAACTACTGGACCATTTTTTTTTAAATTCGCCACAAAAATATTAGGGCATGAAACGATGATCTTAATACCTAGACCTTAATATCAGCTGGTTATTTTTAAAAATGGCGGCCGATTAAAAGTGATTTAATTCAATAACTCAGTTATTTTTGAAGATAGAGAAAACATCTACTGGTGTTTTCACCCCCAAAAAATAAAACGCGAATAATTATAAAAAAGTGAAAAAGAAAACAAAAATTGAAATTTTACCTATAAAAGCCCATAACTTCCAAAATCCATAAAATGGCGGCCGATTAAAAGTGGTTTAATTCCATAACTCAGTAATTTTTGAAGATAGAGAAAAGTATGTATAGAGTTTTAGAATCAGTAAAGCGTGAAAAAAAAAGAGACAAAATTTTAATCTATTTATTATAGTCAAAAATTATAATAGATGTGATTCTATCAATACTCGGTTATTATTGAAGATAGAGAAAAATCTAAAAGATAAACAGTTATACTCTAATATAGTTATTTGGTAATAATAAACCCTTGTGTAATAATTGTCTGCGTTTTTTCTATTCCAAATACTTTTAAGGTGAGGTTAGGTAGGTCTCACCTTCAACCTTGAGAAGTAGCCTTCACTTTGACTTTATATGGCAACATTTTTCTGACAATAAAGGGTTAGTACAAACCAAGTGATTTAATCTAGTAATTAAACAGATAGTTGACCAAAAAATTAAAAAATATACAAATAGACGTAATACTTTAACAGAGATTCAGTATAATAGGGGTACTCACTACGTTTGCTATAGCATGCTATTTGTGTTATTTTGCTAAACCCGTCGAGTTTCTACAGTTATTTCCTGTAGAAAATTGATGGGTTTAGCACAATAGCACAAATAGCATGCTATAGCAAACGTAGTGAGTACCCCTAATATAATACATATTCAGCTTCCATACAAATTTGAAAATATAAAATATTGCGAGTTTCTAAGTCTGTGTACGCTCATACTTTTCTTCACCCTTATTTATTGGAGTTATTAATGCAAACATTATTAAGTACCTGAAATACCCACCCAAACCTGATTTGAGCAGCACTGACCATGCCTCGTTACCTCAACGACCTAACTTAGTTTCACACACCTTAGCATTGATTAAATTTAATACTAAACTGGATTATCTAATATGTTTAATTTATTTAAGATGGAATCATTTTAAATATTCACAAAACTTTAAGTACTGTAATATAGAATGTCAGCACAGACGATAAAATCAGTATTAATAAGATAAAACATGTGGTTTTCGTAACACACGACTTTCACTTACCTCCCTAACCATCTTTGAAAATTCATATACAACAAAGGACTATGTTCTCATGAACGAAATTGTTAGAGCAAGTAGCTCTGTTTTCCGTTATAGGCTTTTAACTCGCTAAAAGTCTCATTTTTTTTTAATTTTCGAGATTTTTTTTAACCACTTTCTTCACTTTTAAGGTAATAAGTTGTAAGGACAAAATATATATAGTCCTGTCTTTATCTATTTGTTAGTTTTTGTTTTGACTCGATATCTGCAAAATTACTAGAATTAGAGGGATTTTCCCAACCCGTTTTCAGTCCCGAAGCTACGTTTGTCGAGTAAGTGTTGTAGTAATTTGTATCTAAGGGCAGTTTATTGTTGTTTAAGTCTCTTATGAGGATTCCATTTTTATCCAGATGGAGTCCAGAGTACAGTGGGGCAAGAAGTCATCGGTTTGCGATGAAGGGTAAAGGTAATTTGGTGGGATTTTTTAGGATTTATTTTAATCCTCCAGTTCTAACAACATTCCTCAATGGCTGTGATGTGGGACTGAAGAGTTTGGGATGCAGTGGTTGGATCATTATGGACGCATAACACACAAGTGTCATCTGCGTAAGTTGAGGACAGTGCTTACGGTTTTTTAATCATGAAAAAAAGAGAATAACTGGTAAAAAAATTATTAAAATCAAAATTGTTTAGCCGCAAAATTAAATTAATATTGGGCGATTTCAAAGGGATTGACCCATATTCAAGCCCATTAAGTTTTACATCGATATAGCGGGTTTAATCAGAAACGGTACAGACGTTTTTGAGAATATCTTAAAAATGTGCAAAATGCATAATACCTGTTCAAGCCCAATTAGCAATTGATTATAATTTTATTTATTTTTATCGAGATACCAGCTGTTCTTTTGTGCGTGGTTTTTTTTATGGTTAAAAAAACATATGTTACATGGTGTCAGTGTGAACATTGTTGTGAGTTTTTTTCAAACCAGAAAAACACTATCCCACCTCTTTTTTTGTGAAATAATCTTGTTATCAAGAAATTGATATTATTTCTGTGAAGCCGAAGTGAAGGAAGCACCAGGTGGTAAGTTTTCACCTTTTTACTCCATTCTTATTTTAACCACCCAACAGTCTTACGGGGAAAGGTTTGTTTTTCAATTTAGAAAAGCCCCTTGCCCCAGCAATACCTTATAATTATGGCACTTCCAATCACCCGATTTTATTTAAATAGTTGCTGTTACATTTCCAACGGATAGTTGTCTTAAATATGAAATTTCAGTTTCGTATAACTTTTTGTCAAAGTGCTTGACTTAATATTACACACCACACACACACACACAATCTTTATCGTAAAACTTGATTCTTGGACACATGGGACCTAAAACGTGTATTTCCGTTGAAAACTCGAACTTGAAATTTTCACGGTCACAATACTTTCCCCTCAGGGTTCATAGTCATTCTAGGAACCCGCTTATCGCTTCAGCAGCCTAAAAACGTGCAATATAAACGCGCCGTTATATGTCTCTTATATAGGTAAGGAGAGCGGAGTGGGCTAGTTGGTAGAGCACTAGTCTACTGTTACCCGGGTCCCTGGTTCGAACCCCAGGTTGTGTTTGAATTATTTTTTCTGTCATTTCAGCTGTGATATGGGCACACCCCTGTAAATTGGGAGGGAGATACTTGGCGGCGTGATCTAGACCAAATTTGTATTTTTATTTATTTAATTTTTTTTATAGTTTAGCGAAAGTAAAAATGAATTTATTTAAACATAACAGAACATTTGGCATTTATTATAACTGCAGGGTATATAAAATATGGCACACAATCATAGTGAAGATGGCTTTTCAATCCTCTGTACCATGTATAAAAAATGTGATTTATTTTATTATATAAATACACATCAGAACTGAATTTTATATTAATGTTTATAAAATCTCTTCTAATCATTTCGTTTGCTGACTCCATTAGGGAAAATAAATCCCTCTTTCCTTCTCTGGCCCCCATTATAACGATTTTTCCTGCTTCAATGGTTTCCAAGATTATTAAATTCTTCAGAGTCCTGTAAATGTAAAACTCTCTTGATAAATAAACTCAACTCAATTTATTATTACCAGTTCAAATTAAAATATTTGATATGAACATTGTTGATTTTACCTAGTTACAATTTTTCAAATTGAAACTTTTTTTTTTTTGGAATACTGTACTCTGCACTTTTGTACTTTAAGTACTGGAGTACATTTTTATATGAGGTAACCAGAGTAGAGTATATTACCTACACATATTAAATACGGGTTTTGTCCATTTTAAGGTTTATTAATAATTTAGACCATCTTTTTTTTTTTTTTTTATAGATTTTTGTGTTTGTTTACATCCCTTACTAATAACCATAGATTATTTACTCCCTCGAAAAATTCTAATGCCATCTACCGGGTTTGAACTGCACTTTTCACCAAACAATTTTAAACCTTTTTCAAAACTTTATTAGTAATTGGTATAAGTAAAATGGTCAAATTTAGGTGTGATACAATTTTAATACCAAATAAATTATTTTTCATTATTTTAGGGGAACAACTTACCATGTGTTAATTGAAAGATTTTTTTAGCACATTGTAATATGCTATATATATATATATATATATATATATATATATATATTTTATTTTTTATTTTTTTGCAACAACATTAATCTTTATTTGTATAGAATACATCTGCACAGTTTTAAAACATTGGTTGGAAATCCATTACAACTTATTTTACTACTTATTTGCTAAAATTTATTTTGTAGATCAATTGTTTTTATTGTTGGTAAAAAAAACAAATAAGAAAATCATACAAAAAATGAAATAAACTGATAGAAATTAAAATTAAAATAAATAATTTAACAAAATTATAGTTATTAAAATCATATGATAGGATTTAGTAATTTAGAATTTTATAACAGTATATGTTTAGTTATCTTATGTCTGTATTTATGGGTTGATAGTTTAGTGTAATTACCAATTTGTTTTAAAAAGTTATCGTCAGTCAGTTAGCATTTTGAGAAAAATGATTGTGTTTGTTGGTGTATAAATTCTTGTATTGTAGGGATGTCCAGATCTTTGTGCATGGTAGTTATTTTCGTTTATGGTGGATAATTATTAATTATTCTTAGGCATCTATTTTGTAGTACTTGCAATTTGTTAATGTGTGTTTTGCTTGCAAGACTCCAGGATGCACTTATAGATGAGTTAAAAATAATCAATTTTATGTGTTATCATAAATACTTTAAACTGTTGCAAGAATATATATTGCATTTAACTGTTTAAAGAAAAAAAAATACTTTTGCTAATACTGGTCATAAAAACCTGCATCATGGATTGTGTAACTGGAATAGTGAGATTTATGCAACTGATTTTGCATTTCCTAATGATACAGAATAATTGATAGCCAAGTAACGGTTTTCAAATGTCAGCCTCCTACAGAACCAGAACTGACGTAACCTTTGAAATCTGATAAGTCCCTTACTTTCGTAGCACCATTAAATAGCACAAATCCAAGTAATTCTATCCAATTTATTGGGTTTAATTATATAATGTTGAAGAGGTATATTAATAAAATTATGAATGTTTTACTTTACTTCCTTATCTTAATTTGGTTGAGAAATCCATATTTTGGTTTAAAAATATGTACTGAGAGTATTTAATTTTTAAAAATTGTCTATCAGAACTACTGATAAAAATCTTAATTAAAGAACTTTTGTCTTGTTGTCTTAAGTATAAAAATTTACGGATAAGGACTAAAAAAAGGAAGCAGAATATAGTGGAAGTAAATGTATCTATTTAAGGTAAATTATCCATAAACAAGGCTATTGTATCCCATTTCAAAACCCTAAAAAAAAACCATAGGGTTTATATCTACTCTATCTCGATCGGTGTGAAATGTCTTCAGTAGCCCAAGGTAGCTCTCAAAAATAAAATAATAAAAACTGGTTGTTACTACTTTTAAAAGAAGAAACAAAAGTAGTTTGAGCGATTAATTCCTGCCCAACCCCCGTAGGTTCTGCATCTTACTAAGTTTTTTATTCAAATGCATTATTCAAAGAATAAACTTGGATTGATTCAAAAACTACTAGAAAAAAATCATACTTTTATTGTTTGTTTTTGTACATTTCCTCTATTGATGGTTCATTAAGTAAACTCAACTAATTATATTAATTAACATAATTCGAGTTGAAAAAATTCGTCAAAAACTTACAAAAAAAAACAAAAAAACTAAATCACTTACTGATAGGCGTTACAGTTTAGAATAAGAATTTTCTCCATTATTTTGGTCTATAAATGTCATCTAGAAACTAAATATCACTCTTAAATTGTTGCTTTTAATTTGAACTATGACTTAGGGATAAATTTTAGGCGATAAATGACATAATCTACCACTATGATACCAAAGACACCCCATCATGTTATTCAATCCAATTAAAGGAAATAGCTTTGAAGAAAACAAGATTTGAATTTACTTCCATTCGATCTCGAGTACTTAGGTTAACATCTACGTAAGATAGCTGTTAAGAGCCAGGTTTTGCTAATCCTCGATCCGCTGCGATCCTTCTGAAAAAACACTGCTCTTCTCGACTTCCTGCACCGCCCTCTGCGATGACATTTAGCGACATGCTAATGACTCTCGCAGGAGGAAATAAAACGAATGCTGTCCTTGCTCCCGCCTCGGTCGCCTTGAGCGGGCTCCAATACCGCAGCGGCTTAGCCACTTACCTTGGCTCTGCGGCAAAAAGTATATGAGCCCCTTAGTCTTTATTTTATGTATAGGTAGCTAATTAAGATAACGGTGGGGCTGGAACAAGCTATTGTTAAAAAGAGAAAAGATAAATCCCATTACGTTTATAAATGCCAACTATGATGAATATGTCAATAAATATCATATTTAATAACCAACTGGTAACATTATCCTTCAAGGTCATTTGAGGTTTGAATGTGAAATAAGAAATAAAACGTTTTATTTATAAAGCAGTACTACCCAGCTGCATTGGTTTGATTTTTTACACAACATACTACAACAATTTCTTTATAAATATAATTTTTGTTTTATTTTATCTTTTTTTTTTTTTTAATTTCGTTTTAGCCTTCCAAACATACAAATTAAAGAAAAAAATCTCTGAAAACATTTCGCAAATTAACACCTTAAGAAATATATACACCACACACACACATGCCTCAGATACCATCTATGTGGTGGTTGATGATACCTAGAATGTCTTATTAATTCTTAATATCCACACTATGATTCTCTAAGAAGCTCCTCGTCAAGTTTGGTATATACTTCAATCCAAACCAGAGGCCCTTCACGTAGAAGTCTCACGTCGTTGCTCTCTTTGAGGAGCCTCCCCAATTCATAATTTACTCGATGGTGACGGCGTGTTATGAGGAGGGGGAGTTATTGGAACATTTTTTCAGCACGTTTAATTTATGTTAGTAGGATCCACATTTCGGCTGATCCATCCAGTGTTGAGAGACAACTCCTCTACCTCTGTTAAAGCTATTATCCTCTTTGAAACCTGATAACATTGCCCCAACTTTACAACCTACAAATGGAAATTACTGCCTTTCGAAAGAACGAAAACTAAAACAGCTTTAGGTTTTATTTGTAACTTTCGTAACTTTAGCAAACAATTTTAAGAGATCTCATTTTAAGATACATATATAACAATATCTTTAGACCTTATTTTTTAATGAGATATTTTCAAATACGATTGTTGTAAATCGATAAGAAGGATGAAATTCTAAAATGCTGTTTTTTACTCTCATCTTTTCTTCTTGGCGAGAACCCTAGTCATACATATTTCCTACCTATTATCGGTGACCTAGCAACTGATATATGGGTATGGACATAGCGAAACCTCTTAAGTTTCCTTAAGTAATATATATTTATTGATTATCTCGATGCTAGTTCTTCTATAACAAAACTCGTATACTGTTAAAAAGGTTTATTGCGTGCTGCAACGCTTAGCACTCAAAAACCGCGGTTTGCGCGACGAATTGTGCGAGGGAAACCCTCTGCAATTTATGGTGGCACCACATTTCTCGATTATAACTACAGAATGGTTCCCATCCATCATTTCAATAATATCGAAATGGAAGCAAACTGTTACTCGGCAAGGGGTTAATGCTGAACACGTTATTCAATTTTCCTATGCTATTATTCAACGGAAGATCGTGTCCTAACTTTACAGATTTATTTGCTTTGAAATAAATAGTTTGCGAGGTGTGGGGTGGCCGAGGATAAACGCCCTTTGCTGTGAATAAAATAATTACGTTCGCGTCTCCTTCCATCTAGGTCTTGTTTTATCCAGGACTGGGTACTAATAACTGCTTATACGTTATTAGTACCCAAAACCTAAAATGCCTATTCCAACCATCTTAGTGCACCATTTTTTTTATTTTCTTACATACAAATTTATTTTAAATGTGAAAAACAGAGATGCTTTATTGCACATGATTTTTCTGTATTTAGATGTACATCAACTGAGAAACAACGGTACACAGTGATCGATAGATGACTATTCCTTAGCTGACATCAGTGCCCCGCGGACGTGGAAGGGAGCACCTTTATCTTCGGCTGGCATTGAACCCTCGAACCGGTGACGAAACACGGTGGTGAAAGTGCCTCGAGTACGCCACCATTACAGAGGTCCTTTCTGCCAGGAAATGAGGTTCTTGCGGTTTGTTTGTCCAAGAGAGTCCTTCCAGGACACAACGGAGGCCAACTAGAGGTGCGATGAAAGGGACCTCCGAATGGACAAGACTAGGCAAGAGAAGAAATGGTAAGAATGAACACCGGACGTCTCATTTCTCTCCTTGAATTGCAATAAAGGACTTCGTAGACCCTCACTTCAATCTTTATTTGTGAAAACGTTTTTATTGCTTGAAGGGGTTAAATTAATTTTATGTATTAACTAGATCATTTTTTGTGGATCCCTTCCTGTGATGGAAATGTGAAACTGTATCAAAATGCAAATACATATGCATCTCGACTTTTGAAATGGGTCAAAGCATTTCTCAAAACAATGGACTTCGGTGACTGGTTTTTTTCACAGATTCTCATTACATTTCATCCTTATACACACACATACAGTTAAATTGAGTGCTCATTTCTGACATTGATTAAATATAATAATAAATAGACGTTATAAAAAAATATTTGCTTACTAACAGCACTTTTAATGACGATGAAGTGTTAATTCCAACTCAAAGTCGGCCAAACCCGGAACCAGATATCAATCCTTCTATGACAACTCCATTCTCATCCCAACCCTCTAGTTTTAACCCTTGCTTCCTCTTCGGTTCCCGATAATCCTCCGAGGTGTCTGAAAAGAAGATAGCCACGAGACCTTCTAGTTTGAAAAACTTACTGGAGTGCTACCGTTGGGTAGTTCCTCTACAAGTCTGTTTCATATAATTTTCCTTTTAGCATATTTACTTGTATTATGAAGTATAGTTGTAAATTTCATTAAATACATTTTTTTAAATATGTTTTTAAAAAATCGGCTAAACATAGTTTTTTTAAGCATAAATGACACCTCATTCAAATTGTATAATATGTGATTAAATGGTATAATATAAAACTAACAAAAACTGCTGCATCGATCCCCAACCTGTTTCATGAAGCGCGACAAAATCAAACATTCTGAACTTGCTCGATGCTCCACTATACGGTCACCCTAATACCATTACCGGTCACTTTCCAAAAGTTTCATGAAACCCTTTAGAATAAAAAGACCTTAAAAATTAAATTATGTCTTGCTCAAAAAAAAAAAAAAAATATATATATATATATATATATATCTTATCCGGTGATTCTTCTTTAGTTCCTAAAAATTAACAATAAGTTGAACGATAAATTAATAATTAATCAAAGCCTAACTCTATACAGTGAATACATATTAAATACAATGAGATAGATTAATAAAAAGCGTTGTATATATGTATGAAGTAGTAGGAGGTAGTTGACATTTAGCGCTGCAGTAGCCTGAAAGTAAGAGCGGCCGAAAGGGAAAGGCCCCTAGCGGTACCCAAGGCCGCCGGGTACTGTTAGCTCCGCGCCCTGTCCGCAACATCAAAAGTCTCACTTTTATTTCTCATTTCAAAGAAAAATTAGATCCTATATTTATTAATTTTCTCTCATTATTATACGAATGCTTATACTTATTACTGCTTAAATCATTATAAGCTTCTTTGCATGGATTTAATTAAGCATTTTCTCGGGAATTGTTCATTGAATGAACGACTTTTTAAATTCAAATGTTACCCTACAGAGTTTCTTTATATTTATAATATACATATATACAAATATATATATTTGCATCCCAAACTCTTCAGTTCCACATCACAGCCATTGAGGAATGGTGTCAGAACTGGAGGATTAAAATAAATCCTAACAGATCCCACCAAATTACCTTTACCCTTCGTCGCAAACCGATGACTTCCTGCCCTACTGTACCCTTTAATAGTACCCCACTTATACCTGTTGAACAAATCCGATACCTAGGCCTTCATCTTGCCAAATGTCTTATATGAAATCCTTATACGCGACTTAAACGAGAAGAAACTGCCCGTAAATATCGATTACTACAACACTTACTGAACAAACGTTCAAAACTTCCAATTTATTACGAAAAGCTCATTTATGTCACTATCATCAGACCCATCTGGACATTAATTAACCATCTAATTCACTTCGCATTCAATCCTTACAATCCAAAATCCTTCACAAAATCCTAAATGCTCCTTATTTCATTACGAATAAAATTATCCATAATAACCTAAATATCCATCCCATTTGTCGCAGAACTATCCCGAAACAGATATGCCTTTTTTAATTCGAAACTCCCGACCCACACGAATCCTCTTGTATGCAACTTATCATTCCCATCTATTCCTGCCAACTCTCCGAGGCGATTGAAAAGACGATAGCCCCGAAACATACTAAATTAAATTGAAATTAAAGTGCTACCACTGGGTAGTACCTTCACAAGACATTAGATTATACACAAGTACAGTTGTAAATATCAATAATATATATTTTTTTAAAACATATATAAATTAATGAATAATTCATACCGTAATGGAATAAATAGGAACTCTCTGAAAAACACATAAAATCTTAGGTCCACGTCCCCTCTATCACATATTTACTGGGTGTGTTTTTTTGATTTGTAGTTTTGGGAAAAAAATATATTACTGTTCCAATTCACCATAACTGTATGGTGAAATCATTCCTACTGAGGAATGAATATAATAATAATAATATTGCTTTATTGAGAAATAATACAATCTGCCTTTATTTTGGGCAATTAGTATTAGGATTAAAAGATGTCATTCATACCATATGTAATGAGTAAAAAACAAGACATAACAATAAAAAAATATATAATAATAATAGTAATAATGTATAAATAAATAAATTTAAAAAAAAAAAATATATATATATATATATATATATATATAAAATTACATAAGATGAAATAAAATAAGTAAACATAACTAACAAATGAAAATAAAAAATAAAGTAAATAAAATCTTGGCCACATTCGAGGAATGAATAGGAACGACATTGAAAATGTTACTGTGTTTGCATTTACAACATGTGGGGTGAATGAGAACAGTTTAAAATGCTTATTAAATTACTTTTTCCATTTAAAATCTTTTAAAAATAGAAACTAGGTCACTTTATTCGCTTATATTCTAAAAATTAGGCCTTTTATATTCTAATAAAGTTCTAAAGTATCACGCTTCTCTATGAAGAAGAAGAAATGTCAATAAATGGTGTATGCACTTAGATCATTGATAAATGATAGACCCCAAGCAGATTTAGAAGATCCTATTAGCTCTTCCAACTTCAATATAACTTCACTAGGGCTAAAATAGGCGTCCTCTTAAGTTGGGACAAACCTGTAACTTTGCTTGATTCTTTTGTAAAACAAACCGATATATCCTCCATCATCAGGTTCTAAAACCTTACAAACATAAAGTTGAAAATTTGTGGAACATAATCCAAATCTAGGTTCATCTTCAGGTGTCTTGTGGAGTGAATGAGAACAAAAAAAACAGCTGTGTTCGCAGTTACCCTACACTCCAGAAAATGTGGATGACATAACCTAAAAAATCTGTTGGTAAGAAACTGTTGCAAATAATATATTGAAGAAATAATTATACCCAAGAAGACAACTTGAAGAACAGTAAACATATACTAAATAAGCCATATAGATATCAGTTTCATACTTACAGGTAAAGTTTGTGGAAAAGAAAAATTTCGTAGAAACTGTTACAATATAGCTTTTTTCAGTCAAATTCATAATTTTTTTCAGTCAAATTCATAATTTTTTCAATCGAATTCATAATTTTTTCTGTCAAATTCATAATTTTTTCAGTCAAATTCATAATTTCTTTAGTCAAATTCATAATTTTTTCAATCAAATTCATAATTTTTTCAGTCAATTTCATAATTTCTTGTACACATTTTATACAGTCAATTTAATGAGGTTTTGCTACCAAGAACATAACATTTTTTTAAATCTTGTTGTTGTTTATCCATTTAGCGTCACATTATGTTACTGTGCTTAATCCGATGGTGCAGCGGGAGTCCTAAGTTTTGCCGAACCAGGATTACTTAAGATAAGGATCTTTTAACAGTTCCACTTTTTAAATCTTTAAAGAGACACCTGTGGTGCACAAATATAAGGCGATCTGCTGGTTTTGGACTTGCGACCTTGAGCATAGAAGGCTGTTATGCTAGCCATTACTCCACAGGTGACCCTCGATACATTCAACAAGGTGTTTGAATCTGCCGGGTTTGAACCCGTGACCTTGGTCATATTAATCTTTAACACCTTGCTGAATGCATACAGAGTCACCTGTGGAGAAGTGGCTAGCATAACAGCCTTTTTTAAAGGACGAAATAACCAACGATTTTTACTCCCTAAAAGCAAATATAGGGCCATCTGCCAGGTATGAACTCGCTATCTAGTGGATAGAAGGCTGTTATGCTAGCCACTACTCCACAGGTGACCCTCGATACATTCAACAAGGTGTTTGAATCTGCCGGGTTTGAACCCGTGACCTTGGTCATATTAATCTTTAACACCTTGCTGAATGCATAAATGTTCCCCTGTGGAGTAGTGCTAGCCATAACAGCTCCCTATGCTTAAGGTCGCAAGTTCAAAACCAGCAGATGGCCCTATATTTGCTTTTAGAGAGTAAAAATCTTTGGTTATTTCGTCCTTTAAAAGAGGCTGTTATGCTAGCCACTACTCCACAGGTGACCCTGGATACATTCAGTAAGGTGTTAAAGATTAATATGTCCAAGGTTACGGGTTCATACCCGGCAGATTTAAACACCTTGTTGAATGTATCGAGGGTCACCTGTGGAGTAGTGGCTAGCATAACAGCCTCCTATGCTCAAGGTCGCAAGTCCAAAACCAGCAGATCGCCTTATATTTGTGCACCACAGGTGTCTCTTAAAAGATTTAAAAAGTGGAACTGGTAAAAGATCCTTATCTTAAGTAATCCTGGTTCGGCAAAACTTAGGACTCCCGCTGCACCATCGGATTAAGCACAGTAACATAAAGTGACGTTAAATGGATAAACAACAACAAGATTTAAAAAAATGTTATGTTCTTGGTAACAAAACCTCATTAAATTGAATGTGTAAAATGAGTACTAGAAATTATGAAATTGACCGAAAAAATTATGAATTTGATTGAAAAAATTATGAATTTGACTGAAAAAATTATGAATTTGATTGAAAAAATTATGAATTTGACTGAAAAAATTATGAATTTGATTGAAAAAATTATGAATTTGACTGAAAAAATTATGAATTTGACTGAAAAAAGCTATATTTCACAGGTTTAACTAATAAGTCAAAAGTACTACCAACAAAAACAAAACCATGGTTATATTTTTTATTTTCCGGTGGCCAACCAATAACACCAAAATAATATTGAAGTTTTGTTCTCTTTCATACCACTTTTCCTATTTACTCCATTTTACGGAATAAAAAAAAACGTTTTAGGACCATATAATTCATATCAATAGATAAATTAATAAATGATTATACGTATTCATAATCCAACACGCAGTCAAAAGTAAATTATTTAATTTTCAAAATAAACAGTTTAAAATTTTGGGGTGAATGTCGAAGAGAACCATTGCTAAATTTACAAATTATAAAAAACTATGTGGTCTATTTAATGGGATGTATAAAAAAAAAAATTAATGATAATAAATGATCTTTTTTCAACCAAATATCCTTATTTCTTTGCTATACAATACAATCAATAGTTGATGTATAGTTCATAGTTATCTACTGCCATTAGCCATCTGCCAGCCAATTGCTCGATTCCACGCTCATACCGTTTTTTGAAATGGTAATTTCGACTGTAAGCCGGAATATCAATTTTTTTTCCCTTGAAGATAATGGGCCATGGATCGAAACAAACGGTAATCCGCTGGTGCGAGGTTCTGGGCTATATGAGGCAGTTCAAACCGATGAAGATCTTGAAACTTTTCTTTGATTCAACGGGAAGTGTCTGGAAGAGTATTATCTTGTTTGAATAAAACTCCTTTTCATAATGATGAAGTTTAGTTGACCGTTGGGAATAGGGAATAGAGGAGTGCGGTCATCATAAAGAAACATACATTAAAAAGTAGTACCACTACTAGAGACTACTTTTTAATGTGTTTTTCTTTCTGATGTTCGCACCGCCATCTCCTTTTCGGTTGATCAAAGACAACTTCGCGTTTAATCTTTTCAGTTGTTCGTAGTAGAGTTCAGAATTCAAAGAGCATCCATCGGGAACAAACTCATTATAAATACACCTTCAAAGTAAAAAAACAAAAACCCGAAATATGAATTTTTTTTTCAAATTTCTCCACTGCAGCAACTGTAAAAGCAGTTTGACCGCGATCTAGCCAATGGTCACAGGTACTCAGACTTCACTAGTAAACTCACTTTTCATCACAGCTGGTTTGATCTCACGTCAAAAGGGTTTGTAATAAATTTGCTCATTCCTCTTATCTATTGCTTATTCTCACCTTCCCCGTGTAGAGTAGCTGGCGACCAACAGTATCTTGAGACACGACATACTCCATGGCAAGTTCTCGAATACCTGTGGACAGATTTAACATAACAAGGTTCCTGCAGAACCTCATCAATACCAATGGTCGCCCGGAGCTCTTCTTCCTTTTCAACTTAATATCTCCACTCCTTCATTTTTCAAACCAGCGCTGCGTAGTGTACTGTTCAAGCACATTGATTTTTTTTTTTTACTGTGATTTCCTTTCACAGTAAAGTAAGTGATTTTTTTTCTACAGATTTAATTTAAAAGTTGCTGAAACATCCCTGGAATATATTTTTTTAAATTATCAAAGATGTTTCACACGACTTTTCGTTTTCGTGCTAGACTTACCACGAACAGACACAGGTTTTTTTGCAGGGCTTGATCATCTAAACTCAGGAGACATAAAACGAGTATTTACTTTGAAAACTCTTATTCTAAAAGTTTTACGATTGCAATGTTTTCCAATACTTAAGTGAGAGTAAAAACAACATTTAAATCGGAAAAGTATTACTAAAGATATATTTATGAAGACAACACCAAGGAAATTGGAAGCGAGAGAGAAGTCCGAAAGTTGCTAGGTGCTACAGAACCGCAAGTTTTACTGCAACAACTATTTTCAACAATTTTAAAGATTTTTCAAGAAAAATTTATTAAGATTCTTGAACTTTACAACAAAAAAAAAACTGTTTTTATTTTTGTTGTTATTTTTTAATACTGTCCTTGGACTCAGTATTTGATAGATAATCAATGGATAATTGTGATCTGCATGTAATGTTTACTATAAAATGCCTTTCAGTTGGTAGAATAGAACGCTCAGCTGAGTAAGGTTAAACAATACGCTTGACAAAGGACAGTCCAGCTTTGTCCGCGGTGTAATTGAGTTTTAAAAAAAGAAAGAAAAAATGTCATCAATAATTAAAAAGAAAACAACTCGAAGAGTGAGCGTTATAGCTGAGAGGGAGCCACTGCAGCCGTTAATCCTACATGAAATATGGCCCTATTGATGGGGCACTAGCAAACAAAAGCACCGCTTTTCTCTTTTTCAACCTTTTAAATGTTACCATGTTGAAAGAAAAATCAATTATTATAACTTTCATATCCTTACAGATCTTGACTAATAATATTGCATTTACTTATTTCTACATTAAACATATAGTCAGGGAACGTATGGCGATCGTGAAAATATTCTAATTCGATATTTCTAAAGATATACTCCTTCTTTTGTTCCCTTGAATCCATAGTACCAAGTCCTGGAAAATGGTCTGAGATTGTGGTCAACTCAAAACTCTTTGAAAACTGATATTTCGTATTTAAGACAGGTATACGCCTCAGATGTTTCAGCAATTTTTCAAGTAAAACTTTGTACATTCCTGGAAATAAAAGCAGTATAGATCTATATATATATATATATATATATATATATAATGATAACGCACTTCTTAGTTTCATGGAACTCCTGAACCCCTCGACGAATATTGATTCGGTTTTCACTATCCTTTCTTTCCTGAAGGCTTATAAGTAAATTAAATTACAATAAAGTTTTTCTTTAGATGGGAAAAATTAAATTTTATCTAATCAAGGCTTCAAAATAATAATAATAGGCTTAGCGAACCCGAAGGTTCGATGCCGATACCACCAAATTCCGCCTACACAGACTCGTCCAATGTTCACCATTCAAGCGCAAGCCCCCAAGATCAGCCTTAACGCAATCCTCCCATCGACGCTTCGGCCTACCTTTCGGACGCCTACCAGTCGGATCAGCAAATACCAACTTTCTCGGAATCCGCTCGTCATCAAGTCCAACAACTTTACTCGCCCATTTGAGTCTCCGCGATGCAATCAGCTCAATTATATTCACAGGATACAAGTTCCGCAATTCCGCGTTGTGCAACCTTCTAAACTCCCCAGTGGCCTCATCTCTCTTCGGACCAAATATTTTACGCAATACCTTATTTTCGAAAACCTTAAGCCGTTGTTCATCCTTCAAAGTAAGCGGGCACGTAGATCTCTACTTTTCATCTTGCGCCTAGATTCCTCTGAAGCAGTCCCCACCCGGAGACCCGAACGGGGGACTAGTTTACTTCCGGATAATGGCCGTTTTACCTCAGAGGAATCCATGACTGTTTGTGGTATTTTGTGAACTAAAATATGTGAGTAGGGCGTTCGAACCTACGTCACTCCCTCCAGCAAGCCTGGAGGGCCGCTCTCATTGTTGGTCAGCGAGTCCATCGGACTTAGCCGGGAGGAGCTTCCGAGGAAATTCCACCGACCATCCCCACATCCGCCACCCGTGGGACGCTCCCCATACGCGGTAATGAGATCCGCGCGAGGTAAGGCTTCAAAAAGTTTCCTAAAATGCAATATTAGTAGTAATATACATTTGAAAAGCGCAAAATTTTGGAAAACCTAATATCCAATAAAATAAGTTGTACAAGTTAACATAATTTCAATATAAGCCGAAAAACTTATGCGTATATGTTATTTGTAATGTTTCTAATAAAGGAGGTTATGAGATTTAGTGATCCGCCGTACAGTATCGTTCAAATTTATATTCTTCCATACAGTACGCAAGATTTTTAGATTCACTCATTATGCCCCGAAACAGAAAGCTTTTTTAAAATTTTAAGAAAATAAGATCTATTAATGGTCAATGAAAAAAATATTAAAAAGTAAAGGGAATAATTTTTCTCAGCATTTATATATATTTATACCTCTACTGTTGCTAAAAACCAGTGTGATCTATGATTCAGGAAGTGTACAAATAAAAAAATTTAAGTTCATCGCCTGAAAGTATTATTTCATAGAGGTCGGGAGGATGCTAGTTTTAAATAAATTACTATTACTATTTTCTGATTCTTTACTAAATAAATAATAATTTATGAAGGTAAACAACGGCCTTTGAAAAGTTTAGTCAAATCATAAAGAAAAACAAAATCATTAACGAACGTTTCAGTGCTATAAAATCCTGAAAAACATATTTATTTTTTTCCTTTTGGTTATCAAAATTTTAAAATGATACTCAATTACCATGCAACTACAAAAATCTTTCATTTTTTCAATGGAAAACATGAAATTTAAATTGAATTTTCCAGTTTATATTCAAGACTTTACCATCCTAATATGCAGATAATTATTTTATTCACTCTGGTTATTAAAAACAATTTTAAAATGACGTTTATAATTAATTATAAACTTATAAGTAATTATATTAATTAAATGTTCAGGTGATAAATTAAGAGTGTATATTATTATTTGGAATATCTGATATATATATATATATATATATATATATATATATATATATATATATATATATATATATATATATATATATATATATTATCTATTGTTCTTAGGTTTCAGTCAATGAACAAACAATTTTATTTATGCGTCGTTTCGAAAATTTATTGTTCTCATAATCATGCCTTAACAGTGGAAAAACAAAAAACAGAACATTAATATTATTATACAATAATTAATATATGATGCTATTGTTAGAGATATATTGAAAAGAATACATTGAACAAAGAATACTCATATAGTAGGTAGGTAGATATTTCAATTAGAATTTACATTAAAGATATTATTAGAAAGTTACTTACAATTTTGGACAAAATTGTGTCTTAAATAGACATATGTGTAGACCACAAACTTTGAAAGAACACTGAAGGAACGTTACAAAGCAAAATACAAATATATATATATATATATATATATATATATATATATATATATATATATATATATATCGGGTTGTTTCAAATGAAATGTCCGTTTCTGTAATTATAGTTTCTGAAACATAAAGGATTTTGCAGGTCTCTGTTGTTTTCTTCCAAATGTTTACATATTTAAAGTAAACAATTACTAATCATCTACCTTTGTATTATGAACATTAGCTTCCCAATCAATTGCCCACTTTTTAGTATACCTCCAAATATGAACATGGAAACACGCGATTTTCGAGTAATATGTTTGTACGAGTTTAAACTGGACCATTCAGCAGCTGAGACCGCTAGAAATATTTGTAAGGCGTTTAGGGAAGGGAGTGTTAATGAACGGACCATTCGCCGTTGGTTTGCTAAGGTTTTAGCTATAGATACCGACTTAGAAAACTTGCCCCGGGGAAGACCTTCGTCCGTAATAGACAACGATGTCCTCGAACATACAGCAGAAGGAAACCCCTACCAAACAGTTAAAGGACTCTCAGCACAACTAAATGCAAGTGCATCTACCGTTTCCAGACATTTAATGTGTATTGGGAAAGTAAAAAAGCTCGATACATGGGTACCTCATGATCTCACTGAGCGGCAGCAATTGAAACGCCTTGAGACCTGCGTTTCTTTCCTTGAAAGAATAATTACCTGCGATGAAAAATGGATCGCATATGACAATCAGCGTCGGTCAGGGCAGTGGTTGAACATCGACGAAACCCAGGGCAAATGCCAAAACCGAAATTGCATCCCAAAAAATTTATAGTTACAGTATGGTGGTCCATGGCTGGGATAATTCATTATTCCTTTTTACCTTAAAGTGAAACCATTACCCCTACAACGTACTGCAATGAAATTGACCAAAGGCACACAAAATTAAAAAAAAAACAATCTGGATTGGTAAATTGGAAGAGTCCTATACTCTTACACGACAGCTCTAGACCCCATGTTTCAAAACATACCGTGCAAAAATTGAAAGAACTGGGCTACGAAGTTCTTTCTTCCGCACCTACTATATTCTCCCGACTTGTCTCCAACAGATTACATCCTGTTAAGGAATCTAGACAACTTCGTCAAAGGAAAACTTTTTGAAAATGATGATCAAGTGAAAAGTGCGTTTTCAGATTTTGTTTCACTTCAAAGCTCAGAGTTTTTCAATTCGAGGATAAAAAAGTTGGTGTCACGTTGGGAAAAATTTGTATAAAAAGAAGGTAAATACTTCGAATAAAATTATCTTGTTTTCATATCGTATGTTTAATAAAAATCTTTTACCTTGAAAACGGACATTTCATGTGACACAATCATATATATATATATATATATATATATATATATATATATATATATATATATATATATATATATATATATATATATTTTTTTTTTTTTTTTTTAATTTTTTATTTTTTTTTTTATTGAGGTTCAGTCATTAAATAAGCAATTTGTTTAGACTTTTATTGTTTTCATATTCTTGCCAATTTGAGATAATATAGTGTCTTGCATGGACCTGTTTGGACAATTCACAATACTTACAGACTGGTTTATTTATTTTTATTTGATTTTTGATGTTTTTTTTGTTTTTTTTTTAGGTCACCAAAGCTGAGATGTCTAAAAGGATAACGGCAGAATCAGTAAGTAATTGATGTGCGGTATATAATTATATATACTGACATAATATACTCTAATTTATTTAAATAATTTATTTTTTTAAATTATTATTGTTGTAAAGCAAACAAATTCTCTAATTGTAAAATTGTTGAAGATATACGTCTTAAATGTTATCCTGTGTGAGAGTAGATATTTAAAAAACTCGTATTCCTATAAAATTAAGTTACATTTGCTTAAATTAAAAACAATAGTTGTCTCTGAACCAGTTGAAAAGTAAACTTAGCAAGTGAGAGAAAACCTGACGAATGTCATTTGGAAGCTGAGTCCCCATTGATGCCTTGTAATTGAATGGACTTCTAGGCAGAGGACAGTCACCCATAGATTCCATCTCGGCTAATGAAGTGAGTACTTCACAGCTGATTCTCTATTTTCTTCTTCTTCGAAAAGAATCCTATTACTAATCAAATTGAATGGCTTTTTACGCTCTCTATTACGCAAAGGGATAACTTACATAAATCCTTTCGAATGAAAATTTTCAATTAATCTTTGATAATCTAACAATAGTCAAATGTTCATTTCCAGCCATTCATGCTACTATCACTGAATTATCGCTTTGATAAGTATATTTCATGTTCGGATAATTTTAATGACGAGTTATGTCTATGATTCAGTAAATAGGAAGAAGAAAGTTCGGAAGAATAGAATAGGATAGGAATAGTTCGAATATAACACAATTTAAGGTCCCTACACTCCGAAGAAGTTATCAATGAAACAGTAGGTTTGATGTTATTTCATATTTAAAGGGTTATAAGGATAAAACCTCGTAGTTAGTTTAGAAAGCAAATGCCTTCTTAGTTAACTAATTAATCACCTCCCTTGGCACAAAATTAAGTTCACGAGCACTTTATATAAGACATTTTTACGTTACAGCATAAAAGTGCATACACATTTTATAGGAAAGAGAAGTGTGTCGGAACTGTAATTTTTTAACTTAAAAACTTCCTCTGAGGGTCGCAAAAATGGTAAATGAAAAACTTAACGGAGAATATTATTTCAAAACTGATAATTAAAGGAAGCAATATTATAAACATTTAAAATTAATAATAGTATTAGCATTTTTTTCTTCAGTTGTTTATCTGCCTCTATCATTGGTCATTGACGTAATCAAAATAATTATACTCGGTGGCAATACTCTTTAATGTTTACGAATTTTCTTCATCTTTCAGTTTGTCTTTCTTTCCTCAGTAATTTGTATTTTTTGAGATTCAATATATGTCTTTAGTTCAGATGGGTTTGTTTTTTTAATGCAACAAAGCATTGTGTTTTCTTCTGACAGCTTTCTAAAATATTCCATGTGACGGTGGTACCAGTTACAACTGCACTGATGTGTTTTTAGTATGTACATTAGAGTTTAATTTTTTTTAGCGGCTTATCAAATATACTTTTTCTGCATTAGCTGCGGTTTTACTTGGTTCGCTTTTATTTAACAGTTTAAGAATTTTAGTTTTTCATATTTTGATGCCTCTTTTTGTTATAGATCCCTTGACATATATTTTATTGATATTAATATTTAATATTTAAATGCAAATAATTAAAGTACATTTTTTTTTTTCAAACTTCAAATCTTCAGTCCTACCTATGAGAAATAATAGTTACAATCAGTAAGGACAGCCTGCGGGACGTTTTCCAAGATAAGGCAGGGCTTTTTCATCCCTCACCCGGTTCCGCTTTGTGAGATAGTCGTGTAGGACTTAGTTTCTCACTTGAGATCTGTTCTCTATTTCATCATCAATATATTTATCTCAGTAACGACGGTTCCAGACAGCAGGACTTTTCCTCAGAACACCCTCTGCACTACTCCTGTGTACTTTCTCATCGTCGTAGTGTATCTGAGTTGTCTGTGAGTGTCCCTAACATCATACCTCATTTCAGACCTACAAGTCCAGAAGCATGGTAGACTACCTCATCGAATATATATTTAGAAATATTTTAAAAATTTCTTTCTACCGTACTTATTCGTTTCTTGCAGTCCTAAAACTCACACTAAGTAGCTAATTATTTTGATGAAGTGATCAATTATTTCACGATTACTAGTCCATCGAACATACGATTAATTTTTGTTTTAACTAGTCTGTTATGTCTAAAAAATGACGAAAATACATTTCATGCGGTTTAGAAACTCTTACTAATGACCGCCAGAAGAGCGAACGTCCAGCAAAACCACGTGGAGGCTGGTGGCCCACACGTTAAGATGGCTCTTAGTGTGACTATTTCAGTGCAAATTGACTTAAAATAAGACTATATTGAGTTAATAATAATTAAATTATGCAATATAATTGTGAGATTATACGATTTTGTTAATTCATATCAGATTTTAATTTTGTTTTTAATGTAAAATATCTAGGATTTCGTTATTTCTTTTGCTATGAGTAAAGGAATATATAAAATTTCAATATGAAAATATTTAAGGCAATAATGAAGGATTAATTTGTCAAAAGAGAAAAAATGTGCTCAAAACCGTACGATAAAGTTGATTGAGGACTCCCAAGTCTTCAAATTGCCAAAATGTTAATGTTTTTTTCAGTTTCACTTTTGAAAATAAAATAAGTTTAATACATGTCTGTATGATGAATTATTAGCTCGTTAAAAAAGTAAAAAAAAAAACTAAAAAAAAAAAAAAACATTCTAACATTGGTAGTAGAAAATTGTAGGTATTAGTTTTTCATCAACCCATAACTATACATCATTCCATAACTATATACTTTATTTAATACTAGCTGTTGCCCGCGACTTCGTCAGTGTCAATTTCTGTTATTATGATCGCTATTTAGAAGTTTTAAAATAATATATTTTAAAGTACTTCTGCGTAAATGATATTTTTAGTTTTACGGTTTTTAGGCTGAAGAACATACTGTTTTTCTCCGCAACCCGATCTTGACAATGCGACATAAATACATGCGACATAAAAGACAATGGGTTGGCCGTGTGAAAAGCAGTCTTGCCGTAAATCGATTCCTAAGTGTTTGAATGTTTGCCCCTATGATTTATTAATTGTTACTGCAAAAGATAATTTTTTTTTTTTTCTTATCCTCCAACTTCATTTACAAAATAAATTACACAAACATTCTATGTATATACAGTAACAATGGTATATACAGTCCACGGCTCAGGCCTCGTATTGTCCGTTGGCATCAAAAGATAACTTAACGCCAAATTGAATTCTTAATTAAAAGGTAAAACATTTAGAATCATTGGGATGCGAGATTAATTTCCCCCGTTTTTTCTAGATTTTACACTGAATCTTCACTCCTACTTGTCGCAGTGTGGTATTATATAGCCTTCCTCAATAAATGGACTATCTAACATAAACATAATTTTTCAATTCGAACCATTAGTTTCTGAGATTAGTGGGTTTAAACAAACAAACTCTTCAGCTTTGTAATGTTAGCATAGATATGAATATATCTGATGTTTCAACTATTTGTTTTATTAATGCTAGAGCTTTTGTTTTAGGCCTGCTTTCGTTCATAAAAACTATATAACAACAGATGAAAACTTTTTTATATTATTATTACAATTGTAGTTTATATACTTGTTAATACAAAAACTAATCATATGTTCGATGGGCCAGGAAATCGGATGTAATTGGTCACTTCATCAAATTAATTAGCTGCTTAGTAAGAGTTTTAGGACCGCAAGAAATCCATTTTTGTAATAAGTACGATAGAAAGAAATATATTTAAAAATATTTCTAGATGTATGTTTGATGAGGTAGTCAACCATGCATTTGGCTCCTGGACTATACTATTCAAATTCCCGATTCGTTCCCGCAACACTCTTGCGCGACCTTCTGATTTGTATATTACCCTATCGAACCGTAGCTTTCAACAGATCTTTTTTTATCCGATCTTCTTTCATATGGAACTCTATTCCTTACCATATTCGTGTCTAATACACTTTAAATAGACCGATCTTTAAATCCTGCCTATTGAATTACTTCCTAAACATTCAATTTCTACGAATCCCCACTAGGTCCAATTTAAAATGAAAATGTGAAAATAGAAAAAAATCATTGAAGCAACTTCTATTTTTTTTTTGGTTTAGTTTTTTTAATTAAGTTAAGATGGGCATTGATTGTATTTCATTTTATTTTTTAAAATCAAAGTTAACTATAGGAATATTATGATAATTGTATATTCTATTTTGTTTTTTTCTTGATCATTATTACTAGAAGTTAATTTGTTATATTCATAAATTTGTTATTCAATGTTATCAGTTTTTTCATTTTTTTTTTTTTTTACTTTATTACCGTATTTTTGGTTTATTTTTTTCAATAATGAATCTTTGTAATCGACTAAAAAAATAAAAATACACCCCTCCCCCCCCCAAAAAAAAAAAAAATTGGCGCTTACGTTTCAATAAGATGCGTAGAATTAGAATATTAATTTTTTTTTTTTAAATCCGTTCCTCCTTCTTAATAAATAAATATATTAGTGCTATTTCATAGAGAATTAAATTTTCTACAAAATGAAAAAAACATTATTGAAATTAGTTTAGAACTAGCAGAGATAAAGCGTTTAGAAATTAGCAGTTGTGATATGCCATTATTCTTTGAATTATTTATTTATTTTCATATTACTTAATTGCCTATCAACAGCAATATAAACAGTTATACCCTAATATTGTTATTTGGAAATAATAAACCATTATGTAATAATTTGCACCGTTTTTTACATTTACGTTCCTCCGTCTTATTCTAAAGGGACTTTAATTATAATTTCCCAGAATAAATTATGATTTCCATCGTTGTCTCTGCTGAGGATGCCTGATTTGGTGAAACGTCGGTTAGTTCAGTTTCTTATCTTATTGACTTTAATTATTATTTTTGGAATATTCGTTTATATATTAACAATTACTTCAGTCGTGTACTGTCCAATAATCAAATGAATACAATGATGTTTTTAAATTATAATATTAGATAAGGTAAAAGAGTAATTGAAAAATTATTCTATTGAAAGTTACATCCATGACACACTTTTAGGACGAGATTCACTCCTCTCTCATATATTTTGCGAAGCATAAAAAAGATGGGCTGATTGCCGATTTGCAAAAAAAAAAAAAAAAGTGATATGGAGTAATAACCGGGCAGAGATGGGTAAAAAATCAAATGAGTCGGTTTTTTCCCCTGTTAATGTCAAAGTCCACTTTCACCACTTGCTAACCCGTTATTAAGACAGAGCCTGGAAAGTGGGGAGAAGGGGAGGAGAGGAGAGGCGGGCAGGGTACTAGCGCAGTGGCCCACGGGCGCTCCGGGAGGTAGGGATGTCCTTCTCCATCTGGAGGGGGTTCGTCGCAGCCCGCACATCGTCGTCGGGTCTCCGTCCGCCATCAGGTGAGTCCTCCGCTTTATTATATACCCTTCGTAGTGACTCAGTGTGACCTACGGTTCGTTTACGCTCAAACCTCAGCTCATAAATCATAACCCGTTTACATAATATAGTGAAAGGATCGTGAAAAGTTACTGAAGATACCAAGGAATAGCAAAGTTTTGCAGGTAATATTTTCTATTAGATTCTTCGGGATTATCAAATCGGTCAGTGAACAATTGAGACGTTGAGTTCCAAAAGGTACTATATCCATTCTAATAGGAAATTTTACAGAAGCGCGAAAAAACTCTCATTACTATATTATTAAACCATCTAATTTTATTATTTATTTATTATTGAAATCCAGAATTGTTTTTTTACTATATTAATAACATCCTGTTAAAGTTTTGAAATGAAATGTTTTAGTATAATTTGGAACGAAACTAAATGTGTAATTAGTACCCGTAGAAAATAATTGCATTTATAAATCGAGTTTTTAAAGGACTTGAGTATTCATCAGATAAAATCAAATTAAAGATTTGGATAAAACTAAATGATGATAATGTAAATATGTAAAAAAATCAATTTTGTATAAAATGTCCTTTAGAACCTTTTGGAAATCAACGTCTCAATTACTCATAGCATACCCTTAGATGGCTGAAGGATCATACTAAATTTTTTTTTAAGTTCACTTGCACTTGAATATCTATGCAAAGTTGTGCTTTTTGGGGGAGGGAGTGGGAGAAGGGGCGATAGAATTGTTTTGTTCGTTTTGAAAATTCTTAAGATAATTTTAGACTGATATAAATATGAAAAAACAAAAAAAAAAAAAAAATCTGATAAAATGATTGACTGGAAGTTCATAATAAAAGTGTAGACTAATTTCTCTTGTATTAATTAAATATATATATATATATATATATATATATATATATATTATATATATATTTTATATATTTTGATATATTTAGTTGATAAAAATGGACCTATTCACAATAGTTACGATTAGAGTATTTACCTATACCTGCTCTATTGAAAATTGCATAAAATGTTTTATCTGATTTGAAACGAAGCGAAATAAAACATCTTTTTGTGTGCCATTTTTGCTGCTTCTTAAAAAACTTTAGATAAACTTGTTTATAATACTTTTATATGATTACAATTAAATTTGTAAAATTATGAGATTAGCTGCAATAAATCATAAATTACAAACAACAACTGTTTCGAATTACTAATGATTTGTTTTCCGCATAACTCGATACCTTATTACTGGGGGAGATTATTATATAACCGATGAAAATTGTTTATTCAATTAAGCCTAGGTAATTTTAAAGCTATAAAATTAGTTTAAAGTTTTTTTCTTCTCACTGATGCTGATTTTTTCGGTCTAAGGTTTCCATCTAAGACCTACATGTATATTGATTTTGGATTGACCCTTGAGTGATTATTTTGGTTTTAAAGATCGGATTGGAAATATTTAAAATGTTTAAATTAATAATATCTAGACTTGATTTATAATGGTTCATCAAGAACTTTTGTTGACAGTTCTCTATTTTAAATTTTGACCATCCCATCGTACTATTGATCAGCTCATATACCGCTTTTCAGTTTCCTGTATCAGATTCAGTGTACTACTATGTACCGCCGATTATTCATTAAACTGATATGATCTGGATAAGTTTAATTAAATGTTTGTATTTTTTAGTTATTGAACTTTAATAGTAATTGGGAAATTCTATATTTTGTTTGCTATAAGAAAGAAAATATGTGTAGAACAGCTGGTTGGTCCGCGAGCAAAAGCCCGAAGAACCACTTTCTCCCGCGTTCTGAAGGACACTAAGTCGGAACTCTTTTACTTCATGTCTTTTATTTTTTTAACTACAAAATTATGAGATTAAGAAACCTCTTAACTCATACTTTATGTTTTAAGCTATAAACCTGATCTGGTAGCTAATTTTCGATTCCCATAAACGGAACCTGTCTCTGCATTTTGGAGAAAGTTAACATGAAATAGGCCAGTAGTATTTTTATTACCAGATGCTGATCCAACTTTCCAATGTTAAAACCTGGTGTTAAGTCTATAATTAATTTATGTTTAGTTGTCAGTTCACTTGTTTGATTTATTCTACTGTCGTTAAATTTTTATAGGCGTAAAGATAAACATAAGGGCATATTTTAATTCATGATCAAATATTTAAATTTGTTAATTCGTATTTACAACAACCTTATTACTCTTGCGTGGGTATTGCTTTCAAGATTGAAAATTGTATTTTTAGTAATCTTATAATAGTTAATTATTTTATATTGTGTTTTTTAAAAAAAATATATACTAAGCGATACATTTAGATAGAAATCAATAAATCAAACAAAGTAGGAAAATTTATCTAATTAAATAAAATGTTTAAAAAATTTAAATGCCCCCAAGTTTTTAATCGTATTGGATGATCTTATTGCTCATTTCACATATTTTTGCATTGCATAAAAAATACTATAATTTTGCATGTAATTTTGTTAAAGCAATTATTTGTTTAGGTTTAAAAATCTATTCAGAAAGAAATCTTGCAAAGTTTAATTAAAGTAAGAATAAGATACAATAAAAAAAAAAAATAATACATTTAAATGTTTGAGGGTTGAAAACTAGTTCAATGTAATATAAGTATTTGTAAATCATTTTTTATTTTCAAATAGCTATTGAATAGTATTATTCATTGCCCATTTTATATATATATATATATATATATATATATATATTAGTGAATATATAAAATTTCGTTTTGAGTGTAATAGTTTTAAATATGGAATGAATGTTCATATAAATATTTTTTTGTTTAAATATTAATTTTTTTTTATTCTCCCTTAGAGGAAAATGTTGCAATACTTTAGGATTAAAATAAAGATTCGGTGATTTTACAGAAATAAATATACCGCAGTAAATATTTGTTTATAAAAATTATTTTTTTGTATATTAAAAGTAAATTTCCTAGGAAATCTTTTTATTATACAAACCAAAAAAGGCCTAAATTATTATAAAATTTGGTATTAATTATAGCCAATAAAACGTGAATTTGAGGAAATGAGTGGAAACAAGTTAACCTTCAGTTGACATGTTTCTTCCGTCTCCTGAAAACAGAATTTTTAGTTCATTTTTACCTCATTCTTTTAAGTACTAATTAAGTTAATCAAAAAGTTACCTAGTGAAAGATGTATGAGCTGCCAGTACAATGGCCTTATGATTTCCACAAATGTTTAGTAATAATTCAAAACCCTTTATGTTGCAAAGTATTTCAGACCCAGCATTATATATATAAAGTTCACTGAGTATAGTATAAATATATATTTACTGCCAAATATTCTTATTTATATCTATTAATATCTACTGTGATTTATAAGTTTCATTAGGAAACCATATGTTTCATCATGAACGTGTATTCAAATCTGAAAAGAAATTAGACAACGATAAAAATAAAAACAATTTTGTTACAATGTAAGTAAGAAAAGAATTCGCACAACTTTTTATTGACAAGTGTCCGGATGAAACCACTTTAAAAGCATTTCAAACATTGCGAATCTCAACTCTCCACATTTAAATTTTAAAAATTTTTACAGGAGTGCCATGGGTAGTTCTTCTACAAGTCTCTCCATGTCATTTTTTAATATATATTTACTTGATGTTATTTTTTGAGTACAGTTGTAAATTTCAATAAATTATATTTAAAAAAAAAAATTCTTAAGGATAACCGGTTGTGAAGTATTAAGTTAATGTATATTTGTGATTTAGATTTATCACTTAGACCCTGTTCACATATATAATATTGTTTCACTATATATATATATATATATAATATATATATATAATATATATATATATATATATATATATTATATATCGGTATTTACTAAATTATATCCTTTTTTATTTATAGTCCGAATAATTGTTTGTGAAAAGATTTGTATAAGTTACGAATCTCTTGGCTGACTGTCAGCATGTGAAGGACTGTATGTAGAGTAATGTTGCTAGCGTAACATGGGGGATATGTTATAGTTCTGAAAGTTTTGGATTGAAAAATGAGTCATTATGTTTTCTTGTTTCTTCGACTAGGGATTTAGTTCTATTTCGTAAAGGACAATTTTATTCAAATGGCACTTATTCTTTTGAAAAAGGGTGCTATTCCGTTGGAGTTTCTCAAAGTTGGTTTGTAGGCGTTGGTAAGAGGTTATGGAGTTAAAACGTTTTAATCAAACAAGCTCTTGATAAGGGAAAAGTTTAAATTAGCGACAGGGCAGAGCTAAGACCTTTTAGCTTTATCTGTTGAACGGTGACTGTCTCCTCCCTCGGCTAGGAGCCAAGTTTCTTCTGTTCTAAGGGGGAGCATTTCACATTAACAGTTTTATTTATTACATCACTATCTTATGGAAGGTAGCAACCGTTAAGTCGTAAAATGCACGTAAATTTTATACTAAACCCTGTATGGATTATAGTAAATATGTATTTTTATTAACTAATAAACTGATACTACATTTATCTTTTGTCTCAAAAACAATATATGTTTGCCCTTTTCTTCTTTAGTTCGTTTAGCTTGTATATTCATTCGTTTTTATCAATACTAATAAAATTATATGGTTATTTTTTTAAAACCTACAAAATTAAAAGTACTTTGAAGGGAAATTTTAGAATATAGGCACTTAAGCCCTGTCAGACTATTTAAATAAAAATGAAACATAGTATTAAAGCCCATTAAGTTTTACATCGATATGGCGAGTTTAATCTAAATCGTTAGAGCTGTTTTTGAGAAAATCGTAAAAAGGTCCAAAATGCTTGGTATAAAGGTATAATGGTTCTTCTGGTCAGCTGATTTTAATGAAAAAGTTGCTATAACATCCCGTGCATTAAGTTGTCTTAAATGTTAAATTTCAGTTTCTTACGACTTTTAGTTTTTATGCTAGACCCACTACTCGCAGACCTTTTTGCGGGACATGTAACTTGAGGGCCCTAAAACGCGTATTTCCTGTGGAAACTCTAATTCGAAAATTTAGACGATGGCAATACTTTCCCTCCCTATATATTTCATATATATATAGGTAAGTGAAAGTAAAACTGTGATATGATAGAAATTTGTGTTATTAAAGGTTTTTAGTAAATTGTTGTCAGATATCTATGAACAATTAAGAAAAAGAAATAAAATACATAGTAAAAAAATATAATGAACAGTAGTATGACATTCAAATGAACGTATATTATTTTTGAGATATTTTCTTAAATCTGAATGATGACGGCGAAATTGTTGATATTCACTTAAAACACTATTTTGTTTATTACAGTTTATTGCTCTGATAATAATTATTTTTTAAGTGTTGTCTTTTTTTAACGTTTTTATTTCCAGGAAGCTATAAACGGATCATGTTTTGATTTTAAGTTAAAATTAACCACATTTACATTTAAATTGGTTTTAAACTCATTCATTAAAGTAATATATATATATATATATATATATATATATATATATATATATATATATATATATATTATATATATATATATATATATATATATATATATATATATATATATATATATATATATATATATATATATATATATATATATATTATATATATATATATAAGAATATTCTTCATGATAACAAGAATCTAATGAATATGAAAGAAAAAATACTCCAAGTTTATTTCGGATCGTAATGTTACTCTTCTTTTAAATTTAGTAATAGTTTTTAAAATAAAAATAATGGTGTAACCTTACGTTAGTTACATGAGTTTATTAAAAGAAATATTATAAAATACAGCAGTGTCAGAGCCCCAACACAAAAAGACCACTTGTACACTGCCATTAAAAGTTGGGTCATGAGCTTCATAAAAGTGAAAATAAATCTACCGCGTTGTGACCTTTATTATTTTTCCTCTCAATATGGTGTATACATACAATTATATCAGAACTATTCATCAACTTCATATTTTTTACTACTTTACCGCAATCATACTTCCAAGATCTTATTGTTTTTCTTCGACGCAATATTCATATATTTATTTTGCTTTCACTTCATATAGTAAAGGAAATAATTTTTTAACATTTCATTAAACTACCCATTTGAGGAGATTACACATTCGTCGTATTAATATTAAGGATTTAATTTATTTTTAAAATTGAGCTTCTAGTTACATTTATTCAAATATTAAGTGAAGCAGAGAACTGCTGAACTTTAGAGTCGAACGAATAAATGTTGGATTCGAACGCTTTCGTAACTTTTACTTTCGGAATTGAGGTCATGAAAGCTTTTAAAGATATTCTCTAAGACTTAAAGTTCACTTTGAATAAATCTGTAGTGATAAAAGTATTACGATTACACATGTAATTAATGATTAGTAACATTATTTACGATAAGTCAATGAATATGTCATATCCATCGGTTCCGGTTTCCAACAAATATGCTATTTGACCAAGGTTCGTCAAAACATTGAAATTACATACAAAAAGAAAAAATCCAGCGATTGAAATTAAAGAAATGAAAATTAAATTAAACCAATAACGACTCAAAATGTACTAAATACATATTAAATTATTAAACAGACGTCAAAATCAACGCTTTTCAGATAAGTCATAAGAAAAGATTTTACAAGAATAATAATCATTAACACTATATTTTTCATCCAATTTAATTTTTCTTTGACAGTTTTTGTACTTAATCATGATGGGGTGAAAGTATCTTTACCAATATCAAATAACTATCACGTGAAACGCAATTTTTGGAATTTCATTCATACATATATAGGCCTTGTGATATATATAGGGCTGAAACTATTTATTAAAAATTTTGAAATTAGACGAATTGATTTTGCGATTCAATGCCTAAAACGTTATTGAAACATTGTGAAAAAATCTTTAGAAGTCTTTTGTTCGATTATAACCGTCCGAAAAATAGAGGGAGGAAACAATTGTACAAACGTACTTTAGAGGAAGAAAAATTAAAATATCTTTTTATATTAGGCATTTTATCGTAATATAATAATATTATATTAGCTTAATATAAATTAAGTTATTTCAATGAGACCTTCCTGATATTAAAGGCTATTAAATTTTACATCGAAATAGCGAGTTTAATCAAAATCGTTTGGACTGCTATTTAGAAAAAAGTAAAAAGATGCAAAATTCATGGTATAAATTGACTTTTCTGGTTTCCTGATTTTGCTGTAACATCACAGGCATATACGCTTCTAAAATATGACTCCTCCGAGGCGTCTGAAAAGAAGATGGTCCCGAGAACTAGCTTAGAATATTTTAGAGTGCTGCCACTGAATAGCGTCTCTATATACATTTCATGTTTGTTTACTTAGTCCATCACATTTACTTGATGTATATAATACAGTTGTAAATATCAATGAATATTTTTAAAATAAAAAACTAAATTTCGATTTTATAAAACTTTTTGTTTTCGAGCTATACTACCACACACAAACCTTTTTGAGAGACTTGGTCATTTGGACTCAGGGGACCCTAAAACGTATATTTTTGGTGAAAACTCGAATTCTAATATTTTCACGATCGCAATACCTTCCCTTACTATATATTTCATATATAGATAAGTAAAAGGAAAGATATATTATTTAATTTTAAATTTTAATACCTCCTGAGAAGAAGATAAATAGCGGTTAAGCTGTCTTCTTCCGGGAGTCCGTTTTCAAGCCTTAATGTATTCATTGGCTATTAACTTCCATCTTTAATAATGCAATTACTGACAGTTGTCGCTGAGCAGACGATAGCTCAGTATGATATTTCACAACAGATTTCAAAACTGGAAAGAAACCTATTTAGAATGTTTTGAACCATGATAACTTTAAAATTCTTTAATGAATGCTCTTTTATGTTATCTTAGGTCTTTAATGTAAAACCATTGTCTTATGTAATGTGATAGTATTTTTTTTTTTTTTTATTGATTTTTACAACTGTATATGCAATATATACAACAAGTAAAAAAGCTAAAATTACAAATATGGCATGAAATAGTCTTGTGAAGAAGCTACCCAGTGGTAGTACTTCAATCATTCTTTTAGGTAACACTTTAATGATTTTTTAGTAACACGTCTCTAGGCCACCGTCTTTTCATGCGCCTCGGAGGATTATCAAGAATAAATGGAGATTAGAGTTTACGGACAAGAGGGTTTGTGTGGGCTGGTAGTTTGGAATTAAAAGAGGTGTCGATTTTGGGCTAAGTCTGCAACTAGTGGGATAATAATTCCTTAAGGTCTCTATGGATGATTTCATTAGTAACAAAATAAGGAGCATTGAGGATTTTACGTAGGATTTGGGATTTCAAGGATTGGATGCAGGACTTTGATGGTTTAGTAGAGCCCCATAGCTCAATGTCATATGTCCGAATAGGTCTAAGAATGGTTATATAAATCAGTTGTTTGTAGTAAGTATGGAGTTTTGATCGTTTGTCAAGTTAGTGTTCTATTAAACTGCATCTACGAGCAGTTTTTTGTCGTTTAAGTCTTGTACGAGTAATCCAAGTAAGGCGTTTGTCAAGATGGAGTCCTAGGTATCGTATTCGTTCTACAGGGATGAGTGGAGTATTATTGAAGGAAACAGTAGGGCAGGAAGTCATATATACTAATTTAGATTAATGCATATAGGTACTACCGAAATAGAGCGAAATGGGCGAGATTGTAGTTTATTAAATAATATTTTGTTATAGTATTGAATATTTGTTGAATGGGAAGGGTTCCGTCAAGATTTCGTTTACAATTAGATTATTCTGTTGTGGGGAGACCATTAGAGAACGGAATGTGTTAGATTGGTTATGATTGATCTATATCAATTAAAGACTACATATCATGGAACAATACACCAAATTAACCTTTTTCTCACTTTTCAGTATTAAAATAAGTCAGTTAAAACTATGTATGTTGCAAATTAACGAAAAATATTTATTGTAAAACTGAGAACTAGAAATACTAATAGAGTAGTAGTGTTTCTACAAAAATATAAAATCTAAGTTACTTTTTTTTTAAATTATTACACTAATGTTTTTATAGCCCTTTCTTTTAGCTCTGTTGAATACCTGAATTATGGGTGGATTTTTTTCTGCAAATATGAATTTTACGGAGGTCTCTTAGCATCTTAATCACCACCTTTTGGCTTATGAAGAACTTAATTTTTGAAAATTGTCAGCCACCGTTGAGGTATTCCACAAGGTGTCATCTTACCCTATATTTCCTATATGTGTGAACTATTCAAAGAACTTATTAACCGGAAATTTCAATCCCTCTTGGACTCTAGAGGTTTTAGCTTTTTTGGATGACGTACCTTTTACAATTTTTCTTAGCACGCCATTTTTTTTATTATTTTAAACGTTTTTCGGTTCACTTAGCAATGCGCAAAAATAGTTTTGCGCTAAATAATAAAACTATAATGGAGTATAATGGTTTGGTATATTGACGTATTGAGATTGACTTGATGAACTGTGTATATAACTTAATATGCGTATTTCAAGTCTTAGGTTTGAACCCCGGCTGTAGTAGAATTATTTATTCTGTTATTTCAACCGTGGAGTGACCCAAAACTATGAAGATCTTCCTGGGGCATACCCATGCTCTTAAAAGGAGGTAAAGAAAAATGGGGAGAAAAAACCTAGTGGCATAATGTAATCTAGGCCTCACCTCATTGTACAACCGTTGGTCCTGAAACAAGTACGACTCTCGTAAAATTATTGAACCAAGGACTTCTCTTATTGTAGGGGTACAGGTTTTTTTTTTTTTTTTTTTTTTTTTTTTTTTTTTTTTTTTTTTTTTTTTTTTTTTTTTTTTTAGAAAAGTTACTATAATTTACTTAATAAAATGCAAACTACGTATTTAATATATTTAAATATTCTTACAAATTCTCTATCCTTAGAAATGTTATTTTAGATTGTTGAAAGGTTCTGAATAGATAACCATTGTAATGAATAGTAACAAGTTTCAAAATATATAATTATTATTCTTGTTTTTGAATGCCGAAATTGAAGAGACGATTTTATTCTTTTTATTTATTTTTTATTTTCTCCTAGAACAGAATAGAAAGGATTTTTATTCATCAAATTTACAATAGACATAATATAATAGAAAGTTGTTCAAGCATTAGCTTCTTTAAATTTACAAATTCAAAATTGTTGCAATTTAAATAAATAAATAAATTTACATTAATCAGGGAAAAAAATAAAACTAAACATTCCCCACATTTTAGACAAAATTAAAATTAAGGAATATAAAGTAATAGTGTTACATGATATAATTTGAATTTAAAAGTAAACAAACTTAAATTAATAAACATAAAGTTCCACAACTACACTGCTAAAAGAGATTAGAATACCATTAAAAAGATGTTTATACTTTTTGCAGCACTGATTATTTGGCGTATATCTTGTAACGTGCGCATATTGTGCTTCTGTGCTCGTGTGGGCTGTTGTGGCAGGAGTTAAGGAAATGGGTTGTTAGTTTCAGAATATATTTTTGGATTCAGGTAATATTTGAAACCTAGTATTATAGGGGTTCGTCTTGGAAAAGAGCCTATCTGTCTCTTAGATTATTTTTATTTTATTTTTGTCCCCGCTCAACATTATACGCTATTAAGAATGTGCTCGGTAGGTGAATAAAAGAGTTGCCAGGATATCCGTACACGGGAAAGCCTTAAGGGGTTCCTAAAATGAAAAAAGCCTCGTGAAAAATTCAATGTTGATTTTTCTTTTTCACTCCTCAGACCCTTCATCCAATTTTCTGAAGATTGGTGCTGAAATGAGGAAAGTGTCAACTTGTCTAAAATATAATCCTCGTCTTAACGCTCCAAGTACGACGTTCAAGGATCATACAAAAGACAGTATTAATATAAAGGCATCTCTTTTTTTAACAATATTTATTCAGCATTTTTCAAATAATATAACACTCAATATAAAAATATCATTAATTTTAAGAAGCTTATAAAACTTAATGAATTAGTTTTTAATTTTGCAGTGAATTTTGAAAATTATTAGTCACTTTCGTTTTTTAATATATTTCTAAAACTGTGTTGCGTGTAACACACCACTTTCCCTTACCTACGTTGTTAAAATCAATTTAAGAATTTTTAAATACATTTAGAGATTAAAATAAATTGTCAAAGAATTAATTTAATTTAATTTCAATAGAAACATGTGTTTTATTAAATAATCTATTATATTTTTAACTAAAACAATCAGTTTTTTCATCAGCTTTTCATCAATCTCCATTAACTTTTACAATTCCGTGTATTAGTTAATATTTTTTCTAAAACGTTTAGCTATCCAACGGTATATTATACATCTATATTACTATTCTTGTGTTAAAAAAAAAACACACACAAAAACAATATGTTTGCACTTTTCTCCTTTAGTTGTTTATCAAATTCGCTCAACTTGTATTCTTCTTCTTCTTCTACTGGCTCAACAGGCGCATGAGGCCGCCCTTGGCCTGCTCAACAGTCGCCAACCATCCTTCTCGATCCTCAGCTCGTCTCAGAGAGATCCCGAGCTGTCTAAGATCCTTCCCTACACCATCCTTCCATCGACCCTTCGGCCTGCCACGCCGGCGTCGGCCATCCGGAACATTCCTGTACACTCTACTTACAACCCTGTCACAATTCATCCTCATCACGTGCCCAATCCATTTTAACCTCTGTATCTTAATATGAGAGGAGATACTGATATCCTGGTAGAGCTGAAACAATTCCTTATTTTTCCTCCGCCGCCATTGACCATCCTCAAATACGGCTCCCAGGATTCTCCTTAGGATTACCCGTTCAAACCTATCAAGCAGGTCCACATTTTTGTTGTTGAGGATCCACGTTTCTCCACCGTACGTAACCACTGGTCTTACAAGGGTTTTGTATAGCATCAACTTGGTGGAGCGGCTCAAAAGCTTGCTTCTAAATAGCTTTGATAAGGAAAAATAGGTATATTTAGTTGTTATTTATCAATTCTAAGTAGATGATGTTCCAAATTTTTATAGAATCTACAAAATTAAAGGTACTTTAGAGAAAGAAAATTTAAAATATTAGCATTTAAGTCCTGTCAGACTATTTCAATGATAATGAAACCTACATGATATTAAAGCCCATCAAATTTTCATCGATATAGTGAGTTTAATCAAAATCGTTAAAGCCATTTTTGAGAAAATCGTAAAAAGGTGCAAAATGCATGGTATAAAGTGGTACTTCTGGTTAGCTGATTTTAATGAAAAAGTTTTGTAACGTCTCGAAACTAGAATTCGAAAATTTTCACGATCGCAATACTTTCCCTTGCTATATATTTCATATATAGGTAAGTGAAAGTAAAAATACAATGGTATTAACTGACTATATATTCAGAATATATTTGTAGACAGGAGGAATTTACTCTAAAAAGAATCTGTTCTAACTTATATTAAAATGATATATGTGTTTTAAAGTAATTAATAAAATCTTTCTTTCATTGGTATACTTTATTGCAATTTGATTTTCATGATTTGGAGTAATTGCTCATGAATACGGACAGCTTTTCTATATTGAGCAAGAGGGCTGAAAATGGGATTGTGGATTATAATATTATCTCTTAAAAGTTTATTTCGTACTCATCTCAACGGAGCTCCTTGGCTCATTTGTTTTTTTTTATAAACTATTTTTTGATGTTCCAATACATATTTTAATTAGTTGTATCATTTATACAAATCATAATAAAATAATTGACGGACTGGTTTCAATAAAAATACACTGAAAAATTAGGTCAGTTTCTAGATACCGCCGCCTCACCACTGTCAGTTATGTAAGCTGGCAATGCTGTAAAATGGATTATGAAACGGATTTAGGACAATAAAAACTGAAAACAACGCAGGATTCAGGCTCTTGAAGTAATTTCTAACGATAAAATCACTTATCCATTGTTCACACACAAACTAAATGATTACTAAAATAAATTACATTATTAAACCTTTTTAACCCTTTGGGGTTAATGTATCTTCTGGATCAGCTCTTCTCCAGTATTAATATTTCTTTGCAAAATCCTTGAATCGATGTGTAATGCTGATATGGATAGAATGATAATTGAAAAACAAATGTAAGATAAGGAACAGAGGAGAGGCGGTGTACGTAATCAGGTTAATTGCGGTGGATCTAGCATGGGACCCGGTGCCCTGTAGCAGTTTCTCCGCTTTCTTCTCATCTCTTGGCGAGCTTCCCCGCCTCCCATCCAGCCACTTTCTACAGGTGGTTTAGGCTACGCTTCACCGAAATGGTCTGAAGGATAGCAAATGCCACATTTCCTAAATTCACATAAAATTTACACCGGTTAGATTCCATAACAAATATGTTTTTCTATATAATATTTAAACTATCGTAAAATCTTCATATAATGAAAAAATCTGATGCGGGCAACACACGACTTTCACTAACCTCGACTATTAAATCAGTTTAAAAACTATTAAAAATACTTCAGTTTTAAAAATATTTTAAGCTGATTTTAATAAAGCGTGTATTCATTTTCGTTGGAAACATATGATTTAGATTATAAAATAATATAACTACATTAAATTGTTACTCAGTAATAAGCTCATTCCCTATTCGTCACTTTATATTACCTTTTACAACTTTGTGTATCAGATAATATTTTTTCTAAAATCTTTCTCTTTCCAACGGTATATTATACGTTTATATTATTGTTCTTAATGTAAAAAAAAACAAAAATTACATTAAATAAAAAAATGTTTTTTCTCTTTCATCCTTTAGTTGGTCATCAAATTCGTTCAACTTTTATATATTTACCTGTTTTTTTTTGCATGGTAACAAGTTGATATGGCTATTTTTATAGAATGTACAAAATTAAAGGTAATTTAGAGGAAAACAATTTAAAATATCGGTATTGAAGTTCGGTCAGACTATTTGAATCAGAATAAAACCTATATTATATTAAAACCAATCTCATTTTACATCAATATAGGAAGTTTAATCAAAATCGGTATAGCGGTTTTTTACAAAATCATAAAAAGGTGCAAAATACATGGTGTAAAATGGCTCCTCTGGTAAGCCTATTTTGATGAAAAAGTTGCTGTAACATCTCGGGCGTATAGTCGTCTTAAATAAAAAAAATTAATTTTCGTACGTCTTTTCGTCAGATGGGATGGATGGTTGAGTGAACGCAAACCAAATGTTTATATCATTAATTTATTTATGCTCACTATCTCGTTCTGAGGTCATTTCGCAATGTTATGGGGAGAGGGAGGGTTTACCCCTCAATAATAACTGATCTATCTTACTCTAAAATAATTCTTTTAATTGGACGGTAAGTAGCTGAAATTATTGCGTTCAATAACATAAGTTAAGAACAAAAGATCTTTATTCAGTAGTATTGATTATTGCCTTTATTTCAAATTAAATAATAATTATTATAAATTAGCAGCTATCAAAAGATGATGTTATAATTAAGTCATACAATTAAATGTTTTGCTGCTTGTTGGCGGATGTATGACTGGGACCTTAGTTTTTATTTTGTATTTGTTGTCTTCGACTCTTAGAAAAAAAACAAGAATATATGCCTTTCACAGCCAAATTTTACATATTTGACATGTTTTTCATGATACGCATGTGTAAACGCAATCCAAGGTGAATATCATACTTGAACTACATCAGTTGATAAAATTATTTACGAAATTTCGACGTGTTATATGAAACTCGTGACCATGGTGTTACTAAAAAGTGGTAGGAGTAAAAGTGCCGAAGTCGGTTGTTATATAAAAGAAGATCCAGACTGCAGCCTGTTGCGTAAGCTGCTTGTCTCGGTACTATTTGTCGCAGTGCTTCCTTCACACTTTTCACGCTGGGGAAGGCCTCCTTTGCCTAAGGTTCAGTGAGCGTGAAAAATCGTTACCACCATCTTTCTGTCCAAGTTTGTTTATATTATGTACTAGATTTAAAGAATTACTAGTAATTTTATTTATATAATACTGGTGTAGGGACTTGTAACGAATTTCCTTTCATAAAAGTAAGAACTTGCTTTAATAATATAATATTTTGGCAAAGTGGTTCACTAAATTTACGAAAACCTTATAATTTTATCAAAACAATACCATTTGCCATTTACGTAATGTAGTAATATAGTTCTACCAGCCGTGGATCGACCCTGGGATCGGAAAACCCTTCTGGAGCATACTCTACCTCTGGAAAGTCGGTGTCCTTAACTCAAGGGAAAATCTGGCGTTTAAGCATGATTTCCATGAAATCATCTACTCGCTTGGACAGCATTTAGCCTAGAAAAAGTTCGACCCTTTATAACTACTGGGCCCAAGACTCAGATTGTAGTGGTAGTTTTTTTTATATATGGTATAAAAATTGCTAAACAGTTTTTGATTTATGTCTTATAATATTTGATGTACTTCATTATTAAAATGTTTTCCTAATTAATAATAAACGACAGGTATTGTTTTAGAACGATATCTGCTTATTTATAATTATATAAAATATAATGCATATTATCTTTTATAATTGAAAAAATGGTCTACAGGTGTTAGGGCCTCTCAATTAAACTCGCAAAATTTATCAAACTACATGGTCCGTTAATTAAATTAAGTTAAAGATATATTCAGTTGATTAATTCAAATTAAAACTTGCAAACCCTAATGGTACTGCTTTAATGCGCGACATTTAAACCGCTTCAATCCTATAATTAAATCATAGGTAGGTGGGATGTCTGTAATATTCGGTTTTTATAATTGTCACCACACATGTTTAAAATGGATTGTCCGAAATTCTTTTCTATTTATCAATTTAAAAAAAATATTTATTAATATTACCTAATTTAACTAAAAATAGTTGTACTTATTAGTTACTCAAATAATTAAAAAAAATTGTTAATGAAATATTTACAACATTTAGCGGCAAGATTACTATATTTAGCGGCCCAATAGAACTTTATTCATGCCCTCTGTATTTTTTTTTTATAATAAGGCACGAAAACTTGTATCTTCTAGATATACCTGTTATAATAAAAGTAAGAGTCATCTAAAATTCATTAAAGGTTTTTGATAAGTAAACATACTGTCGGATAAATAAAAAAAAGTCCAAGTGTAAGTCGATTCAAATGATTAACAGAAATATAAATTGATTTAAATACAAAAATAATTTGAAAAAAAAAAAAAAAAAAAAGCCAAAAGTAACGCCTGTTACAAAACACCAACAGCCTCAGGAGTCAGTTCGAAACAACTTTCACCGGTCAGACATGGCCCAGATTCCCTCCCTCACGTTTGTTTAATCCGAATGGCTAATACTAAAACAATAGCAGTAATACATTTATTCTTTAAATTATCTTTTTTTCCAAAAATATGTCGTCACAGAACAGAGGAAAAAACGAAAAGAGGGCTGTGAAAGTCCAAATGATTTGGAGAAACCTTGGCTTTTTCTAGGCCAATATGGATCTTCATGCTCTAAAGCTCATGGGCATGAAAAGATTTATAATGAAGATAAACAACTATTATCGTAAGTGCAAGAAAAGTGTAAAATATAATGAAAACATTTGCAATAATGGTGAAGAGAAGAGGACATGGCTATGTTTTATTTATATCGCTATGATAGCTTCCAGAGCAAATAACCCAAAGATATTTCTACTCCCTTTCTCCTTGAAATTCTAGGTGAGAAATTATGTAAAATGAAAAGATCAAAAAAGATAAAGAGAAATATCAACAGAATTACAGGTCAAATTTATTTATTGAAGTTTTAAGAATGGAACTTAATCGAGAATTCCTGAGAATTAGAATTTCGGAACTATATGTAGGTGAGGAAAAAGAGTGAAATACAAGTTAATTATTACCTCAAGGCAGTATATTATTATAAAATATTAGATTTCATAGCCATTTATTTATGTGCAAAAGAGGTTCCTCCTCTTTAGAGTTGATGAGGTAGGATGAGTCATGCTGTTTTGAATAGACGACGTCCGCTCTACTAACTTGCTTGAAATAAAACCTCTGTAAAAGTGCCTCTAAACGCTAACGTGAGGATTATTAATTCAAGTACCAAGCTTACTACTCAGTGAGAGGGAACCCGAAGCCTAGCCTACCCGAAAAGAGAAAGCAATCCTAATCGAGAAAGATGGTTAGAGCTGTGATTTTTTTTTTTTTTAATTTATTATCTTCATTTTGTGCATTTTTATTGGTTCATTTAGCAGGCCTTGAATCACCGCTATTATTTTGACCAATGGTTTTAACCTAATCATCCGTTTTTATTCTGTTTTAAACAACTTAATTGCATCGCTTCGGTTCTCGTAGGTTGTCAATTATTTTTTTATTTTTATTGTATTTCTTCTTGCAGCAACATCAGTTTAAAAAATTTCAGAAACTCACATTTTAATATAAAAATGGTATTTGATCATCCAGCATGTAGTTGGAATTAGTATTCCACGAACTTGCTAAATAAAAAGAGGAAAAATAGTAGATTTGTTTGATTTTTTTATGTAAAATAAAAGCTCCAAAGTTTATTAATCAGTCTCTATAGCTAAGTATTGTTTACAGGTAGTTAATAATATAAATAAATTTGCTAAATTCACACGAATAGTAAATACAAGTTCAAAACAAACTTCATAATTACATACTTTCTTATTAGAGTGCCATAAATAGATTAATTGTCCTTTGAATATTTACTTACTTTATGAAGAATAGATAATCAATGTAATTAACCAACAAAGAAAGATATTTCTCAGAGGGAGAAGAAGGAAATATACATAACTCAGTAATTAATAATACGAAGACGTTAGTTATCGGTAATGTATCAGGAAGGTTATAGTGACTGTTACCAACTTATCGCGCGTTATATTCTTCCAAAAAGTACTATATCCACTTTTCATTCCAAAAAGTACTATATCCATATTATATTGTTTAAAAGTCGTCGGAAAAGTGCAATAATTTGGAAAAATAAGTTGAGAACCCGCTTAAAAGTCAACTTAAGATTTTAATAAAAAAATAATCGGTTAAATTGGTTCAATAATAAATAAATGACAGATTTTTGCGTTTCCTGTAAAATTGTAAAAAGTGGATTTATTACCTTTTGGAAATCAACGTCTCATATCATCTTCTTTCCATTACGTAACTACAGAATAAGTTCGTCGATCAGCTTAGAATTAATATTTTTTATTTTGTTTACGTAATGTTTATTTAATTCTCTAACCATTACTTATTTTCCTTGCAGCACGATGAAATCGGTGACAGGATTGGTCTTGGCAACAACTGTGGTGTTCGCGATGGGTGCTACACCAGAACCTCCAAGAAGCGGAGTGATCGGAGCGAAGGGACTGGCTACCGCAGCTGACTGTAGCGGAGCCGTCGGGTTCAGCGCCACGGGGCTAGACAGGGTCCACACCAGCGGCCTCATCAGCTACCGGACCACGCTTCTCGACAGGGGGGTCGGCTTCAGCAGGGAAACTGGCGAGTTCACCGTACACTGCCCAGGCATTTACCACATCGCTTTTGCAGCATACTCTGATCAGGCTAACACCAAGTAAGTGTGAACGTTGAATATTTCTTTACAAACATCATGGTCATGAATTCGAAATCCAGAGATCACTTGTAGCTGGGTGGCATAACATTGCATAACAGCCTCCTATGCCAAAGGTCACGGGTTCAAACCCGCTGGTGGTCCTAGGATTTTTTAATGGGACTATCTCAATGTCGCAAATTAGCAATTGATGATACATTAATAAATTTATGTATTGCAGCATTCCTCTTTCTCCAGTTTCCTAGAATGGCAATAAATGAAAATAAATATATGGGCGAGGTAGTTAAAGATCACTGAAAGATACATATATATTAAAGAAATAGTAAATACTATTTATTATGCTTGCTAAAATCAGATGTTTTTTCGACTTAATACGTTGCCGCAAATGATCATCCGTCTTTGGTGATATGAAGGCTAACGACGGCTATTGCCGTCATGCACATTTAATCAATAAGAAAAAGGACAGCGTTAGTGCGAAGTTTTCTAACGCATACAATCCTTCATTATTAAGTAATACATCGGAAAAAAAAGAAGGTATTGTATACCAGACAGCATATCAATTTTTTTTTTTTTTTTTATGCGTTTTCTCATGCTTGACCGCATCGAAACATTTGGGTATTTAGTGACAAATGACGGCTACAACAGTCCTTCACGACGATAATAGCGTTCGGTAGTCGTCCCACAGGTTTAGTACATTTTAGTTCATGCAGTTGAAAAGTGTGTTCTTGTAAAGACGAACCATTTATTCTGTATCTTTTCATGAATTAGGTAAACATAGATCAATTACTCCTTAAAATTGAATAAATAAAAAAGTAAAATTAGTTGACAGAATGTGTACCAAATTAGAAAAGAAACATCATATAGAGGTAAAACTTGTCCCCAGAAACCACCATTGTGCCCAGAATGCTTCGGTCCCTATCATTTATAATGCTTTCTCCTATGTATGTAATTTGTTTCCTGAATTAATTTTTATTTCATTTTTACTATTTTATAAGAAAAATAAATTACAAATGATAATTTTGTTTCAAACTGATTTTCTTGTGTTAAGTTTACCCATATTAACTCTCTTTTATTCATAGGAATAATTTTGAATTAGTAAAGCAAATACCGTACACTCGTCATCACGGTCATAGCCGCCATTTGCTCAGGGAGGAGGAAAAATGATGTGATGAGCAAATGACGGTTGTAGCCGTCAAGAGTTTTTTAGAAAAACTGTGGCCAAATATAATAATTTTCACTTCCAAACATACAACTTACACTCGATTTCATCTGGCAGTCATAAACAATTTAAAGAAAAAAGTGTTTCTGAGCACGATCGTCAAATTATAAGTGTGCGGCAACGGGTTAAGGGGATCTGTTTTGCATTATTATCCATTTATTTCTTCTTTTCAAATTATTGAATAAGAGGGCAGTATATTCCAGACCAGAACACTCCCATGAGGCTTCCTAATGCCTTATGTTATTTCTTTAGTCCTTAATATTTCAGAATACAGAAATATAGAGTACTAAAGAATCATCATTAAAGCATCGAAAAGAACTACTATAGCAGTTCACTGTAAGATATTAATATTTCTTAAGTGACTAAAACCTGTACCTTCCACAACCCATTACATGTCATTGTTCAGTACTTATAGAGATTTGTACTGTTTCTCAGCCAGCAGCCATGCTAGGAGGTGATTAGGCCTAAATCACACCCAGGTTTTTTTCCTCAATTTATAGAGGCTGGGTGTGCCAAAGAAAGGTCTACGTACTCCAGAGTACCTCAACGGCTGAAATAACAGAATAAATAATTGTTTAAGTAACTATATGTAAAACTGTTGGCCAGGCATATTGTATATTTTTTAAATTTAAGTAATAAATTGAAATTAAATTAAAGTTTATATTTTATGTACAAAACTGGTATTCTTAAGGGATATAGTCCCAGAATAAAGTTGTTTCATTATTATTATATTTCAACTGTACAAACCTGTTATTCTTAAGGGACCCAGACCCAGAATAATAATAATAAATAATATATATATATATATATATATATATATATATATATATATATATATATATACACTTTTTTTTATTTAATATCTATTCTATCCAATAATTTTTTTAAGATTATTTTATTATGTTTAGGATTGTGTTGAAGAAGAGAACTTCCAACAGCACATGGACAGAAGTCGCAGGAGCAGGGGGAAATGGTTCAGGTGGTGGTTCCAATCAAATCCTTTTAGATCTTGGAGTTAGTGACCAAACTGGGGTATGGCTTGTAAGTGGGGATATTGCTAAAGAGCAAGATCGTGCTGTCCCTTCCACCTCCTTCACAGCATTCAGGATCGCCAAAAAGTGATGAAACCTACATTTCTATGTGCCAGTCACTGTCCTACAAGCCCCTTTTACAAATAAACATTAATGATTGAAACAAACATTTCTCAAAGAACTCCTGGCTTGAATCCTTCTTGCACTTGTCTTGTTGATTTGTTACACTACTTTTTTCTTTTTCTACTCTAATATTTTCATATTTTCGACTAACCTCTTTATTATTATCCTTTATTTTTGTCTTATGAATATATGAGACAGATGATATGAATAAATTAAGCATGAATTACTAACATTTTCTCATTTCAGCTCACCTCTTAAGCATGCTCTCTCTTTTTCAACACTTTCTTCTGTAACTCTTTCTTTTTATTTTAACTTCTTCTTTGCATGGTTTGTCTTTTTCTGTTTTCTTTAATTGTATATATGACAGCAGTCAATTGCATGAGATGTCTTTAAAAGTCCAATGGAGGTTTAGTTGTTATTTCAATCACTAGGAAATGGCAACCAAATCATCTCCCATAAACAAGCAGGAGTTCTTTTCATTTTATCCTTAAGTTAAATTTTAAAACTGTTAACTCCTTTTCTTTAAAAAACATTTCTACACATTAAGGCAAAAAAAAATTTAGATTTCACTTGTATTGTATGCGTGTTCAATTCATTATTTAGTTCTTAACTTTAGTAATGTTTTTGATTCCATGACTAATAAAATTAAACATTCAAACATTTTTAACTTTGATTAATTAATTAATCAAATATATGTACGGATCTTAAAAAGATAACAAAGGAAACTTTAAACTTTAAGAGTAATCATACTAACCAGTTGTACTTACTGATGAGAATTGTCTATGTAAAAATTTATAGTTTGCTTCCAACCATTTTACCATTATATTTTCTTTATTGATGGTATTGCATGCTTGTTTATTTTTATTTTAACTTATTAAAACTTAACAATTTTTTCTTCTACTTTCTCAAACTGTATTTTTTTTTTAATTTACTTCTTCATTATTTTTATGTCTTTGGATTTTTTTCTTTTTTGCAATTTATTTTACCTAGACTGTTAATTTCCAAGTATTTTTTATTACTTATATTAGTAAATCCTATTTTTCTCTTCATTTTATATATGGTTTTACTTACTCTTTAATTAATTTTATAAATATTTTCTTTTTTCTTTCTTTTAAAAAATAGTTTTGCAGATTTATTTGTCTTAGATCTTTAATTAAATAAATGAAACCATTGTATTTTTTTCCTGTTTTATATACTCTTTATTCACAATATTTTACTTCTATCGTTATTTTTTCTAACTACTCAGCTTTCATCTTTTTAAAATATTTTATGAATGATATTTGAAGATTTGTTTCATACTCAATTTTATTTTATATTATTAGTATCTTTCTACAATCTTTTTTCAATTCATTTTGTACTTTTCTTACCCACTAATCTACTTTATAGATCAGTTTTGTTCTCTATTATTTAAGAATTTCTCTACTACCCTTTTTATTGTTTTAAATACATACATATTCCTAGATTATTTAATACATAAAATGTGTAATTTACGATTGCATAAACTTTTATAGCTTTTCTTGCTTACTAATTATAAACTATTTTAAAATATCAACAACTTTCTTTTAATTTTATCCATGATTTAATTTTAAAACAACTAATTGCTTTAAATACATTTTAATAGGTTCTGTTCAAAATAATGTCCAAGAATCTTTTCTTCTCATATAATCATTATATGTTTGTAAAAATTTATTTTTAAATATAATGTACTAGTATCGTATCATAAATTTAATTCTTGGCATGTAAGTTTGGTCACTCAATATAAAAATTGCATAGAACTTTATTTGGAAAGGCTAATGATATTTCATATATATTTGGATATTTAGTTTTATATGATATTCTATATTTTCTTATTATTCTTCAAAAATTAATCTTGTTTTCCTTTTCTTTAATAATAGTTGTCAGTACAAAATAACTTTATGCAATAATACACAGCATGTAGCTTTAATTATTATAGCATAATAACATGCAGTTTCCAGTATTAGATGATCTATTACATCCTGTATATTAATAGTTTTTGTTTTTATTTTTCTTAGTGGTATGTTAGTTCCCACCCATATTAAAAAACAAATTAACATTTTCATTTCTAAAATAACGATGAAATAGAGAAAGAATTATATTTGAAACTTTTTATTTATTTTCTATTCAAAGCGGCTGCAAGTATTTTTTATCTCTTTTTTTTTTCTTTTTTTTACTATTCTTTTTTTTTTTTTTTACTGCAGTTCATATTTTTTCCTTTAAAATGCTTTTACCTTCTTGATCGTATGTTTTCATTAATTTAATTTATTTCTGAAATAATATTTCTGTATTTGTTTAAATAATATATATATATATATATATATATATAATATATATAATATATATATATATATATATATATATATAATATATATAGTTAGATAAATGATAGATATACACACATGTATATGTTTAGTGGTTTGCATGAACTGACTAATTGAGATGATTTTAATATGTTAGGAATAGAGGTTTAGTGTTAGTTGTCATTAAAATGCTTTTTTATATTTCCTAATTAGCTGTATTCTTGAACTTAATTGGTTTGTTCCCTCTAACCTACCTCTGCTTTTCTATACTAAACCTGCACTGCGCATGATGGCGAAGCAGGTCAGAGGGAACCCACCTAATGGTAAATAAAGGGTGTTCATTACAATCAAACTTTATCTATTTCATTTAGTTTTGTAAATAATTTGCACTATTAAAACATAAGTAGATACATTAAATATAAATCATTTATATACATCTATATTCACACATGTTATTATAAACACAATAATTATTTCTAAGTTCATAATATGTAAAACTGGTCAACGCATTGAGTTAATTAATGAAATTTAATCAATTATAATTAAAGATTAATTGCATTTCATTCAAGTATCTAAACAATTAAAAAAAACAATTTTTTTAATGAATTATACTAAAAATGTAAATTGATAAGAGTCAAGTAACTTAAAAAATACACAAAATATAGTTATAGTTTATATTACTAGAACTAACTTAATAAATACCTAATATAATTACAATACAATAAAGCATTTATAATAACTGATTTTCAAACACTAGTGAATTTTTGACACATTTTTTTGTTAGTGTGTATCATTTGTAAAAATAGGTGTATGTGAATGCTTGTATATGTTTATATAAACTTATTATCTTTCACCAAATAAATGAATTACTGTATAATATTTCTATCTCTCTTTATGTATTCATTATATATATATATATATATATATATATATGAGTGTGTGTGTGTGTGTGTATATGTATATATATATATATATATATATATATATATATATATGAGTGTGTGTGTATGAAGGTATGTATGTGTGTTTATGGCCTATAAATTATTTGTCGATTTTGAAATTTTTAATATTTTTTATCTTTCTTTTTATTATTCCCATTTTTTACTTGGGCTGAGAGTAACCATATATGTACCACACAGTAGTAATTTAATGGCCTGCTTCAAATAATGTATATTTTGATTAAGTAGTTTGTAAAATATAGTACATCTTTCCTTTGTTATCATTCCGCACTTTTTATTGCATTGCTTCTTCTAAATTATTTCTTTTAATCTAAATGAACGGATAAATTGTTGGAATTCCTGAAAATTCAATATATTCTTTTCAAATATAAGTCTCAAGAATAGCTTTTAAAAATTAATATATGATTTTTGAAATGAGTCACTATAATAATTTATTTTAAAAGGATGTATATCTAAACATACCTTATGTTTGTGTATATACAAGTACATATTTGAAAATACCTTGAATTGAGTTTGTAATAAAAAGTTTTGTAATCTTGATTTTGCAGTATTTACAATTTTAAGTTGATATTGCATTTGGTCTTTGTGGGATAGTGACCTGGCACAGGAAATTCCCTTTTCCTCATTATCAAGTACTCTCAAAATTGGTCAAGCCTTTTCCTTGCAATACTTTTCTCTGAATAGATTGAAGAGAAGAAGGCGATAACATTACTTCTAATGTAAGTACATTATTTAGGTTAATTCTTTCTTAAAAGTGTTAAGAATATATCAGCTAAAATAAAAATTGGCAGCATCCTGAAGCATAAAAGTTACCATTTATTCAATACTGCTCTGTCTACCTTTTAATACCTCTTGAGAATAGCTTTGTACTTGTCCTTATAAGAGTTTTTTCTTGATGTACAGTCATTGTACACCAAATCTGTTCAATCATTCCGTTAAAACAATTTGGAATGTCCAGGTTACTTACAAAAACATTGCTTTTTAAATTTCAAAATAAAATAAATAACATCAGAAAACATGTTTTCATTGCATACCTAAACGTGTGTATATTGATAATATTATAAAAAACAAAGTGGTAAACACTTATAATTAATTGTTTGATTACAGTGCCCTTTCTACATTTGAAGATTTCAGTTTTGTCTATATCTATCATTTATAGATGTTTAGAAATTTATTTCTTTGAAGTTAACTGTCCATGGATCAAATTTCTATGTGATCAACTTAACGTCCTGCAAAATACATAACTGGTCGGACATATTATTAAAATAAATGGTTTATAAACCATCACTCATGTACTTGTTTTTTGGGGGGGAAGGTATACTATATTCTATCAGATTATTTTGAAGTAATAATGGTGTTGAAACATTAATGAGCCAGATCAGTTGATAGAAAAACCCTTCATGGCAGCATCCATCAAGTTGCTATTGTGATGTAGTTTTTTCAAAAGGGCATTTACAATGTATCATTTATCTCCCAATTATTTATATAATTCAAAAGCCAATTGATCTGATATATAACTATGATTTAATTAATTGATATTTCAATCTCATAATCGAAGGAGATGATAGAGCATTCACCATCAGTGACAACTTGTTCATCTATTCAGCTTTGCACCCATGTAAAATATATATACATATATATAAAGGATTAGGTTTGTTTTGTTTTTTTTTTTTTATTCCAGGAGATGAAGTCTATTAATCAACATCTCAATTGATCATTCTATTAACAGCTTAATTTGATACTAATTAAACATTAGTTTCAATATAAAGTTAAATTCTCCAAGTTCCATTTTATATCTACATATATCACTTAATATTCTTGATGCTGCCAATTAAAATTGGTTTCCTTTATTACAGTGGTTACTAAAGGGTATAAGGAAATACAAGTATTTAGATTTGGATAATTGTTATCATTAAAATAATATCTTACATCTTAATAGCATTAAAGTTATATTTCTATCTTAGTTTTACATGTTCATAATAATTATGGTAAATGAAAACTGACTTGGTCAATAAAGATAAAAATTGTAATTAATGAAATAAATATTATTTCTAAACAAATATAACTATAAAATTGGAATTTCAAATATTTATTTATTTATTAAATCTAAAACCATAGAAAAAACATTAAGATACTGTAAAATTAATTAAAATTACTTATCAATGTAATGGAATGAATTAGACATAAAATACCTTCTTTTTTAAAATTTCTATAATATTTTGATTTCAGTGGCTAATCCATCAATATTCAGACTGGAGTTATTCTGTGAGCCCCCCCCCTCCTACTCTCTCTCTCTCTCTCTCCTCTCTCTCTCTCTCTCTCTCTCTCTCTCTCTCTCTCTCTCTCTCTCTCTCCTCACACACACACACACTCACTCTCTGTTTCTTCATTTCTGTTTCTCCTTCCATTTTTCATTCTCATTTCTAGCTTTTTTGTCATCAGCTTTTCATTCTTTCTTCATTTATTTCACACAACTTATCTTTATCATACTCTATATTTTCCATTTACTTGTTCTGTTTTCTATTTCTTTATCTCTCCATCTCCACTTTTTTTCCCCATATAATTTCCATGGATTTTATTTTTTCACTTCCTTCATTATACTTAAACTTGCTTAATTTATGTTTTTTGTTTTCCATTCTTACATCCTTCTGCCTCATTGCACTTTTCTCTTCCTGATTGTTATATCCTACTTATTTTTGTACTCAGTATAATTTCTTAGTCTTATTTTTCAGGCATATTCTCTAATTTTTTCTTGCACCTATTTGTATATTTTTTATTCTTCATTCTTCTGCTTTACTATCCCCCACCCCTCCATTTCACTCGTTATGTGTCATTTTCTTTTTAATCTACTAGTTTTCCTGTATTCTAGTCAGTACTTATTATTTAATCTCTACTAATTATGACTTACTTTCCATTCACAATCTTGCTTCATAATATCTTTGTTATCTAGGTCACTAAATTTACTTCTACTTTTCTTTATATTTCAATACATTTCCTTTGTTAATTACTCTCACTTTGGCTGTATTTACTATTTACCTTTTCATATTCTTCCACCTTCTTATTTTATTATCCACCTGATAACTAGATCTTTCTTCTTTCTCTTCTCTATATAATTTTTTTTATCTTTTTACTCCTCTTTATCTATTTTTCTTGCTATCCTTTACTTGTATTACTACATTTTATTTATTTATCTTCTTAATATGATTTATTTTCCCCTAATTATTTTGCATCTTTTTTTCTATTACTCATAATAATTATGTTATCCCAATTATTCTTCTTCTGTTCTCTATTTATTCTTCCCTCCAACGTCTATTTTCGTTTCCTTTTAGCTCTACTTTTTGCATGTTTTCTTTCTTTCCTCTAGTTTTTCTTTATTCTGCTTAGAACCTACAACTTAATCTTTACTTTATATGATTCTCCTCATTATCTTGCTTCATAATACCTTTGTTATCATGGTCACTATATGCTACATCTTTTACTTCTTTAAATTTCTATACATCATCTTTAATAATTTCTATCATTATACTTTTTTCTTTCTCTATTTTATATTATTTATCTTTCTTACAATCTTTTCTTTGTTGATTTCTGTCATTATACTTCAGCCTCTTTACTTCTTTCTTATCTTGAATTTTATATCCTTCTTGTTTCTGTACTCTGTATAATTTTCATCATATTTGGTTTATTTCTGAATTTTTTTCTGTCACTGCCTCTCACTGTTTATTTCATTTTTTATACTAAACATATGTATTTTTCTATTTTTACTATTTACCTTTCTCATATTGTTCTGCCTTTGTATTTTATTTTTTATCGAATTGAGAATAAATTACAGATTCCAAATCTTTCTTCTTTCTCTTCTCTACATAATTTATTTGTTTTTTTTCTTCTTCTCTTCAACTATTTTGTCTCTTCTTCTATTCTTTATTTGTTTGAATCTTCCTTTTCTTAATATGATTAATTTTGTTCCTTATTATTTTCCTTCTTTATTGTTCTCGAGCATAATTATTCTCTTTTTCTTCTCCTGTTATCTATGTCTTCATATATTTTCCCCAAATCTTTTTGTTCTAATTTTTACCTGTTTCAATTGTTGATTTCTGTTATTATAAGTTTTTTCTTCTCTATTGTATATTATTTACCATTCTTTCAACCTGCTGTCTGTTTGCATATTTTTTTCGGTGAATTTAATATACTCTTTATTCTGTAATCAGTATATTTTCTTCTTCTGAATTTCTCTATCTTTTTCTTTGTTTGTTAATTTTTAACTGTATTACTTGCCTATTTCTTTATCCTTAACCAGATACCAAAATCTTTCTTCTTTCTATTCTATATATATATATATATATATATTATCTCTCTTTTTTTCATCTATTCAACTATTTTTTCTATCCTTAGACATAATTATTTTCTTCTTCTAATTTTTACACATTTTCTTAGTTGACTTCTGTCATCCATTATTTCTATACTCCGTATAATTGTTTTTCTTCTGGATTCCTCTATCACACTCTATTTCTTTCTTTCTTTATTTTTTCCTGTAACTGTACTATTTTGCTATTCTTCACGGATACCAAAATCTATCATATTTCTCTTCTCTATATTCTTCATTTCTCTTTTTTCTTCTCTTTATCTACTCATCTACTTTCTCTCCAAGATTCCATATGTATTTTATTTCAATTAATAATCATACTCTATTCCTTCATCGATTTTTTCCTAAATCTTTTTTTTTCTATTTTTTTACCTTTTATTTCTATTTTATAACATACTTGTCTCTCTCTCTTCAGTTTTTTTTTTTTTTTTTTTTTTCTCCTCTTCTATTCTTTATTTCTCTGATCCTTTGTATTCTCAATATGATTCATTGTTTCTTCTTCTGAATTGTTCTCCTGTTCTCCATTTCTTTATCTATATTTTCCTAAAACTTTATTTTCTCACTTTTTCATGTTTTATTTGTTCTTTCATTAATTTTTTTTCTTTTTTTATGTTATTTACTTTCCTACTTTTTAGTTTTTTTTTTCCCTGATTTTTTCTTTATATTCTCATTTCTATAACTGTACTATTTTGGTATTTACTTTTCCTATATTCTTTTTATTTCATTCTTCACTGAATCCCAAAATTTTTCTTCTTTTTATTTTCAAAATACGAGTATGTATATCTCTTCTTTTCTTCTCTTGTTCAATATTATTTTCTCCTTCCTATGATTATTGTCCTCTTATCTATTTCTCCATCTATTTTGTTCTGATTTTATTTTTTTATTTATTTTGTTTGTTGGTTGTACTTAATATCTATTTCCTTTACTATCTTACTACATTATATCTTTCTTACTCCCCCTTCCACTTCTTTGTATGGTTTTTCTTCTTTCTACTGTATCTTCTATCTTTCTCTGCCATTCGTTTTTTCTTTGTTTTTTTTTTTTTTTTGCTTATTTGTAAATTTTTCTGTGATCCTCTTATTACCCTGTAAGGACCTTTACTTCGACTCTATTTAGCATTATTTACATTCCCCTCTCTATTTCACTTCATTATATCTTTCTTATCTAGGCCACTATAATTTACTTTTTCTTCTTCCTTATATTTCCTTTGTTACTTTCTGTATTTTTGCTATTCTTCAGCGTATACTAATATCTTCTTTCTTATCCTATATATAAATTACTTGTCTTCAACTATTCTCTCTCTCTCTCTCTCTCCTTAATATGATTTATTTTTCCCTAATTATTTTGCTTCTTTTTTTTCCTTCTTACTGCCTGCTGTCTATTTACTTCCTTCATTTTTCTTTTCCTGAATTATATATTCTTTTTTTTTTGTATTCAATTTAATTTTTTCTTCTAAATTTCACTACCCTATTCTTTTTTCTTCTCTTCATCTATTTACTCTCTTGCGATTCTTTATGTATTTTATTCTAATTATTAATTATTCTCATGTTCTCTATTTCTATATATATTATTTCCTAAATCTTTTTGTTCTAATTTGTACGCATTTTCTTTATTTATTTCTCTCATTGTACTTTTTTCATTCCCTATTTTATATTATTTACCTTTCTTGCATTCTTCTGACTCTTTACTTATTTTTTTTTTTTTTGCTGAATTTTATATCCCTTTATTTCTGTAACCTATATAATTTTATCTTCTTCTGAATTCCTCGATCATACTCTTTTTCTTTCTTTATTTTTGTTTTCTGTAACTGTACTATTTTATTATTATTTTTTTTTTTTCTATTCTTCACCGGACACTAAAATCTTTCATCTTTCTGTATATAACCTATCTCTTTGTTTTTTTTTATTTTCTACTATTTTCCTCTCCTTCTGTTCTTTATTATTTTGTTTCTTTCTCTGCTTAATATGATTCATTTCTTCTGTTTTTTCTGAATTTCTCAGTATTATTATTTTTTCCTCTATCATATTCTTTTTCTTTCTTTCTTCATTTTTTTCTGTAACTGTACTATTTTGATATTCTTTACAGGCTTTAGGATCTTTCATCTCTCTTCTCTATAATAGCTCTCTCCTTTTTATTCTCTCCTTCTATTCTTTATTTCTTTTATTCTCTCCTTCTATTCTCTATTTCTTTTATTCTCTCCTTCTATTCTTTATTTCTTTTATTCTCTCCTTCTATTCTCTATTTCTTTTATTCTCTCCTTCTATTGTTCATTTCTTTCTCTCTTATTATTTTTTATTTCATTTATTCTTTTTTTCCTTCTATTGTTTATTTTTTTTATTCTTTCTTTCCTTCTATTGTTTATTACTTTGATTCTTATTCTCATTCTTTTTTTATTTCTTTGATTCTCTTTCTGCTTCTATTCATTATTTCTTTGATTCTTTTTCTCCTACTATTCTTTATTTCTTTGATTCTTTCTCTCCTATTGTTTATCTCTTTGATTCTTTCTCTCCTTCCATTGTTCATTTCTTTCGCTCCTACAATTCTTTATTTCATTGATTTTTTTTCTCCTCCTAATGTTTATTTCTTAGATTCTTTTTTCCTTTTATTGTTTATTTTTTTATTCTTTCTCTCCTACTATTCTTTATTTCTTTGATTCTTTTTCTCCTCCTATTGTTTATTTCTTTGATTCTTTCTCTCCTTCTATTGTTCATTTCTTTCTCTACTACAATTCTTTATCTCCCAATTTATTTCTCTCCCATTATTCTTTATTTCTTTTTTTTCCTTCTATTGTTTTTTTATTCTTTCTTTCCTTCTATTGTTTATTACTTTGATTCTTATTCTCCTTCTTTTTTATATTTCTTTGATCCTCTTTCTCTCAAGGAGACTCCATTGTCTCAGAGCATTAAAATGTAAAATTGTAAATATGTTAAAAGGTAAATAAAATCTCTCTCTCTCTCCTTCTATTCTTTATTTCTTTTTCTCACTCTCTCTCCTCTCTCTCTCTCTCTCTCTCTCTCTCTCTCTCTCTCTCTCTCTCTCTCTCTTTCTCTTACTACTCTTTATTTCTTTGATTTTTTTCTCTCCTATTCTTTATTTCTTTGATTCTTTCTTTCCTTCTATTGTTTATTACTTTGATTATCTCTCTCTCTCTCTCTCTCTCTCTCTCTTCTCTCTCTCTCTCTCTCTCTCTCTCTCCTACTGTTCTTTATTTCTTTGATTCTTTTTTGCCTTCTATTGTTTGTTTATTTGATTCTTTCTCTGCTTCTATTCCTTGATTCTTTCTCTCCTTTTATTCTTTTATTTCTTTGATTCTCTATTTCCTTAATATTATTCACTTCTGTTTGCTCTGATTTTCTCAGTCTTATTATTTTTCTACACTGGATAACAAAATCCTCCTATTTTTCTTCTCTATATAGCCTATCTCTCTTGTACTTTATTTTCTACTATTTTTCTCTCCTTTTATTCTTTTCCTTCTTAATATGATTTATTTTTCCCTAATTATCTTGCTTCTGTATTTCCCTCTGGAATAGTTATTTTCTACTTCTAATTATTATTCTCATGTTTTCTAATTTTTACACGTTTATTTGTTGATTTCTGTCATCCATTATTTCTGTACTCCATATAAGTTTTCTTCTTTTGGACTCCTCTATCACAATCTCTTTCTTTATTTTATGTATTTGGTTTTGTAACTGAACTATTTTTCTATCCTTCACCAGATACGAAAATCTTTCATCTTTTTCTTCACTATATAACTTATCTCTCTATCTTTTTTTTTTACTTTTCCACTATTTTTTTCTGTTCTTCTATTCTTTATTCACAATATTTTATTCCATTACCTATTTATTCATACATCCTTCTGTTCTAATGTTCACACCTTGTATTTGTTGATTTATGTCATTATTCTTTTTTCTTTTCTATTATTTAATTTTCTTACATACTGCAGTATATTTAATTTATTTATTTATATTTTTATGTTTTACTGATTTTTATATCATCTTTATTTCTGTACACCATACAATTTTTTCTTCTTCTTCTGAATTCCTCTATCATTCTCTTCTTTATTTCCTTACTTTTTTCTGTAACAGTATTATTTTTCAATTTATCTATTCTCCTAAGATATACCAAAATCTTTAAACTTTCTCTTCTCTGTATAAGCTATCTCTCCTTTTTTTTTCTTCTATTTTTTATTTATTTGATTCTTTCTCTGCTTAATATTATTCATTTCTTCTGCTTCCTCTAAATTTCTCAGTATTATTCTTTTTCTTTCTTTATTAATGTTTTTCTGCCACTGCCTCACTCTCTTTCTTGTTTTTCTTGATACTAAACATATGTATTTTCCCTTCCCTATCTTTATTATAGCAACAACTCATTATACTTCTTTGTGTGTTTTTTTCTTATATCTACTATATTTCTTCTTCTTCTTGTTTCAATGATTATTCCCCATTCCTATATTTTTTCCTTCATCTATTTGCTCTAATCTTCAAACATTTTCTTTGTTTATTTGTCTCATTTAACTTTTTTCTATTTCTATTTTATATTATTTAACTTTCCTACATTGTTCTGCCTCTTTAATTCTTTCTTTTCAGATTTTTATATCTTATTTATTTCTGTACTATATATATTCTCTCTGTAACTGTACTATTTTGCTATTCTTCACCGGATACCAAAATCTCTCATCTTCCCCTATAAAAGCTATCTCTCCTTTTATTCTCTCCTTCTATTCTTTATTTCTTTGATTCTTTCTCTCCTACTATTATTTATTTATTTTATTCTCTACTTCTATTCTTTATTTCTTTTATTATTTCCTTCTATTCTTTATTTCTTTGATTCTTTCTCTGCTTAATACGATTCATTTTTTCTGTGTCCTCTGAATTTCTCAGTCTTATTCTTTTCCTACACCGGAACCGAAATCTTCCATGTTTCTCTTCTCTATATAACCTACCTCTCTGGTTTTTTATTTTCTACTATTTTTCTCTCCTTCTATTCTTTATTACTTTGTTTCTTTCTCTGCCTAATATGATTCATTCCTTATATTTCCTCTGAATTTCTCAGTCTTATTCTTTCCTACACCTGAACCAAAATCTTCCATCATTCTCTCTCTATTTAACCTATCTCGCTTGTTTTTTTATATTATATGTTTCTCATCTTCTATTCTTTATTTCTTTGATTCTTTCCCTCCTTAATAAAATTTTTTTCTTCTGTTTCCTCTGAATTTCTCAGTCTTATTCTTTTGCTACTTTTTTATCTGGTGTATACCATCTTTCATCTTTCTCATTTCTATAGAAGCTATCTCTCCTTCTATTCTTTATTTTTTTAATTCTTTCTCTTTTTAATGACTCCATATTCTGAGAGCATCAAACTGTAAAAATTGTTAATATGTTAAAAAGGTAAATAAAATCTCTCTGTTTTACTCTCTCTTCTTGATATGATTCATTTCTTCTGTTTCCTCTGAATTTCTTAGTATTATTCTTTTTTTCTCTATCATACTCTTTTTCTTTCTTTCTTCATTTTTTTTCTGTAACTGTACTATTTTGTTATTCTTTATCGGACACCTAAATCTTTCTACTTTCTCTTCTCTCTAAAAGCTATTCCTCATTTTAATCTTTCCTTCGTTTTCTTTATTTATTTGATTCATTTTCTCCTGTTCTTTATTTCTTTAATGATTTTTCTCCTTCTATTCTTTATTGCTTTGATTCTCTCCTTCTATTCTTTATTTCTTAGATTCTCTCCTTCTATTCTTTATTTCTTTTATTCTCTCCTTCTGTTCTTTATTTATTTGATTCTTTCTCTCATTCTATTCATTTTTCTTTATTTCTTTTACTCTCTACTTCTATTCTTTATTTCTTTCTCCTCTCCTATTCTTTATTTATTTTATTCTCTCCTTCTATACTTAATTTCTTTGATTCTTTCTCACCTTCTATTCTATATTTCTTTGATTCTTTCTCTCCTACTATTCTTTATTTCTTTTACTCTCTCCTTCTATTCTTTATTTCTTTTATTCTCTCCTTCTATGCTTAATTTCTTTGATTCTTTCTCACCTTCTATTCTATATTTCTTTGATTCTTTCTCTCCTACTATTGTTTATATTCGTTTACACTCTCCTTCTATTCTTTATTTCTTTTATTCTCTCCTTTTATACTTAATTTCTTTTTGATTCTTTTTCACCTTCTATTATTTATTTATTTTACTATCTTCTATTCTTTATTTCTTTCTCCCCTTCTATTCTTGATATCTTTTATTCTCCCCTTTAATACTTAATTTCTTTAATCCTTTTTCACTTTCTATTCTTTATATTTGTTCTCCTTTCTATTCTTTATTTCTTTGACTCTCTCTCTCCTTCTGTTCTTTATTTCTTAGATTCTCTCATTCTATTCTTTACTTCTTTTATTCTCTCCTTCTGTTCTTCATTTCTTTGATTCTTTATCTCATTCTATTCTTTATTTATTTTATTATCTCTTTCTATTCTTAATTTCTTTGATTCTTTCTCTTGTTCTATTCATTATTTTTCTCCTTCTTTTCCTTATTTATTTGATTCTCTCCTTCTATTCTTTTATTTCTTTTATTCTCTCATTCTATTTTTTTTTCTTTTATTTACTCCTATTCTTCCTTCATTTTTTTTTTCTCTTCCCTCTAATAGCTATTCCTCATTTTAATCTTTCCTTCGTTTTCTTTATTGATTCATTCTCTTCTGTTCTTTATTTATTTGATTCATTCTCTTCTGTTCTTTATTTATTTGATTCATTCTCTTCTGTTCTTTATTTATTTGATTCATTCTCTTCTGTTCTTTATTTATTTGATTCATTCTCTTCTGTTCTTTATTTATTTGATTCATTCTCTTCTGTTCTTTATTTATTTGATTCATTCTCTTCTGTTCTTTATTTATTTGATTCATTCTCTTCTGTTCTTTATTTCTTTGATTCTTTTTTCCTTCTATACTCTATTTCTTTAATTATCTCCTTCTATTTCTTATTTCTTAGATTCTCTCCTTCTATTCTTTATTTCTTTTATTCTCTCCTTCTGTTCTTTATTTCTTTGACTCTTTCTCTTATTCTATTAATTTTTTCTTTCATTCTTTTTCTCCTTCTATTTATTATTTCTTTTATTCTCTCTTTCTATGCTTAATTTCGTTGATTCTTTCTTACCTTCTATTCTCTATTTCTTTAATTATCTCCTTCTATTCTTTATTTCTTAGATCCCCTCCTTCTATTCTTTATTTCTTTTATTCTCTCCTATTCTTTATTTCTTTTACTATCTTCTTCTACTCTTTATTTTGTTTATTCCCTCCTTTAATACTTAATTTCATTAATTCTTTTTCACCTTCTATTCTTTATTTCTTTTACTCTCTCCGTCTTTCTTTATATCTTTCTCCCCTTCTGTTCTTTATTTTTTTTTATTCTTTTATCTTCTCCTATTCTTTATTTCTTTTATTCTCTCCTTTTATACTTAATTTCTTTGATTCTTTTTCACCTTCCATTTTTTTTCCCTTTTACTCTCTCCTTCTATTCTTTATTTTGTTTATTCACTCCTTCTATTCTTTATTTATTTTTTTTTTTCCTACTATAATTAATTTCTTTGATTCTTTCTCAGTATTATTCTTTTTTTAGCTATCATTCTCTTTTTCTTTCTTCCTTCATTTTTTTTTCTGTAATTGTACTATTTTGTTATTCTTCACCGGACAACTAACTCTTTCATCTTTCTCTTCTCTCTAATAGCTATTCCTCATTTTAATCTTTCCTTCGTTTCCCTTATTGATTCATTCTCTTCTGTTCTTTATTTATTTGATTCATTCTCTTCTGTTTTTTATTTCTTTGATTCTGTTTCTCCTTCTATTCTCTATTTCTTTGATTCTCTCATTCTATTCTTTATTTCTTAGATTCTCTCCTTCTATTCTTTATTTCTTTTATTCCCTCCTTCTGTTCTTTATTTCTTTGACTCTTTCTCTTGTTCTATTAATTTTTATTTCATTCTTTTCTCCTTCTATTTATTACATTTTTTATACTCTCTTTCTATACTTAATTTCTTTAATTCTTTCTTACCTTCTAATCTTTTTTTCTTTGATTCTTGCTCTCCTTCTATTGCTTATTTCTTTGAAGCTCTCCATCTATTCTTTATTTCTTATATTCTCTCCTATTCTTTATTTCTTTTACCCTCTCCTTTTACTCTTTATTTGTTTATTCTCTCCTTTAATACTTAATTTCTTTGATTCTTTTTCATCTATTCTTTATTTCTTTTACTCTCTCCTTCTTTTTTTATATCTTTCTCCCCTTCTATTCCTTGTTTCCGTGATTCTTTCTCTCCTTCTATTCTTTATTTCTTTGAAGAACTTCTGCTATTCTTTATTTCTTTGATTCTTTCTCTCCTTCTATTCCTTGTTTTCTTGATTCTTTCTCTCCTTCTGTTCTTTATTACTTTGATTCTTTCTCTCATTCTATTCATTTTTCTTTTTTCTTTTTCACCTTCCATTTTTTATTTCTTTTACTATCTCCTTCTATTCTTTATTTCTATTATTCTTTCTCTCCTACTATCCTTTATTTCTTTTACTCTCTCCTTCTATTCTTTATTTCTTTTATTCTCTCCTATACTTTATTTCTTTTACTCTCTCCTTCTATTCTTTATTTCTTTGAGGCACTTCTGCTATTCTTTATTTCATTGATTCTTTCTCTCCTTATATTCCTTGTTTTCTTGATTCTTTCTCTCCTTCTATTCTTTATTACTTTGTTTCTTTCTCTACCTAATACGATTCATTTCTTCTGTATCCTATGAATTTCTCCGTCTTATTCTTTTTTCATCATACTCTTTCTCTTTATTTTCCGATTCATTCTCTCCTTCTGTTCTTTATTTTTTTTTATTCTTTTTTCTTCTCCTATTCTTTATTTCTTTTATTCTCTCCTTTTATACTTAATTTCTTTGATTCTTTTTCACCTTCCATTTTTTTTCCCTATTACTCTCTCCTTCTATTCTTTATTTCTATTATTCTCTCCTTCTATACTTAATTTCTTTAATTCTTTCTTACCTTCTAATCTTTATTTCTTTGATTCTTGCTCTCCTTCTATTGCTTATTTCTTTGAAGCTCTCCATCTATTCTTTATTTCTTATATTCTCTCCTATTCTTTATTTCTTTTACCCTCTCCTTTTACTCTTTATTTGTTTATTCTCTCCTTTAATACTTAATTTCTTTGATTCTTTTTCATATATTCTTTATTTCTTTTACTCTCTCCTTCTTTTTTTATATCTTTCTCCCCTTCTATTCCTTGTTTCCTTGATTCTTTCTCTCCTTCTATGCTTTATTTCTTTGAAGAACTTCTGCTATTCTTTATTTCTTTGATTCTTTCTCTCCTTCTATTCCTTGTTTTCTTGATTCTTTCTCTCCTTCTGTTCTTTATTACTTTGATTCTTTCTCTCATTCTATTCATTTTTCTTTTATTCTTTTTCACCTTCCATTTTTTATTTCTTTTACTATCTCCTTTTATTCATTATTTCTATTATTCTTTCTCTCCTACTATTCTTTATTTATTTTACTCTCTCCTTCTATTCTTTATTTCTTTTATTCTCTCCTATACTTTATTTCTTTTACTCTCTCCTTCTATTCGTTATTTCTTTGAGGCACTTCTGCTATTCTTTATTTCTTTGATTCTTTCTCTCCTTATATTCCTTGTTTTCTTGATTCTTTCTCTCCTTCTATTCTTTATTACTTTGTTTCTTTCTCTACCTAATACGATTCATTTCTTCTGTATCCTATGAATTTCTCCGTCTTATTCTTTTTTCATCATACTCTTTCTCTTTATTTTCCGATTCATTCTCTCCTTCTGTTCTTTATTTTTTTTATTCTTTTTTCTTCTTCTATTCTTTATTTCTTTTATTCTCTCCTTTTATACTTAATTTCTTTGATTCTTTTTCACCTTCAATTTTTATTCCCTTTTACTCTCTCCTTCTATTCTTTATTTCTATTATTCTCTCCTTCTATACTTAATTTCTTTAATTCTTTCTTACCTTCTAATCTTTATTTCTTTGATTCTTGCTCTCCTTCTATTGCTTATTTCTTTCAAGCTCTCCATCTATTCTTGATTTCTTTGATTCTTTTCTTCTATTCTATATTTCTTTGATTCTTTCCTTCTATTATTCATTTTTGATTCTCCCCTTCTATTTTTTATTTCTTTTACTCTCTCCTTCTATTCTTTATTTTTTTCTCCCCTTCTATTCTTTGTTTCTTTGAGACACTTCTTCTATTCTTTATTTCTTTTATTCTCTCTCTCCTTCTATTCTTTATTCCCTTGATTCTTACTCTCCTTAATATTATTCATTTCTTCAGTTTCCTACAATTTAATCGGTCTTATTTTTTTCTTCTGAATGCCAAAATCTTTCTCTTCTCTATATAACCTGTCTCTCTTTTTTTTTTTTCTCTATTTTTCTCACCTTCTATTCTTTATTTTTTTGATTCTTTCTCTTTTTATATGATTCATTTCTTCTGTTTCCTCTGAATTTTTCAGTATTATTCTTTTTCTTTCTTCATTAATCTTTTTCTGTCACTGATTCACGCTATTTCTTTTTTTCTTGATACTAAACATATGTATTTTTTCCTTCACTATCTTTTTATTTTATATCTTTCTAACTACTCATTATACTTCTTTGTGTGTTTTTTCTTATTTCTACTAAATTTCTTTTTTCCATGATTATTCCCCTTTCTTCCATTTGATTTTGAATTTCTTTCATGTAAATTTTTTCTATCTATATTTTATATTATTTAGCTTTTATACATTCTTCTGCCTCTTTACTTATTTTTATTTTATTTTTTTGCTGAATTTTATATCCTCATTATTTCTGTAACCAATATAATTTTATCTTCTTCTGAATTCCTCTACTATACTCTTTTTCATTCTTTATTTATTTATTTTTAGTAATTTGTTTTTTGTTTTTTTCTATTGTTCACCAGACATTAAAATCTTTCATCTTTCTCTCCTTCTATTCTTTATTACTCTGAATCTTTCTCTCCTTCTATTCCTTGTTTCCTTGATTCTTTATCTCCTTATTTGTTTCCTCTCATGTGATTCTTTATGTATTTTATTCTAATTATTAATTATTCTCATGTTCTCTATTTCTTCATCCACTATTTCCTAAATCTTTTTGTTCTAATTTTTACACATTTTCTTTATTTATTTCTCTCATTATACTTTTTTCTATCTCTATTTTATATAATAGCTATTTCTCCTACTATTCTTTATTCCTTTGATTCTTTCTCTCCTTCTATTTTTTCTTTCTTTGAAGCTCTCCTTCTATTCTTTATTTCTTTTTCTCTTCTTTTTTTTTTTCTTTGCTGAATTTTATATCCTCATTATTTCTGTAACCCATATCCATTTTATCTTCTAAATTCTATCCATACCCTTTTTCTTTCTTTCTTTATTTATTTTTTTTAACTGTACTATTTTATTATTATTTTTTTCTATTCTTCACCGGATACTAAAATCTTTCATCTTTCTCTATATAACCTATCTCTCTGTTTTTTTATTTTCTACTATTTTTCTCTCTTTCTGTTCTTTATTACTTTGTTTCTTTCTCTGCCTAATATGATTCATTCCTTATGTTTCCTCTGAATTTCTCAGTCTTATTCTGTTTCTACACCGGTTACCAAAATCTTCCTTTTCTCTTTCTCTCTCTCTCTCTCTCTCTCTCTCTCTCTCTCTCTCTCTCTCTTCATCTTACTCTCTCTCTATCTATCTCTCTGCTTAATATGATTCATTTCTTCTGTTTTCTCTGAATTTCTCAGTATTATTCTTTTTTCCTCTATCATACTCTTTTTCTTTCTTTCTTTTTTTCGTTTTTTTCTGTAACTATACTATTTTGCTATTCTTTACAACATATCAAAATCTTTCATCTTTCTCTTCTCTACATCTATTCTTGATTTCTTTGATTCTTTTCTTCTATTCTATATTTCTTTGATTCTTCATTTCATTGATTCTTCCTCTACTTATGTTCTTTATTATTTTTACTCTCTCCTTCTATTCTTTATTTCTTTCTCCCCTTCTATTCTTTGAGACACTTCTTCTATTCTTTATTTCTTTTATTCTCTATCTCCTTCTATTCTTTTTTCCTTTGTTTCTTTCTCTGCCTAATATGATTCATTCCTAATGTTTCCTCTGAATTTCTCAGTCTTATTCTTTCCCTACACCTGAACCGAAATCTTCCATCGTTCTCTTCTCTATTTAACCTATCTCGCTTGTTTTTTTATATTATATGTTTCTCATCTTCTATTCTTTATTTCTTTGATTCTTTCTCTCCTTAATAAAATTTTATTTGTTCTGTTTCCTCTGAATTTCTCAGTCTTATACTTTTCCTTCACCGGAACTGAAATCTTTCATCTTTCTTTTTCTATATAACCTATATCTCTGTTTTTTTTATATTCTACTATTTTCCTCTCCTTCTGTTCTTTATTATTTTGTTTCTTTCTCTGCTTAATATGATTCATTTCTTCTGTTTTTTCTGAATTTCTCAGTATTATTATTTTTTCCTCTATCATATTCTTTTTCTTTCTTTCTTCATTTTTTTCTGTAACTGTACTATTTTGATATTCTTTACAGGCTTTAGGATCTTTCATCTCTCTTCTCTATAATAGCTCTCTCCTTTTTATTCTCTCCTTTTATTCTTTATTTCTTTTATTCTCTCCTTCTATTCTCTATTTCTTTTATTCTCTCCTTCTGTTCTTTATTATTTTGTTTCTTTCTCTGCTTAATATGATTCATTTCTTCTGTTTTTTCTGAATTTCTCAGTAATATTCTTTTTTTCTCTATCATACTCTTTTTCTTTCTTTATTCATTTTTTTTTCTATTACTGTACTATTTTGTTATTCTTTATCGGACACCTAAATCTTTCTTCTTTCTCTTCTCTCTAATAGCTATTCCTCATTTTAATCTTTCCTTTGTTTTCTTTATTTATTTGATTCTTTTTCACCTTCTATTCTTTATTTCTTTTACTCTCTCCTTCTATTCTTTATTTCTTCTACACTCTCCTTCTATTCTTTATTTCTTTTACTCCCTCCTTCTATTCTTAATTTCTTTCTCCCCTTCTATTCTTGATATCTTTTATTCTCTCATTCTATACTTAATTTCTTTAATTCTTTTTCACCTTCTATTCTTTATTTCTTTTACTCTCTCCTTCTATTCTTTATTTCTTTGATTCTTTCTCCGCTTCTATTCTTTGTTTCTTTGAGGCACTTCTTCTATGCTTTATTTCTTTTATTCTCTCTCTCCTTCTATTTTTTATTACTTTGTTTCTTTCTCTACCTAATAGGATTTATTTCTTCTGTTTCATCTGAATTTCTCAGTCTTATTCTTTTCCTACACCGGAACCGAAATCTTCCATCGTTCTCTTCTCTATTTAACCTATCTCGCTTGTTTTTTTATATTATATGTTTCTCATCTTCTATTCTTTATTTCTTTGATTCATTTTCTCCTTAATAAAATTTTATTTCTTCTGTTTCCTCTGAATTACTCAGTTTTATACTTTTCCTTTCTTTTCTGTAACTGTACTATTTTGTTATTCTTTATCGGACACCTAAATCTTTCTTCTTTTTCTTCTCTCTAATAGCTATTCCCCATTTTAATCTTTCCTTCGTTTTCTTTATTTATTTGATTCATTTTCTCGTGTTCTTTATTTCCTTAATGATTTTTCTCCTTCTATTCTTTATTGCTTAGATTCTCTCCTTCTATTCTTTATTTCTTAGATTCTCTCCTTCTATTCTTTATTTCTTTTATTGTCTCCTTCTGTTCTTTATTTATTTGATTTTTTCTCTCATTCTATTCATTTTTCTTTCATTATTTTTCTCCTTCTATTCTTTATTTCTTTTATTCTCTCATTCTATAATTAATTTCTTTGATTCTTTCTCACCTTCTATTCTTTATTTTACTCTCTCATTTTATTCTATATTTCTTTCTCACCTTCTATTCCTTATTTATTTTACTCTCTCCTTCTATTCTTTATCTCTTTGATTCTTTCTCCCCTTCTATTCTTTTTTTCTTGGAGGCACTTCTTCTATTCTTTATTTCTTTTATTCTCTCTCTCCTTCTATTCTTTATTACTTTCTCTACCTAATAGGATTTATTTCTTCTGTATCCTATGAATTTCTCAGTCTTATTCTTTTTCCTCTATCATACTCTTTTTCTTTCTTTCTTCATTTTTTTCTGTAACTGTTCTGTTTTGCTATTCTTTACCGGATGTCAAAATCTTTCATCTTTCCCTTTCTATAATAGTTATCCCTCTTTTTATTCTCTCCTTCTATTCTTTATTTCTTTGATCCTTTCTCTCCTATTCTTTATTTCTTTTCTTCTATTCTATATTTCTTTGATTCTTTCCTTCTATTATTCATTTTTTATTCTCTCCTTCTATTCTTTATTTCTTTGATTATCTCCTTTTGTTCTTTATTTCTTTGATTCTCTCTCTCCTACTAACTCTTTATTTTTTTGATTCTTCATTTCATTGATTCTTTCTCTCCTTCTGTTCTTTATTTCTTTGATTCTTTCTCATATTTTATTCTTCATTTCTTTGATCCTCTCCTTCTATTCTTTATTTGTGATTTTCTTCTTCTATTCCTTGTTATCTTGATTCTTTCTCTCCTTCTATTCTTTATTACTTTGTTTCTTTCTCTGCCTAATATGATTCATTCCTTATGTTTCCTCTGATTTTCTCAGTCTTATCTGTTTCTATACCGGTTACCAAAATCTTCCTTCTTTCTTTTCTGTATATTACCTCTCTCTTGGTTTTTTATTTTCCACTATTTTTCTCTCCTTCTATTCTTTATTTATTCCATCTCTTTGATAATTCCTCTTCTTATGATTTATTTTTCCCTAATTTTTTTACTTATTCATTTCCTTTAGACATGATAATATGATGATATTTATTCCTTAATCTTTCTGTGCTCATAATTACACTTTTCATTTGTTGATTTATGTCATTATTCTTTTCTGTTTTATAATATTTACTTTTCTGATAGCCTGCAATGATTCACTTTTTCTGTTCTCCATATAATTTTTTGTTCTTCAGAAGTCCTCTATCATACTCTTTTTCTTTGTTTCTGTAACTGTACTATTTTGCTATTTTTCTATTCTTCGCCGGATACCAAAATCTTTCATCTTTCTCTTCACTATAAAACCTATCTCTCCTTTTTTTTTTTTTTTTTTTATTTCTTTAATTTTTTTTCTTCTTTATATTATTCATTTATTCTGAATTTCTTAGTCTTATTTTTTTTTCTTTCTTGATTAATCTTTTTCTGCAACTTCATCACTCTCTTCCTTTTTTTTTCTTTATACTAAACAAATTTCTTCCTTCATTATGTTGCTATATCATATCTTTCTAACTACTCATTATACTTCTTTGTGTTTGTGTGTTTTTTTCTATTCTTCACCGGATACCAAAATCTTTCATCTTTCTCTTCTCTATATAAACTTTCTCTCCATCTATACTTTATCACTTTGTTTCTTTCTCTCTGTGCTATGATTCATTTCTTCTGTTTCCTCTGTATTTCTCAGTATTAGTTTTTTTTCTTCATTCTGCTATATTTCTCTTCCTCTTCTTTCATTGATTATTCTCCATCTTCTAGTTCTTTAAACATCTCTTTCTTCAAATTTTTAATTTTTTTTCTTTTTTTATTTCTCTCACTGTACTTTTTTATATTATTTACGTTTCTTACAATCTTCGCCTTCTTTACTTCATTTCATTTTCCTTTCTCTATCTGACATAATCTAGTTTTCCTTTATTATTTTTCTATAATCTATTTTTTTTTATCCAATAATATTATGTCTTACTACTCAATTCCCTTCCAGATACCTACCTTTCTTTCTATTCCTGTCTATATAATTCCTCTATTTTTAAAAATTTTCCCATCTCTCTTTTTGCTGCCGCTTTTTTTTTTTGGTTCATTACTCAACATTTCACTTTTCCTGTCTCTATATTTTATTTTTTATTTTTTTTTTTTTTGCTGCTTAATAACTCTTATTTTTTTTCTTTCATTAATAATTATATTGTTCCTCTTCTTCAAATAATTATTCTTCTGTTTTGATTTCCTTCATTTCTCCATAATATTTTTATTTTTTGTGTCACTGTAATACATTCTCTTTGTTAATGTCTTTAATTTGTCTTTTAATGTATTATACTATTTACTCTCATTCTTGCATCTCTTTAATTTATTCTTCTCCAGGTATTTACTTCTTCCATCTTCCTCTTTTCTTCTACCTATTAAAAGAGATAGATCTCTTACTAAACTCAGTCTTTATTCTTATCACTTTCTATTATTATTAATATTTCTAATAAGATTAACTTTCCATAATTATTTTACAACTCTCTCTCTCTCTCTCTCTCTCTCTCTCTCTCTCTCTCTCTATATATATATATATATATATATATATATATATATATATATATATATATATAATATACATCTTTATCTTTCTGCTTTCTTCTGTTTCTTCATCTCTATTTTATTATCTTTCTTTCTTTTTATATTTATTTTTTCTCTTTTATATGATTAACTTTTTTTCCCTCCTCTTTCTTAATCTTTTCTTTTTATATACCACCGTACCTTTTCATATTTTATGCTGATTATTCTGCCTTTTTAAATTATCTATCTCTTCATTAGTGTCTCTAACTTCTTTTCCTCTCAGTTTAACATCTTGCTTTCATTTTTTAATTTCACTCCCTCTTTTTTCTTTCTCTACTTAACATGATTTACTTTTCCTATTAATTTTTTTTTTTTTTTGTATTTGATTAACTTTTCACATATTCTGTCTCTTTTAATTTTTAATATTCTCTCTTTTTCCTTTACCAGACTTTCACCATACCTCCTTCCCTCTTTATTTTATAAAGAGTAAAAAAAATAAGAGAAATAAAATATTTCTTATACACAGCATACTTCTTGAATCATCCTTCTCTTTATCTCTTCATTTACCTGCTTTATTCTTTTTTTCATATATTTTATTCTTATATTCTTCATTTTCTTTCTTTTTTTCTTCTATCAATCTCCACCCCTGATTATTTTATTTTATTCATTTCACTCTCGCTTTTTCTTTTTCTGCTTAACATGGTTTACTTTACCTTTATTATTTTGCTTTGTCATATTTTTCCATCCCATATTCTGTCCTATTATTTTGGTCTTACCTATCAATTTCTTCTGAATTCCTCTTTCACAATCTCTTTCTTTCTTTCTTTTTTCTGTAACTGTACTATTTTGCTATTTTTCACCAGATACCAAAATCTTTTATGTTTCTCTTCCCTATTTAATTTCTCCCTCTTTTTTTTCCTTTTTTCATTACTCTTTTTACATCTGGATTCATAATCTAATCCTTTTCATCTAATAATCTAATTTTTCTTTCTTCTTATCACAATATCTTTTTTATTTATCTACCTAATAAGATTTATTGACCCTTATTATATTACAAGGCTATACATTTTTTTCCTCAGTCACAATAATCTTTTTACTCTGCTTATTCAAATTACTATTCTACTGCTTTCAATTTCTATTTTTCTATTTTCTGTAAGATATTCTTTTTAAATGTCTGTCATTAATATTTTTTACCATTTACTTTTCTCTCATATTTTTTTTTTTTTATTATTATTATATTCTTCTCATGATGCCTAATTCTTGATGAAACTATATTTTTACTCAGGTTATTTTGTTTCTTTACATCTAACTTTTTTTCATCATTATATCATTCTTTTTTCTCTTATCTTACTTCAATTCTTCTTCTTTTTGTCTCTTAATCTTTCGTTTTCCTGTTTACAAGTTATTTTATTTTCCCCATAACAATATTTTCTTCTATCTTTTTTTGCAATTTAGGGAATGGTGTGGTCTAGTGAGTAGTGAACTAGTCTACTGTTCTGCGGGTTCTGAGTTAGAATCCTGGCTGAGGCAGAAATATTTATTCTAGTATTTCAGCCTTGGAGCGACCTTAGGGTAAGGAGACCATCCTGGGGCACACTCAGCATCTATAAAGTGGGGACCCAAAAATTGGGGAGGGGAACCTGGGGGCTGAGCATGATCAAGGCCTAATAACCTCCCTTACATGGTCGTTGGCCTAATAACTCCTTTCACCGGTTTTAGTGGTAATTTTTTCTTTTCTTCACAATTTATTTTTTCCTCCTTATGTCATTACTTTACATGTATCTTATGTTAGTCATTATAAACTTTCACTCAATTTTATATTTTCAATTTCACTCTCTTCTCTTCCTCTTCTATTTTTATTATTATTTTTTTTTTTTTTTTTAACTTTCATAGTTCTGTTTCTTCTTCATTTCATCAGTCTACAATGATTTCCTATTTTTGTTTCTCTTTCTTCATTTTACTTATTTCTTATATTACTATCTTTTTTTTAGCCTATTCTTCACACTGTCATCCGAATTTGACTAATCGGTTGTCCCTCTAATTTTTCTCTTCTAAAAAATAATTCTCTATGCCATTCTCTATTTCTTTCTTCTATTGTATTGTTTGTTATTATTTCTCTCAACATCAATTTTTCTGCTTCTTTATTTACAATTTTTTTTTGTCCTATTTCTATTTTATCTGTTTTGTCTTTATATGATGCTCTATTGCTCTCATTTTACATTTTATCCCCTCTAAGATTTTCATTTTTCTATCAATTTTTTTTTTTTTTTAATTTTGAAGATCTTTAGAATTTTTTTTTTTACAAATAGTCTTCTAGTTTTTTTTATCATGTTTATTCTTTACTGCTATTTATTTTTCTTTATTGCTATTCTTTCTGTTGTTTCTTTTCTTTTTTTATTTTAGAGGAAAAGGGAAAAGGAGAGAGTTTCTTCTATTACATACTATTTAATCACATTCTTTATATTTTTCTGTTCACTGTCAATCCATATTTGTCTGTATTCTTCTTTTGATACTTCAGATTATAATCTTTTGATCTTCAGTCACTTCTTTTAATTTTTATTTTTTATTACTTCTTCTGTCTATCACTTTTCACCCTTCTTTCATTTTCCTTTCAATTCTCAAGATTTCTCTTGAGGAATTATTTATTTATTTTTACAATCTGTTTTTTTTTTTTTTTTTTTTTTTTTTTTCCTGCAGTTCCTACTGCTTGGTCAGATTCTCTAATAAATTTTTATTTAGTAATTTCTTTATGTTTTTTGTATTATACCTTATCATTCTTATCTTTCTATTCTTGTTCTTTTCTTATTTTTACTGCCTATTTCTGTTTTTCTGACATTCTCTATATCATATTCTTTGGTTTCATTCTTCCAATGATTTTTATTTTTCTCATTTTGTCTGTCTACTATTCCTTCTTTCTTTTCTAGTTTTTCCTTCCTTTCTTTTCTGTATTATATCCTTGCTTTCCAGGTTTGTAAATGATTATTATTTCTCTCTTATAATTTTCTTCTTTTTATTTATTTTTTTTTCCCTTCTTCCCTCTATCCCAATTTTTCCTTTTTTTTTCCTCTTTCCAATTCTCATGTTGTAAATTATCAATTAATTTCTTTTTTATTTTATACAATCTACCTTTCTCTCTTTCTTTGCACACCTATCTTATCTTTGTCCTTTTAAACTCATTCTTCTCTTTTTCTGCTTGATTTAACTCTCTTTGTCCCTCTCTCCAATTCATTCCTTTCTGGTATTTCTTATTTCTTCTGTTTCTTTTTTATCCATTTTTCTTCTCTGTTTCTCTAAACTTTTATCTCATGGTTCTTTTTCTATTATTATTATTATTTTTTCAGAAACTGTTAACTTCTTCATTTGTAGTAGCTACATACTTTATATTTATGTATTATTTTTTTCTTTCTTTTTCTATTTCAAAATAGACCTACATAAGTTTGGTTATTTTAAAGAAATAAAAGTTCAATCAAATCCTAAAGTAGAGGAAAATGCTTAACAATTTATTAGATTATTGGTGGATTAATGACAATTGGATTTTTCTGTTAAAATACATTTTTAAAAATAAAGCAGGAAAAAGTGCTTTTACTAATTTAGACTGATGTCAGTAATCTAGATTTTTTTCATCTGGCTGTACATTGTATGCTTTCTAATATCATATCCTTGGCTTTATGATGACGTTTACTTTCCTTCCTGTTACATATTTTCAATTTTTTAATATTCATTATATATATGAGAAATTGTATGATAATTGTTCCTCTAAGTCTTATTTAGTAATGTCTCTGTTGTTTGTAGTAATCATGTCCTCTTTTACAAAGTCATAGTTTCATATATTCTTATTACAACTTGTTCCAATCATTATTAGTTTATAATTGACTAAGATTTACTAAAACACTCACCCACTCATATGCACACACTACTCTGCCCTTCAGCTACAAATAAATTGTATTTGAGAAATATATTAACATTTACAAACCATACTTTATGAAATGTGTAAGGTATCGTGCATGTTCAGTAATCCATTTTTATTTATTTGGAGATTATCTCTCTTTTTGTCACATCCTTTCTGGAATAATACTTTCTCATTATCACATACTTATAAAAGTTAATGTATTTTTATTTTTTTTTAACATTTAATTTTACTTTTATGATATGTATTTCCTGAATCCTTTATAACCACCTTCTTCTCTAATATTAACAAAATATTTAAATTGCTAGCATATTTTCAGATAGAATAACAATATAAATCAATAAAATAAGTATGGCTATGCACAAAATAATTGACCAATTATTTAGAAATATTGTATGTCTTTGCATGTACTAATAATAAATTTGACTGCATAAAATAATTCATTTTTATAATGCATGCAATATATCATCCCTCAAGATCAAAACAGAATTTACTCATATTGATATTTGACTCAATCTCTTGGACTTGGTGATAGAAATTGTATAAACAAAAATCCATCGACATATTGATACCTAAAGTATTAAAGATTTTGTTCTTATGTTGTACCAAACTTCATTTGTAAAATCTAATATAATCATCAATTAAAAATTTCAATATTTATGTTGATTCTGTTTGATCTAAATGTGCGACACAATATGAAATGATTTTCATAATTGATGAAGGCATGATACCATGAGTGAATATAATTTATTTTTTTTTTTTTTTTCTAAAAATATATTTCTACATTTGCATTTTTGCTTCATGAATCAGTTAATTTTAATGTATCTTTAAATTTCTTCTTTTTTTTTTTTTCTCTAAAAGACAATTTTATTTGTTTACTTCTGTATAAACTTAATATTATAGTCATATTACTTACACTCAATCAACATCTCTATTTTATGGTTTAACTTCTACTAATGATTAATCTTAGATCTTTAAAACACGTTAAATAAATGCAGTATAATTTAAAACTTAATGAAATTTAATGCAAGTTGCTAGTGCATGTAATATATTTTGTTTACACTATTTTTCCTAAATACTGTACACCTGATGTAGTTAATGCTGCATATATATTTCAGCTAGTAGAAATCAACTGTGGTAGTTATGGAATAAAATCATTTAGACAACCTTCCTGTGTGCATCTAGTCACCCCTACGGGCCACTACAATATTTAATTCTCTGACGCCTCTCTGACTGTAATGCTTTCGCTTCGCCAGAACTACCTTTTTTCTTTTTTTTTTTCTTTTTTTTTTTTTTTTTTTTTTTTTGTTTAAAATTATTCTTTTCTCATTAAACCTATTTCATTTCAAGGCTCTAATTTTCTTTCCAGCCTTGCATGACATAAGGATAGCATGCCCATGGGCATTTTAAAACATACCCACTGCTAATTGTAGAAGGCACTTGTTTATAGATGTACTTTTTATGTCTGCCTTAAATTTGTGTGTCTGTAGTATATTCTTTTCTAACCAATAACAATAATAGTTTTTATACTATTTGATTAAAGTAAAATAAACCAGGGAATGGTACTTATTTCTTCTTTCTTGATGTTACTTGTTTTGTTTTATTTCTGTTTGATGGTGAAGGAAAAATATCAGAACATTACCTAAATCTAGCATGTACATGTGATTTTGATTAGTACATAGTGTGATCTCTTAAATAACAATTTTGTACTTTTTCTTTTCTTTTTTTTTTTTTTTTTTTTTTTTTTTTGTAAATATGATTAAGGGTGTAGAAATAAAACTATTCCAATCTCATAATTTCCTTATTTCTATAGTTTACAGTGCAATATATTCTACATTGATTTTATAATGATGCTATTTTAAAATGAAATATTTGTATTATAAGTTTTTATTATATTAATGTGTGTGTGGGTATATGTATATGTGTATATATATATATATTATAATATATATATATATATATATATATATTATATATATATATATATATATATTTATAGATATATATTGTAATTTAGTTTTAATTGTTATAGAAAGACTAGTTATAAAACAAAAATGTGATGGTACTTTAATAATTGTTACTTATTGTGTTCTGTAAATTAAATGTATTCATAATATATATTTATACTGCTTATGTTTAATGTCAAGGTTTCATAATTTAGCTTGTTATTTTTAAAATGGAATTATTTTTATGCATTGTATTGATAATATTAATAGATATAATATGTTTCTGACAAACTTGTTAAAAAACACCTCCCTTTCTTTTTGTCAAACCTAGTATGTTTAAATAAAATAAAATGTTGTGAAGTGATTATCCATCATAGTTTTCATACATATAAGAGTTTTAGTTCCTTCAATTAAATTTTTAGATAAACATATTTTTAAATGAATAAAATTTTGGAAACTTTTTACTGTTCCTTTCCACCAGTCTTTTAATTCCTTCTCCTTTTCCATGTAATATTGAAAAACACATTAGTAGACCACAATTTGGGTATGGATATCTGTGTTAATTGATTGTGTATGTGTCTACATAACTTATTCACAACTTAAAAATTGTATTTTATCATATTACATTTATGTTTTAATTATTATTATTTTTTTTTACATCTTCAAGTAGGCTTGTTCTGCACTATCCATTATCCTGTTAATAATTGCCAAAGTGGTAAAACTGTACCCTAGATATTTCTTCACAACTGCAATTATCACATGATAGGCAGTTTCACTTTCCTTCTTGCAGAATCTACAGATCAGTGTGGCTATATACAGTGTCCTGTGTTTACCCTTGTCACCCTCCTCAGGATTACCCTGTCCATTGAGAGAAGAGTTTGAGTTATCTTTGGCCCTTCTAAGATCAACTTTGAATGGTGGTGCTTCTCAGTATCCCTTCAGTAGAGAGCTTGGTTTTATTGCAAGTAGGCGACTTGATAAGACCTTTGGACAAACAGGCTGAGGTGTAGATGGTATCTGAGCAGAATCCTTCCTTCAGGTCTCTCATTCCCTTGAGTACCTGAGTGAACCGGCACCCACTATATTCTAACTTTATTCTGCAGGGACAGGATGTTAAGATTTTTCTTGCACTTCCCTTCTAATTTAGGTCAAGTCCTGAAGCTACTTAATTACCTAGTAATTCCTATATAGTAAAGTGTGTTCATATATTTCTTGAAGATCATAGCACTTAATATTCATCAATCCTTCTGAAAACATTTACATGTACCTGGTAACCCAGAGATTTAGATTTTTTTTCTAACTTGAAGAAACTGTAGACTGCACTACGTGTTTCAGTTTCTACTACTATGTGTAATGCATTGGTTTAGCAGAACTTCCATTGCAGCTGTCAGAATAGTATTCATATCTCTGGTTATCATAAGGTATGCTGTTCTTAGCAATTTACCAAACAGCAATCTAGTTTTGCATGTCATTGCCTTATGGCACCACATAAGACCATATGCCTTATTGCTGTCAAGTATATCCAAGAGGACTGCCTTAGGCACTAGGTGTTTCCGACAGCCTCTTTACACGCATATTGGCACTCAAGTGCCTTGGTGCAAGGTTTATCAATGTGGCTGTTACATTTAAATTTACTATCAAGGGCTATTGTACCAATTATTTAGTTACACGTGTTTGAATTTACTACAGATATTGATCTCAACCTAACCAAGGTTGGGTGGTCTAATTTCTATGTTCTTTCTGTTATTGAAGGCAGAAAAGTTAACCTTCTGAAGATTGACACCAATACCATTGGTCTGACACCAGTATTGACTTCGCATATTTGTCTTTAACTAGCACAGCGATATCATCAGCATATCTCTGTTCATAGAAACCTGCAGTTATTACTTAACATTTGTATGTGTGTGTGTATGTATATATATACACATATTTAAATTATTTATCAACTATTTCAAAACCAATAATATAAAACATTTTTGGTATTTGTAAAATGATGTTTTTATGTTAGTTAATCCATTAATGAAATACAAAGTTAAATTTTAGTGAAGCATATACTATTATTTACTACTATTGCCAATAAATAAAAGCTGAACAAATTGATTTGCCCAGTTTTTTTTTTTTTTACATCAGGCAGGAGTGCACCCAAGCTTTTCTGGCATAGATTAAAATGCAATTATAAATTTACTTACTGGCTGTTTGTTCCTACATGGGATACCGCTTCAGGTCAGAGCCGAGCTCTACACGTCTCTATCTTCCCTGCCTCCGGTGGACCTCGGCCGGCCGTCTCTTCTCGGACTCCATCCATCCACGTGGTTCTGGGTCGTCTTCCCCTACGCTTTCCAGGCGGCTGCCAGTCCAGGACTCTGTTCGGCTAATGCTCTTCTAGCATTCTCCTGCAGTGTCCATACCACCTCAACCGCCGTTTTCCGATCCTTTCAGAGACTGAGTCTTCTACACCCATTTGTTGCCTCGCTACTTCATTTCGGACTCTGTCCATTCTCGTTAACTGGAGACATTTCCAAAAATCCATTTCTGCAGTCCAAACTTTGGCGTATAAGCTCTGTTGTTCGAACAGCCCCGATCTTGTTGGGAAAGGTTAATTCCCATCTCCTTCGCCGTTTCCAGTCTTCCGGGTTAATTGGCCCTTCTCGGCCTACACTGCCCACATTCATAAATTTTTACTTCTTTTTCGCCGCAGCCATTACAAAAGATTCGTCGAGGCTCCTTAAAATCGCAGTAACAGTGACCTTGTGATAATATAATGTGTTAATTATTATAATCTATTCATTAGCCCAAAATTTGTTACAATAACCTGTTCTAATGTGTAAAAGTGTTCTTCTTTATGTAAGTATTACTTATTATGAATAAATTCTAATTTTCAAATCTAATGGTTTTCATTACAATTTATTCATCTAAATTTATTAAAATCATGTACCGCTCCCTGAAACCAGACAAATTTGATGTTGATCCTTACTCGCCAGCGGCTATCCAGAAATGAAAGTATTGGTTGAAAACTTTACAAGTTCATTCGATAAAATCGGCGATGTTGGTAAGTTAAGACTTCTTATTAACCATGTATCCCCCCTCATGCCAGCCCATACGATGTTTATCAAATATACAAATAAACTTAAACAGGTGTAAATAAAATTATTAAGTTAAAAGAAAAATTCATGTACCCCCACCAGTGTTCCAAATCAGCTCAGAATCAAAACATTTTCGGCAGCAATCGATTTATTAAAATCGATAAGTATTAAACCGACCAACAAGGTTTTCGCAAGACATAAGCTAACCTATAGGAAACAAGCTCTGGAAGAATCTATCGAAGAATATCATTAGGCCTTTGCAGATATTAAGTAAGAATTTTTAATTTAAATCTGTTGATGCTAAAACTCACAGAAAAGCATATATCCGCGATTAGAGGAATAAATTCTAATCACATTCGGCTGAGGTTACTGAAATTCAATTCGTTGTCTCTTGTTGAAGCTGTGAAAAAAGCCCGAGCTTTGGAGTCGGCCAAAAACCAATTAGAATCTTATACATTTTCCCAGGCTAACCTTTATTCAACTATCTCTGTCTCAAAAGATGGAGAATTATGTAGGAAATCGTCGAATTTAGCTGCCACGAGAAGTAGTAATAATAAATGCTACTTTTGTGGCCTATCAAGAGACAGGTCTCGTCAAAATTATTATGTGATAAATTATTAATGAATCACTCGCATGTTTAAATTACATTTTTTTGAAAAGAAACATATTGTTAATGTTATAAAAAAGTTAATTGGTTGGAAAAAAAACAGCATTTCATAAAGTTAATATAATAAATAACTTTGAACTACAAGTTTCAATTGGTTATGGGCCTAGCCCTGATATAAGAATTGTTCTGAAGAAGATTCTTACATAATGGAAACAACAGTTGTTCAAATTGGATGCCTTGAAGGAAAGTCATATTGGCTAACATGGAGGTACAATATGTTAATTTGCCGAAGGTCAATCCCAGGAGGTCTGAATGTAAAAGAAGGGAAAACTGAGCTGGTTTCTTCATCAGGAGAAGTTTGGCTCGAACTCCATAGTATATTTGACAGCTTAACCGAAGACAAGGCATACAAGCTTTGCACGGAATTTTTCGAATGTAAGAAATTACAGAATGATGATATGCCTACCCATATTTGTAAACTTCTAAATTTATGGCAGGAACTAAATCAAGAAATTAATGTTAGGGATCATCCTAATCTAGAACTTCTTGGAATATTTTTAATTTGCAAAATATTAGGAACTTTACCAGATTCTTTTCTTTCATTTCGCTCATGCTGGATGCTAAGGTGCAAAAGTGAGAGGTCAATTGATAACCTTACCACACAAATCTGTGCCTATGAAAGATCGTTGCTTGGTTCTCAGAAAACAAAACAAAAGAAGAAGCATTGGTATCTATTATATATAATCGATATGATTGCATTGTTGGCATATTTTCTCTCTCAAAACACACAACAGTGCTCATACGATGCTAATTTATCAAATAAAATGAATGAAAATGATAAGCTAAATAAAACACTAAAAAAACAACCATTCAATAGCAAACTAAAAGAGTATTATACAAAGTATAGGAATAACTTAAAAAGTGTCATTAGGAAAGCTAGAGAAAATTATTACAGCGAAATAATTATGGAAACTGCTCATTACCCAGTAAAATTTTGGCTAGTTATCAATCAACTATCGGGTAGACCAGCAAAAAAATCAATTTCCTATGTGACTTTACAGATAATTCGGGAGATGAAAATAAATCTCTCTTTCTCTCTCTCTCTCTCTCTCTCTCTCTCTCTATATATATATATATATATATATATATATATATATATATATATATATAAATTTCGTGTCACAATTTTTGTTCGCGATAAACTCTGAAATTACTGAACCGACTTTGATAACTTCGTACGTATCAAAAGTATATGATAGGATAGTTTTTATTACTATTCTAAATGGTTGAAAAGTATATTTTTCTAAAACGTAAAACAAAATTAGTTTAACTGTGGCAACACTGGTTCCCAGTAACCTAACCATTCACACATGTAATTTAAATATAAGTTTGTGTTGATAGTTTCTACGTTAGCGTTCTGATTTATAAAATACAGATTCACTCCATAGTTTCCAGTTATAATAAAATACATATTAGTTGGCGAAGAGGATGGGACAAATATTCATTCACTCCGTTGTTTCCAGTTATAATAAACATAATAATACTGTTCAATTATTTTTAGTTTTTAAGAATAATTCAAAGTGATAATTTTCCGTTAAAAAAAAAAAACAAAAACATAAAAGAGCTTATTTCTGGATCCTAAAAAAACACGTTTTTTTCTTAAGAAAGGCTTCATCCACAATTGAGAGGTTGATTTCCAAAAGGTACTAAAGGACATTTTTTACGAAATTGATATTTTTACATATTTATAATCTCCTCATTTAGTTTTATCTAAATCTTAAATTTGGTTGTATCTATTGAACATTCATGTCCTTTAATAATGCGATTTAGAAATGCTATTAATTTAAAAAAAATACTAATTACACATTTAGTTTCATTCCAAATCATACCAGAACATTTCATTTCATAACTTTAATATGGCTTTATTAATATAGTAAAGAAATAATTCTAGATTTTGATGCGAAATGAATCAAATTAAATGGTTTAATAATATAATAATGAGAGATTTTGGCGCTTCCTGTTAAATTCCCCAGAATGGATATAGTACCTTTTGGAAATCAACGTCTCAATTAAAGAAAATACACATCTAACTTGCAAAGGAGTTATGGTGATATATGTGCAATGGATATCTTTAAAAGATAAAACGATATTATTGAATAATTTGGATGTGGCTACTTGGTACTGGTATGTCATTGTAACTTCTACTAGAGTAATTAAAATTGTTCTCTGACATGAAAAAATAATCTTTTATTTATCATACATAGAGTAGCTCATTGCTATTCAACCGTATTTCTTTTATATAACCTCATTCAACATAGTCACTTTCAACATCTTTCGTACTTTGTAGCAATTTTAATTTAAATTTGTTTTTATTAAATTGAATTCACCGAACCGCAAACCAAGATAATGAAGTGTAGTTTTATTTCTTTTTTTACTTTCACTTACCTATATATGAAATATATAGTAAAGGAAAGTATAGCGATCGTGAAAATTTTCGAATTTCTGTTTTCGACGGAAATACACGTTCTAGGGTCTCATGAGTCCAAATTACCAGATCCCAAAAAAAGGTCTGTGTGTCCGTGTCCGTGTGTGTGTGGTAAGTCTAGCGCAAAAACGATAAGTCGTACGAAACTGAAATTTCATATTTATAACAACTATACACACGAGATGTTAAAGCAACGTTTTTATCAAAATCGGCTAACCAGAAGAGCCACTTTATACCATGCCTTTTACGATTTTATCAAAACGGCTTTAACGATTTTAATTAAACTCGCTATATTGATGTAAAATTTAATGAGCTTTATATTATGTAGGTTTCATTCTGATAGAAATAGTCTGAAATACCGATATTTTAAATTTCCTTCCTCTAAACTAACTTTAGTTTTGTACAATCCAAAAGATTAACCATATACACTTAATGACATAGATAAAGGACGGCTAAATATACATGTTGGACGAATTTTATGACCAACTAGAGGATAAAAGAGCAAAACTATTTTTAACGTAATTTTTGGTTTACTGATAAGAACAGTAATGTAGACGTATAATATACCGTTGGATTTTACAAGAGAAAGATTTTACAAAAAATATTATCTGATACACAAGGTTGTAAAAGGTAATATAAAGTGAGAAACGGGGAATAAACTTATAACTGATTAGAAATTGTATATAGTTCTATTATTTAATCTAAATGATATGTTTCCAACGAAAATGAATACACATTCTATTAAAATCAACATAAAATATTTGTCAAAGTATATTTAATTTTTTTAAATTTTAACAGCCGATGTGAGTGAAAGCTGTGTGATGCCCGCATCAGATTTTTTGAATGTGTCTCCACATTAGAAACAAGACATTAATTGTTATATTAAATTAATTATAGTACTAGGTTAAGTTGTTTTAAAGTAACTTTACTCATTAACCATAATTCTAACTTTGGTCTAATAAATTGCCATTTAATTCTGTTAAGTATACAATAGCGATCCAGTAGAAGTAGGCATACCAAAAATTACTCAATATATTTTAGCTGTAACGTAATCGTAGTATATAGTCACGTTTGCAACATAAATGTGATTGATACACAATGATACAACGAATGGGAATATTTTCACACGAAAACAACTTTGATAAATGTAATTGTTAGAAATATAATATTTATATTTCTTGAAAATTTATACCTCTTATAAAATAGAATTTTTGTTGACCGTTTTGACTATATGGTAAGGAAGTTGGTTGAAGGTACAGCCACCAAGAAAACACACCAGTAAGAAAAAAATAAAATAAGTGTGTTTTATTGGTAGTTACTTTGTTACCACACCCCCAAACAACTGCTCCATCATATGCGTTTTATAGTTACTATTCGTAAAAACATTCCTGAAAATTTAAATAAAGACAAAAAGAAATATTCGCGAGCAAAGCCGCGGGTTACAGCTAGTTGCTTGATAAATTCAATGAGTATTTTGTGAATGTTGGTCAAACCCTTGCTGGAAAATTCGGAAAACCAACTCGAATGGGCTGTTCTGTTTATAGTTCGTTACCAGAAATATGGTATGTGTTTAGGGAATTTACAGAAGCAGATATTAGGTTTAAAGTTGGTGAGCTTAGGGGTCGTTCAGCATCTGGTCCGGATAATATCAGTGCAGAAATATTAAAACAAAACATAGATCATATTGCTGAACCGTTCACTCATATAATTAATTTAAGTCTTAGCAATGGGACTTTTCGAAAACATTTTAAAACCGCTTAAGTAGTCCCGATTTACAAAAGCGGGGAAAAAGATGAGTGTGGTAATTACCGTCCTATATCAATGATAAATGTGTTGTATAAATTATTAGAAAAGTTAGTTAAGCAAGAGCTAGCCAATTTTTTATTTACAAGCAACTTAATCAGTCCTAAACAGTATGGCTTTAGCCGAGGCAGGGGAACGGAGGATGCTATATTGGACTTAACTTCTTATATTTGCACTGCTATGAATTGTGGGAGACCATGTCTTGGGAGTCTTTTTGGATTTGGCGAAAGCTTTTGACAGCATAGACAGAACTATATTGCTAGAAAAAATTAGGAAATTAGGCATTAGTGAAAAGGTACTGGAATGGTTTAATGGCTACTTACAGAACAGAGTGCAGTATGTCTCAGTTGAAAGCAAAAACATTGGGGAATTGCCCATTGATTATTGCGTTATTCAGGGAAGTACATTGGGACCATTGCTGTTTTTATTGTACATTAATGATGTTAGTTCTTTGGAGCCAACCTTTGGTAGAATAATTTTCTTCGCTGACGATACAGCTATATTGTATAGAGGAACATCTTGGACTGAAGTATATGAGTTGGCTAATTCTCATTTGCAATCGATTGCTAACTGGTTCCATGGTAATTTACTTACAATAAATCCAAAAAAACTAAATTAATCCCCTTTTCTATATATAACGATGACCCAAAGTGTGAGCTGAAAATCCACATGCGAAGTGCTTGCAGATATCCTTGTAATTGCCCTGTTGTTCAGATAGTTCATCAAGTTCAGTATCTTGGAATTGTTCTTGATTACCGATTAAGATGGAATGCACATATATCTAATGTCACTGCTCAGCTAAGGAAATATTTTTATGTATTCCTTTATCAATCAATAAATTAAGATTAACTAACTTTGCATATATTCAGTCGCTGATTCAATATTGTATATTGATTTGGGGAAATTCTTTTGCTGCACATCTTTTTCAGCTTGAGATTGTGCAGAGAAAGATTATTAAGGTAATTTTGGGTATCAATAAAGGACCCCCATCAATTAATATATTCTCGGACCTTAAAGTAATGTCTGCAAAAAAATTATACATGGTCTCAATTATAAAAGAGCTGTATTTTAGACGGGATGAGCTAGTCGGGAAGATTAACCACCGTTTTTCTACAAGACTGAAAAATTACTTTAGCTTAGTTGTGCCAAGATCAAAACATACCTGGACGACACACCAGACTTGTTATTCCATTGCTACTGTATACAACTATATTCCTCCAAGTTTTCAATTTTCTCACACAAATCCTCTAAAGTATTCAAATTATTACTACAATGTTAAAATATGGGCGAAATCCCTCAGTGAAGAAAAAATTGCTGAATTATTGAATCCAAATTACTCATCGCTATAGACATGTCGTCAATGCCAGCCTGCGTCACTCATTCTGATATTTATCCTGTATACAAGTATATGTATTCTTTATTGACTTTTGATTTTGTCAATTTCTTACTGTTTACTATGTTATGTTTCTTTATATTGCTTATTTTGTAATTCAATCTTGTATTTACTTGCCTTAATTTTATATCTTGTATATATGAATTTGTATTCTTTATTGCTTTTGGTTTAGTCAATTACTGTTTATTTCTGTGTACTGTTTTACTGTTTCTTATAATTGTTTTTTGTATTAATTAGGTATTATGTAATTCAATTTTATATCTTGTATATATGTATATGTATCTTATAGCTTTTAAGCTTAGTCAATTGCTGCTTCTTACTGTTTACTGTGTTACTTTTTCTTTATAATTGTATTTTATATTCCTTATGTATTATATTGTTTTTTCTGTGTAGTGTGTTACTGTTTCCTTATAATTGTATTTTATATTCCTTATGTATTATATAGTTGTTGTTTTTTTTGCTGTGTAGTGTGTTACTGTTTCTTTATAAAATTGTGTTATATTATTTAAGTATTGTATTGTATGTGTATCATACTGTGTACTGTTACTGTTTGTTATTGTACTTTTATTGAATTGCCGCAGGTGAACTTTCCCACACACGGGCTCGCCTTAGTGGGATAGTGACTTTTACTTGCACTGTAATATGTCTGTATTTTATTTAAATAAAGAAATTTAAGAAAAAATAGTGTTCATAACTACAATTTCTATTCAAGAAAACAACAAATTTTGGCGACGAGGTGAACGTGAAGTGACGATTGCGTTGTGTCTGCTGGTTCAGGTAACCTATCTTTACACTTTAATTTCGAGATTTCCTGCCTGCATCGAAATGGATGAAAAACAATTTGAATCGCTTATGAAAGCTTTTAATAATCAACAAAAGATACTTATAGAGACTCTTTCAAAAACTGGTCTATCTCAAAAAAGTGGTCCCCAAATTCATCCACAAGTTCTTACATCGCCCTTCGAAAATTTTAATGCTTCAAAAGAAAACTTCAAAATGTATAGAGCCCGTTTCGAAAATTATTTAAGGATGAAAGGTATTTTTCAAGATAAAACGTTTTGTGCCCAAATGCTCTTGAACTCAATAGGTTCCATTAATTATCAGTTAATTGTATCTATGGTCGCGCCTAAACAGCCTATCGAAAAATCGTACGAAGATATTGAAACATTTTGGTGGCTCAACACCGTTTCCTGTCTTTGTATCAACAAGACGGTCAGTATCAGTCTTTGTATCAACTATAGCCGACTACGTTGCGGTTTTCCGATTGTGCTTTTGGGTGCTGCGCAGCCAGTATTGCGGAAATATTTCTACGTGCTCAACTCATTCGAGGCATACGGGACAACTCGATGCGGGAACAAATTTTACAATTAGATGACGAAAAATCAAAATTTTACGATATCGTAACTAAGGCACTTGAGGCGTCTAAAATTGCCAAATTTCTAACCGTCGACCAACTTCATCAGTATCATTTGGAGGAAGCGACATTAACAAAATTGGGCAACACATGTCACGTGCTCAAAATCGATCCACCAGCCATGGCGATCGGATCAGTTCACCAAATGCACCAACTTCATTTCGTAATTTGCGCTCAAAATCTCAGTCGCAACTAAATTACCAGCATCTCGGACTCGATAACCGCTGCCTCCGATGTTCTTTTAAGCACCCTAATAACGATTGCCATTCTGACCGATCAAAACTCTAATGAGATTCGTGCAAACGAACGGGACATGTATTTCCACTCTCTTGCAGGAAAAAAGCAAGAGCAAACCTGAAACTCAAAATACAAATTTTGTTGACATTAACTCTTTCCATGGCTTTAGTGCCATCAATCAAATTATCAACATTTTCGAAAATTCCAGTCCTTATCAAGACACAAATTAATATTTTTGTGGAAACCTCGACCCTTCGAAGTGGATTATGACGCTTCTGCCGGAACCAGATTTTAAAAAACTGAACTTAAAGAAGGCTGTGCTCAGGCCGACCCATGTTCAATTTCGTTCCTATCCTCAGGAATTTTCAAACCTCTTGGTGTTACACAAGTTCCAGTCCAATACCGTTATCAAAAATCTACTGCACTGGTATTTATTGTGCCAGCTCAGTTTTCTCCACTTCTGGGTAGATCCTGGATTCGACATTTGAAAATTAGCCTTGGAGAGCTTGATGAACAAAATCAGACGTTATCGAGAATGTTAGCTCACTTGATGTCGTTACAGACATAATAAGAGATTTTGCTGATATATTTGAGCCTTAAGTTGGATGTATACCTGGGTTCACTTGCTCCCTGGAGTTGCGTCCGAATTCAAAACCTGTTTTCATAAAAAAAACGACCTGTCCCATACGCTCTTCTGGACAAGTTTAACACTGGACACCCTCGAAAAAAATAGGTATCATTTTAAAAATCCAAACTAGTGATTGGGGTTTCCCTCTAGTCATTATTCCAAAAGGTGACGGCTCGCTTCGTCTTTGTGTTGATTACAAGATTGGGGTGAACACACAACTTAAATCGGCTCATTTTCCCATACGGAAGATTGATGACATTCTTAATAATCTTCAAAATTCAAAAATTGTCTGCCATCTGGACCTCTTCAAAGCATATCTACATATTCCAGTCTGCGGCGAAAGCAAGGCAATTCAAACCATCTCAACATATAGGGGTACTTACCTCATGAATAGTCTTTCGTTTGGTACCAAAACTGCGCCAAGCGAGTTCAACAGAATACTCGATCAGATTTTGGCAACCCTAGATGAAGTCATATCGTATTTTGACGACATAATTGTCCACGGTTCTATATTTGAAGAGTGCAAACAGAGGCTGATAGCTTGCCTGGAAAGATTAAAAAAGAAAAACTTGCATCTGAACAAAGCAAAATGTTCATTTTTCAAAACTCAAGTTCAATATTTAGGGTACTGTGTCAGCTATAACGAAATCCCGAAATGCCCTAAGAAAGTTGAAGCTATTGCCAACATGAAGAAACCTAAAAATCCTGACGATTTACACCGTTTCTTAGGGATGGTTACGTATTATGGAAGGTTCATACCTAACCTGTCTTCTATAACCTATCCTCTACGTCAATTGCTTCACCAAGGAAGCCAATGGGTATGGACCGAAAAATGCCAAAAGGCATTTCAGCAGCTCAAAACAGAAATCATTAACGATCGCGTCCTCATGCCGTATGATCGATCGCTGCCAGTGAATTTGGCTTGCGATGCCGGTCTCACAAGAATCGCTGGAGTTTTATCTCACGACGTTAATCATGTAAAAACACCAATAACCTTCATATCAAGATCTTTGACAAACGAAGAAAAAAATTACTCTCAACTTGAACGGGAGGCGTTCGTAATAATTTTCTGTGTTTCAAGACAATATATGTATTTAGCAGACCGTCCATTCACATTAATTGAGGATAACCAGCCGCTGACCAGAATTCTTCACCCAGAAACAAAGCTACCATCCTTCACATCAGCGAGGTTACTTCGATATGCGACTTTCCTTCAAGACTTCGACTACAAGGTCGTCCATCGAAAAGCAGTTGATCACGTACATGTTGACTGCCTGTCTAAGCTACTTACACTACATCACAAGGTAGCTCTTCTGCGGAATGCATCATGAGCCTCGAAGTTTCAAACATTGAAGACCAGATCATCAATCAGATTTCTACTTATGTCATCACCCGTTCAACTATTGTTGGAGAAACAGCCAAAGACATATTTCTTTTATAACTTCATCAAGACCTCATTTCTGGAAAACTTCGTGACCCCCAGTACAGCACTTCAAATGACATCATTTTCAAGAACCAACGTGTTTTCATACCTGAAGCCCTTCGAAATAAGGTTCTCCTGGAACTTCATCGAACACATGTGGGCATAGTAAAATGAAACAGTTGGCCAGACGGTACTGCTTCTGGAAAAACATCGAAAAATATATAGAATCAATGGTATAAAACTGCCCGGAATGTGCACTATTCCAGAAATGTTCAGCTTAAATCCCTCTCCATCAGTGGGATGATCCACAGCATAATTTTGTACATCGATCGAGTACATATTGATTATGCTGGGCCTTTTTTGAATCACTACTTCCTAGATCTTGTTCATTACAAGTCAAAGTGGGTTGAAATTCGCATTACCAAAGAAGCCGCTACTATAGAGCTGCTCATGGACATTTTTTGCACACATGGGTTCCCTGAAATCATGGTATCGGATAACGCCACTATTTTTCAGAGTGACATTTTCAAAATTTCTGCCTGAGAAATGAGATTTTGCAAAAGTTTATAGCGCCAGGGCATCATGCAACCAAAGGTTTGACTGAACGCTATGTACAAACCTTAAAATCAAAGCTTAACTGTATGAACGAGCCAGGTACCATTCAACACAAAGTCCGTGAAATATTATTCAAATACAGATCTACCCCTCTCCACAATGGCAAAACTCCAGCCGAATTGTGTTTGAATCGAAACATAAGGTGCCAGCTCGACGTTTTTAAGCCTTATTCTCCCAAAATCCAAAAGCGAGTGCGATTCGACCTGCCACTATCCCGACAATTCAAAATTTGAGAAAGGGTTCTTAGGTATTTGTATAACAAGGATACTTGGAAAATTGGTTCGATCATACGAAAATTGGGACATTTACACTACCAAGTCGAACTCGATAATGGATACCGTCTCAAACGACACACAAATCAGCTGAGAAAAACCAAAGTCTATACCAGTCGATACGACAGCCATCCTTGCAACCTCCACAAGCATCTGCAGATCCGGAACCACCTGAAATTAATCACTGCCACGAAGAATTAGCATCCCTGCTCCTAACAGTTAATCCTGGGTCGGACGTGATTCCTGATGTCGAATCTGAAAATCAAGAAACTGGACAATCTCTAACAGTTGAATCCGCCGAGCGATCTGCTCGAACTCGCCGTCCTCCAGAACGGTTTCAAGACTATGTTATGCGATAAATAGCTACAATTCTGGATCTTTTGCAACTTCTAAAAACAATTTCAATTTTTTTCCTCAATATTATGCATTCGATTTTCAAATTAAAAAAAAAAAAATCAATTAATTTGTGGGGGAGAGTATAATATATATTTGATATGATTGCATCGTTGGCATATTGTCTGTCTCAAAACACATAACAGTGCTCATATGATGATAATTTATCAAATAAAATAGTGTTCATAATTACAATTTCTATTCAATAACACAACAGTAACTAAGACTTATACTAATAGAAGAATGTCAAACAATCTAAAAAGTGATATAAAATGTTTCTATTGTCACGAAAAGGGGCATATTGCTAAAAAATAAAAGAAGAGGCAAGATAGCAGAGTTAAATTTAGATCAAAAAGTAGACTCGAGACAGATAAGTTTCCTGAAGCCAACAATACTCAGAATGTTCTTTAGGTTGACAGAAAGGCTGAATGGGATGAAGAAGGTTGGTATGTGGACAATGGAGCTACTAATCACTTTTCCAACAAAAGGGACATATTTTCTTCATTTCAGAATTTTGATAACCCTTGCAAGGTAGTAACTGCTAATGGGAGCTTAGTTGAGGCTCGAGGGATGGGTAGTATTAACTTTCGTAGCAGGGTATTTGGGAAGGAATTGGAGCTGAACCTGTCAAATGTTAAATATGACCCTGGTATTCATAAAAATCTCTTCTCAGTATTAGCAGCAAATGTACACTCTGTTCATTTAAGCTGAGTGGGGAACCACTCTTGAGAGGGAAACGTGAGGGAAGAGAAGGATTGTACAAGCTTGATATCATTCAATTCTTCCAGAAGCTAAGATAAATGCAATTGATTCCTTAGAGTTATATCACGAACGTTTAGCTCATCAAAACAAGAAACATGAACAGCAACTCATCTCAAAGAAATTAGGTATTAATTTGAAATTATATCAAGAGATCTGTAAAGGGTGTGCTGCTGGGAAAACCCATAGGACAAAATTTGGGACACGACCAAAAGCAAGGACTCCGGAGAACTAATGCACAGTGATGTTTGTGGACCATTTCCACCTTCTTTTTCTGGTTATCGTTATTTTATTTAATAAAAGATGATTTTTCACGTAACAGATTTGTATATTTCTTAGAGAAAAAGAGTGAGGTAGTTAATAAATTGAAATGCATGGTCGCTGAAGCAGAAGCAATAGGATATAGAATCCAGGCAATCCTGAGCGATAATGGCGTCGAATTCGATAACAATGAGATAAAAGACTTCTGTAGTTCTGAGAGAACCCAACAGAAGTTCACTATGCCCTACACACTCGAGCAAAATGGCTCAAGTGCGAGATAAAACAGAACATTGGTAGAGGCAGTGAGGTCTATATTATACAATTGTGAAAATTTGCCTCAGCAGCTTTGGGCTGAATTGACTAACACAGCAGGTTATTAATCAATAGGTCTGGTCCAACTAACATCAAAAATGTTTCTCCATTCAAGCTATGGTTCAAAAGAAAACCGAGTATTAAGTATTTTAAAGTAATTGGTAAAGTAAATGTTATTTCCACGTACCTGAAAAATCTGGTGCGGGCAACACACGACTTTCACTCACCTCGACTGTTAAAATCAATTTAAAAACTATTAAATATACTTGCATTTGAAAAATATTTGAAGTTGATTTTAATAAAACGTGTATTTGTTTTCGTTGGAAACATATGATTTAGATTAAATAATATAACTATATCAAATTGTTAATAGGTTTATTCCCCATTCGTCACTTTATATTACCTTTTACAACTTTGTGTATCAGATAATATTTTTTCTAAAATCTTTCTCTTTCCAACGGTATATTATGCGTCCATATTACTATTCATATTATCAAAAAAACAAAAATTACGTTAAAAAATAGCTTTGCTCTTTTATCCTTTATTAGGTCATCAAATTTGTCCAGCTTGTATAATTAGCCGTCCTTCATCAATGTCGTTAAGATAATATGGTTAATCTTTTGGAATGTACAAATTTGAAGGTAGTTTAGAGGAAGAAAATATCGGCCTTTAATCACTGTCAGACTATTTCAATCAGAATGTAACCTACATCATATTAAAGCCCATTAAATTTTACATCGATGTAGGGAGTTAAGTCAAAATCGTTAGAGCCATTTTTGAGAAAATCGTAAAAAAGGTGCTAAATGCATAGGATAAAGTAGGACTTCCGGTCAGCCAATTTTAGTGAAAAAGATTTTGTAACATCTCGGGCGTATATTTGTCTTAAATATGAAATTTCAATTTCATAGTACTTTTCGTTTACGCACGAGTTTCCACACACACAGACCTTTTTGCGGGACTTGGTCATTTGGACTCAGGGGACCCTAAAAAATGTATTTCCGGTAAAAACTGGAATTCGGAAATTTACTACATCTTTTGGTACTTATAAATATCTTAGAGCACCATTTGGTTTGTCAGTATTGCCTGAATTGTTCCAAAAATTGACCCAAAAGTATTTTGGCCATTTGCTACAGTTCACTTTGATGATATCATGTGTGCTTCAAACTCTGAGGAAGAATTACAGGGCATTGTGGATAATGTTATGAGTGTGGCTCGGAAATATAATATTAGATTCAACCCTAAAAAAGTTCAGTATTTTGTTAAAGAGGTTAAATTTTTGGGATCTTTGTTTAATGAAAATGGGCATAGGCCGAATCCTGATCGTATACGTGTTATTAAGGAATTAAAAGCATCTAATAGAGTCAAGGAATTGCAGAAAATGTTGGAAATGGTGAATTTTTTTTTTCATCGCTTCGGTCACATTGAAAAGTGAATATGAGTATTTTGGAGAGAAAAATTATAACAGCCATAAAAACACCAAAATGAGTTTCAGATAGCACGACCAGATGTGAAGAGCGAGAAGTAACACAATATAAGGAGATTTGGAAATATTTTAAAATTTGTCTGAAAAATGATTGAATAAAGTTAATTTCCTATCTTTTACGGCAGAGCAGTATGAGGTTCCTCGCGACAGAACTTTTCCAAAGATTTTTTTATTCCTTCAGGGCACGTCTTTTTTTTTGTCTTCTTTGGGATCTTCTGCGACGGCTTGGTAGTTGGCTCTGGCCACACGACTTACGTTCTGGATGCGTGTCCAGGCAGTGCTATTGTATTATTTCCTCAATATATCTTATATCCAGCTATCGCCACTATCGAGGTTTTCTTCACTCCTTTACATGAAGAAGATGTAAAATCAGATATATAGTCTAATAAATATGATTTTAACTTCTATTTCGGTTTTATATTAAGAAATAGAAGTTTTAAAATCTATCTTAAATAACTGTGTACATAAGTAAACTATATTTATCACATAACAGTTGTTTAGAATCATTTTTATATAAAGCAACATTGGGATGTCTTTCACTGAATTATTACCTACCTCTTTGTCCAATATTTTCTAATTTAACAGATGAAGTTGTTAGTGAGGGGGTTTCCTCCTTCAGTGATAAAAATGGATATCAATCCTTCAATAATATAAATGAATATAAGTGTCATTCTAAATTATGCCTTTTTCGAAAAAAGATAAGGTTGATTATAAAGCTAGGTTGGAATATAAGCTTTATTTAGTCAGTACTATACTTCTTTTTAACCTTTTTTCTTTTATTATTTTCTGTTGATTTCTTCATTTTTATATTATTAATGGTTTTAAGGCTCGAGAAGACCCTGATGTTGTATTTGATTTGTCTGACTGTGATTTAAAAAATGTGCCTAAAGGAATCTATTCAATATGCAAAGTACTTAGAAAAGAAACTTTAATTTTGAAGGTTTTATATTTATATTAACTATCTAAATAGTTGTTTTTACTTCAACTATTTTATTAGTGTATTTTTTTTTTTTTTTCATCTAGAGCAATAACTTGACTTCTTTGTCTGGGGGAGGGAATTTAGGAGAATTGAGCTTGCTTAAAATTCTTGATATTCGGTCCAACAATTTGTCATTTCTTCCAGAAAGCATATCTTTTCTCGAAAATCTGAAGGTTTGAACTTTTTAAAGAGAATTATAGAAATTAAAATTTTATGGAACTGTTAAAATTTTAATGTTAGTAATTATTCCTTGTCTTATATATAACAATTTATTTCTTCTTTTCTTTTTTTTTTTGATTTTAGGAATTGTATTTAAATAATAACCTTATCAAGTATTTGCCTGAAGGTATTGTCAAGTTAAAAAATCTCAGGATTTTAAGTGTGCCTTTCAATAAACTCAAGCGCCTACCACCAAATATTCAAGAACTCAATGTTTTAGAAGAACTGTATCTTCAAGGAAATCCAGCTTTGTGTATTCTACCCAATACTTTATCCCTCTGTTCATATTTGTCAAAACTTGTTCTTGATATTGGTAGATATACACACCCACCTGATGATGTTATACATCAAGGAACTGTGGCAATTTTATCATTTCTTGGCTCCAGTAAGTATTTCAGAAGGATGTAGACATTTTATTTTAAAAGATTTTTTGTGGGGATTGTTAAAAAAAAGTCATATCCCTTTCTTTATAAATAATTAATCATGAATCATAATTAATAGTAAAAATAAATTATTAGTATATTTTTTTTACAATTTTTTAAAAGTTTATATTAAGTTTTGGTTTTGTTTCAAGTCTTCATATAAGGAATTAGTACTTCAAATTCTAATCAGTTGAAGTGGTTAAGAAGATTTGACTAATATTTTGGCCAGAAACGTTGATTTGAAAAAATGTTAATAATAAATATAAATGATTTATTGAAGTATAAAACTAGAACTAGATTAGAGATTTGTTGATGTGTTTATCATCAAATAATTATTATCAACTAGTAGTTTACTGAAGGTCATTGATTACTTAATAATAGTATAACAGGTTTGTTTCAAAAGGATTGATTTGCCTGCTATGCATGCGCAGTACAGATTTAAGAAAGAAAACTGTCCATGCATTGCCAGAGTAATGAGCATGTGTTGACTGGGTACTGTGCATTATTATCAGGTGGAATAGTAGTAGGAACATACCCAAAGAATTTTCAATTAGAGAACTTCCCATAATTTTAAAAATATTTTCAAATATCTATTATATTTTTAATGCCTGCATCAGTGAATAATAAAATAACAAATTTAATTGTCTTGATTTCAGAAATTGGATTTGAATACAAAGGAGTTCAAAGATCTAATGAAGTGCTGGAAAGAAATGATTCTGTCAAAAGCAATGTATCTTTTGATCAGCAGCTCCAGGTTTAAAAAACAAGATTTCTGTTGATATTTCTTGCTAATTCTAAAAGTAGTGAAATAGTTTTATTTTTTAGAAATGTTTTTACTGTTAATTTAACATTATAGATCTTATCATTTTTATTCAACTCCTGGCCTTTTCTGTTATTGTAATGATAGCATACATTTTATGTTATTTTATTCGCCAATGCCTATTTTATTTCACAATTAGCTTCTTTTTTTTTTTTTTTTTTCTTTTTTTTAGTTGCTTTTTTAATAATTTTTTTAGAGGTCACTTAATTTATTTTATGGTCATTTTTAGGCGAAGCTCGCAGAGTTGGAGAAAAAAAAGGCATGTGTAATTTTTTTTTTTTTAAATTTTTTTTCTTTATATTTTGTTTATTTTAAACTGTCTTTAACTCTGATCTTGGCATGTTTTATTTATTCAATTTATTCCATCGTAAGGCATATGATCGAAAAAGTTCTTGACTTCAAGTTTTGAGAACAAATTTCATTCCATCTGAGCCAAAGAAGTTTCATTGTTGGTCAACCTGGTGTCATGTGAATGCCAGAATTATTGATTCCATTCTCAGAGATGCAAAGAACTTTGGAGTCCAGGGGTGTTTCAAATGATTTGAGAAAAGCTGTAGAAGACCTGTTGTGTAAAAACATGATAAATATCAATCTTGGGATCAAGGAAAACAATTGTTATAAGTTTTGAGGGGAATGCCACAAGGCCTCTTTCTCCAACATTGTTCAATTTAAGTATAGATTCTCTATACGCTGAACTCTGTGAACTTAAGGTAGCTCAATAGTATGGATATAAATTGTCTCACAATGGACTCACAGGTTTTGCAAGTGATCAAGCTGTGACCTGTCCCAACCTCAACTCTGGGGAGTGAGCCATCAATCCTAGTTAGTACCTAATTAGTATCTATACTTGCATAGAATACTTGGGAATTTGGATTATCTGTAAATGCAAAAAAAAGTTCAGGTATAATTTTGAAGAAAGGAAATTTGGTTTGACCCCACCAAATTTCCTTCATTCTATTCAAGAAAAGGGTTTCATCAAATACCTGGGATGTTGATTTTCAGATGAATTAGAATTTGATGAGGAATCCGTTGATAGGCTGAATCGAGATATTGAAAAGCTTGTTAATACTAATCTCCTTAAGCCAGACCAAAAAATAAACATTCTAAGTAGATATGTATTTCCTCCCATGATATCCCTGTTGCAGACAGCACCACTGACAAAACTGCGCCCATCTCTACTCGAAGCTACCAGTGTTATAATTTGGCAATGCATTAAGGCAATCATAGGATTACCAACCAACTCCTGCTTCTTTATGCTATATTCACTGTGATGATAGAGAGGTTTGAGACTTTTGCGGTGTCTAGGAGAACCTCCTCCTCAGCATTGGGAAATTTCCCAGAGATTAGCCAATTTAACAGACGCCCTATTACAAAAAATGTTCAGCTCAGTGTATAAGATTCGCTAATTCATTGAACTCTTTGGGATTGAATGAAGTCCCCCACTGGCAGTCAAGAAAGTTAGGCTATTCTTAAGAGAGAAATTTTTTGAGGAGTGGGGCCAATGCATGTGGCAGGGTGTAGGAGTGGTTCATTTTAAGTGTCAATAGGTTTATGTTTGATAGTAAGATTCTTACAGGACCAATTTGTGGAGCCCAGTATTGAGATACCAGGTAAATGAAGCTGTTGGATCCCTTTCCCTGTCGGTCGAGAGTCAGAAACTCCCACACATATGTTGGGTAAATGTCCACACTACGCTACTTGTTATCTGCTGGCATGGCCACATAAAATAGGAAATAGCAGAACTTCTAGAAAGGAAAAACTATAAATGTTTTTAAGAAGTATTTTGCCATATCAGTATTATCAACAAACAACAGGGTCAACAAAATTTGTGGGCATCTTAGCATTTAGTGCCCCAAGGAAAGGAAGAACTGATAGTAGATCCTACAATTAGATATGAATCTAATGATTGGAACAAGGCGACAAAATCCAAGAAAGAAAACATTTAAAACATAAGAAATGTATTCCTACATGCAAGAAAAGTTTCTAGAGGAGTTCGGGGAAAGAGAGTTTACACTTAATGGGCTTTGGTTTTATTTTATTTTAATTTTAAATTACTCCAATATTGTTCATTAACAATGAGATATATATTAATGAATTTGGCCTTAAGGTAGTAAAAATGAATCAAATAAAACCATCTGCTTGATACATACACTAGCTATAAGTACCAGAAATTTCAAGATTTTGTTCCCAGGTTATCTGATTATTTCGATATATGAGTTTGAATATATTTAAATCTCTTGATCCTTTGATTAAGACAAAATGGCATTTGATTGTCATATGTTTTTGTTTTGTTTTTCATTTATTTTGTGTTAGATCACTTGTGAAAAATTTAAGTCTTTAGCATTCCATGCCTTATGAGTTTTGCACCATCTTGAAAAACTACAAGAAATCGTTCTTATGGTTTATTATTTTTTATGAGCTGGTTTGAAACCTCCTCATCAATCTTTCCATTCCTGCTGATGACTGTACATAGGTAAGGTATGGTTTTTATTTATTTATTTTTTTTATTTTATTTTGTTCACCCCTTCCTCGCCTTTGAAGGCTATACGGGGGTTTCTTGGACCAGGGGGGTGAGGGCTGGGGATAAATGCCAAGATAAAAGCTCCCTCAGAACCGAGATTCGAACTCGTATTTTTTTTTTTCCACAGGTTTATGGGTCATCTGTAGTGGCTAACCAACTCGGCCACCCTGCCCCTCATTCTCCTCATCCCATTCTGCATCGGATCTCCACATTTTCTTCATTTTCTCCTATATATATTACCTTCCTCTTACTTTACTTGCATTGAGCATCATACCCCCAGCTCAGCTTCCCATTCTATGATTGCTTGCTGAAAGTTTCCTTTTGAATCTGTTATGAGAACAATGTCATAAGCAAAAACCTGAGCTACGATTTTCCTCATATTCCACTTTCCAACCACTGTCTATGCTGTCCTCTGTTTAAATGTTTTTAGGATATCATTTTCATTCATGAATATGATTAATAGTAAGAGGCTGAGGCTCTCTCCTTGTTTTAATACTTTTTTATTTCGAAAGGTTCTGATTCCTTTCCATTTTACTTTAGCCTTCAGATTTTTCCTCAGATCCTCAAAATGTTTCCTAATATCCACTGTCTGAGGTGTTATTATTCCTCAAAAATAGGTAGACTTGTTTTCTGAAATGTCAAGATACATTTATTGGTACGTTATACGGTCTATAAATTCATAAGATCTCACTCGTTGCTTTGGTTCAACACCTGACCGTGGTGACTTTTAAACTACTATTAAAAGGAAATAATCATAATTAATAAATATGTAAGTAATCACATATTTAAATGAATTTGTGTATATACTTATAAGATGGACTTATTAAAATTATTATACTAATTTAATATAATAACATGGACTTATTAAAATATATTATACTAATTTAATTATGAGTCATTCAAGGCTAGAATGGATTGCTTCCAAATGTAAAATCGAATCAAGGTTAAAGATTATTAGCACTTCTTGAATCCTTTAGTTTTAGAGCATTTTTTATTGCCATGGTATGAAAAATAATTTAAGTATTATTTTAGTTTTATGAATCGTGGAGTTATTTTTGTTTAATTTACTCTCCATTCTAACTAAATTTCCTACTTAGCTTGTGGTGTGCCCCCTCAGCAGGATCCTCAATATATTTGTGAAACTATAATACCGTGTACTAAATTACATTCTATAAGAAAGATTTTGTGGCTAATGACTTTTTCCTTTTTCTTGGTTAGTCTATTCCTTTTTTGTGATTATCTGATAATTCTGACAAAAATACCTTAATGTTTGTTTGCTTCTCTATTAATTTTTAAATGTCTTTTAACAATTAATCTAATTACCTATTCTCTCATCTAAAAATATTACCCTAAAATAAAAGTAGTAAAATTATAATGTATTATTTTGTTGGCCATGTAAAATATTTCTAAATGCACTTATGCTTAAAATAAAATTACGTTTCAGCTATTTGATGAAATTTGTTCTCAAGTGCACAAACTAATTTAGATTTAGACATGCAATAAATAATATTTTTAATAATATAACAATAACTGTAGCAAAACAATAGATAAAATTAAAACTATATAATATGATTACTAATTTTTAATTTATTTATTTGTCTTTATGACTAAATCAATGAATATATTTGTGAAATTCATTTAACATAACCAACACATGATGGTAATTTAATAATCCCTAAAAGAATATTATGATAAAATTGGTTTTAAAGAAATTTACAGTATAATATATCACTCTTAATTCTGTACCCCCAGAATGTAGTATTAGATAACATAGTGGTTTCCAACAAGTAGTCCATTGATGATTTCTAGTGTGTCATTAGTTAAATATTTTATAATATTTTAATGGAACACATTTTTGAAGCCTCCGATTGTAATAAGAATTGGACATGTTTTTCCACAGGCACATTCAAAATTTCAAGTTATGTGTTCATGGTACAACTGTACATGGTAAATAATAAATAACTGCTTTTGCCCAGTCATAGCCATTCAATCAGTTATTTTCTGAAATAATGAGCTTAATTGTAATGTAACTCAGGGTTGACACTTAGAGCCTGTTTTTTTTTTTTTTTTTTTAAATTCATTTTGCATACTTGGCTGTATCCGGCATAATAGGTTTTGGCAGCAGTGATATCACGGGTGACCGTGTACATAAGTGATAGAGCTGCAACCTTCCTTTTTTATTCCTGAAGCTCATCTACATACCATTAGTTGCTCTAGACCTACCTCTTGTAATGCCCACAGCAGAAACTGCAGTTACTCTACCTACTAAAATTCTCGTCAGGCAGTCTAGATGGTTGTATCTGTCCAGCCTCCTCTTCAAACTTTGTGAATATAAGGGGTAGTTCCGACCTTGGAAAATCTGTATATCCATTATTCTGAATTTAAGATTGAGGTTCGACCTGATGGTGTTGTCATCTGTCTTGTCTTGTTTTTCTCTGAATCTTACAAAGCAATCTCATTTGTGACACTTGTATTCTTGATTGATGTTTCTTTGTCAGCATCCATGATACCAAAGAGTATGTCAAAATGTCGGTCTGAACACAGCCAATTTTGTTTTCTTTTGCACCTCTTGCCTGTTTAGGAAACCTCTCTTTACTGCTTCAAATATTCTGCCTGCACCTTCAATTCCATATGTGTGTATGTGTATATATAATATATATATCAGGTCTATCTTAGACACTATTTTGTCTCAAATTGGTACTTATATGAGAACAATAAATTCTCGAAAGGTAGCCTAAACAATTGTTATAAGGATTTTACCATTAAAGGGATTGGATTAAAGGGTCTGCAGAAAATTTTGTTGGAAACCACTTTGTTGTAGACATGAGTTCACATTAGTTATCTAAATAAAACATTTAAATTATCTGCAAGAACATTTTTAATAAAAAGTGAAGATATTTTCTTTTAAAAATTATCATTTTAATATGTAAAAGAAACATATTAAACTTCTTGTATGTTCAATATGTCAGTACAGTAAATTTATATTTTGTTTAGGAAATAAAACAAAAAGAATGCTTGGCGCTGGAAAAAGATTTAGCTGAACAAAAAAATAAAGAACTGCAGTTACAGAATGAACTGAAAAAGGATAAAAACAAGGTTTGTAATTATGTATGTTTTATTATAATGTTTAGGCATTGTGCCTTTAGTATCAGAATTGATTATTAAATATTTTTTACTTATTTAAATCTGATTATATTTATTGGCAGTTCTTTATGTTTTCAGCCATAACCATATCGATAGATAAAGTATATTTTTTCTTTTAATTTACATTTTTTTTTAAAGTAGTCATGTGCTTCTTTACTGCTTTTGGGTACACACTACTGGATAACAAAAGAGAATGTTTTAAATTTCACTCGAATTTGTTTTTTCAGCTTGTTGAAGACTTAAAGAAACAACAAATAAAAATTGCAGAAGAAGTTCTTAAGTTTCAGAATAAAAAAGAAGCCGAAAGAGAGAAGTTGATAGAACATATAAAACAGGGTATTATGATTCATAGTGTACAATTTTTTTATCTTATTTTATTTAGATTTTTCACATATCATAGGCCACTCCTTGATTATATTTAAGATTGAAATGTAAAACCATCAGCCATTGAAACTTAGCGTTGGATAGTGAAGACCTAATTTTTCTTTGAAGTTGTTTCACTGAACTATATCCACCTTAATTGCTTTAGGATACATCTGTTATTTTTTTTGTTTGATTTACACATGACCTCTCCTAGCCCACTTAAAATTTTCTGAATATTTTTACTGACTTCGACCTGGGAAGTAGTTTCTTCTATATTCCCTCTCAAGCCCTCTTCCCTGTAATGCTTCTTCTTGGCCAGAAATAATATAAATGTCTTCCTCTCCTGTTAGATTCCCATAGCTTGGTGCAGCTGTTGCTATACCAATAACCTTCAATGTGATACCATTTTCTCCCATTAATTAAAACCATTGTAGTTTTTCAGAGACTTAGTTTCAAACGTCTCGAATTTTCCAGGCAGATTACATAGACATCAGCCTCTGTATCAATTTTTAATTTTATTTTTTCTCCATTAACCCTTATTGAGAAATAAAATAGGTTGCCTTCATATTTCACACTGTATGGATCGCATCGAGACGCCCGTATTGGTCCCAAATGGATGCCCTGCCTCCTTTTGACTCCGATGAAAAGTCTACTTCTTCTATCTTATGTTCTTATTTTTCTTTCTTTGGGGACACTTTCTTCATATATGGCCCTTAATCTTACAGAAAAAACAAACAACCTCCTTGAATGGGCTATTATCTTCACAGGGGTATCTTTTTTTTTTTTTATTATATTATTTTTATTGAGATATATTACAATTTGTTACAAAATGAACAATAATAATATTGATAAGAGACCACATTCATACTATATATACAGAAAATAATAATAATGGTCAAATTACATAAAATAGAACATAAATAAATTCATATATATACAATAAAATAATAATAATAAATAAAAAACAAAACAAATCGAAATAAAAACCTATTATTGAGATAAATAAAAAGTTGGCAAATAAATAAACATCTTACACACAATCATAACTATATACAATGTATACAATTGCTAAAGGGACCCCAGCAAGCGCTTTTCCCTCCACTTGTGGAGGAAAAAGCGGAACCCAAGAGATCCCAGCGCCTCTATCTCAGCCGCATCACCGGTCTGAGCCAGTGGAGGCTGAGTTAGGGCGCTGTAGCCACAAACATACCGTACATGAGTGGAGGATCTGACCATTGTCAGAACTCCAGTTTAAATGTTTACAATAGGTCTCGTGGCCACTGCCGTTTCAATCTTCGAGGAGGATTGTAGGGATGGGTGGTGCTGGATAGGGATTGCGCTAGAGGGTTAGGATGATGACTAAGGTTCTGATGAAATTTGGAAAATTTGGATGGTACCAGGTCTAAAACAAACGGAATATTAAGGTCATGGTGTAGGATACAGTTGGTAACGTAATATGGAGCATTAACTATTGTTCGGAGGACTTTGGATTGGAAGGATTGGATGCGTTTGATGTTAGAATGTTTAGCTGTTCCCCACAGTTCAAGTCCGTAGGTCCATATAGGTTTCAGTACTGTCTTGTATATTAGTAATTTGTTGTCAACTGTAAGATGAGATTTTCTGTTTAGTAGTCTGTATAACTGGCCGAATCTGCGGTTGAGTTCTTTTCTTTTTAGTCTTGTATGTGGGTTCCACGTCAGTCTTTTGTCTAGTAAAAAGCCGAGATACCGGACTGTGTCTGAGGAAGGAAGCGGTATGGAATTGAAATAAACCGTTGGACAGGATTTGCGTCGAAGGGTGAATGTGACGTGAGTGCATTTGCTTTCGTTCGCCTTAATGCGCCAAGCATTGCACCAGTCTTCGACAAGGGAAAGGTGCTTTTGGAGATTTAGCGATGCTGCTTCAGGATCGGAATTGGATGATAAAATGGCTGTGTCATCAGCAAATGTTGCCAGAAAGGTATTGGGATCGGTAGGGATATCGGCGGTGAAGAGGATGTAGAGGACGGGTCCTAAGACGCTGCCTTGAGGAACACCGGCCTCAACAGTATATTGTTCGGAAAATTCGGAACCACAGCGAACTCGGAAGGAGCGGTTGGATAAATAGGATCGGAGGATTAGGTATAAGGATTGAGGTAAATGGGTTTTGAGCTTATAGAGCAGTCCCGGGTGCCACACCCGGTCAAAAGCTTGAGCTATGTCCAGAAAGGCACCCGAACAATACTCCTTGCACTCAAGGGCGGAGGAAATGTGGTCTACAACTCGGAGTCCTTGCTGAACCGTGGAATGTTGAGGACGGAATCCAAACTGGTGTGAAGGAAAATTGTGAAATTTGGCTAGGATTCGTTTCAATAGGAGTTTTTCGAAGATTTTGGAGAGGATCGGAAGAAGGCTAATAGGTCTGTAGGATGACGTACAGTTGGATGGTTTGCCTGGTTTTAGGAAAAGGATGATAGTCGAGTGTTTCCACAACAGAGGGAAATAGGTAGTGCGTAGGATACAGTTATAGATATATGTAAGGAATGTAATGGCTTTAGGTGGAAGTTGTCTTAGGATTTGAGGAGTAAGGAGATCGTATCCAGGGGATTTACGGAGAGGAAGCTTTTGAAGCAGATATTTGACCTCAGAGGGATTGATTGCTTTAGGTGGTAAGGAAATTGGTATCGGTGACGTAAGGAACTCTTCAACTATTGCGGTGTGGGTTGGATTGAGATCAGAATGAGGAGTGAATACCTTGGAAAGGTGTAGTGCGAATTCCTGGGCCCTATCTTTGTCAGAAGCAGCCCAGGAATTATCACTACGCCGGAGAGGATGGGATATCAGGGGGGATTTTAGGATTCTCTTCGTGACATTCCACAGGGAATTGTCACGAGTCGAGAGAGAGGAGAGGTAGGTATTGTAGGATTGGGATCGGAAGATCGCCAATTCCCGCTTTAATTTTCTACAAAAAAAGTTATAGGAGCGGCGATCCTCTGGGTGGCGGGTGCGTTGCCATAATGTTCTGGCTCGGCGTTTGCTGTTGATGAGGTCTGTCAGGTGTTGTGGTAAATGGCTTTTATAAGGAATTATTTGGGATTGTTTGGGAGAGGAGGCAGTCCAGGCGGCTTGTTGAATAGCGGTTGTAAAGGAATATACGGCGTCGTCAAGGTCATTTGGGGTTTTGAGAATCACTCTGAGGTCAATATCATTAGTGAGGATTTCGCGGAAGAGGTTCCAGTTGACAGGGCCTCTAATGAATGACGGTGGGATAGGTTTAGGAATAGGTGTTATGGATACATTTAGAATCAATGGACTATGATCAGAGGATAGTTCATCAAGGCGAGCTATGGAAAAATTAAGAGAGCCTAATCCGCTGTGGATGAAGAAGTCGAGGATGTCAGGATTACGGTTAGGATCTGTTGGCCAGTAGGTAGGAGAATCGGGAGGTAGGAGATGAAAGCGTCGGGAGTTGAGTGCAGACTGCAATGTCCGTCCACGAGAATTGGTGGTTCTAGAACCCCACTGTTGGTTCTTAGCGTTTAAGTCTGCACCCAAAATGAAGTGATTACCCAAGTAGTTGAGAAAGGATTCAAATTGGGCAGAGGAAATGGGATGTTTAGGAGGGCAGTATGCTGATGCGATGATAAGCGGAAAGGAAAAGGTTTTGATAACAAAGGAAGTTGCTTGTAGGTAATCGTGGGCGGAAATTGGGTGTAAGTGATGGGTGAGGGATCGGCGGACTATGACAGCAGTACCGGCATGGGCTTTGCCGTCTGGATGGTCTGTCCGGTATGTCGTGTATCCTGGTATTTTAAAGTACTGTTTAGTGGTTAGTCTAGTTTCAGTAATGAGTGCAACATCAATGTTTTTGTCTTGCAGTAAGGCTGTAAGTTCGTCAGTGTGAGTTCTAACACCATTCGCATTCCAAAGGAAAATGGATAAGGAATTAGGTGAGGTCATTTATGGTTTTTTTAAGGCAGGAATGAGATTTGATACGAGATTCGTAAGGAGTGATATTAGGGGCATAACAAGGGATTTAATTTCGGAGATAAAGGACGTCATCAAACTGGTAAGGTCTGTGGCATTTGAAGGAGGAGGGATATGAGAGATTTGTGGTTGATTAGGATTTTTAGGATTGGTTACATTTTGAGGAAGAGGTATATGTGGAATGGATTGAGGTACATTCTGTAGTTCCGGCAGGGCCACGGCTTCAGTACTTTGATTCCCACCTCCAAGTAGGTGGGCAAATGATACATTGGCATCAATAAGTTTTGAGGGTTCTCTTCTGTTTCTTACTTGTCTTGCTGTTTCATCCGGTACTTGAGGTTTTTGAAACCTGGTCCTCAGTTCCTTATAGATTTGGCATCCTTTATAGTTGGCCGGGTGGTCCTTCAGGCAATGAGCACATACAGCTGGTGTTGATTTTGGTTTTGTACACTCCACAGACTTGTGCTGTTCACCGCATTTCACGCATCGAGGTATGTGATGACAATAACTTTTAGTATGACCATATGCTTGACAGTTATGGCACTGAACTATCTCCTTCTTTATGTAAGGTTTCTCAACTCTTACGCTGGTATAGTACAATCTATTGAGGTCATAGATTTGTTCAACTCCTTCCGATGGCTCCAAGTCCACGAAAAAGAGAGGTAGTGGAATTTTGTCCTTTAGGACATTAGTGACTTGCCGCACTTTATAGCCTGTCTCCGTTAATTCTTCTTTAATAGCTTCAACTGGTGTCGAGGGGTGTAAGTTTCTGATTACAACCCTTAAAGCTCTCTCTTGGCGTAGCTGGTAGGTATGGAAATCCGCTTTGGTATCAGTTAGATATTTCACTATTTTTCTATATGTCTCGGCAGTAGTAGGAGATATTTTGGTGTCATTAATTCTACTCATACAGTAGTAGCTGGTAGAATCGGTAATTTTGTTCAATTGTGTACACAATAACTGGAAATTTTTAATATTTTTGACAAATATTGGAGGGGGTCGTGGTTCACTAGGTATAGGAGCAGATTCCATGTTTTCTTTTTCGTTATGTAAAATCTGAAAAGGATTTGGGGTGAAAAACGGCGATTCGTCAGTCATCCCTTGTGACGATGTGCCAGGTTGTGGTTCAGATTCTGAATTAGTACCCGAAGGGGTTGCTTGTAATCTTTTATTAGTATCACGGCGAGGTCTTTGTTTCGTAGGAGACGGGATTGAACCACTAGATCTAGATCTTTTAGTTGAAGCTTTGGAGGACATTACTTGATGATAATATCGCATTTCATGTAAGGAAAATAATTAGATAATAACCAGATGTTGGGGGAAAAAATAATAACTTAAGAAAAGTTAAGCAAGACCAGCCTTGCCTAGCTATTGGCAATCAGCTGATATGAAGAGGTGACTCAGCATTCACTTTACGGTGCAAATTGTAGCCGAACTTACCGTTGTTTGCTCCAATATTTACTGTTGTTGTTATCCTGAAGCCTGGTGTTGTTTTCAAGACTGTTCTGAAGTGATATCCAACTGAAAAAGCAAGAAATCCAAGAGCCGACTTGAAAGATGACCGCTATACTCATGCGCATGCGCAGACAGGGGTATCTACCACTTCTAAAACATCTCCTATCCCCTGATTTCTGGCTATGCTTATCCACTGCTTTTACTTCAGGAAATTTATTGAATGAAAAATTATTATTTGGCTACCTGATCAAGTGTTGCTGTGCCTCTACCTGTGCCGCCTGCCTTTCTCTCTTCCGAGCCATCTCAAATGTTAAGCTGGGCTGCAGCTGCAGTTGTGTAGATAAATGACAGTCGGCCATACTTGTGACCAATTTCAGAAGCAAAATATCCTCATCTATTTTCCATTTATTACAACTTTACTCACACTTATTTATTAGCTTGTACAAGTCCGTAACATTCTCGTCAATTGATTCCCCAGAATTTTGAACTCCCTGAAATAGTTTAGCTTGCTTAAAAAAATATTTGTTTCATTTATTTTTGACCAATTTATAATTAACTAGCTTCTGGGGAGGTAAACCATTTGAGGCTAAGAAGTCATCTCCTTCCTTCCCTAAATATTATACTAGTACGTTTGTTGGGCCTCACTCTTATCCGTCAATCCGGATGCCAAACGATAGACCTCGATCCTTTTGATCCATTGATCCCAATCTTGTGAGTTCCTGATTGAAAAATACTCAGACTGCCTTATCTCCAATAAAGGAGTTGATGCATCTTCACTGGATTTCTTGATGGCTTGTGCTAACTCTTCCATCTTTCAGAACACCGCTGTCACCATGTAAAGTGTTTCAATAGAACCAAAAACTTTTATTCTTACAACTTATTAACAGCTATTGCAATACTAACACCAATCTAGCTCTCACTCCACTAAAATAAAACATATGTTTGCTCTTAATCGATATTAATATTAACATTAGCATTGATATAACACTACAATTATAGTTAATATACACTATTATTTCATTTTTTTGTACTAAAATCAGTGTAGAGATTTTTGTTTTACTAATTGACTTATGATCCTTGTAACTTTTAATTTCTTATTTACAGCTGAACTGGAGGCTGATAATGTGATTGCCAAGATGTTGGATATGAATCATGCCTATAGAGAACCTTGGTCAATTTTACAACAGCAGGAGATCGATAGAGCTTCTGAGTGTCTCATATTTCAGCAGCATTTAAGTGGAGATCTCAAAAAGAAGGAAATACTAAGTAATTTAAAATTATTCCTATTGTAAATTATAAATTATTAACAAATTTTTGATTAAATATAAATTTTTAAGAAATTGATACTTAAAAATTTGATTCATTTGCAAAATATTTTGTTAAGCTTTATGTTTTAGTTCAATTTCATGTCTAGGAGCTGAAAAAATAATTATAAACAAAAATTATATGGTTGTATGAAAACATTGTCAAAAAATAGAATTTGTTACTGGTTATCATATATTTTTATAAATTGATATAATTACTCTTTCCCAATGGTTCATGTCTATAACCTCTTTTTTCCAGATTTCGATGTTTGTATGCCTTAAAAACAATAAAAGATCCTATTTTACATTTTTTTCTGTGGTATAGGATTTCTTTTGCAAATAATTTGAGGAGGGGGAGGGGGGAATATGAAAGATATCAGTTATTAATAAATAAGTGGCAGGATAATTTATTATCCTTTTTTTTCAGCAATTGGGTGACTCTGGGTAGAGCCAGCCTTGATAAAGGGGGCACCCTGAAATAGGAAATAAAACCTAGCGGCTGAGAGTGATTTTTACCTACCTAATCACCTTCTTTTATGACCATTCACCTAAAAACAATTTTTTAAAATATAAAATATTAATCTGAATGAGCATTGTCTGACTGTCAGGACCAAAGGCATATGGATTTCTACAGCAACATGTTACATTTAGCCGAAAAATTAAGAGGTGTGTCACTTAAACTTCTGCCTCCCTGAGAATTTTCCGCTCACTGAGAAATGGAAAAGATTTCATGAATTCTTTTGGGATGATTGGTGTGTCCTTGGAAGTATAGCTTGTCTTAGTATCATAGCTCTTGAATTTGACCAAAGGAAAAAGGTGCAACTTCAGGATTTATTTTTCCACAGGTTTCAGTTCTTCAATTTCCATCTTGTCTTCTATAGTTGTTTCCTTCTATAAATAATGAAGTGAGAGAGAAAGGGAGCGCCATTTAGTGCACCAGTAACTACGAGTCTGAAGGTGGTTGCTATCAGAGAAATACCATAAACTTCAGAGGAAATAGATCTGCCAGTGATTATTTGATGAAATATATTATTAGGAACATAGATTCTCTGCTTTGATGGTGGAAGGTTCGCAGTCAACAATGCAGTTAATCAATAACTGGACTAAAATCTTTTCGCACATTTGATAGTAAGGCTTATCATTGACAGGAAATTTCGAAACCAAGATTGCTGCTTCCCCCTTTCAAAGCTGCAATCAAATAATGAAACTTCTGGATGGGGTTGAGATTTAGGCGATTGTGAACCAAAGACTAAATGTGTCCCTGAAATGCATCCATTTCAAAAGAACATCAGAGAAGGAGGGTATGTGGATCTTGTCTAGTTCAGGTCCAAAGTTCTTCTGTTTCATTATCGTCTATCTGCGTCTCGGAGGGTGTTTGCTTGTGTATAGAGAGGGGAATATCGCTGGCTTTGACAATGTCACGGCATAGGTTGTCGTATATGCTGTCTTATTCCTTCGTCGGAAACTTTTCACTTTCTCCAATAAGCACATACAAGGTCCCATACAGCACAAAACTCATCCCATTCTTCTTTTGCGTTGCAAAATGCTGCTTGAAGGAATTGATTTCTTCATGTTTTATATTTTCGATATTGATGTCACTTACACCAACAATGTTGCGCTTGAGTAAATGCATTTTGCGTTCCAGCGCATTGATTCAATTATTATTATCACCTTTATTTTCAACCATTTTTAAACTGAAATAGTCTCCCAAGGGCTGATGACAGGCAAAGGAGAAAATCGTCAAGAGAAAAACAAAGAACATAAACATAAGGAAGAGAAATGAAATATACTTGAAAGCCACAAGCAAATAATCAGTAAAATATAGCATCTGTGAAAAGAACAAAAGAAACAAGACCCAGCATAATTGAAATAAAAAAGAAAGTGAAATGACATATATGGAATAAACAACATGAATCTACTATAGGTGACTATCTTCTTCTTCTTTTTTCACCACCTCCGTTGTGCCATCAGCATGGAAGAATAGCATAGGCCCATCTCGTCCACTGATCCCTGTCACTGGCCTTCCTTCTCATGTCCAGCTTGGTGCTGCCTCTGGTCCACCCTAGCATCTCCATGTATTCATGATACAACAGCCTGTGTTATATGTGGCTACTAATTAAAAAACATGTGTTCTAATTAGTAGCCACATATAACATCCTCTCCCTTTCAATATATTGGCCTGGCTGGCACCTTCCTGGATCACTGAGGTCTTGATCTTGATTCCATTGGTCGTCCTCTTTTATCTTCACTAAACAAGGCCGGGCGACTCGGCCCATGTCAAAATCCTCTACAAAGTATGATCTTGGCGCTTCGTGCTTTTGAAGAACTTTTCACTTGTGACACTTGTCTTCATTTCGATACTGAACTAAGATTAGATCTCCAGGTCTTAATTCTTTAAGCTCTTTAATATTTTTTTGTGCAGACCTATTTTGAAACCCTACTTCATCAATGGAAAAAGTTTCATCAACAATGCCATGTACATTTTTCGATTCTAATTCATAAACATTCTCAGAATCCAGTCCGTCCACTTGGCAAGTAATAGCAAAATGATTTTTACAATGATCCTTATGATCCTTTACAATGAATACAAGTTTTTCCCCATGCAGGACAGCAACGAAATTTGTGGTGGGTCACACAGCGAGAACATTTCCTGAAATTCGTCGGTGATACTTTGTTATTTTTTTTCGTTTCGCATATCATGTACGTCTACAGATTCAGAAATCTCTATGGGATCATCATGCCGGATGTGAGCCTGCTTCTCTAAAAACCCTAGCAATTCCTCAATAGGAAAAAAATTAGTGGAACTGTCATGCAATTCCCACAAATGCTCAAACCCCTTATCAAGTTTACGCAAAAGTATAAATTGTATGATAGCATTCCAGCTTTCAGTGTTTATGCCAACACTTTTAACAGCATTTAGAACCGATCTGGTAGTATTAACCAAATTTTTTATACTCTCGCTTGACTCTACTCTAGGATGGTCTATAAACCTCTCTAAATGTTTATACACAACATACTTATTTTTTTTATGAACATTGATTAATCTATCAAGAGCAACGGCATAATTAGCAGAGGTTATGTCCAGTCCCGATAGCCTATCCAATGGTTCTCCCTCCAGTGATGATTTAAGGATCTGAAAACGTCGGATATCATCTAACAATTGATTTTCATGAATGACAAACCTAAAAAATTCATAAAAGGAGTTCCACAATTCTATGTCCCCTTTAAACACTGTAATCCTAATCGGTGCAACTTCACATTTAATATTAAAACTTGAAGCTGTATAATCAATATTTTTTTGAGAAGCTTCTGCTATTTTTTCTCCCAGAATACTTTTAATTTGGAAATAATCCTTCTCAAATATCTCAATATAAGCATCATCTAGTGTGTCTTGCAAATGAATTGATAGTTCATTAAACTCACTAAAAATTTTACTTGATTCATTACTCCTCTCTTTTAATTAAAATATTAATGAATCCTTAAAGCCTGGAGATGATAAGAAGCTCAACATACGTGTCAGTCTTCCTCTTAACACTGACTTCTTTCTTGTTAAGAATTCTGTATCCATAATGAACGGCTAAATAACTGTATACAATTCAAATTACCTCTCCCTTTCAAACAGCCTGGGCCTGCCTCTAGGTCGCCTACCCTCTGGTAGCTTCCAGGAACCATTTAGCTTTTCGATAATTGCCCATCCGGTTCACATGACTAAACCACTTTATTTGGGACTCCTCTATAACTTGTTAAAGAGACATTACCCTTAATTTCTTTCTAATTCTGTCATTTCTTCATTAGTATCTACTATTTTTACCTAGAACTCTCCTGAGGTATCTCATTTCTGTAGCTGTTACTTTGCTTGTCAAGAATGGTCCATACAAAAGAACAGGCAAAAATGCTGCTTTAAACAATGCTATTTTTGTTTTCTTCCTGTTTCCCTAGTATTATTGTAGAGATGGAGTAGAACACACCATTAGCTTACTTGATTCTGTTTAAAACCTCCTGGTCGATCCTTCCATCTCTGCTGAAGATTGTTCCCTAGTACTGGTTATCAATTTTTTCTAATGGCTCATTATTACATTTTATGAGAACTGGGTCTTCTACCTCTCGATCGAAGAGCATCACTTTGCTTTTTGTAGGATTTATTTCCGTCCCCTTCCTCTGGAGCTCTTCCGACCATTCGTTGACAGCTATCTGAAGTCTCTCTTGGGTGATGGCAATCAGGACCATGTCATCCGCAAACAGGAGAGCTTGTGCCAGCACAGGCATTAAATTCCACTCTTCCCACAGTTGCTCTATGTGTCCTTCGGTTGCAGATCTTCTATACTTCATCCATGTAAGTAGTGAATAATAGTGGGCTTAGGCTCTCACCTTGCTTGACGCCTTTATAAAACCTAAAAGGCTCCGATTCAGATCCATTAAGCAGCACTATTCCCTTGGAATCCTGTTATACTGATTTGATTGCGCTTATTAGGTTGGGTGGCACCCTCTTTTCCTGTAGAACATTCCAAAACTCTTGGCTAGGAATTGAGTTGAGTGCAGCTTTCAAGTTTTGAAATGCCAAAAATAGCCTTTTTCTCTATCCCACGCTTTCCCAACCACCATTCTTAGTGAAAAAAATATGATCCTTTTCCCCTGGTCTGAAGCCAGCCTGATCCTCTTCCAGATCATGCTCCACCATCTCCTTAGCACATGTTCCAATATTCTTATATTTAATTTATATTACTAATTTGTATATTACTGAGGATAGGCATATTGGTCTATAGTTCTCACATTTTGCCTGGTTGCCTTTCTTATAAATTGGAATTATAATATTATTTTCCCAGTCCTGAGGTATTTTCTTTTGCGACCAGATCTTTTGAATGAGATTCTGGAGGCACTTGACCATTTCTTCTCCTCCATATTTTATTAATTCTGGCAGAATATTATCCCTGCCTTCTGCTTTGCCCAATTTTATTTCTCTATAGCCAATATAATCTCATCTTCCTCCATAACATCACCCTCACTATTCTCATTAGTTTCCACCTGGTTTTTGTGGATCCTAGGTCTTTTACGGCCATCATATTATGGATACTGTCTGTATTCATGGTGTGAAAAGGTACTATCACGAATGAAAAACTTGAAGACTGAGGTGAACCATAATTTTTTATGTAAATAAATAAACTCGAAAATTATCAATATATCTAACAATAAAATTCTTAGTAATTGCTGCAGAAGGAGAATGAATTAGAAACTTGGCTGAAATGATTACTCACTTTAGAATTTTAAATTATTACTTGATAGTGAGTAAAACACAATGTTAATAGTTGATATAGTTAAGGTACATAAAATTCTGAAAAAAACTTATTTCCTAAAATCACTATGGCAAATGATGATTACTGAACGACCCGCAGTTATAATTTATTCAACCGCATGCTTGCTTATAACCACCTTTACTGAGCACATGTATTTCTTAATCTATTGACAAAATAATATTTTATGAATTATTCTATTGAATGTGAGAAACTTTTTATGAATATAATATGCAATGTAATATAAATGTGTAAACATGGGTCAATAAAACTGAATTTAAATATCATTGATTTAAATAATTACGATAAAATTTTATAGAATAACCTAGCATTGTACATTGAATTAAATATTAATTTTGAACATCACTTTGAATTTTAATATTAAGACCTTATAATGCATTAATTGTTAAATAAATACACCAATATTTCATCCATATTTATTTGAATAATGAGCTGATTGAAACTTTACTACATATGACACCGTGGAACATTAAAACTCTGTTAAACATCCATTTAACTGTTTGGTCTAACCATCATTGTGAAGAATGATGGGACCTCGACCAAGTGGTAGCTAGAACTAGTGGACTGTATATTGAAAAGATCGTATGAAAACTGATGAATTAAATATTGATGTATTTGAACAAAGGGAAAGATTATAGATTACAATTTAAATTTAGGTGGGCTTTAGATTTAAATCTTTGCAATATTCGTCTTCTGGTTCATTCTCCCCACCTCGTTCAGCCTAGGGCACCCTTTTGTTCTTCTAAGCCATCGATATAGCAAAGTACTCAGAATAAAAAGAAATGGTTTGGAGTGTGTTAGCTTTTGCTATGCTTGACTTCTCTTCTTATAACCATATGTTTGTTATTAGCATAAATGGTAGCTTGTGGCAAATTAATTAAATTGAGCGTACATGTTATGCAGACAGTGGGTAATTTTTTAGGAGAAAAATAACAAAGGGGGTTTTAACTTTAATATTCTTGTAATAGTTTATTAAGCATTACCAATAGTTTTAAAAGATTGTTATGAACTTAGGAATCATGATATACAACATGTAAGTACATATTCCATTTACATCATTTTCTATAAATTACTTTTAGGTGACATGGAAAATCTTTGAAAAATGAGCGATCCAAACTATTAGATTATGAAGAAGCTAGAGCACAAACTATCAAAGACTCTTTGATAAGGTAATATTTAGATAACTATTGTTTATTTTCCATATAGCTGTAATCTATTGGTTATTCCATTTTATTTTGTCTTCAACAGAGAAGCTGAGTGGGATAGCAAAGTTTCTCAGTTACTTGTGCTCAAGAAAGACCTTTGGCATGGGATACATCAGAACAAGAAGCAGCTGTAGCCATGCTTCTAGAGCGTTCTGATCTTGAATCAGGTCGTCTAAGAGCACAACTTGGAATTATTGAAAGGCAGTTAAAACATCTCACAGCAGCAGAAATGAAGAAAGCCCGAATGGACACTAGTCAAATAACTGTAAGGAAATTCTTTATTGATAAATTACTAGTAATCGTTGATTGCACCACTAGTCACTATCAGATTGAATCCATCAGATTTGCTAGATATGAATTTAGATTTCTTCAATTTTTTAATTAAAAAAATTATTGAGGAAACTTACAGGTGTGAACTTCTTATTATTTTTCAACTTAATATAATAAACATTAGTAAACTAAAGAATTAAGTGAGAGATAAAGTTATGAACAGTGTAAATTTTTGTTTGCTTTGGTTCAAATTTTTTTCATCTGATAGGGATTTTAAAACTCTAATTAATCTTTAACTTAGAGTCTGAGTGCCTAATTGAAAGACTATTATCATTGGCTACATCAAAAATAATAGAAAATAAACATTAAGTGATTATTGGTATTTGGTAAAATTGGTTCCAAGAGGCCTTGGGGCCGGACGTGGTATTGGTTTATATTCCACCCCGCGATACTCAATGACATTTTATAGGGTAGGGTCATCACCTCGCAATCCTAATAGCTTCGGTACTACACTATCGAATGTCCTGTCAAGCCAGCCCAGATTCAGCCTTACCAAACTCATCGCGCTCGGTCTACTTTCGGAACCGTCCTACCAGTCGGTCACATATACAACTTTTCGAATCCGTTCCCACAGCCCAACATTTTACTCGCCATTGATCTCCGCGACTATCAACTCAATTATATTCACAGGATACAAGTTCCGCATTTCCGCATTGTGCAACCTTCTAAACTCCCAATGCCCTCATCTCTCTTCGGACCAAATATTTTATGCAGTACCTTATTTTCGAAAACCTTAAGTAAATCCTTTAAAGTAAGTGGCCACGTTTCACATCTGTAAAGAACCGTTGGAAGAATAATTGTTTTATAATTCTAACCTTTAGGATTTTAGATAGAAGCTGTAGCTAAGTAACTTAGAACTGAATAATAACACGCATTTCCCACCTTTAACCGGGACTTTACTTCTTCCTGGATTTCATTTTTTCTTGTTATCATTGAACTAAGTACTTGAATTTCTCTACGTGTTCAAAAGTATGCCCTGATATATCAATATCACCAAGATCACCACCGTTTCTGCTACTAATCATATATTTCGTCTTATTGGTATTTAATTCGAGTCCTATTTCCTTACCGGTTTTTATCAACACACTTGTATTTAGTTGTATGGTTTCCGTGTCTTCACTTAGCATTACCAAATGATCGGCATACCCCAAAACCGGAATCTTGTCACCCATATTTAAGCCTTTCTCGGTACACATCACCTTTTCTATGACGTATTCTAAAGCTATATTAAACAAAACAGGTGAAAGGGAGTCACCCTGTTTCAAACCCGATCGCACCTCAAATCTCTCAGAATAATTATGACCGATTCTAACTTTATGAAATTGGTATTGGATACATATAAATAATGTATAATTAACTATAGGTGATGATAGAAAACACTCACCATGAATTTTCGGTTTGGTGGTTTGATACGTAGTTGTACAATAAATAGTTTTTCAACAGTTTTGTTATAATTTTACTGCCACCCAAACCATCACATAGAGCAGTGGTTCCCAACTGGAGTCCAGAGGGTCTGCTGGAAGCTATTGGAAAATTGCATTAAATTACTTTAATAAAAAATCCTTAAAACCCTTGGCTTGAAACAAAAATAACTAGCACATTAAGGCCCGGTTGCACCAACAGCCTGTGTTAAAGTTAACTTTTGCTGTTAACTAACCCGGGTTAAAAGCTAATCATGATTAAAGTTTTTGTCCTGTTGCACCAACAAATTTTTAATTCGAGTTAGTTAACATGGGTTAGCGCGGGACGTCATCATATTCGTGACGTATTTAACAACTCCAAACCCTCTAGACAGAGACAGTTAGGTTATATTGAAATGATTGTTTTACTTTGCCGATTAATATATATTAATACAATAATGGATATAATTAGTTGACCGTTGAGAATTAATAATGAAACATTTTAAGATCTATTGAATATCAAGGAAGCTGGATTGTATTGTGAAACCAGACAGACAATGAGTATCTAAATGGAATCAAAACTATAGTATATAAAATGTTATTAGATGTATTCGAAAGAAATAATAAATAAAATCTAGTACAATGAAATTAAAAATGAACCCAGGACAAAAAACCTTAACGTTAATAACAATAAATTGATCAATAATAAACCAAAAATTGATGACAATATGAACAATAAATAGTAAAACCTAAACAAAAAACTATAACAGATCTTTACCAGAATGAAAATAACAAAAAAAAACAATTATAGGTAGTATCAATAATGCGATAAATATAGACATGATAAGTGGAAGAAATAGAAATATATACCATTATCAAAAAATGCAATTTATACCTCATCTATCCAAAGAAATTAAGAGAACACTTGTTGAATATAATTCACCACAGACAAAATTAGGACTATATAACCATAATAAACTAAGTAATCATTTATCAAACATTAAAGATTTTACCACACGAAAAACTGAATGTTATTTATAAAATAAATTGTATAGATTGTGATAAGATATACATAGGAGAAACCTCTAAAAAGATCACAACTAGAGTCAAACAACACATCAATAATTGTAAAAATATAAACACTACAGCATTTGCACAACACAGTACTCAGCTTAATCACAATTTTGATTTTGAAAAACCTACAATATTGGATATAGAAAAACAATCAAATCTATATATAAACAAAAATATAAAAGATACCATAAATTATAAAACAGATTGAAAACACCTCTCACAAGCAGTTCTTGCTACAATTGGGAAATTAAAATTTGTAAACCTTACCTTAGTGACCTATATTTAATAATAAATCAGTGTATACTTACTACAGTAAATAGTATGACCCTAATTAATCAGGGGACAAAGAATATGTCAGTTAAATGGGTATTTTTTCCTTAGTGTTAATTTAAAAAACAAAACAATTTTATGACATAGATTTTTGACAAAATTTTAATCAAAAATGGATTTTTTAAATTTTAAATGAATTTCGGGTAAATATAATTTTTTTGTTACATTGTTATGCATATTTTTGGTAATGTTTTTAGTTAATATTTAAATAGTTATTTTATAATGTTAATTGATAATTTTTTGATGTATTTTAGTGAGTCCTGATGATGGGGAAGGCCCTCGAAATGTTGGCTCGTTTTAAAGTCAATTGTAATAAACTGTTTTTGGAAGATTTAGAAACCTACAAATTATTTATTATCATTTTTCATTCTTCCAATTAACCTATTTTTATTATTAATCAATTTACTGAATTAGAGGGAAAAAAATATGTAAATAAAATACAAAAATCAGACTTTATTGATAAATATAAACAAATAAATTACCACTTGACAACAAAAGAGGGAAAGGTTAATTGATTTAATAACACACATTGCAATTTATACAAAATTATGTCATTTACTTTCATCTTGAAAAATTTTTGTCTACAAGTGCTCTGCGAATAGCTATATCACTTTCACATATAATATCTGATGGTGAAACAACATCAGGAAAGTAATCTTCTGGTTCTGGTACGTTGTAGATGTCCGGGGTTTCTATTGCAATGTTGTGGAGGAAAGCTAAAATAATATTTAGGGCTTTTTTTGGATCCATTCGAATTCCATTGGCAAGGCAAGGAAATCTTCTTTCCATAAAACTGAACGCTCTCTCAATGATTTTTTGATTTTTGTGTGACAATTGATTTTTCTTCAGCAGCATTTGTTGGGTTTAAAATTGGTGTCAGTAAATATGTTTTGCAGCCATAACTACTATCTCCTAGAAGCCAAAAATCTCCAAATTCTCTTGACTCAAATCTCACTCGTAATGCACTTTAATTGAAAATCCAACTGTCATGCAGAGTCAGGATTTTCAAGTTCCAATCACACACTACTTGTATATTTAATGAAAACCACCCTTTTCTATTTCAAAATAGTTTTGTATTAGCTCCACTTAGAGACTGGATTTTAATATGAGTGCAGTCAATCGCACCAATTACTCAAAGAAAACATTTTATCCTGTAGAAATCTGACACTGTTTTGTTTTTATCAACTTCTGTTACGGACATTTTAATTAAATCACTTGACTCCCTGGCTATTAATGCTGTTATGCGTGGAATAATTCTATAAACTGTAGATTTATCAATATTAATGATGTCGCTAAGAACCTGCTGGTAACTACTAGTAGCATAATACCTCTTGAGGTTAAGTAGAATATGATGCAAAATCATTAATATTAAAAATGCAAATCATATTTAGCACTGTTTCTTTTTGAAATCTATACCTTCTTATGAATTCCACATCATCTTAAATTTCAAAGGGATTCCTCCTTACTTTGTAAAGCTTGTTCCTAGGAAGTATATATATCAGTTGCATTATATCTTCTTCTGATGTTGAATATTTATCTGAAGAGATTGTGTTCATTTTTCCTCGGTGTATTGGGATAAATGTTACAAAAATATTCAGAAAAAAACAAACTAAAACTGACACAAACAATGTTTCAAAGAGTAACTGGTTTGAAGGTGTTATGGATGTTCCTGTTTGTAGGATATGATTCAAAATCATTAATATTAAAATTGTCAATCATATTTAGCACTGTTTCTTTTCGAAATCTGTACCTTCTTATGAATTCCACATCATCGTAAATTTCAAATGGATTCCTCCTTACTTTGTAAAGCTTGTTCCTAGAAAGTATATTTACCAATTGTATTATATCTTTATCTGATGTTGAGTATTCATCTGAAGAGATTGTGTTCATTTTTCTTTGGTGTATTAGGACAAATATCACGAAAATATTCAGAAAAAAACAAACTAAAACTGACACAAACAATGTTTCAAAGAGTAACTGGTTTGAAGGTGTTATGGATGTTCCTGTTTGTAGGATATGATTCAAAATCATTAATATTAAAATTGTCAATCATATTTAGCACTGTTTCTTTTCGAAATCTGTACCTTGTTACGAATTCCACATCATCGTAAATTTCAAATGGATTCCTCCTTACTTTGTAAAGCTTGTTCCTAGAAAGTATATTTACCAATTGTATTATATCTTTATCTGATGTTGAGTATTCATCTGAAGAGATTGTGTTCATTTTTCTTCGGTGTATTAGGATAAATATCACGAAAATATTCAGAAAAAAACAAACTGAAACTGACACAAACAATGTTTGAAAGCTAAAGTAACAGTAGAAAGGTAACATTGACATCGGATAATCGAGGTAGGAAGGTGAATTAACTTAACACCATCACTTAACATAGAGTTAGGGCTAATTATGATTGGTGCAATGGATTTTCTGCTAACCCGTGATTTAATTATCCAGATTAGTAAAGTTAAAGTTAAACACGGTCGGTGCAACCGGGCCTAAGTTGTTCTCAGTAAATTATAGTAAATAGGTACCTATTTTGTATTTCTAAATTTTAGTAATTTACTGACATGAAAATAATGTTTTGTGAATTGTGGTCAGTTGTTTGAACCTGAGTCTAGCATATATCATTGTGTTATCTTAACAATTTATTTTAACTGCGGTCACTTAATCGTTAATCTATTATTTAAACAGCAAAAGGTTTCTGTTAGTAAGATGCTCCTTAAAATTAATACAATGATTTGGAACAGGTTCTATACTATATATTTTTAGAAAACATTTAGGTTTTTTAACCAATTTACTTTCTTAGTTTTTAATTGAAATCTAGAATTGTTTTTAACGTTGTGGAAGGAGATGTGTTAGTATGCTTTGGATTGATATTAAATATTTACTTTCAAAAAGAACTGAAATTTTCTTACCTGCTATTTTTTGAGCTTAGAGGTCCTTGCTATTGTACTGATTGGATCGAGGGGTCTGCAAAAAATTTTGTTGGGAACCTCTGATGTAGAGAAATAAAATTTACTGAAAATACTCTTTATAAGTAAATTGAATAGTGACAAGATATTTTTAGAAAATTTCCTGCTAAATAGATTGAATTAGTAATGTTATGTATCCATTAAAACATTCTGGGGCATTGGTCCTGCATTTCATTCAGTAAGGGAAAGTCAGCTTAATTTACCTTATAAACTAGATCTTATCATCAGTTAAGGACTGTTATTATATTTACTATATAACACTTATTTAATTGTGAAGAAATTATCCTTTATTAATTATTAAAGTATTTATCCTTAAGCATTAAATATTTCTCCTTTGAGTTTTTAGTATTCAGTGTTTTCTTCTTATATTTAGTGTTTCTACAATTGACACTACGTTTATTTTATTAAACATCTGTACAGTCTTTATTAACTATTTTATATAATATACTAGCTGTAACCCCCCCCCCCAGCTTTGCTCGTGAATATTTCATTTTGTCTTTATTTAAATTTGCATAAATGCGTTTATGAGTGGTAACTATAAAACGCATATGATGGAGCTGTTGTTTGGTGATGTGGTAACAAAGAAATAGTTTCTAAAAACAATAATTAATTCCAATAAAAACACTTCCTTTATTTTTTTCTTACTGGTGTGTTTTATTGGTGGCTGCACCTCAACCAACTTCCTTACCATATAGTCAAAACGGTCAACAACTACTCCATTATTATAAGACATATACATTTTTAAGAAATATAAATATTATATTTTTTACAATTATATTTATCAAAGTTGTTTTCAGGTGAAAATATTCCCACTTGTTGGATCAATGTATATTAATTACATTTATGTTGCAAAGATGACTATATACCACTATTACGTTACAGCTAAAATATATTGAGTTATTTTGGGTGTGCCTACTTCTACTGGATCGCTATTGTATATTTAACAGAAATAAATAGCAACTTATTAGATTAGAGTTAGAATTATGGTTGAAGAGGAAAGTACTTTAAAAACAACTTAACCTATTACTATAATAATTAATCGAATACAACTATAAATATCTTGTTTCTAATATCAAAACACATTGAAAAAATATGGTGCGGGCAACACTTACCTCCGTTTTTAGAATTGGTTAAAGAATTTTCAAATACAATAAGAGTTAAAAATTAGTTAAAACATTAAATAATTAAATAAATTAAATTTCTGTAGAAACACGTGTTTTATTTAAAAAACCTATTATATTATGATCTAAAATAATCACTTAGTTTTATCGGCTTTTTGTCACTATTTATTAAATTTAACAATCTTTTGTATGAGATATAATTTTTTTCTAAAATTTTTAGCTTTGCAACGGTATATTATACATGTATATTACTGTTCTTAAGTTAAAAAACAAAAAATTGCATTAAAAAAATATTTTTTCAGTTTTTTCCTTTTTTTTTTTTTTTTTTTTTTTTTCTGGCTTGGGTTGCACCGCGACCAAACGGTCTATTGTGCGCCATAGAATCACGCGATGTTAGTTTTAAAACACGAGTTTAGTAGCAGAAGCAAACTTCAGAAGGCTGTTAGGATTAACAAGTTTGTTGTTAGTGGGGTTTTCTAGGCAGTCTTCACCAAATAAGGTGAACATCAACATAGCTAGCTTGTCGCAGTGGCAGACTATGTGAAATGATGTTTCATCGTCCGTGCCGCATAGTCTGCATAGAGGGTTGTCGGAAATACCAAGTTTAAACATATGGTAGTTAAGTTTGCTGTGTCCTGTGTAGACAGCAGTCAATGTCCTCAGGCATGTCCTACTCATACCAAGAAGACACTTCCTTCTGCTGGTACAAGGACCATCTAGGAATTTGAGTGATTGTCTAGGTCCCTTATTTAGCCAAAGTTGTTTTTATTTATTTAAATAGGATTGATTGATGTACCTAAAGGCATAGCTTAGGCTAATTCCTCTAAGGGGTTCTGGTGTGATGGGCATCGTTGCCGATCCCTTCCTAGCTAATTCATCAGCTTTTTCGTTCCCACTGAACCCAGAATGACCAGGTACCCATTCAACGCTAACGATGTTCTTCCTAGCAAGACAGTTTAGGGTCAGATTACATGCTTCAACGACTTTTGAGGTGGTTGTGTGATTGTTTAGGGCTCCTAGTGCTGCCTGACTGTCAGTGTAGATAAAAATCTTTTTGCCACTAATGTTTTCAGTGCATAAGTCAGTAGCACAGTGGAGAATAGTAAGAAGTTCAGCCTGAAAAACTGTTGTGTGTTTGCCTAGTGGAATATTGGCCCCGGAGTGTGGTTTGTCTTTCCTCCAGACACCAGCACCTGAGCCGCTGTCCATTAGTGAGCCATCCGTGTAGCAGTTGATACCATGTTTGGGTCTGTGCTTCCTTGATTCATCAATGTTAACAATGTAGTAAGCATTGATAAACTTCCGGATTTGTAAGTCTGAAGGCATAGCTAGGATGTTATTTTCATTGAGCCTGCAAATGCAATGTAAGTTGCAATGACCTTGGTGGGTGAACTTGTTGGAACACTTACCTACTTTGGTAAAGCAATAGATGGTTCTCAGCGCGTGCACTTCCACCTCCAAATTTAGAGGCATGATATTCAACATTGTCTCCATCGCAGCTGTTAGAGTGGTCTTAATTGCCCCAGTTATCATGAGGCAAGCAAGCCTTTGCAGTTTACAAAGTGCCTTTTTATTGTTCCCTATGTGAGCTCTGTGCCACCATATTACGGAGGAGTAAGTGATCATTGGTCTAATGGCTGTGTTGTAGAGCCAGTAGACGATTTGGGGTTTGAATCCCCAAGCATTATTAATAGCGCCTTTACATGCCCAAAGGCATTTTAGAGCTTTTCCGGCAATGTAAGAGATATGAGTGTCCCACCGCAATTTGTGGTCAAGAATGGCCCCTAAATGCTTAACTTCTTTGGAGTTGGTGAGCTGTGTACCGTTAATACTAGGTAAGTTCATGTTTACCTTTCTTTTGTGTGTAAAAGTGCAGACCTTAATCTTTTGTGGATTGATGTTAAGTCCAGAGGATCCACACCAATCACAAAGAATGTGTATTGCATGTTTTAGTAGAGAGGATACTACGCATTGATGTTTGCCTCCTATCAGAATTGCAATATCGTCTGCGTAGCCCTGTGTATAGAAGCCTTGGGAGTTTAGTTTCTTCATCAGTGGATCAATCACCAAACACCAAAGTAGAGGCGATAAAACGCCACCCTGAGAGCAGCCACCATTTGGTTTGATCCTTAGCATGGTATTGGATAATTCCGATGCTAAGATTCTGCTTTCAAGCATTACCATTATCCATCCTCTGATGACAGGATCAATGTCATAGTCAATCAGAGCACTCAGGATAGTGTTATAGGGAGTTCTGTCAAAGGCACCTTCAATATCGATAAAGGTGCCCGTCATTATATCTTTCTGTTCCATGGATATTTCAATCCTGGAGACCAGATGGTGTAGTGCTAATTCGCAAGATTTGCCAGCTTGGTAGGCGAATTGGAGTGGGTGTAACGGATTGTTAAGAGATAGATGTGCTCTGATATGCCTGTCCAGAATTTTTTCCAGAGTTTTCATCAGGAACGAGGACAGGCATATAGGTCTGAATAATTTGGGGTCCGTGTAGGAGCCTTTCCCTGGTTTGGGGATGTAGCAGAGTTTGGATTCTCTCCAACTAACTGGTACATATTTTAAAGCCAAGCTACCTCTAAACAGTAAGAGAAGGTATCGTTTAATGATTGGTAGACCTTTCTGCAATAGAGCTGGAAAGATGCCATCAATGCCAGGAGACTTGAATGGAGCAAGTGATTTGATTGCCTATTCAAGTGTGTTAGAGGTAATGATTCCTATATGCCGTATGCCAGGCCTCTTTGCTGGCACGCTCAGTAGGGTAGACATCATCACAGTTGTCCAAGTTTATAACCTTACAGTTGGGAAAGTGTGATTCCGCAAGCATAAGTAGAGTTTCATGTTCATTTGTTGTTTGTTTGTCATGTGTCTTCAGGGTTCCAAGTGGCCCCTGGTCATGTTGTTTGGATAAGATTTTCTTAACTCGGCAGGCAGCCGGTAAGTTATCTATGTCACTGCAGAAGTTCCTCCATGCATGTCATTTTGCGTGTCTGACAGATTTGTGATACTCAGTTAGAGCAACTTTATAGGTATCCCATCTGCCAGATTTCTTTGCCGAATTGAAAAGTCTTCTGGTAAGGACTCTCAGCCTGTTAAGGCTGTCATTCCACCAAGGAGCCTTTTTGTTGTTTGTGGACCTCTTTACAGGGTTGCTTTCGAGATAGGAATGCATTAAGGCATCAGATATTGAGGAGTTGAGACATTCAAGGTTCCATGAATTGTCAATCCTGGTAGGACAACTCTTGGCAGCCTCAGCTAGATTTAAAGCAAAGGAATCCCAGTTTGTTAGTCTGGGGTTTCTGTATGTTATAGTGTCAGGTTTCATCATGTTTTAGATCGAACCTTATATATTTATGATCTGTTTCATAAATTCATTCAGTTAGGTTTCTTCGTCAACCACATGCCAGTTTGTAATGTGAGCCCTTAACGAATTAGAGGCTAAAGTTATGTCTATGATCTCAGATCTGTTTTTGTTGAAGAAGGTGGGTGACCTGCCTTTATTCAGAATGATGAGATCATTTTCTATAATGTAATCTAGGATAAGCTCACCTCTTTTGTTGGTGTTCGTACTTCCCCAGATTCTGTGGTGTGCGTTGGCATCCAGACCTGCAATGATGCTATGATTGCACCACTCCAGGGCTGTGCCAATGATGTAGGTAGGGTCTGACTCCTCGTACGGCAGATATCCCGCTGCAATGGTCAGCTCCCTAAGTCTTGTGTTCCCTTTCGGGTTGAATTTTGCTACTGCTAGATCTCTGGAACAGAAATGCCAAAGAGGTAGCAGTTTTAGAGATTTTTTGCATAGGATACAGGCTCTGGGATTGCTGTCTGCAGAGATAATTTCAAAACCTCTTAGATTCAACCCAGAAACCCTACCATTTATTAAATAAGGTTCTTGAATAAGAATGATATCAATATCCTTACCTTGAATGAATTGCTGTAGAACACCACACGCAGCAATGCAGTGGTGGAGATTGATCTGCAGCATCTTCATGGTACGTTATCAGTCAGGTGTGGGAGGATGTCCAGATCGCTGTGGCCGGGGTCCACCCTTAGGATCAGCATGAACTGAGCCCTTGGGCTTCTCCCCACCATCAGAAATGTCAGGTCGCCTTGGCCTCTTGTAGTCAATGTTAGGCTTCGAGCCACTAGGGATGCAGGCGGGCACGTCTGACGGCAAGGGCTTGTCCTTAGGAGCAGCTTTCACTACTCCCTTGGAGGTCACCCCGCCAGCTGTCGCTACCGCATGCCTCCCCTCAGGCTTTGACAGTTTAACCCCGGGAGGGCTCGGTCCCGGCGCCGACACCGGCGGTAGGGGTCTGCCTACAGTTCCAGCAGAAGCTGAGACCTTCGGCTTCGCCCCACCAGCCACTGCCACGACCGATCCGCCACCTATCCCGGAATGTTCGCCGTCAACGTCCATTTTGACTTCCTCATGGATTCTGGAGACCGCCTTGACCTCACCTTCATCTCGAGACAGCACTCCCTGTTCCAGAGTGGACTCTTCTGTCTTCTTAGATTTAAGAATTCTCAGAGTCACACTGTTCATGCCACAGTTGAGTGCCATGTTCTTGACGCGAAGACTGTCCATGCTAGTCTCAGGTATCTTAAAGATAGCTTAGAAGCCTTTGCCAAGCTCCTTAAGGTATAGTAAGGTCCAGGTATGTATGCCATCAACATTGTGATTCTGGACCCAAATACGATTTATAAGTTCGGCCTCGGTGAGTACCCGGCCGGGAAAAAATCCACCAACCTTAACGGTTTTGGTGAGTTCCCGCGCATCACAAGTGCGAAGGGACATGCCCTCACAAATGCTCATCGACGGGATGGTGGCTTCAAGCCAGGTCTTGATCGCCTCATCCTGGCAACATACGATGCAGCCGCCCAATTTGAAGCTGGCTCCATCGAAGGCAAGATGGTGTTCTCCAAAAGGATCGAGTGCTTCTACCTTATCAGCGATCCTTTCTTTGAACATGTCGCTTTGCTCACAAGTGAGTTGTTCGTCTGGATAGCCAACAAGTTCCTCGCAGTGGAAGCGTAGCTGGAGGTTGTCTCCTTAGGTTTCTTGGCCACTGGGGCCGAGGTTCCTGGAGATGACCTGGGACGTTTACTAGGAACGCTAGCTTGAGAGGCTGCGTTCCCTTGGGGCTTCCCAGGCACACTTTCAGGTTCCTTGCGAACCCCCACAACCCTGCCCGATGGGCTTACAGGAGGCGTCTTAGTTACCTGGAGCATTACCAGTTGGGTTAAGTCCTGAAGCTTTGGGTCCAGAGCCAGACATGCCAGGCGCAGGGCCTGCTCCAGAATGGAGGGCCACAGCACCAGACTCAGCCTGACTCCTCCCAGGCTCTGGTATTGTCTGTTTACCTGATGTTGGAGCGGCATCGGTTGATTTTAATATGATCCTAGCTGTACGATTGTGTCTCCTCCTCCTCGAAGACCTAGAGGAGACCCAGGCAGAGGAATCACCCTCCGCGGATCGACCACTCTGGTCTTGAGGTTCGGATTTGGAGGGTTTAGGTTCAGGAACCTTGATTGTTTGTGGAGTCTGGGCATCCGTACCAGCTTTCGCAGAGGTTGCAACCAACAACTCCTGATTGGTTTCAATGCGGCAGCCCTCACTCTCACCTGTAAGGGTTTCAAGAAGGCTGCTCACACTTGTCTCATCAATTAGATCCTCAGGTGAAATTGCCGAGGTGCGTGATGGCTCCAAAGAAGACAAGTCTTCCTTGGGAAGGTTTTCAGATTAGTCATCTGAAAACGAAAAATGTTTTATTGTTTTATTTTGGTCGGACATTTCGTTTCCCACGAGTATGGGGGTGTAAAGATACTACAGGTACTACCCTCTCTCCCTGCAGCAGGCAATAAAATACAATGAGGTGCGCCAGGTGCCCCAAGTGGGTCGATTGAAGACAGTGTATGTTTATACACCCCCTGCCATCCAGCCGCAGCTCGATCTCCCTCCACCTAGCTTGGGTTTATGAAAGGGTGGTCGCCAAATGACCAACCCCCGCCTCTGTCGTCCGCGAGTCCCATTGGACTCCCCGGGGGGCACCACTAGGAGGTGACAGTAGGCGTTGGTAGGGATAGGGAGGACTGGAAGTTTATCACAGCAGTGGGTAGAGCACTCTAGCTTGATAAATTTCACAAAGAGTGGGGGAGACGCCCACACCAATCTCCCTCTCTAGTCCTCCTGTTGCCCTACCCGTTTACTCCCCAAATACTTTCCCTTACTATTTATAGTATAATAAGTGAAAGTAAAACTACACTTCTTTATCTTTGTTTTCGGTTTGATGAATTCAATTTGATAAATAAAATAATTTAAATTAAAATTCTACAAATTACGAAAGATGTTGATAGTGACTATGTTGAATGAGGTTATATAAAATAAATACAGGTGAATAGCAATAAACTACTCTGCTTATCATAAATAAAAGATTATTATTTCATGTCAGATATCAATTTCATTTCCTCAATGTTGCAATTACATACCAGTACCAAGTAGCCACATCCAAATTATTCAATAACATCGTTTTATCTTTTAAACATAACCATTGTATATTATCACAACTCCTTTGCAACTCATAACTCTTTGCAAGTCATTAAAATGAGTACTTATAATTTTTCTGGAAATGTATAGTAATATGTATTTTATTATAAATGGATATTATAATGTGAATGTATATTTTATAAATAAGAACGCATAGAAACAATCAACACACACTTATATTTGAATTAATAATCACATATGTGAAGATATGGGAAGGTTACCATGTTTAACCAGTGTTGCCACAGTTCAACAAAATTTTGTTTTAGGTTTTAGAAAAATATATTTTTCAACCATTTAGAATAGTAATAAAAACTATCTTATCATTTAAGTTGGACCAAATAAGAGATACTTACGAAGTTTGATCAAAGTCGGTTCAGTAATTTCAGAGTTAATCGCGAACAAACATTGTGACACGAGATTTATATATATATATATATATATAGATTTAAAACAGTTTTTATTTAAATACTAGCCGACCCGACAGACCTAAAACCTATCCACCAAAGTAACTTTTCAATTTTTTTCTTTCATAAGAATGTTCTCCTGTCTGTTATAAAAACAACAACAACCAAATTAGCAAAATCAGTTAAACCGTTCATAAGTGATGGGATCACCCATCGAAAAGGGAATTCATTTTTATATACATAAATAGAAAGACTATTATTACCTTAGAAAATATAAAAAACTAACAACCAAAGTAATAAATAAAATAAATAAACACAACAAAAAAGAACTAGCGAAATGGGTCAAGCCATTCATTAGTGATGCGATCAACAAGGGAAAAGGGGATTCATTTTTATATATATAGATTCAACACATAGCCCATGTTAAATTTTTATATTTTTTCTAATATATAATATACTCAGATTTTAGGTTGAAATGTGTGATATTAAATCATTTTTTCCACTATTTTCTGTTCTTTTTTTTTTACCACCACCTCTGGGAGTGGTCCGTCATTCCTTCATATCCCCCACGGTCAACCTTTGCTTTGATTATTCAGTTATCTTTTATTATTTATGCTTACATACTTTTACATTTTAATCTGATGAGATTATGATATTTTATGTCTATCTAAGCTGTAATGTTTATTTGTTTGTTTATTCATTTAACATCACTGTATGCTGCTGTGGCTAATCGGACAATATTGCAGTAGGAGTCGTAAATTTTGACTATGCAGGTTTAATTAGGATAGGGATTGGAATCTTTAATGAGTATTCCATTCTGAAGGATGGCATGACCACGCATTTTTTACTCCCATTAAAAAATCCTTGAGCCAACTACAGTGTTTGATTCTACAACCTTTTGCATAGAAAGCTGTTATGCTAGACACTCCACCACAGATGCCATCATCTAAGCTGTAATTTAATGTGATTCTATCAATATAAAATTACTCATTATTTTTCAAGATGGATTAAAAAAACATTTGCTTTTGTAGGTCACTTACTAATTACATGAATTGTTATTTTAATGTTTAAAACTTTTCTTAATTATCAGATCAGATTCATTTTTATAATTTAATTAAATTTATTCTTCTTACTTATTAAAAATGGATGGGATCTTCTCCCTCTAGTTGGAGCTCTCAATAAATAGCTAAAAACTTGGTCTATTATAATTACAATACATTGATATTTGTTTAACAGAACGAATTGTCCGAAAAGCGTGCCCAGTTGTCAGAACTGCTGATGGATGTACTGGAAAAACGAGAAGCAAGGAAAAGCCAACTATTAGACATGCTGCGTAGAATGGAAGCTGTAGCACATGGGGAAGAGGACTATTGGCTAGTGCAATATCAAAAACTTCTTGAATCACAGGCTGTATTGGATCCAGCTTTGGTTAGATTGATTGTCCTTGCAGGACTACACAAGCATCTTCCATTACTGGTGAATCTTGACTTAAATGAGCTAACATTAGACCAACTTAAGAAGGTTAGTTACGTGTTCAATTCTACAGCTATCAAAATAATTTTAAAATTCTACTTTTATCCAAATAATTTTAAAATAATATTTCTTCTTTTATAAGATGATAAATAAACATACACATATATATAAACTTATGTTCTACCGAGTAAAATATATTAAAAATGGAAATAGGGAGGCGAAATAATACTCATGCTCACTTGATAATATATCATTTATTATCTCTGAAACATTAATACATTTTATACATTCATTTGTTGTTTATATTTACATCAAAGGGATTAAAGCTTATATTATCATTTCTTCGATCTTAACTTCCCCTGCCAGTTTATGAATACTCTTCTAAACTACCAACAGGGATAATATGGCTTACAGATTGGAAAATTTTTCATCTATGCTACACTTTAAAATAACAAACCAATAAACTGAACCATTTTAAATTTAGTAGTGAATATGTGTTTCTAATTTTTGCTGTAAATTAAATATAATAATGCATTGTTTCCAAGTCCCTATTGATTCTCAAATTGGTACTCGTTGATGTTCAACCAATGTGCCACGAGCCTGTGTGAAGATCCCAATCCGTTTCCTAATAAATCCTGGATAGGCAAAATTTAGGACATCCACTGTAGCATCGCCCAGTAAACCACATGAGCATAAATTGTCAATAAATAAATGCAATAAAAAACGAATTAACTGAACCAATTTTGATTTATTGACCAATTTATGTTTCTCATTTTTACCGATGATTAAATATAATAATGAACAGACCTAATAAAATAAACATATTTTCTTGTTAAATGTTCTTTTCATTACCATGAACCTATGAACCTGAATCGGTCAAACAGTGTTTTTTTAAACATAAATGAAACCACATTCAAATTCATTTGTATGAAGCAGGAGCGGGTCACTTGTCACATAAATACATACATACATAGATACATACTATATATGTGTGTATTACTTAAATATTTTTTTTTTTAATTATTTGCTAGTGACCCAACCTTGCTTCGCATTGGTGTAGTTGAATTTGACGTCTTTTGTTAAAATTATTTTCATCATTTACTCGTGTTAAGTTTATTCACAACCCACCAACATATTAAAGTATATATATTAACTCATTTTGATGCTCAGATTATTAATATTTATAATTCCTTAGGTTATTAGGGCCCTTATAAGAGGAATGAAGTTTATTTTTTATGTTCTTCCCAACATCACACTCTTGAACCGTTATATATTCATTACCATTAATGTTAATTTTTTTCAGGAGGGTGTTGAGATAGAAGAGGAAGCTCAAGCCATTTTAAAGGCTGTCAGGTCTTACTTATCAGATCTGATTGTACCTTCAGCACCCTTTGAAGAGCTCCCTTCAGCTCCTAGTCCTACCGTTGAGTATGAGTCAGAATGCGTTGTTTGTATGGCAGCTCAGGTAGAAGAACAGTTACTTTTTTACTCTAGAATAGTTACTGTTTTAGTATCAAAAATTTTTGACGAAAGTAATATGATTATAATTTTAATTTGAAGCAATTCAACTAGTCATCTTACAGTAAAATTATAATCTTTAATAATAACTAACCCATCATTTCCATTACATTGCACAATTGTCTTTCAAATAAAAAAGTTTTTGATGATGACTGTAATCATACTTCACAGTGATTTGACTGGTCGATTTGCTTAAACATTAAAAGAAAAATTATCTCACAGTTTTTATCGAGTGTTATATGAAAAATAATATTTTTTAGCTTAATTTGTTCATGATAAAAAACTAATAGCCATATTTTAATTTCTTCTTACAGTGCCGAGTAGTGTATGTACCTTGTGGCCATCTCTGCTGCTGTCAATCTTGTTCTCAGCAAATAAGGCAATGTCCTCTTTGTAGAAGGGATATTGAGTCTAAAATCCATATTATACCCTCATAGCACTTTGCAAACTTTTTTTCATGAAGGAATGTTAAAAACATTTAATATTATATTACTGCATCAGTACTGATTCCTATAAAATTGTTTATACTGTTAAATCAAATGATAATGTATAAAAAACTAATTGTTTTTATAAAAGACATTTTTTATAACACAATCTAGTCGTAAATTAGTAAATTTATGTTTTTCACCATTGCTTAAAATGGTATTTTAATGTCTTTGTTTTATTATTCCTATTTGTATATTTCTCAGGCTGTTAAAAAATCATACACATAATGTTCTGAATTATGCACAAAATATAATGTATTCAGTAAATCTAGTCAACAATGCATACAAATATTTATTCATTATAAAAATAATTTGGTTTCATTATGTATTACTCTAATAATTATATTTTAAGAAAGTGAACTAAGACCTGGAAATATGTTATGTAAAAATCTTTCAGACTTCCAAATAAAAAATCTAAACAGCTTATTATAGGGTGTTTAAATTCATAATTTTTTACATCTGTCACCAGCTGTAAAGCTATTAAATATCGCTGCTATTTAACAACTAAAAGTAATGAGTATTCAGGATATATATATAAAATTGTTTCTTTTTTCACTCATGCAGCTAATGAAATATTATTGCTAATAAATGATCATATTAATAATGCTTAATAAAAATATACAAACTTGAGTTTTGTATTATTAACCTTGTTTCACGGTTTCATACAAAATACTAAGAATGTAAATTTTTTAGATGAATTTGGGAATACCAGTTTTAAGATTTGATTTATTGTCAACTGATTCACATAAAAGGTGGAAGATGTTTCAATAGTTATAGTTTTTTTTTTTTCTTTCAATATCTATTGCTAAATGGTATTGTATGTTCGATTTGGAGCCAACAGAAAAGAGAATCATTGGGCAAGTTGAATGTTGTACCGCTTATAGTTTATTTTTTTCTAGGTTGAGTTTTTGTCATATAAGCAATCTTATTTATTTATTTTTGGATTTTACTGGCAAAGCATATTAAACAATTTAAAAGACTTACAATAAACATTTATAAAGTGACAATAATGATACGACATAATAATAATAATATAAAGTAACGGTAATAATAATTTTAGTGAATAAATATTGTACTAAATTAACTGAGTTACAAATTTATAATTAATATTAAATTAAGGTACAGGTAACGAAGAAAGAGAAGGTCAAAATAGACTCTTCTATGTTCTTATGTCAAAAGATTAAGTCTCTAAGATTATGGTATAATATTCATGAATTTAGTGGGGAACCTTCAATCTATAGGATGCGTATCTAAGAAATCTGTTCTGAATTCATTATAATAATTTGATGTGGCTTATAAGTCATTCTAGATAAGAAATGGCACTGGTTCAAATTCAGCTAGGGTGGGCTTGAAATTTATTTTGCAGCAGTCCAATATTAGAGTAATCTGACCTGTCAGGCTTGATTGGAGTTGGTAAGGAAGTAAAGTTCCAACTTAAAAGTTTATATATATGTATTTAGTAAATACTTACAGAGTTACTTCTTCATACAGAGTGCTTCCCATATTGGAACTAATTAAGGGTACTTACAGGAACTAAGACATTTTTTTAATGATCTGAAGTTCAGTTGTTTTATTTTTTTTTTGTTTTGTTTATAATGAATAGTAGTTTTTTGATGGTCATATAAAATATTTTATTAATTTTTTACCGAAGTTAAAAAAAGTACGATACCAATGTATTTTCTAATCTAAAAAACATGGCAATAGAATCTAATCTCTTATGCCATCATTATTTTCTTTTCATTTCGGAATTAATTTTAACTAGTACCCCATTCTTCCTGCTTTTTTGCATGGGTGCAGTTTGAATGTAGTGTGATTTATGTGTAAGAAACCACTGAATGGCCGATTTTCTTATTTTGATAAAAATGTTGATGTAAGATTAAGAACAATGTTAATTTAAAGATTTATTACAACTTACCATTAATGTTAACAACTTGGTATGTAACATTGAGTCTGAAATCTTGCACACTTAATGTAGGAATATAACTTGTATGATCCTCTATGACCTTGGCAACATTTAACTATTCTAACCTCCCTCTTAACCATAACATAGTTCAAATGCTTACAGCAAGTTAATTTGAACTGCTTCAATAATAATAGTAAAAAAAACATAAAAATCTGTCCTGAGGTTTAGAAGGAGTTAGTGAAAAGCAAGAATCGTGGAATCATTTTATTTTATATAGAGATAGAGAAGAGAAGATATAGATAAAGTGCTAGGGAGACAGGAAAGACTATCATAGTGAAAGAAACAAATATTGCATGTTCATTCAAAATAAAAAATAACGTGTGAACAAATTTAGACTATTTGTCTTAATTAAATTTTTTTTTATTGTTAAGATATTTTAAAATAAGACTCACAGAGAATAGAAAACATAATTTACTTTTTATAAAAATTGACATAACTATGATGAGCTGTTACAACACAAGTCATTTTTAATACATCAAACTATGAGATAAAAGGATAACAAAACTATTTTTCCACTCCAAAAGCTGGACCCCACATGTGTCTGTGATTTGATGATCAAACTTCTAGTAGGAACAGACATTGCATAAAATTAAAAAAACATCAATCGATTCGACTGTGTTAAGTGAACTTTAAAACAGAGTTATAGTATTAGAATATTTTATAATGGTGACAAAATCATAAATTAGCAAGTATGGAACCTAAAAATATTGATATAGAGCACAAACTAAACATTGTGCCTGTTTTCAAAATCAGCACTGTCAGATCTATTATGTCCCATTATATCATTTGGGTTATTTCCGTTAACTTTATTTATTTCAAGAAGGAAGTTTTACTAGGAATTTAGACACCAGGTTAAATAAAAATCTGAAATTTTTTTTTTTGTTTTAATAAAAACAATAACAGTAAAAAATACAAAACAACTATGTACATATCTTAACCAGTAAACGCTTTAAGTATAAAAAATAGATCATAATTAGTTATCTTCTTCTTGTTCTTCTTCATCTTCAACTTCTATTGTACTGCTGTGCTTTCCATTTATTTCACCATTGACTTCTTTATCATCAACTGATTTCTCAGCAGTTTTTTGCTTCTTTTCTTGCAAAACTTTCTTATGTGCTGCAACAATTAATGAAAAAACAAATGACAAAGGTGGAAAAATTGTTTTAAATAAACGTTAACATTAAACTTCAGAAACAGGAACGATAGCCATAAAATAAACATTCTTGTTAATTTAGATTTTGTTATAACCATATGCATAGCACTAACAACTATATCAATATAAAAATAATATGAGAGTTGCACATTACGCTCATTTACCTTTTCTTTTTTATTTAGAACAAACAATTCTTACTAGAAACCATGAAACCATATAAAATGAATTATCACAGGCTAAGGATGTCACTGAAAAAGAGCCAATGATGTTAAATAATATGAAAGTGAAGGAAGTCACAAAAAAACTTAATTGCTCTGCAAACTTCTAAGAAGACACAGAGAGAATCTAGACCGGGTTAGATTCCGAACTTTCCATTTAGATTTTCTTAGAGGAGGGAAATAAAACCCAAAACTGATTAAATTAAAAAGAAGCAGCACACATAACATTAAAACAGCTTTCAAAGAATATGAAATTTCAGTTTTGTAGGATTTTTCGTTTTTCAGCTGGGCTCACCTCATACACACGTACCAGACCATTTTGTGAAACTTGTTCGTTTGGACTCAAGACTAAACATCAACATGTTGTTCCTTTGAAAAAAGTATTACAAAATTTTCTTGATCAAAACACTTTCTCTTGTTACATATTAACATGTAAAAGTAAAAAATACAACCCGCCTGGAATAGATTTGAAAGAGAACGACTTGACATGAGAGGACAAATGATAACAGCGCCCTTAGTGTTCAGTCAGCCACCATGACCTCATAGAAATATAATCTGTCTAATTTGTTATCATCTTAATTTACCGAAATATTTAACATCAATGGTCTTGCTGATGTGCACAAAATAATTTGTGTCTGATCCTACTTTTCATATGAATTAGTAATAAATTTGTTAAAAAATTTAAAAAAGTAAGCAAAGATTATATGAGTACCCTACGGTAAAATCAAATGCTTTGTCATTAAAGAATAACTATATTAATTTTTTTATTTGCTATACAATCAAAGCTATCTTAGTAAAACTGATTTATGACATGTCATGAGAGAGATAAAAAAGTATTAAGATAGGAGAGAAAAGAAGAACTAATTAATTTGTTTTCATTTCTATATAATATTGAAGCAATTGAATCTCATTACATGGCACCACTACATATGGCACACCAATACAAATAATATCCAAGGGACAAACCATTCAGACATAATCCACTTTTTACAAGTAAATTTACTTTCCTTGAATGACAATCATTAATATCTCTGATTCAATTTCAGACATAACCATCCACATGTTAGGCCAAATTGGCTTTTTAGAAAAAATAATACAGACTGGGTAGTGATAACATCACTATAAACAGGGTTACCTGCAGCATGGTGGTTAGCATAACAGCCTCCTATGCCCAAGGGCCCCAGGTTTAAACCTGCAGCAGGCCTGAGGATTTTTTAATGGGAGTAAAAAATCCTAAGTTATTATCCTTCGGAGGGGGTGTTAAAAGGTGGTCCTGAGCCTGTGTGATGTCAGGTACTCGTTAAAGATCCCTATCCTAATTAACCTGGATAGAAAAATTTAGGACTCCCACTGTAGCATCGTCCGATTAGTTACAGCAGCATAAAGGGACATTAAATAAATAAACAAACAAACAAACCATACTATACATAAACATCACATATTGTAAATAATTTCTGTTTGCCATTTTGTGTAGTTTTTATTTATAATAAAATTCGTACTTCGCGGAATAAATCAGCTCAAGAATTCCCGAGGATAAAAACAATACTTATTCGGAGGAAAAATAATTGTTAACTAACCTTCCAAAGCATCTTTCAGCGGTTCAACGAAAAATTCAAAATCTGTTTCAGACAAAGCTTTAAAAACATCATTAGCTGATATAGTTTTTCTATTAGCCTGAGTTGCAAGATTATTAGATGTGGAAGTTAGATATAAAACAAAAACTGAAGCTGCTCTAGCCACAGCAACTCTAGCTTCTTTAGAAACATTAACTCCATCCGGCAAGCACTCCTTAATAATTCTTGTCACAACCGAAGCTGGTAGGTTTAAGTCCTCAACACGTTCGGCCATCGTTTAAGCACTATTACGAATAAAAATTAACTGACAAACAGCAAATGCAATTTTTAACAATTACCGTGGCGGGAATGTATCAGCTGATTGTAACGCTCCTAGCGCTACTGTGTGTTGATGCTGAAAACTAAATAATCGACGTCAAGTTGTTAAACATGGCGGAGTGATAGGGGTACGTTTAATGTTAGTGTGTGATTTCGCCGTTATTTACTCTACTTTGACGAGTAATACTAATGCATTTTACGTTTTGGAGGATAAGAGATCGGCTTTCCATGTTTGGTGTATTTAAATATGTAATTATCAAAAGATCAAGTGCATAAAATGTCCTCAGTTGGGCACAGCCGACAACTGGTTGGTCTGTAGCCGGACTGGGGAATGGTGTTATTCCTCAGAAAATGGGAGCCCAACAAGCAAAAGAGCGCGGTCTGAACCCAGGATCACTTACTGTCCGATCTACGAGACACAAACCCAGAGTGTCAAAGGATGGCAGACAACAAGGATCCAATATTTTCACAGAACATAGTGGTGAGTCACTTTCACCCCAAACATGAAAGTTTATACTTATTCCCAGTTTTAATTTTCTTATTGTTTTGTATTTCCTACTCTCTTCATGATATTCCTGGACACTGATATGATTCGTAAATAGTGATAAGAATTTATTTAAAATCATTCGACTGTCATATTTGAAGATCAGTTTCATTTTCTTTGATCATAATAAAAATAAAATAAAACTATATTTTTTGTTGTGTTATTTATTTATTTTTTACTTTATTAAACTGGAGAAAAGATTTCTCAATGATTTTATCATCATTAAAGTTGACACATTCAGGTATTCAAAAAAAAAAATAATAATAATGTTGGTATATGTTTATCTGGATATATTTCACGAAATTAAAGATTCCTTGATTTGTTTTCATATTTAAGATTCAATATCAACATTGTGGTCATTAGTTCTAGGCGTAAATAATAGAGGTTTATGTAAGGTTATTGACAAACTTCACTGGTTGCTCTAAGTTGGAAAATCTTGGAAATAGTTGAAGGGGGCGCACTGTTCGCCGGCATGAATGAGAGATCCTTTCCATGTCCCCTTCCCCTTAAATCCTACACATGGCGCACAGCTTGCTTTAACTTACTTTGTATTACCATTAATCTAATTTAGTTAATGTTATCAGCAAATATATATGTGTGTGTGAGAAATCTATCTGTCCTTTCTTTTAGGTCTCCTCTTGTCTTTAAATGTACAGTTAAACAAGCATTGCTTTTTTTTTTTTACAATTTTATAAAGTTATTCTACATGTTTTAATAATTTATTATTTTTGAATAGTTATACACAAAAAATATCCAGTGTTTTAATTTCTACAATATTCCATTCTACTTAGCAATTGAATCCTATCGGAGATAATAATTCTATTATTAATTTATTTATTATTATATTTGTTGTTGTATGCTCAGCATAATGTAAATTAAGTTATCGTAGTTATCGTTTAAATGAATATTATAAATGTTTGGAAAATATATAATTTTCGCGTTATCAATCAAATAAACTAACGTGAATGGCTTGGATAGGATTTAAGACAGGATATTTTATGAAAAATGTCCAAGCTCTATGCGCCATTTCCATTATAATCCTGGTCTGATTCGAATGATTTTTTTCATCATCAATGGTTGTTGTAGACGTGATGCGATTTTGAGACGAAATGGCAGGTGATAATGTACGAGTTCCGAGGACCGTGTTTTGGGCTCACCTGCTATGGATTCAAAATCTCTAGAAAACTAAAAAATCTGGTGAGCGCAACACACGACTTTCACTTACGTCCGTTGTTAAAATTAATTTAAGCACTTTAATTTTTTTTTCAACTATAACTTTGTTTAAAAGCTCTATTATAAAATTATTTAATCTGAAACACATTTTCATCGAAACTCGCCGTGGTTCTTTTATTTGTTTCAACTATAAATTTATTTAAAAGAACCACTGCAAGTTTCGATGGAAACGTGTTTCAAATTAAATAATTTGAAGGAAATTTTATATACTACATACAATCAATCGCTTAGTTTTATCCGCTTTTCATCACTCTCCATCTAAGAACTTTGTATAGAAGATGACATTTTTTCTAAAATCTATACTTACTTACAATTTATATTATTATACTTAACATTGTTAAAAAAAAATATTTATCTGCAAAAATATGTTTGCTCTTTTCAACTTTACCAAGTCAAGCCTGTGTGTGTGTGGTAAGCCTAACAAGAAGACCATATGCTTAAACTGAAATTTCATATTTTAGGAACGTTTATTTCTGAGATATTACAGCAACTGTTACAACAAAAATGGTGAACCATAAGAGCCATTACGATGCAGTTTGCACCTATTTACGATTTATGCAAATTTTAAATGACGTCATTCTGATTGAAATAGGCTGACAGGGCTTAAATGCCACTATTTTAAATTTTCTCCATCTAAATTACCTTAAATATTGCAATGATATAGTTTTAGTTGGCCATAGAGAATATATGATGAGGAAGATGGTGGGGGGTGCGGCCACTAATAAATAATACATTTATAAGTAACACTTATTGTATTTAGACACAAAAATAAAGATATTCAGAATATATCCATCTTCCAACCATCTCCATCTTAAATATTGTAGATTCGATAAAAATAACCATTTCATCTTGTTAGCACAGAACAAAGTTGTCTAAGGTAACGAAAAGCTGATAAAACCTTGTGATTGTTAGAAATAATAATATAATAGATTATTTAATCTGAAACACTCGTTTCCATCGAAACTCAAATTAATTCTTATCCTTTTTTCAGCTGAAACTTAATTTTTAAAAATCTGGTGCGGGCAACACACGACTTTCACTTACCTCCATTTTTAAAATCAATGAAAGAATTTTCAAATACAGTTAGAGATAAAAATACGTGAAATTATTATGGAATTAATCAAATTGAATTTTATAGAAACATGTGTTTTATTAAAAAATCTATTATATTATTATCTTAAATAATAAGTTAGTTTTATCTTCTTTTCATCACTCTCCATTAACTTCTAAAAGGTTGTGTATGAGATGATATTTTTCTAAAATCTTTAGCTTTCCAACGGTATATCATTCATGTATATTACTGCTCTTATATATATAACACAGACCTTTTTGCGGGACTTGGTTATTTGGACTCAGGGGACCCTAAAACGTGTATTTCCGTAGAAAACTGGAATTCGAAAATTTTCATGATCACAATACTTCCACTTACTTTATACAGTATAGTGAAAGTAATATATTAAATTGGTTTTAACAAGGTAAGTAAAAGTCATGTGTTGTGCCCACTATATTTGTTTTCTACATTGTTTAATATTTGACGTGTTATTTAATCTTTGTTGATTTTTTTTTGGTGTTTATTTAATGAATCCATCAATTTATGCATGGTTCACAAACTGTGTGTATATAAAACTACGGTAAAGAAAACTAGGTCGAGTCAAGTATCCAATACAGTGTTGTGATATAATTCATTATAAGTTAAACCTATATTATGAATCTACATTGGTGCCAAATGTAAACCTAGCCTCCCTGGCGAGAAGCGTGCTGGAGCGTGAGAAACCACCTCCACCAGGCTGATTCCCATACCTTTCTTCATCCATAACATTCTTATTCACTATCGACAAGGGCAGCTTTAATTATTTTCTTTCTTTAACGATAAATTCAATCATGACTTTCTTTAACGATAAATTTAATTAGTTACTTTTTTTAACGATAAATTCCAGTTATAGTACTATTATTTTCTTTTAGTGCACCATTATTGTAAAACTGTTTCTTAATTACACGCAAATGACGTATATTGTCCGGAAAATAATGAAGGATTTAAAATACCCCCCTACATAACAAATTGTTAACATTTATTTTATTTTTGGATCGATGTCTCCAGACGGCCAGAAACATCAATTCAATATGGAGCGAGGGTATTATTAATAAGTGCGCTGAGACTTCAACCCTAATGACATAGAAGGTCGTGGAAGGATTTCCTCTCTTGATGGAGATGTTATTGGATGAAAATCAATCGTCGATGAGCACCTCAATAAGATTGCAAACGTAAAAAAACTTGAAAATTGGGTTTCAAGCTCATTAAACGACTATAATAATAAAAATTTTAAAAATAGCTTTATGTAGATTGTGCTACACTTCTTTCCCGAAAAAAACCTTTTCTGTCCAGAATTTTTACTTTGGATGGAAAGTAGATACTTTACGATAACAGTAGACTTTTTGACAGTGGCTCAATAATGGAGAAGCATCTCAACATTCTCCGAAGCCCCCAATTCTTAAAAAAAACAAAAAAACATGGTAGTTACTGTTTGGTGGACTTCATTTGGTTTAATACACTACAGCTTCTTAAATCTTGGAGAAACCATTAATGCTGAATCGTATTATATCAAAATTAATGCAATGCATTTGAAATTGGCAATAATGAAGCCATTTTCGGTCAATCGGAAGGGGCTAATTTTCTTGTTTGACAATGCTTGGTCATATGTCTAACGTGTGACGTCACAAAACCTGGAGCTTGGATATTAAACCATTTTTTAGACACCTGGGCCAGTTCTTCCGCGGCGAAAAATGTTATGAACCTAGGAAAGTAGAAAACCCGTTTTTGGAGTATATCAATTGTGAAGATGGGAAATTCTATTCTGATGGAAAGGAAAAGTTGCAAGAAATGTATTAAACAGACAAAAATCTTTCTTTTTAAACCAAAACTATGCATTATTTTTCGGACAACCCAAAACATTAAAATAAATACAAAACTTTGTTTTGACTTTCAATCTCTCTCTCTCTCTCTCTCTATATATATATATATAGAAATCCCCTATTCCCTTGGTGATCGCATCGCGAGTGAACGGCTGGACCGATCTCGCTGATTTTTTGTTGTTCTTATGACAGCCAGGAGAAGGATATTGTGCTTTTATTTTTTTTACTTTTCTGAGATAATAATAATCTATCTGTCCAAATATATTGGGTTGTGTCACATGAAATGTCCGTTTTCAAGAAAAAGGATTTTTATTAAAAATACGATATGAAAACAAGATAATTTTATTCGAAGTATTTACCTTCTTTTTCTACACATTTTTCCCAACGGGACTCCAACTTTTTTATCCCCGAACTGAAAAACTCTGAGCTTTGAAGTGAAACAAAATCTGAACAAGCACTTTTCACTTTAGCATCATTTTCAAAAAGTTTTCCTTTGACGAAATTGTCTAAATTCCTGAACAGGTGGTAATCTGTTGGAGACAAGTCGGGAGAATATGGTGGGTGCGGAAGAACTTCGTAGCCCAGTTCTTTTAATTTTTGCACGGTATGTTTTGAAACATTGGGTCTAGCGTTGTCTTGTAAGAGTACAGGACCCTTCCGATTTACCAATCCAGGTTGTTTTTTTAATAATTTTGTGTGCATTTGGTCAATTTCATTGCAGTACGTTGTAGAGGTAATGGTTTCACCTTTAGGTAAAAAGGAATAATGAATTATCCCAGCCATGGACCACCATACTGTAACCATCAATTTTTTGGGATGCAAATTCGGTTTTGGCATTTGCCTCGGTGTTTCGTCGACGTTCAACCGTTTTTTTTTTTCATCGCAGGTAATCATTCTTTCAAGAAAAGGCTCGGTTTTTTTCCTCGCAAACAAAGGTCGCAGGTCTCAGGACGTTTCAATTGCTGTCGCTCTGTGAGATCATGAGGTACCCATGTATCGAGCTTTTTTACTATCCCAATACACTTTAAATGTCTGGAAACGGTAGATGCACTTGCATTTAGTGAGTCCTTTAACTGTTTGCTAGGGGTTTCCTTCTACTGTATGTATGAGGACATCGTTGTCTATTACGGAACGAGGTCTTCCTCGGGGCAAGTTTTCCTAGTCGGTATCCCCGGCTAGAAACTTAGCAAACCGACGGCGAATGGTCCGTTCATTAACACTCCTTTCCCCAAATGCCTTGCAAATATTTCTAGCGGCCTCAACTGCTGAATGGCCGAGTTTAAAGTCGTACAAAAATATTTCTCGAAAATCGCGTGTTTCCATGTTCATATTTGGAGGTATACTAAAAGTGGGTAATTGATTAGGAAGCTAATGTTTATAATACAAAGGTAGAGGATTAGTAACTGTTTTTTACTTTAAAAGTAAACATTCGGAAGAAAACAACAGAGACCTGCAAAATCCTTTTTGTATTTCAGAAACTATAAAAACGGACATTGCATGTGAAACAACTCAATATAAAAATGAATGCACTATTACCTTGTTCATCGGATCACGCGTGAACGGCTTAATCGATTTCGCAAGGATATAGTTAGACAGGACATCGTTTGGCGGATCAGCAGCCATAAAAAATATGGACAAATTCGCATATAGAATAATTTCATCAAAAAAATAATCGATCAGGAATCCTTTAAACGATTATTATTACTACTCTTTTCAGTGCTCATGAATGTGCCGTACGTTAATCATCTTTTGATTTATAGTGAATAAAAGTGATTGTGAATAAAACTGCAGTTTTAGTAGATCTTACAAATTGATAGTTATAAACTTTATGAACGCAAACTATTAATATAACCTAGACTCTTGGTTATATGTAGACGTTTCAATGATGATGTTTTAGTACTTGCCATACTTTGATATTCCTGTCATCTTTCCGAAGAAGCCTCCAAATGTATGATGCTTCTATTCCACTAGAAGGATTCCTTAAAATTAGGTGATATTAAATGTATTACTTTCATTTACCTATATGTTTTAAATATATGTTAAGGGAAAGTGAGTCGATCCTAAAAATTTCGAACCCGATTTCTCAAAGGAAATAGTCTTTTGGGCTTGTTAAACATCTTTCTTAGGCCATATTATGGGTGTGAGGCCATCAATGTTGTTTACTGCTTTTAGAAAAAAAAGAACAATAGAAAAATTGCCTTTTAAGTGACTAAGGTTTGATGTTAAGGATGACGCATTGATAAGTGATGATTCTTTTTTTTTTTTTCCGGATTAGATAATTTCCCTCTGACGCTGTATTTAAAGGGAAAACATCTAATTGATAATTACCAACACATCTCAAAGTAAAACGCTGTAAATTATTACACAATGCTTTTTTATTTCCAAATAACTATTATGTAACTACCATAACTAACTAATAACTATATTTGGGTATAACTGTTGATAAAGCTGTTGATAGGCAATTAACTAATATGAAAATCAATAAATAGTGCAAAGGAAAATGGTATATCACCACTGCTAATTTCAAAAAGCTATATCTCTGCTAGTGGTGAACCAGTTTCAATGATTCTTTTTTTCATTTTGTAGGAATTTAATTCTCTATGAAATAGCTCTAAGAGCAAAATAGATACTTTTTGGTATTTATTTATTAATTAGGACGGACGGGTTTTCATTTATTCGTTATTCGGATTCTACGTATCTTGAAACGTAGGCCCTCAGATTTCGAGAGGTTATTTTTTAATTATTTTTTTTGGTCGATTTCAAATGTTCATTATTGAAAATAATAAACCAAAAGCATATATACTAGACTTCGTTACTACTTCCTTTTCTTTACTTTCGATTTCAATTCAAATAAAATTTCTCGATTCCAGAACACCTTACATTGTTTCTCTATCATCAATAATTATCGGGGAATCACATCTCTTATTAGATGTGTCTTAACCATATAAGATTTTTTTTTCTCTTTGTTCATCGCGGTGTCTTGATCTTGAAAATATTTTCGATTTTTCTCTATCTTCAATAATAACCAAGTGTTAGTGGAATACATTAACTAAATAAGAAAACAATTGAAATTTTACCCATGAATACGCCCATAACTCAGTTATTTTTTAAGATAGCGAAAAATATGTATAGAGTTTTAGTAGAATCAGCGAAGAGCTAAGAACTCAAAAAAGAAAGGGGGGAAACAAAAATAAAGGTTGGTCTATATATTAAAGTCACAAATTATAACAGATGTTATTCCAATTAAACTTGGTTATTATTGAAGATTGAGAAAAATCGAAAAGATTTGCAAGATCAAGACACCGCGATGAACAAAGAGAAAAAAAAATCTTATATGGTCAAGCCACATCTTATGATGTGATCCCAAATTCCTTTACTGATTCTAAAACTTAAATTTTGTTTCTCTTTTTTATAATTATTCTACAGTTATAATTATTTTATGGGGATCATTTTTTTTTTTTTTTTTTTTTGGTCGATTAAATATGTCCATTTTTTAAAATAATAAGCTAAAATATTAATAATTAAAGAGGTCATAACGGGTCAAGTTATTTATTGCTGACTGCTGAATTAATCGACAGTCGATTACCAATGTCTGGTAAGAATGTTATTTTTTTGTGACCCCGTGAACTGTAAACAGAAATTGTTTCGACTATATGGTTCATGGATCATTTAAAAAATAAAATAAAAACTTGTTTATTTGTCTTTTTTCTCTTAAAAATATCAACATTATCTTCTTCTTCAGCTCAACAGGCGCATAAAGCAGCACCTGACTTTCTCAACCTCCGCCTTCCATTCCTCTCTGCTCCTTGCTAGTCTTGTGTTGACTTTGGCCTGCCGTATGTCCTACAGAACACTGTCTCTCTCGACCTCCCTCTGCTTCTCTTTCCCCCCTCGTCCTGTCCTGATCGAAGCTCATAATGCAAAATACTTAAAATAGCTAGCAATTAACAATAAATATATTTCATAAACTTTAGCTTAATTAAAAAAAAATAATGTTACAACTTTTATCACGAACCACGCCACTTAATGTTCTGCAGTATACGGTATAAATGTTGTAACGGGTCACTCATGATCCAGAATTTTGTATCTTTATCAGTTAACAGATGATATTAAATACTAAGCATTACCTTTCTCATTGATGTCTCTCTTCGTACAGTAATAAACAAATCGAAATGTTCTTTGATAGGATTTTCATTCAATTTATATCTAACTTAAAAATATCAATTTACTGCACCAAATCTATTTTAATTAATTTCTTTTCGGTTGGGTTGTGAATTCATTATTAGTTCTATTACTGACAGTACATATCAAAGTCATTTTAAAACATCGGGAAATTGAAGAAGAAAAAAAAGTGCATAAGTCGAATTCGCAAATTGAATTTCTACTGAGGAAGAAACTTGAGTACAGGAAGGATAATGGACGATTTTTGTTATATGTGGTCCTAAACTACTTTCTGGTTCATAATTTCTTTTAATCAAACACAGATTTATTTATTTGTCCTTGAACTATCGTGTTTATTACTAATATTATCATGTTTATTGTTTACTCGACGAACGAATTGCTCTACGTTGAATTATGCAACGAGCCTGGAGTTGCTGGTCTGGTCCTTTTTTTAAACGATCAAATAGACTATCGATTATATAATATTTCCTATTCTTCTTCCTTGTAAAAGTCAAATTCTGTAAATATTAAGTCATTATTTTTTTTGATGCGTTGTTTTCGAAGGTAAATCATGTTTGATTATCAAATTAAATCTCTAATAAAGTTTTACTTATTATATGTGTGTATATGTATATATATGTGTGTGTGTGTATGTATATGTGTATATATATATATATATATAATGTGTCGGGTAACCTCAAAAATTCCATAAAAATAATGCCATTTCAGGTTTTGTTTTTATTTTAATTGCTGATATGGCATTCGTCATTTTTCACCGTATCTATTATTTTACAATCGTAGTGTCCAGAACTGAAATTAAACGTTAGTAGCGAAGGAAGTGATCTTAAAAATAAAGGTTCGTCTAAATCGTTTATTGTCTCCTCTTAAATTCTGATCATGCTCACTAAATAATTCAAAGTGAATTTATTGAGCCTATGTAGAAGTTGAAAAGGATCATATTCCGACAATGTAAATTATTTGCTAAATATAGAAACTAACACCCACTATTTATGTACCTTATTTTAAAAAGAAATATCGAATCAACGTAGGAAACATTTGAAATATAGGGAAGTTGTATTTTTTGTAAAACTTGTATGGCTACTAACGTGAAAAACAAAAATGGTAACCTGCGCCTCCCATATGTTTTTTTTTTACATCCTAGAAAACTCGAACAAATTTTTGGTTTTAACCATTTAATTCGCATCGAAACTAAAACAGTACCATTTAATCATGTATTAAATGGTATGTATGTAAGCTAGACATAGTTTTTCAAACTACTTTTGTTTAATAATATATGTATAAGAAGAAAAACCCATGGAATGAAAATAAATAGAGTAGGAGATCCTTGCCCTTTTCAACAACAGCAGCAGTTTCATATAACTTCCTTAGTTTGGGGGAGAAATGGAATGAAAGTTGAGAGATATGAATTATCAAATCTCGTTCTGATTGCTTTATTTTATATTTATATAATATATATATATATATATATATATATATATATATATATAATATAAAATAAATAAATGAGTCTCTATTTCCCTTGGTCACTACATTACGCGAGAAGGCCTAGACCTATTTCGCTAATTCTTTTTTCTTGTATTTGTTATTGTCAGGATAAGGTTCTTATGAAAGATAAAAATGAGAATGGTTAAGTTTTTTTTTATATTTACTAAGATTATTATCTTTAAATTCTTATATTAAGATTAGAATGGATTAAATTAGCTTAGTTATTCGGTGAATTATCTAAAGCAGCCAGAAGTGAATGTATTAAAAAAGTTGATAGGGGATGCAATGCTGAAAAGTATTTTGACAGTTACAAATAATTTGCTATGCAATATCTATTACATTTATTCATTATCTATTAATCTTTGTTGATTCAGGGTCAAATATATAATCTAACAGGTTCTTTATCACCAACGCCGGATTTTGATATTCTTAGTAAAAACAGGACGACATTGTCTGTCGGGTACACATCAGAAAAATACTTCGGGTTTTGTTGATGGAGTTGCATCTCATTGGTTATTTATTACTTGTTTTATCCTTTTGGTTCTTGTAGAAGTTGCTTGCAAAAAATCAATAAGTCAGAATATTTCGAGGATTTCGGTTGCCAAAAGTTTTTTCTAGATAACTTCTGTTTTTTACTTTTATGCATCCGTTTTTACTATTAAAACATAAAAGCTTCTACGTCGTTTTCGCGTACATTCCATATAGTTTCGATAGTGCAGTTTATACAATTTTTTTTAAATTCAAACATATGAATGTATGTTTATTCATGGCGTTTGTTAAAGATATGCTCTACAAATTATACATGTGGACTTCATAAACATCTAGATTGAGTTTAAAGTTGCTGAATGTCTGCGACCGTCAGACATTCGAAGCCTTCACACTTTGTTTATTGTTGATCAAATCCTTCTAATCAGTGTAATAAAATAAGTATTGTTTTGGAGCATATCGGGGCCGGAGTCGCAGAGGAGAATTTATACTAATTTACTACTCTCCCGACCTGGTTGGAGGTACCGTTATGCAACTGAGGTCAGTGCGTTCTAGCCGTGTCACCTCTATCTTATCGATTTATCGTTAGTTAAATCCGCTGATACCGGTGAATGTTTATTGCTTTGTCCAGCGGCATTCCTTCTTCAAGTCCTGTTTTTGTTCTCTGCATTCGGCCATTACTCCTTCCTGTTGGATCTACATAACCTTCACTATTAACAATTTTTTCTTATTTAATTTGTGTGTTGTGATTTTATTTTAACGATTTCTAGATCCCTCTCCCCCCCCCCTCCCTCCAAAAAAAAAAAGCAATTGTTATCTCCTATAGGATTACATGCATTGTATGTACATCTTAACAAGTGTATATTCATCAAAATCTCTGAGGGATATATACATCATAATATCTATGATAAATAGGAAAACAAATAAATAATAAAGACTGGAAATGAGTTATTCATTAGCGAAATTACTTAGTTTACGACTAAGAAACTAGAAGGTTACAATTTATAAAACTATTATTCTACGGTTCTGTTCGAATGTAAAACATGGTTGCTTACTTTGAAAGATAGAGTTCTACTTAAAATATTTGACCCAAAAAGATGAGGCCACTGGTGAATTCAGAAGGTTCAACAACACGGAATTGTGGAGCTCGTGTCCTGTCAGTATAATTGAGTTTATATTATAGCTGCGACTCTAATGGGCGTGTAAAGATGTTAGGATCAGTGAAGGATGAATTCCGAAAACGTTGGACCGACTGGCAGGCGTACGAGAGTTATTCCGAATCGTCTTTAGGAGAATTGTAGTAAGTCTAATCTATGGAGCTTGGGCTTTAACCTTCGAATTCGCTAAGCCTATTATTATATATATAATATAATGCCTGTGTATTGGAAAATTAAATGCGTGTTTAGAATAAAAACACTCCTTAAATCATAAATATTATCTTATTTTATGTTTTATTTATAGTTGTCTAAATAATTTTCGGCTGGCAGCGCTACATTTCCTTCTTCTGACCCCCTTGTCCCTCTCCCATACTTATTGGTAGGGTAACAGAATAAATTATTCACACATGTGTATATTTTTTGTCTTTCACGCTATAAGTATCGACCATTCCAAAAGAACGATTAACATGTATTTTAAATAGTGAAATAAATATATAAAGTCAGGCGGTTCTTGATATTATATTATACAAATGATATAGGAGTGAAGCTTTAAATATATACACACACACACACACACATATGTGTGTGTGTGTGTCTTACGTTGGTTATTTACATTTTTTTCTTTTTTTAAGTTTTGTTTTTCTCCTCCCACTCTCCTTTGCGTCTTTCGATTGGTTTTTCTTAGGGCTGGACATGGGCCTTGCTTCTGCTGAAATTGACATCATTGTGCTAGTTTTACAGTATTATTCTTATTCTTTTACGAAGGTTATATTTTGCCTATATTTTTAATTAGTGAAAGTAATACTTGCCGGTATTTTATTGGATGTCTAGTTGTTTTTAATCGGTCTATTTATATGTTTAGTTGTCAGTAAGTTGAGCCTCACTCATGCGAAATTCTTTGGTTTGTGTTGACAATTATTACGGTTTTTTGTAGTATTGATATTTTTATTAATAATCAGAATATATTTTATTTTCTCTGTTTCAATATATAACAGTTGTATACAGATGTAAATCACGCAATATATAATAACTGTAATTAAACTTCTTTGTACGAGGCATGTTTTTTAAGTAAGTACCGTTTTGGAATTAAAAAAATACGTGCAAAGATATCGCAATAATTTTATTTTTGCATGAAAGCCTGTACCTTAATCTACTTTTCTACACAATTTCTATGAATTTTGAGACCCTTGTCATAACGCGACACCAGTTTTTGAATAGCCTTCTCAAAAAATTCTGCCGCCTGACGTGCTAACCACTGCATCACAAATGTTTTGACTTCGTTACCGTCTTGGGTGCATTCCAGAACAAAAAGACGTGGCTAGTTGAGTAAGGGTATCGTTTTGCTGCATTACAATGCCCGTCCACCTGTGGCTAATCGGACCAAAGATCTCATCAAATCATTTAAATGGGAAACTCTAGATAATCCTCCATACAGCCCTGATCTGGTGCCCAGCGACTACCATTTGTTCCTGCACTTGAAGAAACACCTGGGCGGTCGACGTGTTCAAGACTATAACGAAGTCAAAACATTTGTGATGCAGTGGTTAACAAGTCAGGCGGAAGAATGTTTTGAGGAGAGTATTCAAAAACTGGTGCCGCGTTATGACAAGTGTCTCAAAATTCTTGGAAATTATGTAGAAAAGTAGATTAAGGTACAGGCTTTGGTGTAAAAACAAAATTATTGCGATATCTTTCACGTCTTTTTTTAATTCCAAAACGGTACTTACTTAAAAAACATGCCTCGTATCAAATATTTCTAATATTCAATAAAATAAAATAACTTATTTTCGTAAAACATGTATTGTGACTTAAGTTGGCCAAAGAAATTTAATAAGACTTAGTAGCGCGTCATATGTTACCAATTTATGTTCCGTTCCGAGTTCATTATTGTATTCGATTCATAACAAAATAACAGCTTATCTTGTTCCAATATTTGAATTTTGATAAAAAGTAGTAATATAAAACGGCTAATAAACATTATTCGTATCCATCCATCTTTTTGTTTCAGATTTTACTAATTTTAATTCCCAGTATGGTGTTAAAATACATTTTATATAATGTTAAATTTGCCTTTTATTCCTATTTGGACATAAATTTCTTGCTCAACATGACTCATCGGATATCCAGAGATCGATGCAAAACAGAACATGTGCCTGGTCATTTGTATCGGTTCGCAACTTGTTCTGTTGTCGCTAAGCAGCTAGAGTAACTTGGTATATTGCATTGCCTGCTGAATAGCAGATATATATCCATGTTTATAATGACCTTATCTATTTCGTGTGAAAATATCCTTCTTAAAAGAGAATTGAGTCAAACATGGTGGTTCTCTTTTTTTTTTTCAAATCTTTCCTATTCACAAGATTAGAATCCTTTTAATGAAAATGGCATCTTAAAATCATACACAAATATAATTTAAACAGTCCTTAAAATCGGGTATATCCTGCTAAAAAGTAAAAATTGTCTTTTTCGTGCTTAATAGTTTTTAAATTTGAAATGCTTTGAACTTCGTAATGTATATGAGACAACAGGATGTCAGTTCATTCTTATCATAGCTCTCTTCGCCGATGAAAACTTTTATATGATGAAATTAATAAGTGACTGTCTCTTCACGTACGAATTCTCCAATGGTTGCTGTTGAAACCCTAATATTAGAGTATAGGCCGTTTTTCAATCACTGCATCTTTTAAGTGTATTCGATATAACTTTGCCCCTTTCCATTGAAAATAAATTGAAGTTCGTATAAATAAAATAACACTCACCTGAGCTTTGTTGAATCTATCAGGAAAACGTTTCTTTTTCCCGTTCTGATACAATATAAAAATTGATTTCAAAGCAAGCATTGTATAAATGTCTTTAGACCTCTATTATAACTTTGATCATCATGAGTAAACCTCCTCTTCTCTGCTAGAGAAGTAGATCTCTGCTCCAGAGACATTTCAGTCTCCATGGTGGATTTTGAACTTGAGATAGAGCCAATTCACGGTCATATTTATTCATGTAACGTCGCTTTTATGCAACTGTGTCTGATCGGTCGACGCTACAGTGGAAGTCCTAAATTTGCCTATTCAAGTTTTCTTTAAGATAGGAATCTTTAACGAGTTCCTGGAATCGTACAGGCTCGAGATCATTATTTTCCGACCCCTCCGATGAATGCCATAACCAAGGATTTTTTACTCCCATTAAAAAATCCTATGGCCATCTGAACTATTTGAACCAGTGATCTTAGGCATAGAAGGCTGTTATGCTTGCCACTACATCACAGGTGACTCCTCAATTCATGATCATTTATGTCTAAAGTGTTCATAACCACTTAAAACACAAAGCTAGTGACTCTTTTAAGATACCTTATTTCACTAATTAAAAAAAAATTAAGAACTAGAAAACTTCAGGACAATATTTGTTTGCAACTTAACAATACATTAACAGCTAAGATTGCAATATAAAGATATAAACATAAATAAATAAAAAGTTATCAGTTCCGTATTCTAAATTATTATTACTATTATTCAGGTCTTTACCTCCTCCTTAGACAGATAAATTTATAAGAAGGCGATAGATCTGTACAAAATATTTTCCTATTGAATTGTGATGGTAAAAATCTATGGTATTATTATTCACTTGGCTGGACTCAGCATAGAGCCAGCCTTGCAGGAGAAAAAGGAGGGATTAGAGAGGGAGAAAGAGCAATGATATTCTGTATTCAGTGACTACATATTTGAACAAGTCATAATTTATTTATTTATGCTCATAAGTGGCCCATGTTAATCGAGCGGAAGTTGAGATAGGAAGGATAATAACTCCTTGAATAAAAACATAAATACTATTTGATTTTGAATAACTCCTATGACTCTCAGTGGAGGAAAGGGCCTCAACGAACAACCTCCATCTATCTCTGTTACTAGGCAACGCTTCAACTCACTCCAAGCCTGCTTCGCTTCATTCAGTTCGGATTTACTCTAGCTGATACGAGGTCGTCCTTTTGCGTGCAAGAGTTCCATTCAAGTCCCTACCTTTCCACTGCTCCAGTTTCTTTTCTGATTGCACGACCAATCTAATTCCACTTTCGTTTTCTTATATCTTGCTCAATCAGCCTCAGCTCTGCTCGGCTATGTAACTAAATGCTTTCATTAGAGACATTATTTGACCATCTTGTTTCAGGATACGTCAGCGATTCGCAAATACCTGCAGTTTTCTGGTGACGCTTTGTATACCTTCAAGTTTTTGAGTCATGTAGAAGCACAGACTTAACATGGTCTGTGTTGAGCTTCAGTTTTTTAGTGCACACTTCTATTTAAAATCTTGAACTCCAGTTTAAAAGTGGGTAGAGCTTAATTACGTTCTGCGTGTCGGGAGTGGATAAGTAAGGGAAGACTTCGACTCTTTCTACAGTTTCCTCTACCAATTTAGAGACTGTCCTCCACACTGGGCTTATCCACAACGTCTTCATGTTTATTAAAAGGCTTGTCTCTCCTGCTTTATTCCGGAGTATTTGAATTGCAGCCTGTCCAAGAACCTCCGAGACATCATCCGCAAGAAAAAAAAAAAAAAAAAATCCTTCGCCTTCAAATTTTTAGATATTACCTCCTGATCCCTCTTCATGCAGTGACATTCTTCGTTCTCCACTTCTGAAACTGATTTTGTCTTGGATATCTCTTTTAGGGGTCTTTATTTATTTTTTTATTTTTTTTATATTTTCACCCTGGAGAAAATATAAAAAAGAGATGTTTTGAACTACACCTTCTCTCCTTTGTTTGTGGTTTCCTGGATAATTCCCGACTTTCACTACTTCAATTTTTGTTTTTAAATGTTTGATTTCGTGAACTTTTATTTGGAAAATCACTCCCAATACACTGTTTTCTCAAAACTGTTAAAAAAAATACCCTACTTCAATCTTTCCCCCTTGACCTTGCTAGATGATTTTCCTTTTAAATATTTCATGAAGTGACAAATAATAAGTGGACATGTGCTAAAATCTAACGCCAACTTAACTTGATTTCGTCCCGTAATATTTTTACTCAAAAATATTTAATATATAACTAAGGAACTAACCCATGGGTTGATAAATATGTTAGTCAGGGATAAATAGATTATCGTGAGTCAAGTGATCAAATTTTACAGGAGAGCAAAAAGAAGTTTTAGATTGCTTGTAATTATTGGTCCTCATCTTAGAAAAATAAGCAAAATATAAATACTCTAAGTAAATTCACCCATTAAATTACTGACGCAAACACACCAGAAAATGATGACATAAAAGAAATAGCAATATAATATTTTAATTCGATCTTGATATTTAAGTTTTTATTATTTGTTTATTCTGGTAATAATCCTACAATGCTAGATAACATATTTTTCATTTCATTTATGTATATGAATTATTGCTAATATTTATATTTGTCTGTTTCAGGTGAGTGTTTTTAGACCCAGAAATAACCATATTAAGCATTGTAGAGAGTAAGTTCATTTGACATATGTATTCTTGCTGATAAATCGTTTATCGAATTTTTAAAAGTAATGTTCTTGTATTTTAACATTAGGATAAGAAAAAATGTGATAGATATCAACCAAAATATGAACTTTTTACCTAAATCAGCAGCTTATATACCTATATTTTGATTTCATAAACTTCGGAGCTGAAAAAACGCTGCAAATTATTAGATACACAATGGTTTATCATTTCCTAATAATTATATTTGGGTATAACTGTCTATAAAGCTGTAGATAGGCAATTAAGTAATATGAAAAGCAATAAATTTAAGGGAAAATAGCATATCACTAATGCTAATTTCAAAACGCTATAACTCTGCTAGTACTTAACCAATTTCAATGATTCTTTTTTCATTTTGTAGAAAATTTAATTATCTGTGAAATGGCATTTAAAGCAAAATTTTAGTATTTATTTATTTATAGTTTTTAGTTTTTATTTATTTATTAATTATAAGAAACGGATTGTTATTTATTTGTTATTCGGGTTCTACGCATCTTGAAACGTAATACCTCAAATTTTGAAGGGGGTAATTTATTTTTTATTCGATCACAAAGGTTCATTTTTTTAAATAATAAACCAAAAGCATTTATTCTAGACTGCGTTACTATCTCCTATTGTTTTCTTTTCTTTTGATTTTCATTTAAGTAAAATTTCCTGATTCCAGAACACCTTACATTTTTCTTTATCTCCAATAATAACCGAGTTATCAAGGTCAGTCACATCTATTATAAATTGTGGCTTGACCATATAAGATTTTTTTTTCCTTCTCCTCTTTGTTCATCGCCGCGTTGTCTTGATCTCAAAAGTCTTTTAGATTTATCTCCATCTTATATAATAACCGATTTTTGGCGGAATTATAATTTGACTTAAATATACAGATCCACTTTTTTTTCTTTCCTTTTTTGTTTATGGCTTTCTTGTTTATCGCGCTTTACTGTTCTTAAATCTTCAAAATAACTGAGTTATGGGCATATTTGTGGATAAAATTTCAATTTTTTATTTTATTTTTTTCTTAATAGTTCCTCGCGGTTATTTGGTTAGTAAACACTGATACATTTTTCTCCATTTTCAACAATAACTGAGTTGTTGAATTAAATCACTTTTAATCGGCCGCCATTTTAAAAATAACCACCTGATATCAACAACTAGGAGTTAGGATCATCCTATTTTTGTGGGGAATTCAAAAAAAAAAAAAAAAATTGGTCCAGTAGTTTCGGAAATGCCGCGGACGACGGACAAATAGATTTTTTTTATATTCGTTATTCAGATTCTCTACGCATCTTGAAACGTATGCCCTCGAATTTTGGGGATTTTTTTTTTTTTTTTTTGGTCCATTACAAAGGTTCATTATTGAAAATATTAAACTAAAATTCAATTTTATTTCAGACCATTCTTTAAATAGGAATTCAAAGACATTATCCTACATGGTTGAAACAGCAACCAGTTTTCTGGATTACTAATTTTCTTCTCACCCACGGAGGCAAGAAAGAAATAAAACCCGCCCAACTAATTCATGCTTAATGTCAGTGATATATTTGTTCCATGCTATATGAAACTAAGCTCGTTTATCACAAAATATCACGCTGTAAACTTATTATCGATTTAGAGAGTTTTATAGTAAATAATCCTTTAAATTACTATATTTCATGACCTCAGTTCCTTATATTCATGATCCTATGTAACATATGGGGCAAATCTAGTATAATATAGCCTTGATATTAGTGGTTGACAATGCAGCAATGAGCTCTGATAAGCTGGCAAGGGAACTCAAGGGCATATCAATGGTCGTATCGTATTGAATCTATTGTATAATATCTGCAGCGAGCCCATCGATTTTAAAAGAACTAGTTAGCTCATTGAATGCCTTGCAAGTTAGTCTTTCTCCACCACCTGTAGGCAATGCTTTGCTTCATTGTTTTTTCTTAAATTAGTACTAGTTGAGAGATTTTAGTTTTTTCTGTATTTTTGATTAATGATTCTATAATATTAACATATTAAGATATGATAAATCAAGTATAGTATTATTAGATCAGAAAATAGGTATTATAAGATATGATCATGTTTGAGAATATAATTTGATTAAGATTTTAAGTATGTTCGTAGAGTACATGTTTCAACGAAACCGCTTGGAACTGTTTTTCTTTTGTACTTTGTATTATATATTATTGAAATATGCTTATGCTTAAAAGAAAAAAAGCTGGCGCTGGCAACACACGACATTCACTTACCTCCGTTGTTAAAATCTATCGTAGAATTTTCAAATACAGTTAGAGATAAAAATGAGTGAAACTAATTAGGAATTAATTATGTTAAATTTCTATATAAACGTATGTTTTATTAAAAAATCTATTATATTGTTATCTTGAACAATCGGTTAGTTTAATGGGATTTTTATCACGCTCTATTAACTTTTACAAGTTTGTGTCTAAGATAATATTTTTTCTAAAATCTTTAGCTTTTCAACGGCATATTATACATGTATAATACAATTCTTAGTTTCAAAAACACCAAAATTGCATTAAAAAATATGTTTGCTCTTCTCTCCTTTAGTTGGTCGTCAAATTCGTTCAACTTGTTTATTTAGCCGTTTTTTTAAGCTGTGCTAATCAGATAATATGGTTATTTTTTTTAAATCTACAAAATTAAAGGTACTTTAGAGGAAGAAAATTTAAAATATTAGAAGAAAATTTTAGCCCAGTCAGACTATTTCAATCAAAATGAAACCTACTTGATATTGAAGTCCATTAAAATTTACATCGATATAGCGAGTTTAATCAAAATCGTTAATGCCTTGTTCGTGAAAATCGTAAAATGCTGCAAAATGCTTGGTATAAAGTAGTACTTCCGGTCAGCCAATTTTTGTGAAAATGCTGTACCATCTCGGGCGTAAGTTTATTTTTTTTTTTTCAACAACAATTTTTATTGAGTAAGATTACAATCTGTCCCAATTAGGACATCAATAGTAGTGCTGAATGATATCATACATACTACATTCATACAATATTTACACAGCATAAAATTACAATAAAATATATACACAATATTGAATCAATACAATAAAGTCAAGAAATTGCTTATACCTATATACACATACACACACTCATACATACATCACATTGAGTGGAGAATCTAGCCAGTGCTAGAACTCCAATATATTTACAAAAGGTCGCGGGGCCACTGCCGTTTCAACCTTCTAGGTGGATAGTATGGATGAGTGGAGCTGAATAGGGATTGAACTTTATTGAGGATTAAGACGATGAATGAGGTTCTGATGGAATTTGGAAAATTTTGATGGAATTAGGTCTGAAATGGATGGAACATTAAGGTCGTAGTGCAAGTTATAGTTAGAGAAATAATAAGGAGCATTTACTATTGCACGGAGGACTTTGGATTGAAAGGATTGAATGCGTTTGATGTTAGTACGTTTAGCTGTCCCCCACAGTTCAAGTCCGTAGGTCCAGATGGGCTTCAGTATTGTCTTGTAGATTAATAATTTGGTGTCAATTGTAAGTTCAGATTTTCTGTTGAGTAGTCGGTATAACTGTCCGAATCGTTGGTTGAGTTCTTGTCTTTTAAGTCTTGTATGTGGGTTCCAAGTCAATATTTTGTCTTACAGTAAGCCAAGATACCGGACTGTATTTTAGTGAGGAATTGGAAATGAGTTGAAATAAACTGGCGGACAGGATTTTCATCTAAGAGTAAAGGTTATGTGTTTACATTTGGCTTCATTCACCTTTACACGCCAGTTATTACACCAGTGTTCGATAAGGAAAAGGTGTCTGAAGGTTTAAGGATGCTGTTTCAGGATTGGAACTGGATGATAGGATGGCGATGTCGTCTGCAAAAGTTGCCAGAAAGGTATCAGGATGTGTAGGTATATCAGCAGTGTAAAGGATGTAGAGGACGGGTCCCAAGACGCTGCCTTGAAGAACACCGGCCTCAACGGGAAAAAAGTTGGAAAATTCTACACCACAGCGGACTGGAAGGAACGGTTTCAGAGATAGGATCGGAGAATGAGGTATAGAGACTGGGGTAAATGGGTTTTCAGCTTCAAGAGTAATCCAGTGTGCCGTACCGGTCAAAAGCTTGCGCAACGTCCAGAAACGCACCAGAACAATACTCTTTGCATTCAAGTGCTGAGGAAATATGGTCTACAACTCGGAGCTCCTGTTGAACTGTGGAATGCTGAGGACGGAATCCAAACTGATGGGAAGGAAGATTTTGAGATTCTAATATGGGTAGGATACGTTTAAGAAGCCTTTCGAAGATTTTTGAGAGGATGGGGAGTAGACTAATAGGCCTGTAGGATGAAGTGTTGTTGGAAGGTTTGCCTGGTTTTAGAAAAAGAATGATAGTGGAATGTTTCCATAACAGAGGGAAAATAGGTGGTGCGTAGGATGCAGTTGTAAATATAAGTAAGGAATATAATAGCTTTCTGCGGAAGTTGTCGTAGGATCTGGGGAGTAAGGAGATCGTGTCCAGGAGATTTACGGAGGGTCAGTTTTTGGAGAAGATATTTGACCTCAGAGGGATTAATAGCTTTAGGAGGTAGGGAAAGTGGAATTGGTGACATAAGAAAGTCTTGCACTGTTGCGGTATGATTGATGTGGGATTCCGGGTAAGGAGTGAATACTTTAGAGAGGTGTGTGGCGAATTCCTCGGCTTCTTCATCAGATGCAGCCCAGAAGTCATCACCACGTCGGAGAGGGTGGGAAACTTGATGGTATTTTAGGATCTTTTGGTCAGTACGGTATGTCATGTATTGCGGTATTTTGAAGTACTGTTTAGTCGTTAGTCTTGTTTCAGTTATAAGTGCAACATCGATAGTTTTGTCTTGCAACAACGCTGTCAGTTCGTTAGTATGATTTCTAACACCATTCGCATTCCAAAGGAGAATGGATAAGGAGTTAGGTGAAGTCATTTAAGGATTTTTCAAGGCAGGGATTAGATTTGTAAGGAGTGATATAAGCGGCATAACAAGAGATTTGATTTCGGAGATGAACGATGTCATTAGACTGGTATGATCTGTGACGTTTGATGGTGGAGGGATATGAGAAATTTGATGTTGAGGAGTTTTTTGAAGATCAGGTAAACTTTGAGGGATAGATTGTTGTACAATAGATTGAGAATGTTGAGGAAAACGTTGTTCCGGCAGGGCCTCGACTTCAAGACTCTGGTTCCCACCTCCAAGCAAGTGGGCAAATGACAGAATTTACAAGTTTAGATGGTTCTCTTCTGCTTCTGATTGGTACAGCTGTTTCATTCGGATTCTGAGGTTTTTGGTATCTGGTTCTGAGTTTCTTGTAGATTTCACATCCCTTGTAGTTAGCCGGGTGGTCCTTGAGGCACAGAACACATACAGCGGGTGTTGATCTTGATCTTTTACATTCTTCTGATTTATGCTGTTCACCGCATTTCACACAGCGTGGTATGTGATTTCTGAGAGACGAAGTAACGTATGACTGTTATCATCGAGCGCATTAGCTGATCGAGTATAAGTTTATTTAAATATGAAATTTCGCACACACACACACACACACACACACACACACACACACACACACACAAACAAACACACACACACTCACTCACTCACCCACTGAGACTTTTTTTCGGGAGGTTTATTAAATTGTCCTAAACTGGACAGATTGTAATGTTACTCAATAAAAAATTGTTTCTAAAAAAAAATAAATAAATAAATAATTTTTAAAAAATACATCCGCAACTATCTATCCAGAACTAATAATTTTTGGAGAATGTTTTAATTTATTTGTATTATCTTTTGAGCCGAAGATAGTAAAGTAGTCGATGCATAATGTTTGACGGAGGTATGGAATGGATGGGTCACCTGTAGTGTAGTCGCTAGCATAGCAGTCTTCTTTGCCTAAGGTATTGATTCAAACTCAGGAGTTGTCCTAAGATTTTTTAAATGAAATAAAATTAGTTATCTCGAGACTGTGCGATGGTAGGTGCTCGTTAAAAATCCCTATCCTAATCGTCCGATTAGCCACAGTAGCGCGTCAAGCAACGTTAAATGAATAAACAAGAAAACAGAGAATGGAATGGAATAGCTTATCTAAGAAACATTAATTATTACTGTAAAGTCCCCTATATATTTTAAAATTTCAATGTTCTATTTGTCTGTTAAATATTCTTATTTTCGTAGCCTATTCTCAGATATGCTTTTAGAGTATGTTCATTTAAACGTGTGTGAAGTTAAACAAAATTAAATTTAACATTCCTTTGACATGTACATATATTTCGCCCGGACTAATGTTATTTTTAGACGTATATTCACGATATCCTCTATACTGATTTCTGTTATTCTAATGCTAATTATTTCTATAATTTTAATTCATTGTTTTATATACTTCAAAGACACAAGATTTACATTGTGTGTTAGCTCTAACGACTATATCAGCCTCATTATTACCTTAAATTTGGAATTAGTGACAAAAATCCATGATTCTATAGAAAGTCTGCTGTTTTTGGAGTCAGTAACCAGAACATCTGGCCTATCCCACTGAACCCCTTCCCCTTGACTCCCTGTGGGTCTAAAATTTCTCTTTAGATGGCGGAGTGTAGTAGTTCGCACTTTTCCAGTCCAGTTCTAATGCTATTATGTTACGCTGCATACAATTTTTATATTGTTATATTATATTAAAATAGAACTTTAAGATACTTTATAACTTACTTATATTCGATGTGCTATAATTATTTAATGGTTGCCTAATGTTTGCAAACAATTTTAAGATATACTTTAAAATATCTATAGGTTTTCCACTCAAAATAAAAATGCTCCAAACACCATGACATTGTGATTCTCTAGATATACATTGAGATCGAGTTTATTAATATAATACTAAGCAATCAATATAAAGAGTATTAAGCTTAATTTCTGCTGGCTACCAGACTTGCGCATTCATATCAACATTGCATTGGTAAATAAATATAAAAACAAGCCATAAAATAAATAGAACACTAGGTAGGTGTTTGTACCTACATTTTTGTTATATTTCTAGCCCTGATGGAGATCCGCAACAAGGGTCGAAACGTTAGGCAATAAATAGTTTTCACTATTTTGATCGCCACCTAAACTACCTCATCATTTTTTTATTTCTCACTTAGGAACATTGAAATACAACAGTTAATTGTAGTACACTTTTGATGTTATAAGCCTTAAATTCTAATTACTGCATTAAGCCTGAATGTTTTTTACTTTCACTTACTATATGTAGTAAGGGAAATTATTGTGATCGTGAAAATTTTCGAATTCCAGTTTTCAACGGAAATACATATTTTAGGGTCCCCTGAGACCTAATAACCAAATCCCGCAAAAAGGTCTGTGTTTGTGTGTGTCTGTGTGTGGTAACTCCCGGGCGGAGAAGGTAAGTCCTATGAAACTGAAATTTCATACTTAAGACATATATACGCCAGAGACGTTACAATACCTTTTTCATCAAAATGAGCTTACCAGAAGTGCCACTTTATAGCATGCATTTTGCACCTTTTTTCGATTTTCTCGAAAACGGTTCCGACGATTTTAATTAAAGTCGCAATATCGATGTAAAATTTAATGGGCTTTAATAGCATTAGGTTTCATTCTGATTAAAATAGTTTAACAGGGCTTAAATGCCGATATTTTAATTTTTCTTTCTCTAAAGTACCTTGAATTATGTTGATTTTATAAAAATAACTATATTATCTTGTTACTGATAAAGAACAGGTAAATATGTAAGTTGTGCGAATTTAAAAAACAACTAAAGGATAAAACTGAAAAAAAAATTGAGTGCAATGTTTTTTTTTAAACATAAGAGCAGTAATATGCATGTATGATATACCGTTGGAAAGCTTAAGATTTTATATCAATTACTATTATAGAAGAGTGATTTAAGTTATGATTATATTAATCGGAACATTCTCTTCTAATTTCTTTATATATATTTATTTATCATAACATTTTTAGAAAAAATATTATCTCATACACAAGCTTTTAAAAGTTAATAGAGAGTGATGAAAAGAAGATAAAACTAACTGATTATTTTAGATAATAATATAATAGATTTTTTAATAAAACACATGTTTCTATAGAAATTCAATTTAATTAATTCTTTTATTCGAAGTACTACCGCTGGGTAGTTTCTTCACAAGCCTTATACGCCTTTTATTATAATTCATCACTTTTACTTATTTTATTTATGTAATATACAGTTGTAAAATTCAATAAAATATAAAAAAATAAAAACAATTAATTCTTTAATAGTTTCACGTATTTATATCTTTAACTGTATTTAAAAATGCTTTCATTGATTTTAAAAATGGAGGTAAGTGAAAGTCGTGTGTTGCCCGCACCAGAGTTTTACGTTAATCGTTTCGTAATTTTTTAAGCCAAGTATGGAGGGAATTTACAATTAAACCTATAATTAAGGGAGTATATAAATTAAACTATAATATTTCAGCTCAGTTCGAAACAAACGCTATAGTTAATCCGAATCAAAAACAAAACCAAAATGGATGGTAATACTTCCTATTTAGAACAGTAATGCTAAACAAATAGGAAAATCTAAGGTTTATGTGCTTCAATACTTTGTTTTGATGGGGGAAAAAATGTAGATTTCTCTCTGACTGGGAACAATAGTCTATTCAAAATCTACTATTTTTACCGCTCAGGGAGAATTTGAGTTTAAGAATGAACTGTCGGATTAATGAAGTATAGAAGGATAACAAAATTACTCATGATTAGACATTAGTAACTTTTTTAATTTTAACTTATTAGCTATATCTTAAACAATAGGGTTTAGTGACAAATTTTATAAATCAACAAATATTCTCCATGATAAGGATAAAGTAAAGAAAAATTGTTCCGTGAGGCGTTTGTTGTTGAAGATTCTCTCATAATACAGTACCAGGGCAAATGTACTGTTGAGTCAACAAGGGATGCGGCGCACGCACCCTACTTCCAATTTACCCACCCTACTGCACCCAGGGGGTGGCTTAGTCACGGCCTATTATTTTTACCATGCTACTTTTACTATATTCTCTAGTATCGTTGACCTTATGTGTGTTTTCCATAGATCGCTTTAAATTTGTGACTTCAATGGGCTTTGGAAGCAATAGTTCCTTTAAAAGCTTACGGGATAGGTTCATATAGTCGAACTCTGTGTACCTATCACTGGGAATCCCTTCTGTGAAATTGAAATTTCCTCATTCTGATCTAAAAGATGTTGTTCTTATATCTGGAAACGTGTTTGTTGTTTAGGGAGTAGTAGTTAAAAAGAACCAAGTTTGTACTTAAAACAAACAAATAGTTCTGAAAATGCGTGTTTCCATGGACACGATTAAAAGTATACTAAAATATGCCTGCCTACTTGAGAAAAAACCAACATAGCAAATAAAGGATTGACAATTTTTGATCACATATGGTAAATATTTTTCTAGAAATCAAAAGACAATCCTCTGTATAAAATGAGCTTTTAAAAATCGGACATCCCACCTTTTGCAATCCAATATAATTATGTTATATGATTATGTTTTCCTTTTTTTAGGCCAGTTGTAGGGGAAGGGGCGGTGTTGAAATATTTACCACTAGCCTTCTTCCCTATGATAAATGCTGGTTCAAAATTTGTTATAATTTTACTTATAATTAAGGTGATTAAAAGAAAAAAAAATGCGAAAATTATTGTTATACACTTTTAATATAATAAAGATAACATAAATTGATATTCCTAATTATTAACAAAAACAAAGAAAATAAATCGTTTAACAACTGATAAAATTAATTAAACTAATAAAATTATAGAAAAAAATTAAACAATAAAAATTAATATATAATAAAAAAAATGTCTATACAGTACGATTTGTACACCTGGTGGCTCCCTCGCTGCTACATGTAAGAAAAGGTCGGCGTGCCGATATATTGGAGGCCGGGCCCGGTTGGGTTGGCTTCAATGTAGATGGTTGCAGTAACCAAAAATGTGCACTATGATGAGGTCTTGCTGGGGCGAAGACTGGGCGAGAAGAGAGAGATAAGCGGCTGAGGCGAGCGTGGAGGGGACGCTAATACTACTGCTTGTTTATACTTAGAGTATTATAGCTGTACACAGTTGTGTTGCTGTTCAAATAATACTTTTATAAAAAAAAAAAAAAAAAATATATCTATAAAATTTTAAAAGATGAGCTTGAACATAACCGCCCACCAAAATTTATATTAAATTTTCCCACTTTAAAGGGAAAAATTGAGAAAAAATACAAAGTAACAAATATTTCTTAGAGATATTGAAGAATTGACTATAAATTTACTATAACTCTGGGAGCAGCGGGGCTAGTTTACAAACTGGGCGCTTGTATGTGCCTTCAGAAGTTTTTATCTGTACTACCCTGACTACTCCATCTGGTCCTGGATACGTTTCGATAACCCTTCCGACAGGCCAGTATAAGGGTTGCACATCTGGTTCTTTAGTAGTACCAGGAGACCTGGTTTCAAGTCTTCCGTCTTCTTTGTCCACTTGCCTTTCATCTGTAGTGCATGAAGGTAATCGTATCGCCACCTATTCCAAATATCTTTAAGGCATTTCTTGAGGAGTTGCCAGCGAGATAATCGATTGGTTGGAATGTCATTGCACTCATCGGGAAGGCTCACCAATGGCGCACCAATCAAAAAATGGCCTGGTGTTAGTACATCATAATCTTGAGGAGATGATGACATTGGGTATAAAGGCCGAGAGTTTTAACACTGCTTCGATGCGAATGATGAGTGTGTTGAATTCCTCAATAGTGAGAACTTGTGTCTTCATTACTCTTCTCAGGTGGTGTTTGAAGGATTTTACCCCGGCCTCCCAAATTCCGCCAAAATGTGGGGCTGAGGGTGGTATAAACTCCCATCTAATCTGTTGACCAGAAAGATGCTGAACAACTCTGTCTTGGGTTTTTTGAGACTTCCACCACTTGTATAAATCTTTTAAGTAACGATCGGCTCCGATAAAATTTCTACCGTGGTCAGATAAAATCTTATGAGGAAGCCCTCGTCGTCCAATAAATCGGTCCAATGCCGCCAAAAAGGCGTCCGTTGTAAGCTGCGACACCAGTTCTATATGAACGGCCTTGGAACTGAGGCACACGAATAGACACACATAAGATTTCCATTGAGGTCTCTTTCTTCTTTGTGTCTCTTTCGTGTTGAAAGGCCCAGCAAAATCAATCCCGATATTGATAAACGGGCGCCCTTGTGCGAATCTTGTCGATGGTAGGTTAGACATAATAGGGCTGAAATTTTTAGATTTGAATCTATGACAAATTACACATTGGTGTATGCGTGACCGGACGATTCGTCTTGCAGCAATCACCCAATAACGCCGTCGCAACAAGGAGAACAACAGCTGTGGTCCAGCGTGTAAATAGGTTCGGTGCATGTCATCGATGATCAGTGATGTTATATGTGCCTTATTTGGCAATATTATTGGGTGTTTTGCAAAATAAGGCAGAGGACTATTAGCTAGCCTTCCGCCCACCCTGAGGATTCCGCTATTGTCAAGAAATGGTGACAATGATTGGAGATTTGAGTCATTTAGTGGCGATTTCGACGAACAACACGAATCCTGGGTAATTTTGATAATAATGGAAGTGCTATTTTCGAGTTCTTTAACAGTGAGAGGACCTCTAAACCTATCTCTTGAGGGAGCTTTACAATTATGAATGAAGCGTGTAACAAACCCAAAGATGCGTACTAATTTGCCCCATGATGAATATTTTTCAATAACCTGAAGAATCTCATTTTGTGAAGTCATGTTCATAATTGTCCAACTGTCTATTTTCAGTTCAGGCACTGTTACAATGTCCGTTAATCTTGAAATTGGCCAAGAAGTAGGTTCATTTCGCATCCAAGGGAATCCTGTCCACCAAAAAGGATGATTTACTAAGAGAGGTGGTAATATTCCTCGGGATGCAAGATCTGCTGCATTATCCTCAGATTCTACGTGGAACCAGTTTTCAATTGATGAAGATTTTAAAATTTGGACTGTTCGATTAGCTACGAAAGTCTTAAGTTTGTGAGCCACGACAGAACTATTGTTGAGTCGGTCAACAAATAGATTGAATTAATTTTGAATTTGCTGAAAAATTGTTGTAGAGAATCCAAAATTTTCACTAGCAATACTGCCGCACAGAGCTCCAGTCGGGGAATCGTCATTGTCTTCAGAGGTGCTAAGCGTGTTTTAGAAAATAAAAGATGACTTTCAACAACTCCCTTTTGATTCTCAAGTCGAATGTAGACAACTGCTGCGTAGCCTAATGAAGATGCGTCTGCAAAACCGACTACGGTTATTTCTTTATTCCTTTTGGGTAAAATGCATCGAGGTATTTGAATGGATCTTAAATCAATTAAACTGTCAAACAAATTCTTCCACTCGGTGGCGACACAATTGTTTATTTTTTCATCCCAATCAAACTTATGCTTCCATAGGGATTGTAGTATTGTCTTTGCCTTGAAAACAACTGGAGATAAATACCCTAAAGTGTCATACATCCTCGCTATGGCTGACATGATTCCTCTCTTGGTAGGTGTGTATTCCAGGGTTTGGATTTTATATGACAAACAATCTTTAACTGAATCCCATTCTATTCCCAAAATCTTAATAGAAGCTTCTTCTAAATTCGATAATAACACGGTTTGTTTGTGTTCACCTTTTGATACGTGTGCAGCAAAGCATCGGAATTGCTCGCCCATTTTTTAAGCTGAAAACCTCCTTTTTCGAGAATAGAAATTAACTCCATCTGCAATTGAAGAGCTTGTTCTAGGTTGTCCGCACCTGTGAGTATGTCGTCAACATAAATATTTTCCCTGAGGGCCCTGCAGGCTAAAGGGTGATGGGCTCCTTCGTCGTGAACCAGTTGTTGAATTACACGAAGAGTTAAGAAGGGAGAGCAGGATAATCCAAAAGTCACCCGATTGATCTCAAACTCTTGTACAGAATGGTCAAGGTCGAATCTATATAAAAAATGTTGAAAGGATCGGTCATCGGGATGTACCAATATTTGCAGGTACATTTGATGAATATCTGCTATTAGGGCTACTGGAAAAAGACGGAAATTTAAAAGAACATCTCTTATGTCCAATTGAAGTTTCGGGCCGGCTAGCAGTTTGTCATTCAATGATCCTTTGGCAGTCTTCGCTGAGCCATCAAATACAATTCTTAAGCTGGTTGTAGAGCCATCCTTTAAAACTCCATGATGAGGCAGGATGTAGTTTCCTCGTTTATTGGTAGGAGAAATATAATTTAGTTTTAAGTGTTCGCGTAAAACTGCTGAGTATTCAATTCTCATCTTGGGGTTTCTCACTAATTTAACTTCCAATCGATGAAGTCGCTATACAGCTGCTTGATAAGAATCGCCTAACTCTACTATTTTATCTTTGAAAGGTAAGCGAACAATGTAACGCCCAATTGAGTCACGTGAATGGGTTTTAAGAAATTGTTGTTCACATTGGATGTCGATGGGATTTTGATGTTTTATTGAAGCCACTTCTTCAACTTCCCAAAACCTGCGCATAACATCGCTGAGACGTAAAGCTTCACACTCTTCACTGGTTGCCATCAAAGCTGAAATTTCAGTGTTATCAGAACTTGGGTCCTTGATTGGCCCGAGGATGACCCATCCAAAGATTGTATTTATGGCGTGGGGCATTCCTCTGGTGTCGAAAATTGTTCTCCACATAGAATTTGTCCAAATAAATCTGCCCCTAAAAGAAAGTCTATTGGTCCAGGTACCGCAAAATGGGTGTCCGCTAAATCGAAACGTGTAAAAAATTGTTGAACTTCGATCGGGACGACATTTGAAGTCATGCGGTCGGTAATACTCGGTACTATTACCGCACTTGTTGTTAGCCGTGGATGATCTTTATTTTTAGGTAATAGTGAACAAATGGTGTGAAATTTTCCTCCTGAAATAGTACTGTTACCAAACCCCTTCAAAGCATGATGATTGGGCGCACGAGGTAAACTTAATTTTTTGGCACACTCGTTAGTAATAAAGGATCTTTGAGCCCCACTATCGATGATCATACGGATCGTTTTGTAATTTCCATGAATATCTTGTATTCGTGCAGTAGCCGTTCCTAATAATATACTTACGGTCCCCATAGTGGCTGAGGATAAAACTGTGCTACTGGAAGTTGATGTTTCGGGAGTACCACTTTCATCTTTGGGCGCTGGTGTTTTAAATTTTGTTGCTTGAGATGTACCCAAATTCTTGTTGCTCTTGTTAAAATGTAATAGTGAGTGATGCCTTTTGCCACATAACCGACAAGAAGTGGCAGATGTACAATTTGAAGATGAGTGGGAAGAAACCAAGCAATTTACACACAATGACTGAGATTTAACTTGTTGAAATTTTTCTGCAGGATTTAATTTTAGAAATTGCTTGCAGTGATACATTCTATGTCGCTGATGACATAATGGACAACTGTTACGTATATCTTCTTTTGTAGTGAAAAATACTTGTTTGGCGTTTCTAGTATATGTGTGGCCTTGTTGACTAGGATTTAGGGCAAGGCTCGTGGCTTGCGATTGTAAAAATTGACGGTGTATAAATTCTGAAAAGAAATCAAACCCCGGAATATCTGCTCTACCAGTACATTCAGCTTCGAAGAAACGCTCGCGGGTTTGATGGTCTAGTAATCGTAATGCATACGTGTAGATAATAAACCCTGCTGGATCGGTCAAATTTAATGATTTAAAAGCAACGGCACTTTCTAGTACAGTTTCAGAAAATTGCTGGAGACTATTAAAGGTCGCCTTTTGGATAGGCTTGAAATTAAAAATTTTGACAAGGTAGTTGGACGCTTGAAGGCGTTTATTGTCATATCTTTTACAAAGGGTTTCCCATGCTTGGTTGTAACCTGCTGCTGAAATAGTAATTGCTGAAATTGATTGTGCGGCTTGACCCTTTAAGGAAGATTTCAAATAATGGAACTTTTGAATTTCGGGTAAATCAACATTTTCATGTATCAATGAAAGAAATGTGTCCCTGTACGAAATCCATTCAGCTACATCCCCATTAAACGTAGGTATGTTTATTGATGGCAATTTTACCGCTCGGATTGTTGGTTCTGTAACTGATTGATTAAAAGATGTCGCTTGGATTTCAGATTTGGATTCTTTAATTTCTACCGCAAGGGCTTTGTAGAATAAATCCCGACCTTCCTTCTTGAGAGCTTTCAAAGACTCTATTTGATTATCATGTGAAAGTATCTGTCCTAAACTAATTGCTTCATTAGACGTTTTCCTAAATTTTTCATAAGTGTCATCAAACCGCGAGATTCGGGCCTTAAATAGTGTTATCTGACTAGGGTCACTTGCTACCCGAAGACTTAATTGCTCAGTTTCCTTCAAGTCATCAAATAGATCGTTGATTTCCGCTACGAGGTCATCGAAACGTTGTTCCTGTCTAGGGTCTGTCTTAGGGGCCATTTTAATTTAAGAAAAATATTTAATTTTAAACCCAGAAAAAAAAAAAATAATTATAACCAACCTAGCACCGCTGCTTTAAAATAGAGCTTGAAATTATTATAAATGGTAAACAAAATATTTTTAATGCTGAAAAATTAAATCTAAATAATTATTTAAAAAAAAAAGAAAGTGTATAACAATAATATCGGATGAACGAAGAATAAAATTCTGTGAGCTGGAGAACCAAAATGTTAGTTAGACAAAGAATAAAATCCGGCCCGGAGGACCAAAATGTAGGGGAAGGGACGGTGTTGAAAAATTGACCACTATCCTTCTTCCCTATAATAGATGCTGGTTCAACATTGGTTATAATTTTACTTATAATTAAGGTGATTAAAAGAAAGAAAAAAAAAGAGCGAAAATTATTGTTATACACTTTTAATATAATAAAAATAACATAAATTAAACTCCTAAGTATTAACAAAAAAAAAAAGGAAAATAAATCTTTTAAAAACTGATAAAATTAATTAAACTAATAAAATTATAGAAAAAAATTAAACAATAAAAATTAATATATAATAAAAAAAATGTCTATACAGTACGATTTGTACACCTGATGGCTCCCTCGCTGCTACATGTAAGAAAAGGTCGGCGTGCCGATATATTGGAGGCCGGGCCCGGTTGGATTGGCTTCAATGTAGATGGTTGCAGTAACCAAAAATGTGCACTATGATGAGGTCTTGCTGGGGCGAAGACTGGGCGAGAAGAGAGAGATAAGCGGCTGAGGCGAGCGTGGAGGGGACGCTAATACTACTGCTTGTTTATACTTAGAGTATTATAGCTGTACACAGTTGTGTTGCTGTTCAAATAATACTTTTATAAAAAAAAAAAATATATCTATAAAATTTTAAAAGATGAGCTTGAACACCAGTGGTTCCCAACAAAATCTTTTCGTGGACCCCTTCTTCTAATAATTTCAATGGCGGGGGTCCTTGCCATAAATCATAAAAATCTAATTCTAAATATATAATTGTTTATATATTTTAAATTGTTAGTAGCCTATACGGTATCATGTAAATTTTATGCAAAATACTGTTTCCGAAACTCTGTATTACAGAAATGGAAATGAAGTATAGATAGATAACTTTTTCCATCAGGATCATTATTCACAGATAACACACATGTGTCGTCGGAAGTAAGGATAGTGCTTGGATGGAAGGGAATATCAGCTGTATACACCGTGTAAAGGATCGGACCCAGGATACTACCTTGCGGTACACCGGCTGACTGAGTTAATACGGATGAGTAAGAAAGGTTATGGTTAACTTTGAAGGTTCTATCAGAGAGATGGGAACGAATTAATAGGAAGTACGCTGGAGAGAGGAAATGACGGAGCTTGTATAGCAGACCTGGATGCTAAACTCGATCAAAATCCTGTTCCACGTCGAGAAAGGCTCCAGTGCAATACTTTCCGCGCTCCAATGTGGAAGATATGACATCCACCACACGGTGACACTGTTGTATAGTGGAATGGGATGTCCGAAATCCAAACTGGTGGTCAGGAATCACGTGGTTGGATTCGAGGATTGGGTATAAACGTTTGAGGAGAAGTTTTTCGAGAATTTTGTCCAGAATGGGCGAGAGGGAGATAGGGCGGTAAGAGGATGGATATTCAAGAGGTTTTTTGGTTTAGGTATCATTATGATAATGGGCAGTTTCCAGTGGTCTGGAAAATAGGTAGAACGGAGAGTGGCATTATATATATAGGTGAGGAATAATATGGCTTTTCTGGGAAGCTGTTTTAGGATGTGGGATGTAATGAGATCATGGCCAGAAGCTTTTTTGGAAGGTAAATTTTGAATTATGTTGATGACTTCTGATGGATGAAAGGCCTTAGGAGGGAGGGTCATTTAGAGAGTAACAGTGAGTTCTGCTTCAACACGGCACAAACAAAAATGTATTTGAATGATTTGTATTGGGTTGTAAAATTCCTAGTTTTTAAATATTTAAATTTAATTCTCTCTGTGCTTATAAACTCATGTTTAGTTGGTCAATAATTTTTACATATTCTAAAAAAGAATTAGTTAAGGTGTTTTAATACATCAGTTGAACCGAGATTCCTCACATAGTATTTTGCTTCCTCAAAATGGAGGGAAATAAAATCATTTTCGTTATGTAATAATTTTTTTATTTCCGAAAAGGAAAACCCGCTGCATAGACGGTTGGCAAAATTAGTAGTTTGCTCGGTTAAGAACCGTAAATTTCGACTTGGAAAACGCAAAGCGGGTTCTTCGGATGCATCCGAATTAGGTCCCGTGATATTTTACATCCCTCCAAAGTTTCCGAATAGAGTCCCGGCCCATCTCTACGGTATTGGGTCCCATACCTGATAAAGGTGTGAGGTATAGGAAGGAACGCCTAATCAGTGCTACCAAGAGGAGGTTAACTGCATCGTCAAGTTCAGTTAGTGAATTTTATGTCATAAAATATTTCCACCGAAAAGAAAAAATACCAACAAAATTACAGCCAAATAGCACTTTGACTAAATCAAATTTCATCAGTTAAAAAATAAAATATTTATGAAGTAAAGAAATGCACTGTATTTTTTGTTTGAGTATCAATTATATATTTTTCACCTTACATCGTTAATAAACATCACGTTTATCCATATCAGCCACCAATAGTCGATAGTTATTAGGAAGCTTATCATAGACTGTATTTATAATTTAGTATTTGAGGAGAAAAAACTTATAACAAACAAATAGTAACCATTACAAACTATTGATGATGACTATGATCAACTGTTGATGATCACCACAATCAACCAAAATGATGAAAGAAGGCAACATGTAATAGATAAAAATGGTCATATATAATTGATTAAACCTATTAACTATAATATGAAGTTTTTATTTAAATCAGCAGCAAAACAAACACGTTACCAACTTATTTTACAACCTAATAATTTATTAAAAAGTTTACCCTTTTTATTGTTTGCTTTCAGAGTACTACTGGTTGGTGTACGCTTGTTAATCGAAAAAAAATGCAACCGTATGTATGTCCTTTCTAGCCATCGTAATTATTTTAACTAGCATCTTAAGTTAGCATAATAGTTCAGAAATAGGGGACACCTGAGATGTAGCGGCTAGCATAACAGCCTTCTACGCCCAATTTCGCGGGTTCAAACTTGGCAGGTGGCCTAAAGATTTTTAATTCTTCTGTTCGGCTCTACTACTCGTGGTAAGTCAGGATCTCCTGTAATTTCGAGCTCCAGTCATCTCGTTGTATTGCTTCCTTAGGATCCGCCTTTCAAATCTTTCGTGAAATTGTCCAGCATTCTGAAGCATAGCTCAGGATAGTTCTTGTGAGTTTTTATATGGTTGCACTTTTGTATTACGGGAAAGGTTTTTACTTTTGAGATGTTTTAGGAGCCCGTAATAGCACTTGTTTGCAGCCATCGTTCTGTTATTTCTCGCTGCATGTTGTTATCTGCGTTGACCTGGGATTTTTAATAAATTCATTCAACTTAATGATTTTTAATGAGAGTAAAAATCCTTAGTTATGCCGTCCACGTAAAATGGTGGTTCCGGGGCCTCTGCGTTGCCAGTTACTCATTAAAGATCCCTATAGACTGGATAGGCAAAATTTAAGACTCTCATTGTAGCATCTTCCGATCAATCATATCAGTATAAAGAGACGTTAAAAAAAATAAACAAGAGTTTAGATGTATGTAATGCATTATTATCATTCGAATCCATTACGGCTACGGGGCAGTTATGTCGTATGCCAACACGGTCGCTCAATTGTAATTCTGTTGTAGCTCTCCTGCTTGCAAGGTTTTGACATTTGTTGGTCCCCACTTTTATAAGAATTATAAAAATTCAGATTCTTTTTATTTATTTTTTTTTCTGACGGTCCAGGGTTTTGCCTAAAAGAAAACGAATAATAATGGGCCAGAGTTGTTGACCTTGAAAATGGAACTTAGGAATGTTTCTCCGAGTAGATGAAGGTTAGATAATATAAAAGACATGGTACAAATCGTTGGATGGACGTGGTTACAAGTAGAGAATATAATTTTTTTTTTTTTTATTTCAATTTGGTTGCCCAGGTCAAAAATGTTTCCGCAGTACTAGACTTGTTTTCACTGTATCAGCTCCATTTTTATTTCTCATTAGAAATCCCAGAAAATTATTCGACTCAGAACTATTCATTATTACAGTAAATATATATAGATAATATACATGAAAAGACATGAAGAGAATATGCCCATTGACAACACTCCACTAGGTAATCTAAACTAGGTCTCGAGGCCTTCTTTTCAGACGCCTCAAAGGATTGTCAGGAATGGATGAGGAAGCAAAGATTGGAACTAGTGGGTTAAAGTGGGAGTGGAGTTTGTCATGGAAAAATTGATACCTCGTATGGGCCAAATCAGCAACATATGGGGCATTAAGGTCTTTATGGATGAGTTTGTTTGTGAAAAAGAATAAGAGCATTGAGGATTTTTCGATTGATTGAATTGAGGATTGAATACGGTAAAAATTTGATGGTTTATTAGAGCCCCAAAGCTCAACTCCGTAAGTCCAGATAGGTCTTATGATGGTGATATAGATGAGCCTTTTGTAGTTAAGCGGAAGTTAAGAGCGTCTGTCCAGTAAGTGTTAAAGTAAACGAAAGCGGTGGGTAGTTTCTTGTCGTTTCTGTCTTGTGTGCGGATTACAAGTTGGGCGTTAGTCAAGCAGGAGTCCTAGATAGCGAATCTGTTCAAGCGGGACAAGCGGAATATTATTAAATGGCAGGATGTCATAGGCTTACGACGAAGGGTAAAGATAATTTGGGTAAATATAATTAAATCCATATTTTGGCTCTATTGGTATGTTGGAGAATTATTTATTTTTTCTATTTAAGATAACGCATGTTGAATATAACATTTTATTTAATTAAATGTTGGATATTGAATATTAAATAGTTAAGTAGGTGAAAACTTTTTACACTATTTTCCAATCAATTTTTACCGTCACCCGAATAATCCCAACCTTTCCAAATGTTAAATATGTTCGTGTTCGAGTGCAGTGGTTACCAACAAGTTGTTTGTGTTCAGGGGGTCTTCGAGATTTCATTGGGGAATAATTTTAAATCACTGTAACTGAAATATTTGTTAAGCCTTGTCTTTTAAGAAGAATCGTACATGCTTGTACACAGACACATTTAACAGTTTAAATGATATACTGCGCTGTACAATCACAACCTTAAAATTGGCCATTTTCTTTTATTTCGAAAATAATGAGCTTAAAGGGCAGATGTATCGTAACAGATAATAAACAATATTTGATTTCTGTATGAGTATTTATGTAAATTAGCTACATTAGTATTAAATTTTTCGTAACTGAACGCTTTCCGGATTATATTGATCTCTTAGAGCCTTTTTTTTTTCTTTTTTTTTTTCATTTTCATATCCCCATTTTCCATATGAGACTTTGATTTCCAAAAGGTACTAAAGGACATTTTTTTCAAAAGTGATATTTTCACAAATTTGTATTCTAAAGGTTTGGTTTCATCTAAATCCGTCGCTTTGGTTCTTTTAGGAGGTTTTCAATTAAATTAAGTTTTTTTGTAGTATTTTTTCTTGCAGCAACATAGATTTGGTTTAAATTTTTCTCTCACATTTTAATAGAATGTAGTATTTTATGCAGCAAATAGTTGGAATTAGCATTCCACGAACTTGCTAAATATGTGAAGAAAATCCGTGCCTGATCTAATTAGTAGTCGATTTTTTTATGTAAAATAAAAGCTCACAAGTTATTATTTATCAGTATCTATGGTTAAATATTGTTTACACGTCTTTAATAATTTATTTAAATTTGTTAAATTCCCACGAATAGTAAATACAAGTTAAAAACAAACTTCATAATTACATACTTTCTTATTATAGTGCCGTAATTGATAAATTGTCCTTTGAATATTCACTTTCTTTATGAATAATAGTTAATCAATGTAATTAACTAACAAAGAAAAATATTTCTCAGAGGGAGAATAAGGAAATATACTTAACTTTGTAATTAACAATATAAAGACATTAGTTATCACTAATGTTGTATCAGGAAGGTTATAGTGACTGTTACCAACCTATCTCGTGTTATATTCTTCCAAAAATACTATATCCATGTTTCGTTCCAAAAAGTACTATATCCATATTATATTGTTTAAAATCATCGGAAGTGCAATAATTTGGAAAAATGAGTTGGCAACACACTTAAAAATCAACTTTTGATTTTAATAAAAAAAAAGAATCGGGTAAATTGGTCCAATAATAAATAAATGACAGATTTTTGCGTTTCCTGTAAAATTTTCTAAAGTGGATATAGTGTCTTTTGGAAATCAACTTCTCATATACTTGGTCATTACTGGCATACAGAGTTACGGTAGCAGAGGTATTGTCCATGAAAGGTACGTGTTACGGTGTATCCTACTAAACATCTAAATGTATATGTAATATTTAGGATTTAGAGGGTCCTTGCCCTTGAAAAGATTAGATGAAGGCGTCCCCCAAAATTTTTGGTTGAAACCACTGTGCTAGTGGATAGAGCACTAGTCTACTGTTCTCCAGGTCGTCCTGGGTTCGAATTCCGACTGTGACAGGATGTTATTTATTCTGTTATTTCAGCCGTGAGGCTACCCTAGGGTATGGAGGGAGACCTCAATCCTATGACACACTCATTCTCTATAAAGTGGGTACTCAAAAATGGGGGAAAACCTGGCTGCTGAGCGTGTTCTCGCCCGAATCACCTCATTGTACAGCTGTTGGACTAGAATTAGTACGAATCTCTATGTGTGCTGTGTCAAGACTCATCATGGGTTGTAGAGGTACAGGTGTTTTTTTTTAATTGTTAAACTTTTGAACAATAGATCTTAAAGACGGAAGAGTACTCCATATGTATTAGTATATTATTTGGCGATTAAGTTACACATTTCGGACTGTTATTGATGAGAAATTTAATTATTGTTTATCTATCATTCCATTGTCTGGATTTTTCTTGTTGTTTCTTAATTTCGTTCTTAATTACATTTATATAACTTTTTAGGGCAGGTTTCTAAATCAAAAATATTTGTAAAAAAATAAATAATAATAATATTTTCCGATTTATTCGAAAAAACATGATTATAATATGCCTTTAATTACTCATACTCGTAAGGGAGATATATTTCCTGGCTGTATTATTTATTTTTTAAATACATTTATTCGACTATTTATTCGATTCCTTTTTTGTCTAAAATCAGTTTAACTGTTTACTAAGATATAATTCTTAGTGTGACAAACAGCTTACCTGTTTATAATGGTGGTATATCTCCCTCCTCTTCCCCTGCCGCCTTTACTATTCATCACTTCACTCACACCGGAAGGAAACTACTTTTTAGGAAAACTGAGTCACCTGTTGACCAAAGAATCAATTTAACTCCTGACCTAATTAGCAATGATTCGAAATCTATTTTTTTTTTTTTAAATGCTGCAAATTATTACAATATGGTTTATTATTTCCAAATAACAATATTAAGGTATAACTGTTTATATGGCTGTTCATAGGCAATTAAGTAATATGAAAAGCGCTTATTTAAAGCATCATATCACAACACTACCACTGATTTCAAAACGCAATTTCTAAGCTTGTTGTTATCCAAATTCAATGATTCTTTTTTCATTTGGTCCAAAATTTAATTTTCTGTCAAATGACACGGTTGTTAAAATTTATTTAAACGGTTATGTATGATTCCAGAACACCTTACATTTTATATCAATCACTATTATAGAAGAGTATATTATACTATGATCATATCAATTGGAAACGATCTCTTCCTTATTTTGTTCATATATATTTATTTATTCATACATGTCAAACTTTACAACGTTTCGAGGCTTCACTTGCCTCATCTTCAGATATTCAATGTTATCTAAAATATAATTGTACAAATATTTCAACTAATTATATATATATATTAAGTATATGTTATTTATAAATTAGAAATAATTTATATTTTAACTATTTACTCTATGTATAAAATTTTATGTATACTTACATCCATTTCCATATTTTTATACAATATAGGTCATTAAAAAATATATTTGAATCACAACATCAAATCTTAATATTTCATTATCACATATATCAATATGTTCTGTGTATTTGAATGTGTTCTCAACTGGTCTTTATCTAATGCCTTCCTATTCCATTCAATGTTTTCAAACAAACAAAATACAACTTCTACCCAGGTCAGTTATTAAAACCCACACAACATTCATCCCCACACACATCCATACATATATACACACAACACACACACATACAGTATACATCCATATATACAAATTCAAATACATACATACATCATATACATAAACATATGCATCCACATATACACACACACAAAACACACATATATATATATAATATATATATATATATATATATATATATATATATATATATATATATACACACACACACACTCACACACACACATACATACATATAACCATTTATATGCACACATACAAAATCACATACATAACCTCATATATCACATATTTACATACAATTATATACAAAACTCTAATATACATGCATTCCAAATACATACACCTATTTATAATTTTTATATATTTTATTTTTATTTATCAATCAAAATCAAAAATTCAATTTATTAATTATATCTGCATAATTTTGACTTATTTTCTTTGAATCTGTTTTGTAATTTACAGTATTTATTATGTTTTTAGTTATATAGATTGACTCCAGTATCTTTCTATTTTTGGTTTTTTGTTCTGTATTAAGTATTTGTATATTTTCAAAATTAAATTCATGTTTGTTAGTTATACTATGATTGGATAGAGCTGTAATATTTATATTTTTAATATTTTTGCAATTGGAAATGTGTTGTTTTAATCTAGTCTTTAACATTTTTGAAGTTTCTCCTATGTAAGTTTTATGACAATTTTTACAATCTATTTTATAAATGGTATGAAGTTTATTTTCTTTTTCTATTTTATCCTTCATATTGGTGATATATGTATTTATTTTATTATTATTGTATAATCCAAGTTTTATGTTATAATGATCATATTGTTTAAATGTATTTTGTATTTTTTCTGTTAAACCTGGTATGTAATTCATTTTGAAGAATTTAATTTGTTTTTTATTTATTTGATTTAAATTTATTTATTTAATTAAATTTCTGATTTAAATAGGAAGGCATTAGATAAAGACCAGTTGAGAACACATTCAAATACACAGAACATATTGATATATGTGATAATGAAATATTAAGATTTGATGTTGTGATTCAAATATATTTTTTAATGACCTATATTGTATAAAAATATGGAAATGGATGTAAGTATATATAAAATTTTATACATAGTGTAAATAGTTAAAATATAAATTTTTTCTAATTTATAAATAATATATACTTAATATATATATATAATTAGTTGAAATATTTGTACAATTATATTTTAGATAACATTGAATATCTGAAGATGAGGCAAGTGAAGCCTCGAAACGTTGTAAAGTTTGACATGTATGAATATATAAATACATATGAACAAAATAAAAAAGAGATCGTTTCCAATTGATATGATCATAACTTACATTTTATCTTTATCATCAATAATAACCGAGTTATCTGGAAATCACATCTCTAATAAGTTGTGGCTTGACCCTATAAGATGATTTTTTTATTTATTTTTTTTTTTTCTAGGGAATTAAATGTTCTGCAAAATGAAATTGGTTAAGAACTAGCAGAGATACAGCGTCTTGAAATTAATTAGCAGTGTTGCTATGCCATTTTCCTTTGAATTTTTATTGCTTTACATATTACTTAATTGCCTATAATATCTACAGCTTATCTTAATTCATATCTACAGCTTTATAAAAAGTTATACCCTAATGTAGTTATTTGGAAATAATAAACCATTGAGTAATAAAAAATTTGTAAATTTAAAATTTTAACCTCTTGATCAATATTATTTTCTGGAGTATTTTTTAATGTTTAAATTATAATCTTATAATCCAGGCTGCTTTTAAAGAATCTTTTACACAAATCTGATGGCAGTTAAACATTATTGTATCTTGTTATACGTGAAATCTCCACAATAATTAAATGATAAATAATATTTGTTGGATAGATTATAAATGATATCGTCAGCGTTATATTCGATTCATTCTTCACGTTATTCCCGTTGGTATGATAGCCTGACAATACAATGGTATGAATGGACAAAGAGCGACCCTGGGTGACAATTGGCCGTGATTGAGCGACAGAGCGGTTGAGATTAACGGCAATAAATACATATATTGTAGCATAGCGGAGTAGAAGGGAGAGCCGGCTGCCCCTCCACCGCGAGATGATTCAGTGAGTGTGCTAGGAGGCCGGGGTCCACATGCCGTTCAGCTGGTCCGTCACCACAGGCTATCAATGGGACGAGTGTAGCCTAGTCGACCTAGCAGGTAATAAGTCCCTTATATATAGCCCTTAGCAGTATTTATAGTCTGGCCTTAACGGGAGGGAAACATTGGCGTTGACCGTCCGTGTCCTCTTTCACGGACCACGTCCTTTGATTCTGTCCAAACATTATCGGCAATTGACTTTATAAGCTTTCCAACCAGACAGTAGCTCGCCTCAAGGCCCTTGACTCATTTGTACTTAAAATAAGAATTATCCTTGGCAGTGTTAAAATTGGAAAAGATAAAAATATTATTTTAGCTCTCATTATATATATATATATATATATATATTATATATATATATATATATATATATATATATATATATATATATATATATATCATAATATTATTATTATTTTTTTTTGTCTCTTCATTTGGTGATGATTATTCACGAATCTTAAAATAATCAGTGGTTCATATCAGTAATTAAATTGCTGTTTATTTTAAATAGTAACCTTCCCCTGAGTAGGTTGAAATGACTCACGTCCTCCTCAACGCCTTTATTTTTGTCTAATTGAGTATCAGGGATATTAATTATTTTCTTGTCAATTAATTTTGTTATTCTAATCTATAAAGTATTTTTTGGCAAAATTATAACATAGCATAATTTTAAATTTAATATGCTACTTGTCTATAACTTAAATTTCACTTGTTAATTACCTTATTTTTTTTTAATTTACTGACATTAATTATTTTAATATATTTTATTATTTTATATATTTTATTTTATTTTAGTATTTTTGATCTAGTTTGATGTAAGTTACACTTGTTTGTCATTACCTCTGTTGCTGGGACTGTTTTTTCTTTTGTTGCTAGAAACTTACAAAACATTAATTGGACATTAGCATGTTATAATTTTATAGACTATACCAACTTTAATTATTAATAAAATCGTTGATAAATTTGATGATTTTTCATTTGTTTCTGAATAACTATAGCTATAGGGCGGATGATAAGCTGACCGCCTTTCAGTGTTTTTCCTGAAAAGGATATGTATTTATTTTAGATAGCGTTCATGTACTCAGTAAATTGTTCTGTTGTTCTCCTCTTATTGTGGAATGCTACTTGGTTTTGGGTGCATATTCATGTTTGAAATTGTAGTAGCTATGATGCAGATATTTCCTTTGTGTGAAAATGATTAGCATGAAGAACTCGAGAGAGCTAATTGAATGCACAGCGCTATTATATGCTGACACGTTCAAGTATAGAGCTTGTCTTTTTTCATCCACTTCCTTTTCTGTCTTATAGGTTGAGTTCTATCTTTACGATAAGGGATTACGTCGAGATTTCTGGAGAAAAGACTTTCTACCTCTGTTCGTATTTTTCGCCAGCACAAGGGTTTCTTTTACTTTTAGAAGTATAAATACATAAAATGTGATAATTTCTATTCATTGTCAATATTTGAAGTAGGGAGCTAAAGGATATACATTACGTGTATTCTTTTGTAATATGAGAATTAATAAATATGTAATTTTATAACCTTATTGAGGCGCCTCCCAACTTTGAAATGTGAGCACATTGCCATTGCCAATTAGTCTCTTGGACCGTAACTATTTGGGGGAGGGAGGAGAAAGTCTGTACACAGTTCTTACAAAGCATCGAATTTAACCGTCACTTCGCATATCAATTTTTTTTTCCATGTGAAATTTTCGAATTCCCATCGCTATCTAACAATGTATGGTACATATTAAATTTCACGTTGTTATCAAAATAAAGTTCATTGGTCCTGGTTGGAGCTCATACTGTATTTTCCTCCCCTTGAAACGATTAAATGAGGATTACTGAGGCGAAATATGTATACAAAAAAAAGTCACATTTCGTTCTATCAGATTGGCATTGTGATAAGAATATAGAGGCAAGATGAAATACAAATCTCTAAATTGATTCACTAGCCTTTCGAAAGATTTATGTTCCTAGTATTAACTTGAGTACATATTTCAACCTCTTATCGAACTTAGTTCGTATGTTTTAATGAATGAATGAAAACTAATTTTTTTCTGGGGAATTTCGTCCCCGAAGAATAATATACAGTGAACAGAAGAAGTCCAATTTGTCTGGCTTCATTTTATATATAATAATTTATTCAAGTAAATTATATAAGATAATAAAAGATACAAAAAAAAACAACAGATAACATCAAATGCGTTTAGTTAGGTTTATCAGATTCTAGATTTATCACATATGTGGGGAAGGTTGATTTTTGAGGAGGTAGTTAAATAATTGGTTTTTAAATGTGGTTAGGGATGACTCTTTTCGGAGGGAGATGGGTTATGAGTTCCATAGAATGGTAGCACGGATAATGAAGGACTTTTCGTAGGATGCTGTTCTATGAGAGGGAAGGTAATAAATAGATAGATGGTTTGGGATCTTGTATTTAGGTTGTGCACGGAAGAGCGCGGAGTAAGGAGGTCAAAAAAATGGAAAGGTTTTATGGTTCGCAAGAATTGGAATAGGAATAGGAAGATGCCAAGTACGTATTTTCTTCGGAATTCGGGATAGAGCCACCTTTGACCAGAATACCAGTGAGAGACTTGTGACTGTCTGGAGAGGCAGTACATAAATCTTATAAACCTATACAGTAATCTGTTTAGCCTCATCTTTTCGCCACTGAGTCCTCCATATACTAGGCATCCATAGTCAAAGTGGAGGAGTATGAAGGAAGACACTTAGAGATGGCGGGTACTTCTAGGAAAAGAGTCACGGAAACGTAGAAGCTGCTTGAGGATAGAGATGGATTTTCTGGTAATTTGAGAAATATGGTTACTCCACTTCAAGTTTTGATCAAACACAACCCCTGTTCTAATCATCAAACGTAGTATTTGTAGTTCGGAGACTTGTAACGATCCTTGCATTACACATGTTTGCCATGTGTGGGTAGGTTTTGGCTCAGTTCCATCTGAAGGCCGCTTCCGGTTTGTATGTTGATTGTGGGCGCTCATCATAACCTAATTCTATTAATACTGCACATCCCACTTCCCGTTTCTGATCTTTTAACCCACAATAGTTATATTTTCTGAACACGTTGCATTCGTATGAAACGGAACTAACAAAAACATGGTACGACATCAGCGACACGATACAATATATGTTAGCCTTCATAGACTGACTCAAGAGGTCTATGTGCTGTAAATTGCATTTTAATTGGGATTATTGTTAACTGCCTATTTGGTATCGTTGGCCTTGAAGGAGCTTGCTGCGACCTTTGCCTACACAGCGCTTGTATCCTTAAAAATATTGGCAGACGACTACTTTTAAATTTTCTATTTATAAACTTCGTCTATCTTCTGTATATAATTATTATTTAATTTATTTTACCAGTTTCATGTTTTTAATCTCATTGCTTGGAATTCCATTACATATTATCATTGTGGTATATATTATGATATTCTACTGTAAACATTTAAACTTTCAGATTATTTTCTTGTGATACCAGTTTGAGGAATGGAAAGGGTATACTGTTTATTGTGTTGATACGGTTGTTTCTATGTTATGTTGTTCCTAGGTTATGCCGTTTCTTATCTGATTATTAATGAACAAACATTTTGGGATGTTTACCCGAGGTTTTATGTTTTTAAATATTTCATAGTGCTTTTCTCTTTTTGGGCGTATTCCAGAATCGATTGAAGGCTAAAGTTCATAAATACCTTTGCTAGCTCCATTAGGACCGAGAATAGAAAATGTCGCGGCATATACCAACGACATTTATTCATTTTTTTTTTTTTTAAGTTTATAATAAAATCCATCTTGCTCTTCTGTGATAATCATTATTATGACCATAATATTTGTTCTACAATTTTGTATATATCACAATACTTAAAATTGAATTTGTAATCGCACATCTCAATCTTTCAATAATTATAATTTCATTTTTCTATGCAAATTAGTTTAGGCGGAAGAAACGTCATTTATAATATTGTCATGATTCCTCGTCGTTATAACATTAACACAGTGCTAAAATTTAAATTAAAATTCTACTAATTAATTATTATCACTCATTAAATATATATTTATATACTATTTTTTAATATTAATTTAGGGAGCGGCGTAGTCTACTGTGTTCGAATCCCGACTCTGGCGGAATATTATTTATTCTGTTATTTCAACCGGGGAGCGATCCTGGGGTATGGAGACCCTCCTGGGACAAACCCAGCCTCTACAAAGTGGGTACTCATAAATGGTTAAAAAACCTGGCGGCTGAGCTTGATCTCGGCCGAATCACCTCATTGCACAGCCGTTGGCCTTGAAACAGTACGAATCTCTATATGTAATGAGCCCAAGACTCTTCATGGGTTGTAGTGGCACAGGTGTTTTTTTTTTTTTTTTGTTTTTTTTAAATATTAATTGCCATTTTTGCAAGGATGAAAATTCTTTGGTACCCTAGCTTTGCCTAAACTAAATTAAGTTTGAATCCGAAAAGAAAAAGTACCGGTGAATAGTAAATTTGGCTCAATCTCTTGATCAACTTTTTACCCAAACCGTTGGATTTATATTGGGTTGATGCAAAATTAATGCAGGTTTTTAGTAGGTATTGTAAATACGCCATATCTTTACTTTAACCATATATATTTAATCAAAATAATTTCCATCTGAATCAATGCACTTTTGCCAACGTTCAACAAGCTTTCTTATTTCACCAGAAAAAAAATCCGAATCCCTGGACTCAATGAAATCACGAAAAGAATTTTCAATGTCGTCCTGGTTTTGAAAATTTTTCTCCCTCAAAAAGTTGTCCAGATGCCTGAAAAAGTGGAAGTCTGTAGGAGAGAGGTCAGGTGAACTTCGTAGCCCAACTCGTGCAGTCGTCGAAGCGTTGGTTGTGCAACGTGTGGTCTGGCGTTATCGTGGAGCAGGATCGGCCCCTTCCGATTCATCAATGCTGGGCAAAGACGTTGCAATTTTTGAGTTCCGAGTTCCGCCGCCATTTCTCGTGTGGTTTTGGTTGGGTCTTCTTCCACTTTTGACCTCAGCTGGTCGTTGTCCAGAGCAAGATGACGGCCCCGACCTTCCTTGTCTTCGAGGTCGAAATCTCCTCTGCGAAACTTCTGGAACCAACGCTGCACCGTGCACTCATTAATAGCCCCCTGACCCCACACTTCATTAATATTACGAGCCGTTTGCGCAGCCCTGCGCCCTAATTTAAATTCGTAAAAATAAATTTGACGAAAATCGCACTTTGACATTTTCGATTCAAGACCTTTGAACACACTGAACAAAACGATTTTACTAAACAAATTCATGGTGAAAGAGAGGGTATTAGATAAGGTTTGTTTTGGTATAATAGTGATCAATGTTAGGATTAGCTTTGTTTACACAATTGGAATTAAGATATTGCAATAGAGGAAACCTGCATTAATTTTGCATCAACCCAATACTTAACTACGATTTTAAAATATAGTGTGTGCTGATAGAAATGAATGTTAAATAGGGAAATTTTGTTCATTTCGATTAAATATATTTTATGGAAATCTTTTTTTTACATATTTATAAAACTAAAATATTGACGTACATATATACTTCCTGGTCTGTCGGCAGCAAACCCCAATTCACTGTCTTCTGACTCAGTTGCTGTAGGTTTTTCTTATTGTCGTCCAATTATTCTCTGGACATCTCGCCTCTTAGCTTCTTTTTTTTCTTATTGGAGTTCTGATAAGCTTCTCTCGTATTTATTTCAAAGTAGTTCTGTCTTGCTTATTATTTCCTTCGGTCAGGTGCGCTTGTCATTGATTTACTTTGGTTTAACTGCAATCTAAGAGCTTGCATCTACAAAAAATTTCAAGGTCCCAGTCTTCCAGCTTGCATTGAAATTTATAACAACGACGGTCTTCTGCGGTACCGTTAATGAATGTTATATCTGGACGTATGAATTTGACATTAGACTGCATAGCTCATATACTTTTAAGAATCTAGATCGTAAGTAGTGCTTGGACAGGAAATGGTGAATGGACTTCCGGACAGGAAAGGAGATTCCTAGGCAATCACTCTTTGTACTCTGTCTTTGAGGGTGCAGCACGAGAAATCAGGATAAAAACGTTAACGGTGCCTACGAAGACGTTATACATCTCGTATCGAGGAGACAAATATAAGGATCAGTCTCTTTGTTTAAGATTGGAAGACCAGGAAAGGTAACTGCTCCCCAAGTTCAAGAATATTTTATAGTCCCTTCCAGAGACAAGAGCTCTGAACGAGAACTGCACATCCTAGCATGACCTACGGTGACATGAGTGAGAAGACCTGTTAGAAATCAATTGTGACAGTAAGAGGAATTTCGCGGCACCTTCTCGGAGTAAGAAGGCGAAATAGAAAATCTAATAAATGGATTAGAAAAATTACTGAGCTCTCAGATATCATGGAAACGGTGCAAATAAGGAACAGAAACTGGACCGGACAAATCGTTAAGTGGAATGTTACCGTGGTCATGGGTTAGTATTCAAGAGATCGCGTGGGGAAGAGAGGCCGACCAACGATAGATGAGGACCTAGAGATGTAATGTAAGTGAATAGCATTGGAGAGAAAAGAGTGGACTCATATGGGAAATGTTCATAATTTGGTTTGGTGTTTAATATACCTAAATACAAAATAACTAAAATGTTGAGTTTATACCTGAGTTAAGTATAAAACAAAAAAAAAGTTCATGTATTTTATTTCTATATTTTATGTACAAATGAAGGTTTATTATTATTTTTATATTTTTATGCGATGCGAGTGTTGTGTGATCAAACTAATAATAAAAATAGTCAATTTGTTTCGGTCATGTGGACGTGCGCTATTTCTTAAGAAAAGTTATGTATGGAAAGCCAGGAGTTTCCCGAAGAAGTAGAAAGCGATGGTTGGACAATGTTGAGCCAGACTACGGCAGCTGGGAGTCCGGAAACAGAAGGATGCACAGTAGTTCAAAACCTTAGTAATTCGTAAAAATACTCCGCAGATTGCACAGTTTCGGATTAAAATTTTGAAAAATAATTAAACTTAACCTTTGAATCAATTTATATTTCTGGGTCATCTGACGATTTAATTGTGTCAATTTGACGCACAAAAACCCCGCGGTATACACTATCTCGGCCCTATAATACAATAAATCAGAGGGGGATGCTTATATTCCATCTTACGTCCACAAATATATGGAAAATGTCACCCGTAAGTCCTTGGTCAACCTATATGATAGGTGTAAATGTATGGGTAATTTTTTTTTAATCCACCCTAAAATTGACTTGAGTTTTTTTTTTTTTCTTCTTTGTTTTATGGTTAATCCAGCAGGGTTACATTCTAAAAAGTAATTTTTAATACCCTTTACACCAAAAACCTTACTCATTTTATTCTTAAAACAAAAATTTTTTTTTTTAATTTACAGTTGCACTCATTTCAACAAATCTTTTTCTGCCTCACTAAGCGGAAGACTCTTAACTTTTAGTTTTGACTTTAGCGACTTATACAAGGGTCCGAGGATACTATCATTGTATTAAATGTAGCTAGGCGAGATGTTTCCCTTCTGTGGTGGGTCCTTTAATACTTATATTCTTTATTCCGGCTTTCTTAGTCCTCTTCGGAAAGAGTACCGATGGGTGAAGTAGCAAGCTTAATTGTTGGTTTTCCATGAAAGAGGATTTGGTGCATAGTTGTCGGTAAATATTACCAGGGGTACATGGATATAGCTAATTCCGCTCTTTGCCTGCCATATACGTCAAATTTATCAGGGTTATAGTCGCAGTCACTTTTCAGCACCTCCAAGATTACAATCTTCTTCACGTTCTTTAACTAAATAGCTTTCAAGATACGATAAGCAGGTATGAGGAAATGATTTTTTCGGCGTTGTTACATTGTGATATCTACTATGTATATAATTATTGATTATTCATTTGGTCAGCCTTACCTAATTCACAAAGTATATTTTATGGTTACTAAATTACATTAATACCAATATGGAAGAATTACCACCAAAATGAAAAAAAAAAAAAAATTAAGTGTGAAATACACGATTGTTTTTCCAAATTGTCCGGTGCCATGGTTTCAACTCCTCGGTTGATATTTTATAGCTAAATTTTAATTTAAAATTTTACAGCAAATATATTGATATTCAGAAACATAGTTTCAAATCAGAATTTGTATTAATTCATTATAGCAGCCTGAAAAAAAAGTAACTAGGGCGTATTACAACCATTGTAAATGTATATATTGTCATTGTAAAGAATGGTGTTAGACTTGAAAGTGGCCTGTTGTTGAAGAATCACCTATATCAAGGTTAACACCAGTCATGCCAGTTTCACGCACGGTGCATATCCCATTAGAAAATTGCGTAACTTTAGGCTAAGTTACAGTAATATATATAAGTAATTATAGCTTTTGCTGAGCTTCCGCATAGTATAATGATATTAAAGTTTGAAGTTCGGATACTAGAAAAATAAATGATCCGCAATTGAATCACATATTGAACAAAAAACTATGACAAATAATAAGGTGTTTTTGTGTGTGTATATGCACACCTATGTCACATTGTGTATATATGGCTACAAAATGTAAATAGCAGAAACTCAAGTATTAAAGTTCTTAAGTCTACGATTCAGAATTGAAATTTCTCGAGTTTAAGCGAAAATAATCAAAGCCAAATAGTTTATATTTGGCATGAATTTCTTAAACAGAGATATAATATAACGGTTTACTGTTGTTGTTTTTTTGTCTCTCTCTCTCGAATAACTGTTTTAGATGGTACGATAAATTAACTTACGTTATTGTACAATTTTAAGGGAAACTACCCCTCGGAGTAACTCATCGCCCCGCTTCTACGGAAGTGAAAAGTAGGGATTTGGATTCTGGGAGCCTTCAGCCCCGTGTGGTACAGACCCAAAGTATGGGTCAGGACATTCTGGAAACTGCCTTACAGCCAATTAATATATTAAATTATTAAAATAGTGTGTATGTAGTATATATCTAACAATTACAATCTATGGACTATATTATGCTGAACATTTATGCTAGGGGCCTGAACGATTCGTTTTTTTAAATGTATGGATATGAGCTGGGGCGAAGCTTGACCTTGGGTGGGCCCTGTGTCAAAATTTGTTGAGGAGACCTTCCCAATTGTACCGAAGCCCTAATGGAAGGGACAACTTATCAAAAAGAAACAAAAGTCTCCTTATATAAAGGTTAACATTTTTATGACCCCTCCAGTAGCCAATGAGCCAACCCCCTGCCACGCGAATTTATTGCCTTGGCCGTCAATGAGTTAAACTAGCTATTCAAATTTATTTTTCAAATGTTTATAATATTTTCGTTTTTTGTCGTGAAATTTAACGTATGGCCTTAAGAGTTCGAGTGAGATTTTGGATAACATCTTAGTAGCTAGGAGGCACGTATTACAAAACAATTTTTGGCGGTCGTTTAATGAGTGAGGAACCCAAATTTAGAAAAGTAAAGACTGAATTATTTCCAAGTAGCCTACAGAGGTAACAGATATTTTCTTTTGGAAGGTAGCATTATTAACATTCATACAAATGAATAATCCATCAAACATAACATATTTGATCCTCGTATAAAAGATAAGTTATACATAGCTCAGTTCCATAGAATAAAACAGTCCAAGGATGTAAGAATTGTTCTGAGAATGAAACATCTTTTAAATTTGTAAGTTATATATTTTGCCGTTTCCAAAAGAAGTTTATGATATTGATTTATTTAAGAAATGTTCTGAGATTGAAACATCTTTTAAATTTAGTGTAATCATTTGTTGCGTTTTTTATTTATTAATTTCAATAATGGAACTTTGTTCGAGATGTACAATTTGAGGCTAGCAGGCTTGGCAACCAGTGTTGTTGTTGCTCGGCAGATACTTGACTTAATATCTCTGTGCAGAAAAGGGTCAAACAGCGGATTACTCTTGTTGCTACCTATGTCCTTCAAATAACTCTCACCCGTTGGCTGTGCAATTTCCTAGCATTTTTTACTAAACATTAATTTAAACTACTGACATTCTATATCATTGTATATAGTATAGTATATTTCTAAATTATTTGATGCTATACATGTTATCTCAACGGTCCCATATTTTTAAAATCCCAGATTAAATTACTTTCTTACTTAGGCAATTTTATTATTTTATTTATATAACCAGCTTTAGGAAGTAAGAATCCTTTATGTTTCGATTTGCTGCGTGTTTGGATTTACTTGAACCCTGTCATACTATTAAATTAAGATAAAACCTTTCTGATCGAAGGATATGCCAATTTAAATATTTTAAGGAATTTTGATTTTTTTTTTTTAAGCTTAAGTCGCCATTCTCGTTGAAAGGATTCTAAACAATAGACATAGCTGGTAACTAGGGCACGATTATAAATGGATACTATCTACAGACCCTCAGACCAGACTGAGAAACCATAACTTCACAAACTGACTTACTGAGGCCCATCACTATACGTGACTCCCATTCGCTCCCGTTTACCGAAAGTTTTCTTATCCTTAGTCCCCTCTTAGAATGCATGTAATGCAGAAAAAGAGATCCCAGATTCCTTCCTGTATTTCTGATTTCCAACCCCAAATCCCATGAGGCTTAGAAAAAAAAAATTTAAATGGATTACCTCAATAGGTAGTGTAAGTTCTGAAAGTCCTGAACTGTTGAAATCTTTGTTTTTGCTTTTGCAGTGTGTTTCTTGTTTGTTGTACAATGAAGCAGATGAGGGGAAAAAAATATGTATATATATATCAATAGTCAATGATATATATGTATATACATATTTTTTTCCCTCATCTGCTTCATTGTACAATTTCTCTTAGGATTTACAATTACAATAACTATATATATATTATATATATATATATATATTATATATATATATATATATATATATATATATATATAAAAATCTAAAAATTAATTTAAAATTTATTAATTAAAAATTAATTAGATTTATATTAAATCTAAAATAAATATAAATATATATAATTTATATATATAATATATATATATATATATATATATATATATATATATATATATATATATATATATATATATATATATATATAATATATATATATATATATATTAAATGTACTCGTTGTGCTACGCAGAGAATAAAAACAAATTAGTACCGTGCTAAGTATCCTTCCATCAAGTGAATTCACTAACCACTCAAATTCCAAGCTCACTGAAAAAGTGGGAATCCACCTAATATCAAGATATGGTAAATACGACCCATGGTAATTACTGAAGATTTTGTTTACTTCTTCGTCAACCATGATAAAAGTAAACTCAGTTAAAATCCACTGCTGGCTGATAAGCAATCCAGAACTGCTCACAGGTTACTATAGAAACGGTTTTAGAAGCCAAATATCAGATGACATGTTACATGAGGAATTGCTCGCCTGGAAAACTTCGTGTTTATAACCCTCCCTCCCTCTCTTCCTCCCCCCCAAAAAATAAATAAAAAATAAGTCATCCTACTATGGTCAACCGGCTACGGTGGAATCCAAGCAGCCTTATTAATACAGCTACCAAAGAAAGCTATCATTCACTTAACGAATCTATAAAATCATTTTTTTCGTCTAAGAAATACCAACCAGAATCATGGGAAAAAACTTTTAAAAAATTCCTTAAAACGTTGGTTCCTACAGGTTACAAAGGAAGAAAAGTGTTCTCATATCAAACAAAGGATTACAAATTAAATAACTAGCTCTTTAACATTCATGCTTATAGGATGCTTTAAATAAAATTTATGTTTACTCGTTGATGTTTATGATAGTTCAGATTTGCATTGATAAGGCCGTTTCCTCTTCTCGTTGCACAATCAGTGGCACATAATATCTCGACGTTTTTAGCTCTAAGACTCCCACTTACTTGATAATTTTCTATTATATGTTTTAAAAAAATAAATCACTGTGGCGTTCACCTTAGGGAAAGTAGTAAAGGTTTTAAAAGACGTTCGATCCAGTTCCCTTGGAAACAGCTTTAAATTAAAAATTATTTAATGTAACCACGCTACGGTTTATCTGTGAACACCTCTGTACATAGGAACCTTGGAATAAAACAACTAATTAGGTTTTATGGGTCTTTTGTCACTTTCCAATAACTTCTACGAATGATTTCATTTGTTTCATTTTATTTTTTAATAAATCTTGCGTTGTTCAACTGTATATTATCATTCTTATTTCCAGATGTTTGTTTAAAACCTTGAAAGCGTTGAAGGCTTAAAACCTCCAGGACATCAACGCCTGTGTTTCCGGACATGTGTTTTTATCTTTAAAAATCATTTATCTTTTTTTCTACTGTAGTTAATTCTAAAATACTTTTATATTCATCCTTTTCTTATTAATAAGTTCACGGCGGTGCGAATATCTTACGTTTTTTCGCGTGAGGCGGGACTGCCTTCGCTGCTAACGCTTCGTGGGACGGGGCGACGCTATTGCAAATTCTAACGTGTTTAATGCGAGATCACGCATTAAATACGCAATTGTGACTGTTTTGACAGGTGTTTTTTTAAGCGCACATTCCTTGCATCTTGTAGAAAGGTAGGTAAAATTATCAAAAGAATTTAAAATTTAAGAAAATTCTTAAAAAAAAAAAAAAGAGTTATCAAATGAAGTTTACCGATAACATTCCTTTGAGGGAGGAGGAGGGAGGGTGCTGAAGGTTAAAATAAACCCTTATGCTTGTTAATTTCTGCAACATATAATGTTGAGAAAAATAAAATAAACTTATTTTTTAACGACTTGTTTCTGAAAACAAGTGACTCACCTGTGATGTGATGCACGTCGCCCTACAGATTAGATAAGCTCCACGCCGGCGTGAACGTGTTAAAGTTAACAAGGAAAAATGCGTAACTGTTTATGTAACTCGAATCGCCAAATATAAAAGGTCCTTGAGGAGATTTTTTTTTTTTAAATCGGCATTTAAGTCCAGTTAGACTATTTGAATAAGTTAAAACCTGTATGAAATTAAGGCCCACTTAATTTTACATCAATATAGCAAATTTAATCGAAATTGTAGGAGCCGTATTTAACAAAATCGTGAACAAGTGTAATATGCATGATATAAAATGGCACCATCGCACGTCTAAACTTGATTAACCTTCCCTTATCCTATCAGGTTTTCCACTCTCACAACCTTGTGGGAAAGTGGAAAGTTTTTCATAAAAGATACTTCACCGGCTTTCCGCTGTCCATTGTTTGTAGACTTTCTAGTTCGATCGAAAGTTTGGAATATAGTATCTACTTCACATGCCCATGGAGGGGCTAATTTGTGTAACTTAGGCTTCAAATGTTCACGTGGTTGAGTGAATAAACGGTTCTCGAGTTGATAGTATGAATTTCCATATTTATATGCTAATTAATTATTAATTCAATTTGTTTATCTTGCAGACATCCCAATTTTATGTTTAAATGACTTTTTTTTTAATTTTTTCGTTTATAGAAGTTTTGACAGTACAATGAGATTTTCTATCTGTATGTGCAATTAGCAAATATGCTAACAAATAATATGTAAGTGCGAAACTGCATTAGATACTAAAGGTTGGTTAAAAAACAAATAACAATCAGTATGTCTCTTGGCCAGCGCCTCGATAGTCTTCTGGGCGGAAGGGTTTGTGGCGGTGGATAGGTTCTGAGTCAGCAGGTTTGAATTTAGAGTCAGTCTGTCGTGAAATTTATTGTAGTGATCAGTAGTAGTTGCAATGACGAATGGAATGTCCAGGTCAGTATGTAGGGTCTCGTAAGATAGATAAAAATCTGGTGCGGGCAACACACGACTGTCACTCACCTCCATTTTTAAAATCAATGAAAGAATTTTCAAATACCGTTAGAGATAAAAATAAGTGAAACTATTAAATAATTAATTAAATTGAATTTCTATAGAAACATGTGTTTTATTAAAAAATATTATTATCTAAAATAATCAGTTAGTTTTATCTTCTTTTCATCACTCTCTGTTAACTTTTAAAAGCTTGAGTATAAGATAATATTTTTCTAAAATCTTTAGCTTTCCAACGGTATATCATACATGTATATTACTGCTCTTATGTTTAAAAAAAAAAATTGCATTAAAAAAAATATATTTTCACTTTTCTCCTTTATTTTGGTGTCGAATTCATTTAATTTTTATAGTTACCTGTTTTTCATCAGTTGTGACAAGATAATATGGTTATTTTTATAGAATCAACAAAATTAAAGGTACTTTAGAGAAAGAAAATTTAAAATATCGGCATTTAAGCCCTGTCAGACCATTTTTATCCGAATGAAACCTACATGATATTAAAGCCCATTAAATTTTACATTGATATAGCGAGTTTAATCAAAATCGTCAGAATTGTTTTCGAGAAAATCGAAAAAAGGTGCAAAATGCATAGTATAAAGTGGCTCTTCTGGTGAGCTCATTTTGATGAAAAAGGTTTTGTAACGTCTCAGACGTATATTTGTCTTAAATATGGAATTTCAGATTCATAGGACTTACCGTTTCCGCCCGGGAGTTGCCACACACACACAGACCTTTTTGCGGAACTTTGTTATTTGGACTCAGGGGACCCAAAAATGTGTATTTCCGTTGAAAACTGGAATTCGTAAATTTTCACGATCCCAATAATTTCCCTTATTATATATAGTAAGTGAAAGTAAAAAAGGGCATTTTCAATTTTCCTAAGTAATTTTGATTGAAATGATTGGATAATTTTGATGTTTGACTTTTTTGCAGTTCCCCATAACTCGATGTGATAAGTCCAAATAGGTTTTATCAGTGCTTTTAAGTAGTTAATTTGTTTGTCAATGATAATTTTGAACGTTTGTTAAGTAATCTCGAAAGAAGTCAATATCGTTGTTTGAGTTCATTTCTTGTTCGTTTGAGGTGGTATGCCCATGTCAGTCGTTTGTCAGGATAAAGGTCTAAAAACGTACTGTGTCCGAAACTGGTATTGGAATATTTTTGAAAAAGACGTGAGGGCAGGACTTAAATTTATTTTGTTGATTAATTTATTACTTACCTTAGCTATACATAAATTTTAGATATCTTAAGTTTGTAGTAATCTAATATTTATATTACAATCTATAGTATAAATTATTTTCTATTTCTTCTATTTCTATTTATATAGCCTATATACTCTCTGTGCCCCTACTTTTTTTTCAGTTTCAGATTATAAGTTTTTTAAGTAGACACGTTATTAATTTTTCATCATTTTTAGTCCTGTAACAGCTATTTACACACTATTTAAAAATTTACTCTTTCATCCTAATCATACTATTTTATCCTCATCTATATATGTTTTTTAAAATTTCCTGTTTTAGAACTGCAATATTCATTACTGGAAATATTGAAAATATTTTACTTCAACATACTGAAAAACAAATTAGCTAGTTAGAACTAGCCGAAAGTTAAATAGAGATTAAAGTGTGTTTGCGATTAAAGTATATTTGAAAGTTTTGTTCTTAATTTAGAAATGGAACGGGCCAGATTTAGATGCAGCATTTGTTGGTCTAGCTATTTCTGTTTCTTCATACTAAAGTTGTATCCTTGTAATTTTGTTCTCTAATAGTCGTATTATATTTATGTTGTTTATAATTTTTATTAAGACGCCAAACCACATCAAAGGTAGTGTTGGCCGCTAAATATTATTTTATCATAATAGTATATTATTCGACGCTATATGTTTTTGATATTTTACCTACGGTTAATGGTCTCTGATGTCTCTATTGTTAATAGATATGATGACATTAAACATGATCGAATTCTCCAAATAGAAAATTTGATAAAAGCAAATTATTATGCTCAAATGATTTACAACAGCTTATTCCGTTCAAAGATTTCGCTGCATAACTTATGGATTTTCGTAGCATACGTTACGTTATTTAATGCACACTAGATGCTCCTTGTGAGAAAACGTTGTAGAGTTTATATTATTTATAGTAAGCTATATTTTTATACACAGATATTTAATAATTAGTAACTTACCGATTACTAGTTTTTTAGGTGAGCAAAAGGAAGTTTTAGAGAAATTATATAATGTTGTAAATAGAGGTTAGTATTTATATTTGAAGATTTGTACATTTGATAACACTTTAACGATAAATAGTATATCAGAATCAATTTCAACATAAGTGGGTTAACGACATCCTATACGAGTTTGAAAATGTTTAAAAAACTTCAAACTTGACAAAGTCATGATTAGTATTCTAAATAAAAATACTGTCCTTGTGTGTGTGTGTGTGTTTATGTATGTATGTATGTATGTTAATAAAAATAAAGTGTATATTAATAAAAATTTCATAGTGTTTTTCTTCATGATCATCATTGCCAGAGTTCTCAACAATAAAAATAACGGTGAATTTAACACTTAGTACGTAAAAAGTATGAAATCAGGAAAAATATAACATTAAAGATTTTACTAACTCTAAGTTGTATTGTCAACAGTAAATATTTTATATATAATAAAAAATATTCTGAATAGTATCTACATAGTCATTTTGAGTTTAGTTTGTTAATGAAATGTTAAATATGTTGTTTCATGATATGATGACACCGAGAGGCAGTCCAACAATTAGCATTTATAGATTGTATACGTTTATTTCTGTTTGTTTATTTATTTAATGCTCCTTTATGCTGATGTGACTAATCAGACGATGCTACAGTGGGAGCCCTAAATTTTGCCTATCCAAGTTTAATTAGGATAGGGATCTTTAACGAGTACCTGACAGACTCGGAACCACATTTTAACGCTCCCTCCGAAAGACAGCATAACTAAGGAATTTTTACTCCCATTAAAAAATTCTATAGGGCCACCTGCGGGTTCTAACCCGGGACCGTTTATTTCTTTTTTAACTCAAACTCATAAAAGAATGACTATTTTCTCTTATCTTTTATTTGGGTAAATCATATTGATTAGTGTAATCGAAAACTTTTAGGAAATATCTTTGATCTCACTTGATATCATGATAGTTGACTCCGTTGACTGGAATTGAATAAATTAGTGCAGTAAAAGTTCTGTAAAATGAACTAGTATCTTGGTATATGAAATAAACAACTATTTTTTAATTACAGTGCATCATAAATTGTCTTAGGTGAGTTTGGTTGTTTTATTTTTTCCATCTCAATATCCTCCTTATCTAACTTCCTAACATCGTAATATAAATACTCACTATGTGTCCTCTTTAATTTGTTGGTCATCAGTGAATAGAACTATATCTTTTGATAATGTTAATAAGTTGATATGTGCTTGTCTTATCACATCACTAAAGCAATGTCTTAAATTATTCAGAAAGAGTAAAAACAATGTTATGCTTGGTTTAAATCCTTCTATAAAAACCTCTTATTGAATGAAAGACCATGATATTTCATTTTGTTCATTAGGGTACTCGCTACGTTTGCTATAGCGCATTTTTTGTGCTATAGCAAACGTACTGAGTACCCCTATTTTATGTTGTCTATTGTATTAAATGCTTCAGTGTTTGAGTTCTGTAACGAATTTTGTTGTCGAACTACTAGAAGGCATTTTTTTTTCATTTTTTATTTATTTATTTTCATTTATTTTTACTAATGCTGATTAAGACTGAATTGAAATCACAATTTTCATCTGTCAGAATGAACAAATTGTTCACAGTGCGGTAATCCCTTCGAAACCCAGCCTTTCCAACATCTTCGTGATATATTCAGCCCAAATTATCCAACCTTTTCGTCGGCGTTATATGGTGTATAAATAGATCAGTAAATAAACTAGTTTTATCTAGGTCATCATAGTCAGTGTTTCTATAGAGACAAAGGATTTCCCGTCCCTATTTCGACACGTATAGATATCATTGTTAACTACATTTATCCTGAGTTACATAGGTCATTTTGAATTAATTTTATTTAATCTAAATTAGTTTTTTTACTATTTTTTAAATATTATTTGGAATGAATAATATGTAAAAAATCTCATGCGGGCAACACACGACTTTCGATTAGATCCGTTTTAAAAATCGTGAGAATGAATTAAATTGAATTTCTATAAAAACATGTGTTTTATTAAAAAATCAATTATATTATCATCTAAAATAATCAGTTAGTTTTATCGGCTTTTCATCACTCTTTATTCAATTTTACTAGCTTATGTATAAGATAATATATATTTTCTAAAGTCTTTCTCTTTCAAACGGTATATTATACGTCTATATTACTGTTCTTATATTCAAAAACAAAATTAGCGCGCTGTGCTTCATTGATAAGCCGCCAGGTTGCAGCACCGTCAACATGAATTTTCTCTTTCGGGGACCCAAAAAAACAGTTAGTTTTATGGGCTTTTCATCACTCTCCATTACCCTTTACAATTCCGTAAATCTGATATTTTTTTCTAAAATCTTTAGCTGTCCAACGATATATTATACATCTATATTACTATTGTTGTGTTCAAAAATTTGTTCAGTTTTCTCCTTTCGCTTAAATTCGCTCAACGTGCATATTTAGCTGTTAATTATGAATGGTAACAAGATAATATAATTATTTTTATAGAATCTACAAAATTAAAGGTACTTTAGAGGAAGAGAATTTAAAATATCTCCATTTAAGCCCCATCAGACTATTTCAATCAGAATGAAACCTACAAAATATTGAAGTCCATTAAATTTTACACCAATAGTTCAATCAAAATTGTTAGTGAAAATCGTGAAAAGGTGCTAAATGCATGGGCTAAAGTAGGACTTCCTGTCAGCCGATTTTAGTGAAAAAGTTGCTGCAAATCACTTTGTTGTAGAATGAGTGAAAACTCATTCTACTACAAAGTGATTACACAAAAACTTTTTTTTTTTTCATAACGCCCTCCAGGTCGTCAATTTAGCCACTAATAATCATTTCTTTTAAGGCATTCTCAATGTTTTTCTCTTCTCTCTCGCTATACCTTTTGTTAGGTCTGGGCCAAGGCCTTCCTTGAGGTTGATCGAAAGAATGCTTTCCATGCAATTCTTTCTCTTTCTAAATGGTTTTGTTGTGATCGTCATTTTTTATGCATTGGGTCTTAGAGATTAAGGATAGTGTATTCCCATCCGATTCTCGCATCATGCTGATAATCGTAGACGTACTCCATCATTGAATTTTCTTGTTTTATACACGATTTTAATTTAATCCACGACCATCTTCTTTTCTGGACAAGTAGAGCCTATTCATAGACTCTTTTCGGTGATGAATTTTTGCATCCGTCCTCATCCGTTATTATGAGACCGTTGGTGAATCGGGAGTGGCCAATTGGTGATCACCGCCTCTTATCTTTTGCAATAACAGATTTTAATGTCACCACTGTCCGAATTAATGGTTGTATATAAGGCTGAAGTTACGGCTTGTAGCTCTGTACTGTATTCAGAGGTGAAGGGTGGGAGAGCTTGTTGGTACTTTTTGGTCCTCTGGGCATAGAACACTGAGCAGCCCATATTGTCGATAATCTTTTAGCCATCAGTATAAATAATATAACATTTGGGAGATTTTTCATTGATTTTTGGGGTGTTTTCTTTAAGACGTCTGAGTTGTAGGTCTATAGTAGGTGGGGAGTAGGTCCAACACCTGGGTTGTAAGACCAATAGTATTGATTATTTTGTTTTTAAGATGTTGTATTTTTATTTTTTTTTGGGGAGAAATTTCGACATCTCATTATTTTTATTATGATTACGTTTTCCGCTGATTATACGCAAAGTTATATGTTTAAAGTAAATGTTAATTGCAGAGTTTGGTGAGTTTGCATGATTTCCCTTTGTCTCATAGATCAACTGTTTAACAATATAAAGGTAACGTAGAAAGGAAGTAGCCCTGTTATATTTTGAGCGGGTGGGCTGACGCCAGCATGCGTAGGTAGATGATACGACCTTACCTTAAGCGTTGACGTCCCACAATGTTTTGTTCTATAATATATCTATAATGTTAGTTCGATTTTATTTATCCTCCAAAATGTGTGTGTGTGTGTGTGTGTGTGTGTGTGTGGATGTCTCTCTCTCTCTCTCTCTCTCTCTCTCTCTCTCTCTCTCTCTCTCTCTCCCCCCCCCTCTCTCTCTCTCTCTCTCTCTCTCTCTCTCTCTCTCTTTCTCTACATATATATATATATATATATATATATATATATATATATATATATATATATATATATATATATATACGATGTTATTGAATAATTTGGATGTGGCTACTGGGTACTGGTATGTAATTGTAACATTGAGTAGATAGAATTGATATCTGACATGAAATAATAATCTTTTATTTATCATAAACAGAGTAGTTCATTGCTATTCGCCTGTATTTCTTTTATATAACCTCATTCAACATTGTTACTATCAACATCTTTCGTAATTTGTAGCAATTTTAATTTAAATTATTTTATTTATCAAATTTAATTCACCAAACCGCTAACAAAGAAAAAGAAGTGTAGTTTTTGTTCTATTTTCCAATGTGCCTCGATATTAGAAACAAGATATTTATAGTTATATTAGATTAATTATAGTAATAGGTTAAGTTGTTTTTAAATCACTTTCCTCATCAACCATAATTCTAACTTTAGTATAATAAGTTGCCATTTAATTCTATTAAATATACAATAGCGATCCAATAGAAGTAGGCATAGCCAAAATTACTCAATATATTTTAGGTGTAACGTAATCGTGTTATATAGTCACGTTCTCAACATAAATGTGATTGATATACATTGATCCAAAGAGTGGGAATATTTCCACTTGAAAACAACTTTGATAAATTATAGTTTCCAGTTAAAATTAAATACATATTAGATGGCGAAGAGGATGAGACAAAATATACATTCCCTCCGTAGCTTCCTGTTATAATAAAATACATATTACTATACGTTTTCAGAAAAAATATAAGTACTCATTTAAATGACAGTCAAAAATTTTTAACCTTCTGGAAGCAAAATCATTTTAACTAAACTAATTGGCAAATATACTATTCCAATTTTAAGAAATATTGTAACATATAGTAAATAAAATTGATATCTGACATGAAATAATAATCTTTTATTTATCATTTTAGCGTGTTGCTAATAATTTAACAATGTGCACAGTTTCACACCAAACTAAGATTTATTTAATACAATGTGTATAACTTCTTTAAATATTTCTTTAATAATAAAAATCAACCACATGTTTTTATCAATTGATAACAATTAAAAATATATATCGTTCTGAGAAAGGTAATTGTTGGTTTGCTAATCCCCTAAAATAAATTTATAATTAGAAAAATAATAGTAAGAAAACAATAATTGAAAATTTGGAGAAATTAAATTTATATAAAAAATCAATGCTGCATTACATTGACAAACAAACCAATTTTACTTAACCTCTATGACGTCACGTGACACTGCTGCTACATCATAAACAGAGTAGTTCATTGCTATTCACTTGTATTTCTTTTATATCACCTCATTAAACATAGTCACTCTCAACATCTTTCGTAATTTTAATTTAATTTATTTTATGTATAAAATTGGATTCGACAAACCGCTAACAAAGATAATGAAATGTAGTTTTTGTTTTATTTTTGCTTTCACTTACCTCTATATGGGGTATATAGTAAGGGAAAGTATTGCGATTGTGAAAATTTTCGAATTCCATTTTTCAACGGAAATAACACGTTTTAGGGTCCCCTGAGTCCAAATGACCAAGTCCCGTAAAAAGGTCTCTGTGTCTGTGAGTGTGTGGTAGGTCCAGCGCGTAAACGAAAAATCATATGAAACTAAAATTTCATATTAAAGACATCTATACGCCTGAGATGTTACAGCAACGTTTTTACCAAAATCAGCTAAACAAAAGGATAACTTTATACCATGCATTTTGCACCTATTTACGATTTTCTCGAATATGTCTCGCTATATCGATGTAGAATTGGACGGGCTTTAATATCATGTAGGTTTCATTCTGATTGAAATAGTCTGACAGGGCTTAAATGCCTATATTTCAACATTTCTTCCTCTAAAGTACCTTTAATTTAGTAGTTTTTATTAAATCAATCACATGATCTCATTATTAAATCTAAAAACAACAGGTAAATGTATAAGTTGATCAAATTCGATAACCAACTAAAGGAGATAACTGCAAAAATAATTTTTTATTTCAAATTTATATTTTTGACTTAAAAACAGTAATATACATATATAATATACCGTTGGAATGCAAACTATTTTAGAAAAAATATTATCTTATATATAATATTGTAAAAGTTAACGGAGAGTGATGAAAATCCGACAAAACAAACTGATTGTCGTAGATAACAATAGATTATTTAATAATACACTTGTTTCTTATATGAATTAAATGTAAATAATTATTTAACAATTTATTTTCGTTTCTAAGTTTGCTTAAAAATTCTTTAATAAATAACGGAGGTAAGTGAAAGTCGTGTGTTGCGCTCACCAGATTTTGTCTATGTGTCTCGATATTAGAAACAAGATAGTTATACTTATATTAGATTCATTTTAGTAATAGGTTAAGTTGTTATTCAATCAATTTCCTCATCAACCATAATTCTAACTTTAGCCTAATAACTTGCCATTTTATTCTGTTAAATATACAATAGCGATCCGGTAGAAGTAGGCGTAGCCAAAATTACTCAATATATTTTAGGTGTAACGTAATTGTGTTATATAGTCACGTTTGCAACATAAATGTGATTGGTATGCATTGATCCAACGAGTGGGAATATTTTTACTAGAAAACAACTTTGATAAATGTAATTGTTAAAATTATAATATTTATATTTCTTGAAAATGTATACGTCTTATAATGATGAAGTAGTTGTTGACCATTTTGACTATATGGTAAAGAAGTTTGTTGAGGGTGAAGTCACCAATAAAATACAACAGTAAGAAAAACATAAAATAAGTGTTTTTTTATTGGTAGTTCCTTTGTTACCACATCCCCAAACTACTGCTCAATCATATGCGTTTTATAGTCACTACTCATAAACGCATTTATGCATATTTAAATAAATACAAAATATAAAAATAAAATTCGCGAGCAAAGCCGCGGGTTACAGCTAGTATATATATATATATATATATATATATATATATATATATATATATATATATAGAGAGAGAGAGAGAGAGAGAGAGAGAGAGAGAGAAAGAGAGAGAGAGATCAGACGTAAACATAGCAAGATTTTCGTTTGAGGAATATGGCATATTTTATAACTCGCTCCGACGTAGTAGTTGATCTTATAAAAATATGTTGACGTAAAATGAAAGAAAGTTAGCCTAATCCTTCAGTTTAGTATAGCATAATGGCACGTGTCACGCCGCGGTAACGGGAGCTTTATACCGATACGTACATCTTTTCCACTGGCGTTTTTTATCAATCGTCGTCTAGCGGAAAGGTTTTCGTTTTTATTGATTTGATTGTAATACGTTTGATTCAATTTCTATTGCTCAACCTGTAACTCTCTCATAATGGTACTACAGTCCATACCCAGGGCCCTGCCTCCATCAGCAGCTTGTTCCATTTGGTTCTGTCTATCGCAGATCTGTAGCGGTGTACACCAAAAGCCCTCTGCCTAGACATCGTTCAGCTAATACAGTCGGTGCCTCCCTCGCTTTTTGTGCCTCCCCCGTTTCCCTTCGAGCACCTTACGAGAGAATCAACTGGGATCCATTCTCTTCTCAGATTCCATGATTCGCTGACATAGGTGACAATCGTTTACACCACTGAGTAAAATAAACTAAAAAGTTTTATTATAGAAAACCGGTGCGACAACACTCTGTGTCGTCTCCTGGTCTTAGCATATTTTTAAACGATGGAGTTCAAAGGATTTATATTATTTATTATAATTATCTTCTTTTTTTCTATATTTATTTGATTATGTTTTGTTTTGAATTTAATAATTATTTTTTATTTTTAGGTGAGTTTCTTCTTGAGAAAACTGAACTTTGTGGTGGAATAATGTGAGTAGCACTTGTTTCAACATAACAAAATATTTCAGCAGGTGGCAGTTTAGTTTGATTTCAGTTTGCAATGTTGAGATACAAAACAATGTATGCTGTTGAAAAGTGCCATAGTAACGCTTTTAATTATATATTTTTATTTATAATTCTCTTATAACACTCAATCATTGGCAATATTGCTTACTGCATTGTCTTATTAAATAGGATTTGTTAACAAATCTTGAGGGTCATTTGTTATAAAAATAAATAAACCATTGTCTTTTTCTGACACTACTAGTTGTGTTCACCTTATAATAAACAATGTAATAACATTTGGTACGCGCAACACATGTCTTTCACTTACATCCATTGTTAAAATCAATTTAAGAATTATTAAATAAAGTTAGATTTGAAAAAAACGTTAAAGAATTAAACTGAGTTTTATTGGAAACATGTGTTTCAGATTAAGTAATCTAACAATAGAAATTTTCATTTATAATAATCATTTATGTTTATGCCATTCTTGTCTTACTGCTTTACGTTTTACAGCTTTTACAGTGTTGGGGGAAAAATACGGAAAAATAATATATTTCCTCTGTTCTCCTTTAGTTGCTTATCAAATTCGTATATCTAACCGTTTTTTTATCTTTACTAGTAAGATAGTAAGATTCAGCTAATTTAATCAAAATTGCATTATATTGTTGAAAACGGAATTTCGAAAATATTTACAATCGCAATACTTTTCGTTACTATATTATGTATTTCACATATAGGTAAGTGAAAGTTACAAGAATAAGAGAAAAATTAATCAATCAACTTAAGCCGAATATATGAGACTCTGTCCGACATAATGAATAACTCTATAATATTTAGAAACTTGTCAGTTACGAAAATTATGGTCGCCAATTTTTATGAATAAGATGCTGTAACATCTCTGGCTTATAGTTGCTTTATGTATAAAATTTCAATTTTTACGACTTTTTGTTTTTTTGCTGGACTAAACACTCACAGACCTCTTCGCGCGACTCCGTAATTTTGACTCTGGGGACCCTAAAACTAGTATTTCCGTAGAAAATGTTCACGATCGCAATACTTTTCCTTACTATATATTTCATATGTAGGTAAGTGAAAGTAAAAAGTACTGTTTGTAAGGATACGTTTTAGATCTTGCTACACTTTTATGTTATTTGGTATATGTGCCCCACGAATGAGCTTAACTTATTTGTCAATAGTAGCATGGACCTATTAGTATTTAATCCAAATCCTGAATATTTTATTGGTTTTTCCTCTTTTGCCCTTGTTTTTTTTTTCTGGTAAAACTTTGCAGTTATGCAATATTCATTTGCTAATGAACCTGGTGTATTATTGTCTATTTATTACTTTAATTTTTTGTTGTTGGTTCCGACACAACAGCAGAAGATATTCTGAAAGAAGTTGGTTCAGGGTGCAGTCAATATAACAAAAACTTAAGCGTAAACTTAATTCATCGGTGCCGACGTTTCGGCCTAAATTATAGGCCTTCTCCAGGGTGATTGGGTGAGCTGAGCAGGCGTCACCAACAATAGGATAATTAAGATATTCTGCTATACTGAAACAATCGTTTTATTATAAGTTCCTATAATGACTAGAGATTAATATTCATCTTTTGATACTAGATATGAAATACCTGTGCTCTGCCTCTGGTGGTAGCTCCTACTTGACCTTCCCTGTACTAAATGTACCTAAAAAAACCCTTTTTAAATGACTTGAAAGGACGACGTGGAGTTGTACTAGAACCCATCAAGTAACAAAACACCTTTCGTCGCCATTCACACATTAAAAATTGTTAGTTTTTAAAGCTATATGTTGGTTATTTCAGTCGTTTCCAGATTTCAAGAAAAGTAACACTTGTTTATCAGAAAATAATGAATACATACCTATCTTAAAAAGAAAAAGGGTAATTTTTCTCTAAAAGAATAATATAAATTTATTTAAGAATATTTTCATGTAAATATAGTGTCAACCATTGTCTATATCCACAATTATCAAATAACGGTGAAGTTGAGTAAGATCTTTTTACTCTTTTGTTTATCGAGGCTTTGCTTCTTTTGTTGTCATTTTTATTTAATTTAATTTTTTTGTTTAGTTATGAAATGTTTATTTTCCTTATAATATTGTTTAAAACATAATATATTAAATATAATTTTAATTCAAGCCCAAGCCCCGAGATCAGCCTTAACGCAATCCTCCCATCTCCGCTTCGGCCTACCTTTCGGACGCCTACCAGTCGGATCAGCAAATACCAACTTTCTCGGAATCCGCTCGTCATCGAGCCCAACAACTTTACTCGCCCATTTGAGTCTCCGCGATGCAATCAGCTCAATTAAATTCACAGGATGCAAGTTCCGCAATTCCGCGTTGTGCAACCTTCTAAACTCCCCAGTGGCCTCATCTCTCTTTGGACCAAATACCTTATTTTCGAAAACCTTAAGCCGTTGTTCATCCTTCAAAGTAAGCAACCACGTTTCACATCCGTATAGTACCGTTGGAAGAATAATAGTTTTATAAATTCTAATCTTTAAGTTTTTAGATAGAAGCCGCGAACTAAGTAACTTAGCAACTGAATAATAACACGCATTTCCCATTTTTAACCGGGACTTTATTTCTTCCTGGATTTCAGTTTTTCTAGTTATAATTGAACCTAAATACTTGAATTTCTCTACGTGTTCAAAAGTATGACCTGATACATCAATATCACCATGATCGACACCGTTTCTGCTAATAATCATATACTTCGTCTTATCGGTATTCGAGTCCTATTTCTTTACTGGTTTTTATTAACACCGGTTTTTATGTGTTGTCAACAAGAACATAAAATACGTTGTCTCTTAAAAAAGGTCGTGTTTGCTTAGTCCATTCAGAGGTTATCCCTTTCGCCCATGTGAGGCTCCTAATTGGTAATGTTCTAATCCCTTGTAATACAATTGACAGGTACTGGAAATTAAAAAAACAACACGTTCAAAATTGTGCGTGCAGAAAGTAGCATTTGAGGAATAAAAGAAAACTATTTATAAAGTAATGCTTTTTCAGCTCATTTGAATGGAGACAGCTATGCTCAATGACCGGAAGCTGAGTATATTAAGTTCGCTTTATTGGAACCTTTGTAGGTTCTTCAGTGATAACTGCTGGCTGGCGCTCTCCTTGCTTGATATAAAAGGGTATTTCCACATTGATTAAGTTAAGCTGATTATATTATTGATTCAGAGTTTTACGTAATGACTTATGTTTCTATTTTTTAATATTTTTAAGCTCAAGTGAAATTTACACATGTTAATTTTGGTATTCGACTTTGAGTAGGCGTGCTTGAATTTTCATTTTAGTATGAGTTAAATGGACTAGCTCTAAGTGACAAATAGCAGTAACCTAGTAGTGTAATTTAGTATTTTAGAATAGAATAGAAAATAATCTTTATTCTGGGACATAGTCCCTTAAGAACAACAAATATGTACAATTAAAGTATACAGTACGTCTGGCCAAAAGACCAAATGATCATGATTAATTCTTATTTACAATGGTGTAAGAAGTAATAAAATTAAAAAAAAAAAGAAAAAACAAAAAGGAATATATCTATACAATAAAACAAAAGAGTAAAATAAATAAACTTCTTCAGATGCATACTTTTGCTGAACAAACTAAATTTAAAAAGATTAATAAATTAAATAAGGTTTGATCAATAAATAATATTTCCTTTTTACATTCAAAATCTGATTTTTGATATAAAACCTCATTGCTGTTGAGCGTCTGTTTGGGAATACAGGAGGTATTGGAACAGTTGGGACTTGAATGATGATAGAGATGAAGCATGGCGGATATGAGTAGGTAGGGAATTCCAGAGATTTGCAGAGCGGACAAGAAAGGAATGATCAAAAGTTGTTGTTCTATGGGTAGGAATGTAAAGGTCAGAATGGCGGGACTTTGTTTCGAGGGAGTGGATTGACGATTTAAATTGTAGAAGACTGTGGATATAAGGAGGGAGCTTGGTGTTAATGGTTTGGTAAAGGAATGATCCTAGGAAATATTGTCTACGAATTGGAGGGAGGAGCCACTTTAACTCGCTGTATAAATGGGTTACATGAGACCGCTTCGGAGTGTTGAGGACAAATCTTAAAAATATGTTCATAATTCGTTTTAGCCTGTCCTCAAGCACTTTCGGGAGGCCACCATATACTAAGCAGCAATAGTCAAAGTGGGGTAAAACAAGTGAGGAAATAAGGAGGTTACGGATGGATAGTGGAAGAAGATGACGGGAACGATGAAAGTATTTGAGGGTACTTATTGTTCTGCGTGAAATTTGGGCAATATGGGGTTTCCATGAAAGGGTTTGGTCAATGGTAATACCCAGGTTTTTGATTGAGGAGCTGTAGGTGATTGGATAATGATTTAGGGTTAGTTTCGGAAATTTATTGTTGGATCTAAGGAGGGAACTGGAACCTATAACAATGGCTTGAGTTTTCATAGCATTCAACCTTAGTTTATTGAGGGTTGCCCAGGCACAGATTCTATCCAAGTCTTCCTGAATTTTGGCAAATGCTACTACTGACTCGGAAGGAGAGAAGGATAGGTAGATCTGAAAGTCATCAGCGTATAGTTGGTGGGAGCAGTGATGGATGGAATTGGGAAGATCATTGATATAGATATTAAAAAGGAGAGGAGATATGCTTGAGCCCTGGGCCACACCTGCCGAAAGGGCAAGAAAGGAAGATAGGGGATTGTTAGGAATAGTGACAGCTTGAGTCCTATTTGAGAGAAATGATCGAAACCAGCGAATAGTGCTGTTGGAAAAAGATAAAGACTGTAATTTGGAAAAAAGGATAGGGTGATCAAGGGAGTCGAAGGCTTTAGAAAAGTCTAGAAGTATTAGTGCTGTCAGTTTCTTTTCGTCCATGGCGGTATGTATGTCGCTGGTGATTTTGAGGAGAGCGGATTGTGTGGAAAAGCCAGGTCGAAAGCCAGATTGGAGAGGATCGAGAAGTTTGGATGTTTCGAGGAAGTTAGACAATTGGGACTGAACTATTTTTTCCAATGGTTTGGAAAGGTTAGAGAGGATGGAAATTGGGCGATAGTCTCTAGGGGATGTGGGGTTAGGGATTTTATTGATAGGGTGGACTATTGCTTTTCTCCAATTGGTAGGAAATGTGGAATTTTGGAGTGAAAAATTATAAATAAAGAGAAGAACTGGTAGGATGTCGGGAAGGCATAATTTTAGTAATTTAACAGGTATTCCATCTATTCCTGTGGAGTTGGTATGAGATTTCATAATTGAGGAAATAAGATCGGTTGGTGAAATATCAGAAAAATAAAAATTATCGGGATTAAATGATGGAATTGAGGAAAATTCGGAAGAAGGTGGTGAAGAATTATCAGAGGAGGAAGAAGAAAAGTAAGAATTTAATTCATCGGGTGAGACTTGAAAAACTGGCGAGGAAGAGGATTTGCCGAAAGACAGTTGGCGAAGGAGTGTCCATTTTGATTTGGAATCTTGTGCAAAGGAGAGGGTTGTATAAAAGTAGTTAGATTTTGCTTGTCTGATAGTTGCCTGAGTCAGATTGCGGAGTGCCCTGAACGCTTGATAGTCGTCTGTCAGTCTAGTACGCCTAAAGCGTTTACGGGCTGCCTCACGTCTCTTTTGTAAGTCTTTTATTTCTGGACTCATCCAAGGAGCAGGACGGTGGCGGAAGGTACAGGTTTTGAGTGGGGCATGTTTGTCGAGGATACTGAGGAGATTGGAGGTGAGAATATCAACCATTGAATCGATTGACGAGCAGACATAGATTTTATTCCAATCCAAGGACTCAATATCGGGTAAAATATTTTCTCGGGTGAGGTCATTTAGGTTTCGGAAAGTTGCTGTTTTGGGAAGGAACGCTGAAGTTTGGAAATTGTATGAGATTTGGATAAGATCATGAGATGAGAGGAACGGAACAGGCAATTGAGAAGAGGAAAGAAGGTTTTGCGCAGAATCAATGATATGTAGGTCAAGCCAGGTGTCGGAATAATGAGTGTGATGAGTTGGATCATATGGAACGATGAACAGGTGAAGAGAGAAAAATAGGTTATCCAGGTATTGTCTATCATTGGAATCAGAAAGGAAGTTGGTGTTGAAATCACCACATATTATAATATTATTGTACAAGGGGATATAGTTATAAAGGAAGGATTCAAAGGACGGATCGAAAGGTACAAGAGGAGGACGATACACCACAGCATAAAGGAGAGTATTGGCTTTGTAGGAAATTTCAATGAAAAGGAATTCAATATGAGGAAATTCGGAAGGGGAAGAGAATTCCAATACATGGGATTTAAGGCTGTTGTGGACATAAAGTCCCACACCTCCACCAGTACGGCCAATCCGGTCATGGCGAATTAGGGAATAATCGGGAAGAGACACAGAGTGGGAAGGGATGTATGTTTTTAACCAGGTTTCAGAGACAGCGATGATGTGGTAGAAGTTATTCGTAAAATATTGGAAGAATTCATCAAAGTGGGCAGGTAAGGACTGGGCGTTAACGTGACAGCTGATTAGGACATTAGACATACAGGAAAGGAAGTGGGGAAATAAACAGAGTGTGAAGGGAAGACGCTAGAGCACAAGATGATAAATTAAAACTGGATATAAATTGATTAATGTAAATGAAAAAATACAAAATAACTTTTGAGAGAAACGATTTAAACGAAAAAAAAACATAAAATATTAAATCTATCAAAGTAAAAAAACAAAAAACGAAGTAAACTTATAAGAAACAAAGTAGTTGAGTTGAGATTCCAGAGTACGTATAGAAGATTATTAGAAGCCGAGACCTTTTCCAGTATGTAGACCGTAAGTAGACTGGTGTTTATGAGTCATCCGAAGACGTCTAGATCTTGAGATTTATCAATAAAGATAACAGGATGTCCATCTTCCTTCCTGCAGCGCACCCTGCCGGCGGCGAACCATACATATTTAATTTTTTTTTCCAATCTCTTTTGTCTAGCGAGCCAATAAAGGTGCTTATTCATAGGAGACATTTCCTCGCTTAGATAAATCCGGTGAGTATCGTTCTCTTGCCACCCAATATCCCGCGTCGAGAAGTCTCTCTTAACTTTCCTGTTTCTTATTAGCTCGTCCCGCATCGATTGTCTTACAAACCGAGCGATGACAGAAGGAGGCCGGTGTTCGTCTTTCTTCGGTCTGCGCCGCTCCACAACGTCAAGATCCTCAGGACAGATTTTAATCCCCAGACCCGCGGCTACACTGGTCACTAGGGCCGCTGGTGTTTCCCCGGGGCGCACTGGGATCCCACGAATTTCGACCGACCTGCAGAGTAATCCCTGTTCGGCCTTATTAAGGCGGACCTCTAATTCGCTCATTCGTGATTTGAGGATTTTATTTTCGCTTGTGACCTCTTCTAAATGTTTAGCCTGACCCTCAAGATGCTTCTCTATTTTCGTGAGACGGTCATTCAGCTCAAAACTCATCCCACCATATTTTTCAAGAGACGATTTAATACTTTTGATTTCATCGTTAACTTCAGTTCTTAATAGATTCACTGCAGCGAGAATATCCGCTGCCGACGGTTCGGCGATCTTAGTTGGACTCCTGGGCGGGTCGCATTTTTTACAGAACCAGGTTTTCTTTTGAGATTTAATTTGTTCTATTTCCTTATCACTTAGGTTGCAGCACTTACCGTGATAAATTACGCGGCATTTGCTACAACCCAAACTACCTTTATCGTCCCTTGTAATCACACACTCACAGATAGTGCACTGAACCATTTTGCTATGAAAGAAGAAAAAATAAAATAAAAATATATATCTATATATGTATATATTTAGATATATATATATAATGTTTACAAACAGTAGCGATGTTTACGCACGGTAAATTGTTATCAGACTTGAAAATCCTTTGGAAGTTAATGGATTAACTGCGCTCTACTAACGGTGTCCAGTGAGTTTCAAATTTAACGTTTTCCCGTACTATTTCTTGTGCGTTTAAGTGACGTTAAGTGACACTAAGTTCTTTTAACGACACGTAGAATTGTATTTAAAAAAAAAAAGTAGGAAATAATAGTAATAATTACGTGATAAACGATAACTGTGGGAGCGATAGATGTTACCTCAATGCCGTCTCTGGCCAGACTGTTATTTTACTTATACTTTATCTGATAAACCATCGATGTCTTCTCGTATTCAATCCTTGTTTTGTTTATTTATTTAACGTCACTTTATGCTACTATGGCTAATCGAAACGATGCTACAGTGGGAGTCCTAAATTTTGCCTATCCAGGTTTTATTAGGATAGGGATCTTTAACGAGTACCTGACATCGCACAGGCTCGGGACCACCTTTTAACGTCCCCTCCGAAGGACGGCGTAACTAAGGATTTTTTACTCCCATTAAAAAATCCTAGGACCACCTGCGGGTTTGAACCCGTGACCTTTAGCATGGGAGACGTATTCAATCCTTAAAATTCTAGATAATCCGCCGAGGAGTCTGAAAAAAAAAAAAAATGATCTCGAAACCTTCTAGCTTAGATTACTTCCTGGAGTACCAGTGGGTAGTAACCCTATATGTATTTCATGACATTGTATTATATTAACACACATTTACTTGATGTATTTCTTAATACAATCGAAAATATGAATAAAGGTGTTTTGTTTTTTTAAAGAAATACTTTTGCTTACATTTACATAAAATATATTTTAATGAAAAGTATTTGGAACGTGAAAATATTCGAATTTGAATTTTTATGGGAAATACACGCTAAAGGATTCCCTAAACCCAAATAACCAAGTCCCACAAAAGGTCTGTACGTGTATGTGGTCAGTATAGTTCAAGATGATGTTTAATAAAATTAAAATTTTATATTTTAAAATTTGTAGACACCTTAATTTGTTATGTTGTAATATCTCGTTTACTTCAAAAATTGTACTATAATAATCCTCAGTGATTTCATTGATAACATTAAAATTATAAAATCTATTTTTGATTTAATATCGATATTTTACTGCAATGGGGTTGTATATCTTTATATTATCTACATATAATATTACTAAAATGTGGTATTATCCAATTGCCGTAATTTGTCATGTATGTATTATATATTACAAATATCGGCTTTTAGTATCAAACAATTTTAAGAATATTATGTGTAGATAATACAAATATTATGTAATCTGATTGCAGTAAAATATCGATATTACGATATTCAACAAAATTTTATATTTCTAATGTTATTAATGAAATGACTGAAGATCGAAGTAGAAACGTTTATTAATCAGTTATGGAATGAGATTTACTCATCAATAGATTATTGTAATTGTTATTATTAATATTTATACCTTTGCACATACCTGAACCCCTACTTCAAACAGCTTACCTACAGGAAGTACTTGGACATTATGGGTACTAAGTGATCCATATATCACTCCATTTGATCTCTGCCGCCTTTCCTCCATCCCCCCTACTATTCCTTCATATCAGAGATGGGCAAAATCGCATTCGGATATATGAATGCAATCGTATTTCAAAAAAGAATACGATTGCTTTCGTATTTCGAAAAAAAATACGAATACGAATACATTCACAGATGTAGACAGGTATACGCCCGAATTTCACAGGTATGCAAAGGGATATGTTCATATTCCACTGGTGTGGGCCGTATTCCACTGGCCTAAAAACGTATTTAAGGGTCTTTGTACAAGTCAATATGTGCGCATTTGCAGGCGTGAATTCGAATACGGTCGTATAATATCTTATATTAAAAGACATACAATTTAATATTTATGAATTTTTTTTTAAATAAGATTCAAATATTGTTGAAATAACTTCTTTAAATACGAATATCTATATATTTACATATATCAACTCTCATACAGTTCTCTTCTCTATAATGAAATAATTTAACAAATATTTCTTAAAATTTATTAATTTGTGGAAAATGAAAAATATTAATGCAGTAATGCACTTATAAATTATATTAAAAAAGAAAAGAAACGTTATCCATTTGATATATTTTTCTTGAGCTTATAATCTTATATATTGAAAGTAAAGTTCAGTAAATATTTTAACATATCAAACCAACTATCTGAAAATAAACACTATGCATTCAAGAATAGGTAAAATGTTGAATTTTAAGCATTTACAGTGAAGTGTCTAGGCACTCCAGGTATGGAATGACTCCTTGGTTTTTCATGATTATGTTTCTATTTTCTAAGTAAAGAAGTTTACTATTATTCCAAAATATCGAAAGTTGAAAAATAACAACACGAACAATCAGAATTCCCCCGATATTTTTGCATAATGCTAACAACCACAAACTTCTTTTAAATGATCTTAATGCACTTTCCTTAAGTCCTTTTACTACAACACTATCCGGCAACAATACTAAAATTATGCTTACTACAGCGGAAGATTTTAAAACAATGACAAAATATTACGATGAAGAAAAAATTCAATACCACACTTTCTCTATCGAAACAAATAAAAAATTAATTGTTGTATTAAGAAAGGTGCCCTATTCTATCAAAGATGGCGAATTGAAGGCTGAATTAATCACTAAACATTTTGATGTTTTACACGTTTCGAGGATCCTAAATAAGGATAAAATACCCACCCCACTTTGTTCCGTCACTTTAGTAAATAATGAAAAGGCTAAAGATATTTTTAAACTTGATAATATTTTTCATGCCCTTATTACCGTAGAACCTAAAAACAACGATATAGCTGTGTACCAACTGTCAAAGGTACGGTCATACAAAAAATTATTGTCGTCTAGAACCTAGATGTGTAAAATGTAAAGAAAAACACCACTTTTCAAAATGCCCTCTAAAATTTACAGATAAGCCATACTGTGTCAATTGTAAACAGGCGCATGCAGCTAATTATAAAGGATGCTCATATTATCAATTAATTAAAAATAAAATCAGCTCACCTGTTGAAGATATTAATAGTAGCATAAATGATATAGTAACTACAACAAAGCCAGCTAGAAGGGCTACAGGAGCTGTCACCTATTCATCAGTCTTGTCACTAGATCGAGCTCCACAACCACAACAAAAACCGACTCCCGAAGTTAACAGTGAAAACATTTTAACGACAATCACTAAAATCGTTATAGACGCTATTAAACCGTATTTATCACAAATAATGTCCCAGCTAAGCTCACTAGTTACGCCTTTCTTTACAAATGGGCCTTAATGTAAATATTAGTCTATCTACTGCTAATACTGTTCTTCTAATCTAATTTTCCTACATATATTATGTTATTTCTTTAAAGCCACTTTCTTTAATTACCTCTTATGGCTTGTGAATTAAAGAAATTAAAAATTTTAAATTGGAATGCCTACGGTATTTTTTTACAAAAGAGTGAATTTATAATTTTTCTCGAAACCTATTCTATTGATATAGCCTGCATAACTGAAACACATCTTTCTACGAACATTAAATTTCATATACCTGGCTATGAAACTCTGAGGAAAGACAGAAATAGTTCAACAGCTTCAGGAGGAGTGGCACTTATAATAAAAAATAATATTAGCTTTTCCGAAAATATTCTTCCCGAATTAGCTAATATCCAAGCCATCTCGATTCGATTAAACTCATCACCCAGTACAATCATCACAGCTGCTTACAAACCACCTAATAAGAAACTTCAAGAAGATGAAATTTTAAAATCATTGCCTTATACTGAACATGCTCTACTAATAGGTGATATAAATAGTAAACATATCTACTGGGGGTGTCGGAAAACAAATCAAAACGGAAATAAGCTGCTAGATATCACTTCTAAGCATAATATACAAATTATAGCACCTACGTGCACGATATTTTAGATATTGTTTTATCTAAGAATATAAATTTACCAACATCATGCCATACAATATCTGCTCTAAATTCGGATCATATCCCCGTATTAATTTATTTTTCCATCAATGTTCAAGAAATACCATCTAAAAATTCTCTTATTAGAGGAATAATTGACTGGGACAGGTACAAAAACTTAATATTTCACAACGTTTTTCTTAAGAACAAACTTTCAAACCGTCAAGAAATTGATGTAACCATAGATCATCTGACAAAATTAATAGCAAATTGTGTAATAGAATCAACTATTCAGACATTCCGTTTCATAAAAAAGTTATTCAAACTGTCCAAAATAAGGGGAAAAAATATTATAAGAAGACGGTGGATGCGAAATAGAAATCCAATAGAGAAACATAAATGGAATTATCTCAGACGCGTTGTCAAACAGGAACTGGACTAACTAACGCTTTCTAAATACAAACAATATGTCGCAGATCTGGACTCTCGAGACCAATCTCTCTGGAAGGCTACTAAGTGCCTTTTGAAGAAACAAGATACCATCCCCAGCTTAATAGAGGGCAGCACATTTGTCTCCAGTGACGAAGATAAAGCAGAAGCCTTTGCTGACTATTTTGAAAAAACATTCTCCGACACAGAATGCGAAAATTGTTCGACAAGAAGAGGTCCAGAGAGTTATAAGTACATCACTGAGTTTTTACAGTTACAGTGAGAATAAACAACTCCATCTAAAGTTCAGAGTTTATTATCGGTATTGAGCCAAATATAGTCGTTATTTTTTCTAATTTGAGTAATATGTCCTTAACATATAAAATGTAGCTATTATACTATTCCCATTTTGGTTATTTCTTTGTTGATATTAACAATATATTTTTTTTATTAACGATTTTTTGAAGATGTATTAGTCATTAATTAATTATGATATTTTTTAACTATGTATTCATATTTGTTGCTTCTTACAAATATGTGAAAAATTTACTAATAATAATTATTTACAGTTTTGTTTAAGATAATATCGCGAAGAATTTGTCAATATTTCATCCTTATCTGATGGTCCAAAATCCTCAGAAACCGGTCTGCAGACCACTTTTATTTCATAGTAAATTGGCCCCAAAATATTTTATTTGACCTTAAAAATAATCATCAGAGATATATGCTTAATTTTGGTGTCATTGTTTAGTGTTTCCCTATCTAGGAAACTGTTGAACCACAATACTCTTTTTTAGAAAGGGAAACACTTTAAAATTGGGACCAAAATAAATTGTGTGTGTTAGTATATATTCACACACCTTTTAAAGTATATTTTTATCGCACCATCAAGATAGAAATTGATTCGAAATCACCGAAATTGATAAAAATAAAAGAATAACTTTTAAGATATTATGCAATTGACTGTGCCCTGTTCTGTTTGTTCGGTTCATTTCAGTTGGCATTAACATGGTTAATCAATATGAAGCCTTGTCTATTGTCATTTCCGGTTGTGATTACTTCATCCGCTGTTACAGCAGTTGACAAACCGACCGAACTCCTTGGTGAAAGAAAACCGAGATGGAACCGATAAATCGTTTTTCATATTTTTAGTCCTTACCATTACACGTTTTCCATTTGAAAAGTGGCCGTCAACGGGAATAAGAAAATAACCATTCTCAAAATCCAAGTAGAGCATCTTTTAAATTTTAAATTTATTTTTATTGTTTTTTACTACTGTATGTTATTATACAAGTGAATATGCTGCTGGATGATATAAGACATGAAAAAAAAAACATGAAGAGAACTGCCCATTGGTTGCATTCTTTAGTAGAGCACCTAAATTTGATTTTTGATGTAAAACTGAAGGTGAAATAGGCTCATGATATTTAATGCTGGTACTGCTAGGCGTTTCATCCTGGAACCCATCATAGTTTCCAAGTACAGATCCATTCCATACATCCCATCTTTATCTCAAAAAATAAAAAAATCCGTATCTTCTAGCTTTCCCCCCCCCCCTCTCCGCTTAGTTTTAAAACATGACAGCAAATAAAGGAATTTGTATTCCAACTAAAATATCCCATCCCTTTCCTACAATAATCAAATTTAGTTTACCGCATTCCCTGCTCTACCTCAAATTGTAATTACTGTTGCATAGGCAAAACCAAACATTATTTGAATAAAATAATTTTTTAACACAAATATACCATATCTACCCGTAACCCGTTTCCTTCAAAATTATCTGAACATGCTATATCACTCGACCATCATTTTGTGTTTTGACAACTCTGAAATCCTTGCCATCACACCTAATTATAAAAACGACTACTCTTCGAAGCTATATACATTCATATGGAAAAAGACCTTGGCACACCTCAGATTCTACTTTTTGTAATTTTCTGTTACCAATGTAGAACCAATATCATAAATATTTTATTTTGGTAAAAAAATGTTAAAAAGACAAGCTGTAGTATTTATATTTAATGGGAAAAACCGTTAGGGATGTTTACATCAATCCCCGCCATGCCACTTATTTATGTTCTTAATTTTTCCTCAGCTCATGCTTGACATGGCTTACTGATGGTACGTTTATATATATATATGTTTTTATATGTATATATAAAACCTCTCTATTTAATTCTTAAGTTTTGATTTCATAGTTTATCAGATTATTATTTTTTGTATGTATAATATTTTTGTATTTTTATCATCGTCACCGAATTCTTAATTTTTCATTATCATATTGATATGTATCTCTTTTGTTCTTCTGATGTTTGTAGCCCTGATGATGGCTCACAAGTTTGAGCAGAAACCTCGGCAAAATTAAAATATTCTAAAACGACTCCCGATTACTTCTTCCTACGATTATCTCAACAGTCGAAATAGACGTTCAAGATTGTAATAAATATGTGCATAAAATATGAAAAGATTTGATAATTAACTAAAATAGACATATTTTTCCAGGTTAAAAACAAACGTATTTTTCGGTAATAATTAAAAAAAATATTATCTAAAAATAATAATATTCATAACATTTTATTAAATAATTTATGGTATTTTCTCTAAATAGACGAGGATGTTTTCTTTTAACCAGTCAATTTATAAATGTATCTTATTTTAATTTTTTATAAATATTCAAATGTTTAAAGCAAAACCTTGTGGTACTAATTAAAAATATAAATAAGTGGTCAGTATTACAAAATACTGGCAAACTAAAAAGTAATTTAGTTATAGAAACAAATTTTATTTTTCCAATAAAAGTGATCTCCTGAAAGTTTTAACTGTTTAGACATTTCAGAAGGACAACCTAAATTAGACTTTTTACTAAACTTCGTCCATAATCCAACAATCGTGGCCACTTAGCGCCTCGGACTATGTTAGACTGGGACAAATGCTCTAACGAGAAACGAAAATTGTCTAAAAGCAAAAGAAAGGTGATCGGGCTTAAGATTGCCGTATTACGACTCAATTATATTATATTTAACTTAATTTAAATTTATATTTCGCGAACGCATGTACACAAAGAATTAATTTATGATTTACGGAGAAAAGCTATGACTTATATAACTTTTTTTTGTGACATCATTACCATAATGCATTGACCTTGACATACGACACTTTACTATGGGTTTGGATGATCTGGAAACGAATAATTTTGCTTCGACAAAACAAAAAATTAATATTCTTCAGAAAAAAATTTAAGACATGGAAAGGTTTTGATCGTGATAATTATTTCCCTCGTCCTTTTCACAACCAGATGCTCATCTAATTTTGAGATTTGCGTTTTCACACACATGTGCTATATAACTAACTAAAGAATTTATCAAAACCCTACCTCATGTGTGGTAAATTAAGTTATCCATTTTTAGAGGAGGCAGTATTTGTGATATACAAGTGATGTGACTTGAGTCATTTATTTTGATATGTAGATATCAGGGAGGCCAGAAAGTAATTTTGTTTCTGCCCATGTCAATACTTGATTGTTATTTGTCAGCTCGTTGTTTGGTTCAGAAGCGTGCCAAAGACATTGTGAGGTTTTATTGACTTATCTACATATGGACAATTAAATTACAATTTTTTTTTTATTTATTAATATTTTTTTTGTGTGTCTTTGGGTAAAATGGCCAGCCAAACCATAAGGGGTACACACAAAATACATTGCATGTTGTTTGAGTTTCGCAAGGGAAGTAACTCAACATTTGCTACCACTACCCAGAGCGTGATGTTTATCCAAATACATTTACGAACCTCCAATGCATTAGGATAAACAAGCAGCAAATCGATCAATCTTTAATTGAAAAGTGACCCGCAATTGTCAACCAAAAAGCCGTCATTCTCCAACATGAAAATGCAAGACTGCACTGCGCATGGCGAACTCTGGAAAAAAATTAATGAATGAGGGTGGGAGGTGCTGCCGCATCCACCATATTCACCTGATGTTATACCTTCGGATTTCCACTAATTCCGAACACTGCAACACTTTTTAAGTGGCTAAACATTTGTAAATTTAAATGATATCTAAAAATTCATCTCTAGATATTTTTCCAAAATACAATTAATTTTTATCGATCAGGGATAAAACATTTACTCACTAGATGGCAAAAGGTTATTGACAATGATGGGGAATTCATCATTGATTAAAAATTTGTTTTTATTTAGCATAAAAAAAAAAAACGACATTACTTTCCGGTCCCCCTAATATTTATTGTACCTTGTATTTTTTCATACCAAACGTTCTCCTTCCTATTTCAACATACTATTTCATCTTCCTTTCTAAACTCTAATTTCTTTCTCGACTTTTTACGAAGGATGCGTAAGATGTTTTATTTTTTAGGGGGAAATGGTATACTAATACCATCTTATTTATTTTATTTTTTCCTTGGTAAAAAGTATAAATAAAAGACCGAAGAAAAAATAAAATAAATAAGATGGTATTAGTGTACCACTTTCTCCGAGAAAATTAAACATATTGTGGTATCTCCCCATATCTCTTCAGGTTACCTTACTTAATTTCTGGATATCGTGATTTGGGTTTGATTTAATCCTTGCAAGTATGTTACAACTATTCTCTTAGAGGAATATTAAGCTCTAAATTAATGTTCCTGCCCGAATTTACGGCATGAGTCATGTCGGTCCAGATATGTGGTACGACATCCACGGACCAAAGGTCGGACGGGGGACCAGGTAATTAGCGGTGTAGGAATGCCGGTAGAGGGGGGCCCCCATAACGGAACGGTCAGTAGCGCCCCAGACATGTTATGTTCCAGGGGTAGGAGGCGCAAGAAGAAACAGAAGTGCAGCATCGACGCTGGCTCCGGAAGGTGTTACATGGAATATACAGGTGGGATCCGGTCCTTGCTTTGCCTGCCGCCTTTTTAGCTCTACTGCAATTTGTCTAATTTCCATACAAATATCAGGTTCCTTAAATGCGAATTGAACTTTAGAGGTTCTAATGTTTTGTTTTCAAAAGTAGAAATATTTTTTGGAATACTGTTCAGGAACAGACAGAGCTTTTTTAAACAGTTGACGTGTATAAAATTGAAAATAATGTGTGGGGGTCTTGTAAGAGTTTAATGTTTTAAGGGGTGTGACTATATTTTTACTTTCACTTATTTTTGTAAAATATATGTTAGAGAATGTATTTATTGATATCTTGAAATTTTCAATTTAAATACATGTTTTAGGGTGCCCTGTGTCAAATAATCGAGTCTCTCAGAGTGGCATGTTTGTGCTTGTGTTGAAGTCAAGCTCTAAAATTGAACGATTGTTCAATTGAATTGAATTATATTATAGTTACCTTGTCGCTAAAACGGCTTACCGTGCATTTTACAATTTTCTTAAAAATGATTATGAAGATTTTGATTAAATTAAAAATAAAAACGATATTCTAATAGTTTCATAATAGTGCTCAGAAATATATTTATGATGATGTATACCTCACAAAAAAGATAATATGATTTCAGTTATTATACGCTCTCCTGTATTTTTCTGTCACTGCCTTGAGTGATTTCCAATTGATGAAGTTTAAATCTCATGTTAGAGTAGAAATAATTGTCCACTTGTTCATGAGTGGTATTAACTCACCGTAACTTCTATGCGCATCCTGAAAAATGGTGAAACAATTATTTACGCTTAACAACTAATGACTCCTATTAAAAAATAGACCATAACTGTTCTCAACAAACATGTCTATCAGAGAACCGCTTCTTTTAACCATTTACTTCCAAACGATCTTCAAAAAACGGTATGTTCAATAAAAAATAGACAATAGTTGTCACAAGAAATTTTAAACTAAGCTGTCATTCTTCCAGAAATCTAGGGGTTCCAAACGTGAAGTCGTCAGGTTCGCCCCAACATAACTAATTAAGGATTCGTGCTTCCAACCTACTTCTAACATGTTACAACCGGATTAAGTAATTTATAAATTAACTGTATATATGTATTTATATAAATTAATTTTTTATTTAGATATTTTTAGTTGGAAATCAATATAAAACTTATAATAAAGGTCACTAACATTTTAGATTAAACTTGCTAAAGCTGTTCGTATACCCCCTCCGAAATTCATTATTTTATTTTATTTAAAAATTACACTTCTGAAATTACAGAATTAATCATTTTTGCCACAGCCAGGGTTCGAACCTGGGATCCGGAGGACTGTAGACCCCATTTTAATAAAAATAAGAAAAAGGAACTTAAAATCCTCTCAGAATTAGTTAATCATTTATTTCTACTGTATAATTAGAGCAGTTTCAAGCAAAAACTTTACCTCAAATTGCAGTAAACAATACGAATTTCGGCATCTGAACAGAATATAATAATAACTGATTAGTGCACACCAGAAACCGCACACCCCAAAAAATAAAAATAATTAAACTTGTGGGAATTTTAGACCTATCTCATGTATAAAATTAATAGCTCCAATTACAAAAATAGCTTTTAGGCTTACTGCTAATATAATAAATAAAAATATCAACAAATGGATACCTTGCTATTAAACTATGCCAATGTTCTCATATATCGTTTTATCAGACTCCCTTCGTACTGTTTATTTTATATAATCCTTCGGTTTATCAATGTTTATTTTTTTCAAATATAAAAAGAAAAAATGCTAATCCATATTTGCATGTCATGTAGCTAATCCTAATTAATGTTTCATCAATATCAATTTCAATTTCTTATCACTTGGCCCTGAAGTCATAAGAAAGTTATTGTAATATTCTATCAAATAATTCTCGAAAATAGAATACCTGAAACTAAGAAGTATCAGTTTTTGAGAGTCGAGGCGATTATGTTTCCAGGGTCGTCAACCTTTTTCATCAACCTGACTGACGCCTTAAAATATCGCGAAAGTAGTCCCCTATTCCTTTTTTAATCTATCCGTTTTTCATTACCTATTCCTCTCCGTCTTACCCGTCGAACACGGTTCTACAAGTTCTAATTTTGTTACAGTTTGATATGTCTCAATTAATAATCAATTAATACTTGTTATTCTTATAACAAAGTTGTAAGTTCAACCCTTTGGAAATAAATTTATATGTCTGATTTGATTTTATTAAACTTAAAACTGAATCCAAGTAAGAACTTAAGATGGTCAACCATTTAATGTTCGGTAATTAAATAAAATACGTAATTACATAAAACTACAATGAATAAGTTCAATTACGGACTAATAATGATCCTACTGTGCACTCCTTGCCTTACGATCTTTATAAATTGCTCATCGTTGTTGACGATAAAAAAGGCTCAGTTGTTCAAAATCACAGTACTTAGAATATAGTATTATATTTTATGTTATGTGTTCAAAACAGGATCCTAAGATGGCTGACAACCTAATTTGACGTGAATAAGGTTTTCGGTCACTGTCATTCAGCATTCTTTTTTTTTTTATGCAATAGACCTTTTATTGAACTTTGATAGCCAGAGGCTTAGAACGCTAAAAAATATAATTATTTTGGGAAAAAAAAATGTAAATTTATCAAGTCATTTGAAGGTTTTTAAAGAACAGTTATATACAAATGAAGTATATAGCGTACTTATATACTTTTAAGAATTTTTTTTTCTATATATTTTTAAATATTTAACTGGTACAGTTTGAAAAAAAAAAATAATTGTATGTGATGATACATATGATAAAATAATTGAGTGTCCCTAGGCCCAATTGCACTAGTCCCAGATCCTGACCATGATTTTGCTACTCTCAGTTGAAACTCAAGTAACCAGTCAGCCTTCAATCCCAGTAGTGAGTTTTGCTGGTGTGTCGTCTAGTTTCATCACTTTTTAAGGAAAGTTTTCATCCAATTCAGCTAGTGTTTTGTTTACCTACCTTTTGTCCGAATTTCTTGTGTTTAAAATATTTAAAACGAGTGAAATCAAGATAATTAAGATTCATGATTCTATATTTATAATAAACATGAAGCTTTTTAATGAGGGAATCAATTTAACTGAGTAAATAGTTGAGTTCTTTTCACATTGTGTACATTAGAACTTATAGTGTTCTATAACAAACATGTAATATGAATAATTGGTAGGATATTTACTTTAAAGTCCTTTTTCTAAATATGTATATCAATACTTTATGATTCAAACTTCAACTTGAACAATAGTTGAAATTTCCTTACTCCACTCTTTCTGACAGCCTTTGAGAGATAATTAATTATCTTCCTCATTATGCCATTACTAGCTTCGAGAAATCTCTATCCAGCTCAGCCACTCTTTCTGGTCTCTGCTTAACAGCTTCATTTGGGTCAGGGGTTTTCCTCTTCTACCTTCAATCCTTTGCATAAGGTTCGTCAGCCCGGACAGAAACTAGCATATTCACCTTCTAGTTGCCCTTCCATGATGCTCTTGAGTTTCTTTTCTAAAATTGAGGTGTACAATTAGTAGACCTCTGTAAGTAGATCTACAATTAATGCAATCCGTTGAACTTCCTTTCTTGTAAACTGCAAAAATTATGCTATATTCCCAGTCCTAGAGAATTCTCTTCCTGTCATATACTTACTGAAAGAGCTTTTTAAGGTCTCTAAGGCATTCTTGTTAACCATATTTCAAACCTTCTGGAGCAATACCAACTCTGTTTTGTGTTTTTCCTATTTTTAATGTCTTGATTGTCTGTTCTACTTCTTCTTCTTCGATCACCTGGGCTAGGCTTTATGGAGTAGAGGGTTCTTGTTCTTGACAGTGACCTGTTTTTGCATTTTCTGAGATTTTTTTCTGAAAATGTTCCTTTTATATATCTGATGGGCTTGTTTTGCTTTCCTCTTAAACATTTAATTTTTTTTTCCACCCATCTTTCTACCTAAATCTTCGTATGAGTATTTCTTGGCCTGTAAAACAGCTACCTTATATTCATTCCTGGCTGTTCGATAACTTTGTAGCTTTTCATCGTTCCTGTCGTGGAGATATGCTTTCTAGGCAAGCTTTTTCTGAGAAATTTTTTGTTAAAGGTCATCGGCCCACCAATCAGCCCACTTTCCCTCACCAGATATTCTAATTTGTAACCTCCAGAATAAATGACTTTAAAGACTTCCAGATCTTTTTTACATGTCCAAGATATTCAAAAAGTATTTATCTTAATGTTTCTTTTAACTTCTCTTTATACAAGGATGAAAACAAAAAAGCTTGAATTTGATTTGGAAAAGCTATATATTACATTATACTATTATACTTGATGGGCAACCAGGCTCCTTTCTATTGGTCTGTGCCAAAATAGGTACTTTCTGGTGATAACGGATGAATATACTGGGATTATTCTGTCATTACTTACCATCTTATAGTGAATAATAAACCTGATGCTATCGCAAAATATATATGGAAATGTAAAATGTGGCTGCGTCATCAATATTGCAATAATTCTGAAGGGTTATCCCAATCCGAAGAAGCTTCTGTTTTCCTGCATTACTCTTTTTCTTATCTCAGCTATCATATTTTTCATGTTAAATTAAGTGCTGTTATAGATAAATTACTCTACCTTTTGGTTGAATTTAACATGGAAATTCTATTCAATAGTGCCAGTGATTAGTGTAATGTCTTAGCCAGGTTATTATGCCTCACAAGTTATTCGTTCTTTTGCTACCAATGCTTGATTCCAGATCTTAATGCCCTATCATTATACTTTTTTTATTTTTCTCACTGTTGCGGCATCTAAACTGAGGTTGGCGAAAAGTCTGACAACCTTCTCATGCATCATTCTAAATATTTATAAATTATCGGGCTATCCTTGTGCCCAATAGAACCACCTGCTGAGCCTCTCCCAGGAGGTCCAGAAGTAATTTCAAATTCTCAGGATCCATTTCAGCACATCTACAAAAGCTTTGCAACAGATCCTTGCGGATTTAGTGGCTGCAACCAGTTTCAATAAGGGAGTTAGTGAGTAAGACCAAGCAGAAAAAAATAATAGACAAAATTAGGGTAAGAAAATGGAGTTGGATCGAGTCGAGGGTGCACCTTAAGGATGAGAAATGTCCGATACCCCGGAAGCTCTGAAGTGGAATCTTTAAGGGCAGTGTTGTGGCAGCAGACCGAGGAAGACATGGAGGTCTGTCCTCAAAGAAGCTAGGAGCCAAAATTAAACTCGGGCAACCCTTAAGGAAATGGCTCCGAAAAGAGGTAGATAGCAAAAACTTCATGAAGGCCATATGCTCCATAGAGGGATAAATGGACATAAGTCAAGTTAATCAGTCATTATTCAGTTCTCTTGAATGATTGCAGTAGTTCCTAACTTATCTTATATCAGATTTTTCTTAATCGTTTTCTGCCGTTCCTAATTCTGTAATTGATTACTAATAATTACTGTTCCAGTTGAGCATCAGTGTGTGATCATATTATTTTTTTTTTTTTTTACTGTCTCCAGAGGAACCCTTAACACTCACAACCTTATCAAGTTTTATTTATTATAAGATAAGGACAACAAACTTAGTTTAAACTGGTGACCCAATCACTTGTTCATTTTTTCAGGTGCTCAAGTGTTCTCCCAATCGAGCCTTATATTAGAGAAGAAAGAAAAAAAAATAGTATATTTTTTTCATAAATGTGTACTGCTTATTTGCATATACTATCACTACCCTTATTTTCTGTCTTCCTGTGCATACGGTATCTTTTTCATATGAAGTGTCATCCTACATTTCTAGATCACAAAAACATTTTTTTTTTTTTTTTTTTTTTTTTTTTTTTTTTTTTTTTTTTTTTTTTTTTTTTTTTTTTTTTTTTTTGGTGCCCCTCTGTACGTTTAGAAAACCTCCATAAAAACTTATGTATTTTGCTCAAAATTTTTTTCTCCAATCCTGTGCTACACAATAATAATAATAAAATATAAAAATTATTTCTTTGTACAATTTCCTATTATTTCGGTTATGGTGAAATTAGTGTTTCTTCTGTGATCCTACTTATTTTTATTTAACATCTTTATCAGTTGAAAAATAGTAAGTTATATTTAAATACAGCTTTTCATTGTTTATTTTTTGTTTTATTTCTTTTAATTTATCTTTTAGATTATGTAAAGTAGTTTAATTCTTTCTATCTTTCTTTTTTTCAAGTATTACTCTAATAAACTGACTTGTTGTATAGATACATTATTAAGTAAATTGTACTAGTATTCAAACTGCTTATTTTAGACCTTTTTTTATTTTTATTTTTTATTAAGTTATACTTGAATTGAATACATTTTTATTCATTGCAGAAGCCCTTTTGGCCAGTCGACCATTGCCTCATATACCAGAACCAGCAGGCCTTGCATCCAGATGGACATCAAAAGAGAATCTACTCTCTCAAGAAGAAGATGATCCTCAGTTATTTGTCGCTCTCTATGACTTCCAGGCCTCTGGTGAAAACCAGCTTACCCTTAAGAAAGGTAGAATATATTATTTTCTAGGAGTTGATCCATTAACTACTAATACAAATCTAAATAAGATTAATGAATTAAGTGTTTTGTTGGGTACAGATATGTAGTAGGGGTCATGTACTACAATGGATAAATTATAACAGGTTATTTAAAGATTTCTAATCTCCTCTAACCTGAGTCTTTTTCCTTATTTCTATCTTGAGATAAATTTAACCACTCTCTTGACAGTAGTAAAGCTGCATTGCAACTTGAACAACTTCAACATTTTGTTTATAAAGCTGTTGTGTATTTACTCTGTCCCGGGATTGAAAAAAAAATTCCTGCCAGAGACAGAATGAAATTAAAAAAGTTATACAAGTAGTTTAAAGTACTGGTATTAAATTCAACCTCTTGGCATGTATTTCATCATTTATTTTATGACTATTAATATTAAAACTTTAGTATAATATATATAATATAAATCATAGTTCACTTTTATAATTAATAACTTCACAGAATATTTTTTGTTTAAATTAATAAATTTAGAAAAATGTAGGTTACATAATGACATTCTTTTAAATGAAACCTATTTATCTTAAATGAACGAAATTCTCTAATTTAGATGATGTATGTATATATTTCACTTGTCTCTTTCTAAATTCCAGTAAAACCCATGGCCATATAATGTAAACAAACTTTTTTTTGTATTTTTTTTTAGGATCAAGATGTTCTTTTGTCACCAATTAATACTTAACCCTATTAAAAGTGTATTGAAACATATTTGATTAATAAAATTGTTTTATGTACAAAATTTTTAGTGTTTTTTTAATTAATATCCCCTAAGCCTGCATTTATTTTAGTACAACATATTTGTTTTACTGTGGTATTCTAACGAGAATATTTAAGTAATTAGATAATAGGTATGAGTGGAAAATATGTTTGTTTATTCAGTCCAAGTTCGAAAAGAAATTATATAATTGGTCATGCTCTCTATTGATTTTTTATAATGATAATATTCATTTTAGTTGTTGAGCTGTTGCATCCAAATTAACAGGAATAATGTTATTGTGTGAACATTGTTATTTATGACCCTAAAACATTTTTTAGGTCTGTTTCATTCTTTCTGGTGAATTAATTATTATATTTTATATAGGTGAACAGGTTCGCATCCTTTCCTATAATAAGTCTGGAGAATGGTGTGAAGCACATTCTGCCTCATCGCAAGTCGGATGGGTGCCATCCAACTACGTGACCCCAGTGAACTCTCTAGAGAAGCATTCGTGGTACCATGGACCAATTTCCAGAAATGCTGCAGAGTATCTCTTATCTTCTGGTATTAATGGAAGCTTTCTTGTCAGGGAGTCTGAAAGCTCTCCTGGACAAAGAAGTATATCCTTGAGATATGAAGGTCGGGTATACCATTATCGAATCAACGAAGACCCTGACACCAAGGTATAAATTTATCTTTTTAGTTTATTTAATAATTAGTCAGAAAAGTATAATTAGGTATATTAATTGTCTTCAATTTTTTGTTGTAAATTATTATTATTAATTAATTATAGTCTAATCACATGTTACATGTTATTTTGTTATAATATTGTTTTATAGTTGATTCAAAATTTTAATAATTAGTTAACTTTCATGTATTATTTTTGGAAATTCTTAGGTATACGTAACAACTGAAAGTAAGTTCAACACTCTTGCTGAACTTGTGCATCACCATTCGATGCATTCAGATGGCCTAATCACGCAACTCCTTTACCCTGCACCAAAGCACAATAAACCAGCAGTCTTTGCCTTAAGTCCAGGTATGCTATTTCCATTATGTGATTACAATTTTTAATTTCTTACTTCTCATAATTTTTTTTCCATTCATCTTCTTAGTCTAGAAAAGATTATTTCTAAAATATGGAAATATGATTAGTTGATGATGTATGATACGACTGTAGATATAAATATAAATATAATTAGATATAATTAATCAAAGTGAAAAAATGTATAATAGTATAAAAAGTATAGTATTAAATACATTAGTATAAAAATATTGTGTAGTTTATATTCATTTTTAGAATATACTTTAATCAAAATTTATTATTTCAGAACCTGATGAATGGGAGATTAACAGAACTGATATAGTTATGCGGCATAAACTTGGAGGAGGTCAGTATGGCGATGTTTATGAAGCAGTGTGGAAGAGATACAATAAGACTGTTGCTGTTAAAACATTGAAGGTATTTATTTTTCCACAAAAAATTTTAAGTTCTTCTTTCTCTTTCTCCTTGAGAGGTGCCTCTTTCCATGCAAACCAAGCTTCTCGATCCCGGGCCAGCATCCTCATGGCATCCCAGTATTTCCTCATCTCTCTCCTACTTTGGAGGTGTAGTCTTTCCTTTGCATTTTGAGTCCCTGTCTTCACTCATCTGGCAGACGTGTCCAAAACGTTTGAGTTGTCTCGTTTCAATAGTATCCTTTAAAGGGTACTACAACATCCTCTCTTGTCCTCTCATTCCATATGCGATCCCTCCTCGTTGGGCCCGCAACTTTCCGGAGGTATCACATTCTATCCCAGTAACTCTGGTTAGGTACTTATCTATTGATACTCAGCTTTCACTTCCATAAGGGTAGGTAGGTATAAAGCCTTGAAAATATATCCTTTAACATTCTTCTCTACTTCCTTCTTCCCTATAACTGTGTTGTAGAAGTGGTAGTATATCGAGTTTGTCTTTTTTATCCTATTGGATATCTCTTGGTCTACCTTTTCATTCCTGCTAATCACTGCTCCGAGATAAGTGTATTCATCCACTAATTCCATAGGTTCACCTTTGCAAATTTATTTCAATGTGTTCCTGTTCCCATCCTATATGCATTATTTTGCTTTTCCTGACATTGATACTTATTCCTTTTCATTCCAGCTCAGCCTCCTATTCAGTTACAGCTTGTTGTAATTTCTCTTTAGTATCTGCTAAAAGGACAATGTCATCGGCAACCACCATTACCTGGGCTAGGATTAGCCTCATCTTCCCTTTGCTAATAGTAGTGTGGGCTGTCCTCCATTTACACATTTTTAGGATTTCATCCATATAAATAATGAACAGAAGAGGGCTCAAACTATCTCCTTGCATTCATTGGCATTGCCCTTTTTGTGGATCAGGACAATTATGTTGTGATCCCATTCCTTAGGGATTGTTTATTCAGTAAGTATCTTCTGAAAAAGGCTCTGCAATGCATTCAGTAGTTCCATTCAACCATATTTGATTAACTCAGGGACGATGCCATCTCTTCCTGTTGTTTTGCAGAGTCTTAATCTCTCCACTGCTGCTTCCACCTCCTCCCATATCACCTCATCATATTCTCCCTGTATACTTTCTCTAATCATTCTCTCCTCCTCAAAATTCTAAGTTCTACATATTTGATTTACTTTCTCACTATTTCTTTTCTTATGTTTAAATTTAAAATGTGTAAATGCCCAATGTATGTAATTCCTATCATGTTAAACAATAATTTAATTAATATTAAGAATAATCTTCTTAAATTAAATATAAATTCAACTGATTTTAATTTTATAAAGGTTGTTCTTCATTCTCTTTTAATAAAAACTATTGATCAAGTATTTATTTCCATTATTAACTCTACAATGGTAATTATAGAAGACCTTAAAATTAGTTTGCCTAGCTGAACTCGGATCCCAGAAGTCTTCAATTTAATATATGGGTATTAATGAGTTTATTTGCTCCTAATTTTAGAAAATTCTAATATTTTGTTATGAGATTTTTTTAAAACTTTTTTCAAATTTTTTTTTTTTGTAGGAAGATACTATGGCTCTGAAAGATTTCTTGGAAGAAGCATCGATCATGAAAGAAATGAAGCATCCTAACCTAGTTCAACTTTTAGGCAAGTTTCATTTATTTATTCTTTTTTCCTATTGAATATTAAATAGTTGACTCTGAATTGGATATGAAGGATTAGACGGTGTATATGGCGGTCAAAGAAGTTGGGAAAATAGTGTAATATATCCATTTTTTATAATTTTAGTATTTATTTATTTATTATTTGATTATTGTGTTAGGCAGGCTAACTATAGGATAAAAGTAAAATTTAAATTTAAAAAACAGCTCCTATTTTGTTGTTTGTTTACAAACATAGCATCCATTTTGGATGCTAAGAAAAAAGGTCACTGGCAGGTATCTACCAGGTAAGAGTACAAATAAAAAGGGTTTAGTGGAAGTTATGACCTCAGAAAGCATTTCTTCTTGAGCGAGCGCACGAATAATTAATAGAATAGTCGGGATAGAACCCCCCGTAATGCAGCTACTGAGCCTAATAGCGAATAAAGACGAAAAAGTTATAATAAACCCATATTTGAGCGAGCTCGATTAAAATTAATAGTATAATTGGTAACGAACCTTTGGGAATGCCGCTACTGAGCCTAGTATCCAATAAATACGAAAAAGTTATAATAAACCCACATTTGAGCGAGCGCTATTAAAATTAACAGTATAATCGGTAACGAACGTTTGGGAATGCAACTACTGAGCCTAGTATCCAATAAATACGAAAAAGTTATAATAAACCCACATTTGAGTGAGCGTGATTAAAATTAATAGTATAATCGGTAACGAACCTTTGGGAACGCAGCTACTGAGCCTAGTATCCAATAAATACGAAAAAGTTTAATCAAACCTCTATTAATAATATTCTCGCCCGCGATTCTAATACTAAAATAAAACGAACCCCCGCAAATCCGACTACCAGCCCTTGTATAGAAAATGTCTGAAAATTAAAGTATCGGTTATACTTATTATTATAATTGTGATTTATTATATGTAAAACGGCCCCTGGGAATAGTTAACAAGCCACAAGGGTTAAAAACATAATGTATAATTAAAATAACCATAAAAACATAAACTTATGTTAATTTGTTTTTACTATTTTATTGAAATCGAAAAAGGTTGAATTTGAAATGAAAAAGGTTGAATTTGAAATTGAAAAGGTTGAATTTGACTTGAAAAAGGTTGAATTTGAAATGGAAAAGGTTGAATTTGACTGAGAAAAGGTTGAATTTGACTTGGAAATGCTAGTAATGGAAAGTATTGCGATTGTGATACTATTGATAGTTGTAAAGTAAGTGAAGAAACAGAAAATAAATGCAGATGGCAGGGAAGAAAACATTATCCAATGCTTGAGCAAAGGCGGGAGCAAGAAACCTCACAGCTATTTCACTTCATGGTTCAACAGTTCAGTTTTTATGTTGTGATGTCAATTTTTGGATTTCGGGAAGAATAAAAAAAAAACTACTACCTTATGGATAGATAGAATAAAGGAAAAAAATAAAACTCCTTTAAACCATTTAATTTTTTTTTTTAATTATGTGTTATTAATTTAAGATTTTAATATTATTCTTTGTTTTGTTTTTTTGGTTTTTTTTAACTTGTGTTAATTAAAATCTCTTTGGCCAAAATCTTCCTAAATTCATCAGAAAACCCTTACCATAATTTTATCTAATAATGTGTTGTATCTTATTTTTCATATATGTTAAATTATTTTATTTTTAAATAATTATTAATATTTGGCACCCAAATATGAGGGACAGTTAATAAAAGTTTTGACTGGGAAGAAATTTGTTTTAATGTGTCACTAAGGTAAATGGGTTTAATAATGGTTAAAGTTGAAAGTTTGAGAATTGGCCATGGAAGATTATAAAGTGAATTTTAATGTAATTTCAAATTAAAATGACGAACAGAATATGGTAGAAAGATACACAAATAAAATTAATAACGAGTGTTCAACAACCAAAGATTAAAAATTTATCAGTCCATAAGCAAATTGTTAGTTTAAATAATTCAAGCATGGTGTAGAATAAATTAGACAAATTTTTGGAAGTATTAAATTTACAATTTTTAACAATTGACCAAAATTTTATGAAATTAGATATTGGTGGTAACTTTGATTACATGCATCTGGGACCATCACAACCATGTTGAAATGATTTCATGCTTTGTACAAATTAATACCCACAAATTTCCTTATTTTACTGGCCTATAGAGAGGTACGTTTCTGCAGATTGGTACAAAACTACAATATGCCTTTTTCATTATAAATCGGGGAATCCTCTAAACTTTTGAGTGAAAACTGCAGAGGAATATCCGTCATCTTAAAAGATATTTTCTAATTTCCTTGATTATTTATTTTTAAGTTAACTTGATACTTGTTTAGCCCTAATCTTAAATTACTTTTTGCTCACAGGTGTTTGTACTAGGGAACCTCCTTTTTACATTATAACAGAGTTTATGTCCAAAGGAAACCTTTTAGATTATCTTCGTCTTGGAAGTAAAGAAAATATTGATGCTGTAGTTCTTATGTACATTGCAACGCAAATAGCATCTGGTAAGTCAAATGCACATACTCTTTTTTTTCCTTCTTTAAAATATGTTAGTTGTATCCATGGAACATAAAATATAATAGAAGGGTTGGAGTGGCACCATCTTCCCTCTACTGCCATTACCTCCTCATTGGTGTATTGACCAAAAATTTGACTTCTTATTAGTTTTTGTTTTCTGTTATTGATATTTTTCAAACATTATTTTTGAGTTATTGTGATGTATTGGGATAGTTCTATCAGTAATGGAGTTAGAAAACAAATATGCCTTGTTTTGCCACGTTTGTTATCATTATTGTTGTTATTGTTATACAAAAAGGTTCATTCATTTAATTGAAAAAATCTGTTCTTTCATGACAATATTTCATTAAATATTCATCCTTCAAGGTTCAAGGAATAAATAAAAATTGTCCATCAACAGTGGTTAAAAATATAAATAAGATAAAGAGGAAGTGGCTAGTGTGTATAAAGAGAGGGGAAGAGGGAAGAGGGCTGGTTAGGTATTGCCAATTTTCCCCACCTGCCTGATCCAGAGGTCCCACCATCCTTCTATTATTTTTATGTTCTATTATGTTTTACCAGATACTCTCCCTAACCTAAGGTGTATTGTTTCCTTTGTGGTAATGTAATGCCTCATGATTTAGATGTACATAAGATAAAAATTCTTGCACTTTGTTAATAGACAATATTTTATCCTTATTTTCCATCTGTTAAATGATTTAACTTTTAGTTCGAGTGGAATAAATTAAAATACTAGATTCATTCCTTTTAAAAATTAAAACAATTTGTTCATGAAAAAAAAATAATTAAATCAGGTAATTTAATATTCATTTAAGCTCAAAGGATGTTAACATCGCAGAAAAAAAGAAGAGTTTAAAGTGTTTTTTTTTTTTTTTAATTTATTATATTATATGCATACCTAAGGTATCTTGAGGGGGGATCCTTGGCTGAGCACAAGTATTACAGTAAAATTAGGTTTTAACCCGAACATTTAAAAAAGAAAGCTGGAACCTGTCATAAATTGTTCAGTCCTTCCCTTATTAACCAGTAAAAAGTCCCAGTTTTCCATGTCTGGTTTCGTTGGGCAAGGAGGAGAATCAGAAAAAAATTCATTTTTTTTCAATTTTTTGAGAATATCTTAAAAAGTATTACGGTGTCTAGGATGTAAGGGTTGTCAAAATCAAAATTATGGTCGAGGAATATTGCATGTTGAGATAATTTTAGGAAAACGGATTATGGGTAGAGATAGTATATTTGTGTTGATAAATTATTTTTTTTTTTTTTAATAATTTTTGGTTTCACCTATATAGCAGCAATTACTATTTGGGGAAGAGCAGGATACATGTTAAACTAAATTTGACCTTGCTTGGTAGGAAAGGAATCGGATCTTTAAGTTTGGTATATCAATTTTTTAATTCGCTATAATTTTTTTAACGAAGCAGTGATGGGGGAAGATAAAAGATGAGGATTTTTTTATTTTTTGAGATAGAGATGGGATGTATGGAATCACTCTATACTGCGGTTCTATGATGGGTTGTTTGAAGGGATCCCTGTCTTGAACCATTGAGAATCCCTCTCTTAATCCATTGTTGTATTTGGTTTGATTCTTAAATTAATTCTTCTGGTGGTTTAATTTCTACCCAGCTGGCTGCTAAAAACATTTTAGTTATGGCTTAAACAGTCTCCGTTATGTTTAATTGCTGCCCCCATGTAATAAGGGATGATAAAGAATACTTCAGTTTCACTTGCTTTAGTGTAGGTTATTGTTGTTCAACTTAAATTTTATGTTATATAGTATAAAGATCAAAACAGTATATTGTATACTTTCACCACCATTCTCATTATAATATAAATAATAAAATGTTAATTGATGGATGACTAACTGTTAGTGTTATAAATAGTACTTGGAATAAAATAGCCATTGTTATATATAAATTAATAACTGTTTGTAGGTATGAGTTATCTTGAATCAAGATGCTTCATTCATCGAGACCTCGCTGCTAGAAACTGCCTAGTCGGAGATAATCATCTTGTGAAAGTTGCTGACTTTGGATTGGCCCGACTGATGAGAGATGATACTTATACTGCGCATGCGGGTGCCAAGTTTCCTATTAAATGGACAGCTCCAGAGGGGTTGGCCTACAATAAATTTTCAACAAAGGTATCTCATGATCCACTATATTTTATAACCATTTAAACCTTATCTAAATAAAGTAATTTTTGTTACATATTTTCATAAATTTCTGTCATATCAAGTTTAACACTTATATATATATATATATATATATATATATATATATATATATATATATATATATATTTTTTTTTTTTTTTAATGCTTTAGTTTTTGTTTTAAAACAATTAGCAGTTTCTAAAATTTGATTTTTTTGCCACTCATCCCTAAGTAACCTGATTTTCTGAATAGATCTCAATCCTTTCTGAATACAGTAAAGAATTTGTCTCCAAATAAGATAATTTTATTGATCGGAGGATGTTTTTAATAATACTGAATACTTTTTCAATTTCCCATTTTCCTTCCTCTATTCCTTATAATTTTAGAGTTCTTGAAATTCTGATGAGATCATTAAAGTCGATTTTTAGCTGTTCTGTATCCTGTAAGTATATGATAACAAATTATTGAAGACTTATCATAATAAAAAAACTGTGGTCAGCTTATTTCACAATGTTCTCTTCATTTCATTTCACAATTCTGCTGGGCTACTAGAAAATACAAAAACAAATAAAATTTAACTTGTAACTCTACAACCTATGAAGGTCGTCTTAGGTTCAAAACATATAGTGATTTGCACTGTTCCAAGGCAACGGCCATTCAAGGAGGTGATTAGGCCTAGGTATGCCCCAGGAAGGTCTCCATACTCTTGCTCCATGGCTGAAATAACAGCATAAACAATTCTGCCATGCCCGGGGTTCGAACCCAGGACCTGGAGAACACAGTAAACTAGTGCTCTAACCACTAGACCACACCACACCCTCAGAGCTGCATAAATAAATAAAATTAGGTTGTACAATTTTCGCTTATGGTTTTTTGTTCAGGTTTAGATCGGTGCCCGAAAAGGCATCACCTACTTTTTTAGTGAAATTTCTGTTTCTCAAGTAAATTAATGTATTTAACAGTAAGACAGCATACGCAAAATTTTGAGCTTAGAAAGCAAACCTTATCAAATCTTTGGCTTATTGGCTTATGAAAACACCTGATCAAATTTTTTTTAGGATCTAGAGCATTGGAAATGTAATTTACTAATCGATGACATTGTTGGATGATCGAATGACTCTCTCTTGATTTTCCAAATTATTCTTTACCATCTAAATTTGCTCAGAATATTTAAAATCATTATAAATCATCAGTTCGGTTTTATATTTTATTTCATTTATTGGAGTTTCCATGTATTTTATTTTATTTTTATTTTTTAATTTAACATTTACCATTCCTGGCATCTGATTCCTAACTTACTTTATTATGTTAACCAATCCCTTGCTTAGTTTTGATTGTATTTCTTTTGAAAGGTGTGTAAAAAGAAATGTTCTATATTGGGTTATATCTGAGGAATTTATCCCATCATTTTTTATAACATATTTTTTTACAAATCTATGTTTACAATTAGTTTGTATGTTTGCAGTCAGATGTTTGGGCATTTGGGATATTGCTGTGGGAAATAGCTACCTACGGTATGTCACCTTATCCTGGTGTAGATCTGACAGAGGTATACCATATGCTGGAGAAGGGTTACAGAATGGAATGCCCTCCAGGCTGCCCACCGAAGATTTATGAATTGATGAGGCAATGCTGGCAGTGGGAACCATTAGACAGACCTTCTTTTCAAGAAATTCACCATGCTCTTGAAAATATGTTCCAAGAATCAAATATTATGGAAGGTAAAAAAAAACGCCCTGATTATAGTTAAAATAGTTTTATTTTCTCATTAATTTTATTTTCCAACTGATTTGTGTTATAAATTAAAAATTCACTAATTCTTTCTTCTAATTCTGACTCTTTTAGACCGATACTTCTTTTAACCAGTAACCAAACCTTAGTAGAGTCCACCCAAGAACTGTTAGCAGTTGGTATGGTGGGGGAAGGATGCACCGTAACACAGGTACCCCCACCACTCACCCCCTATACCTGATGTTTTGTTTTTTGTGTTCTCGTTCACATTTAAATAATCATGATTTTTGTAATTAACTCCTTTTTGATTAAAATTGTTTTCATTTTATGATGAATGCTGATTTGGACCAGTTTACGTACTACATCGCTTTTGTTTATTTCTTTTTTCTTCCCACTTTAATTAAACTGTTGTCCTCTAATTGTTTGTTTTGAATATGTAAGTAACAGTGTAATAAAAGGTATTTTACTTTGTTTAAATGATACATTTTGATATTTTGTGTGTAAATATGTGAAATTTTTGGGTCCTCATTTTCTGCTAACAGTTTTTTTGTTTTGTTTTTCTCTGCTTTATTATTGAAACAAGATGTTGAATGGTTTAGTATCTCTGTATTCTGTTGACATTCATTTTATTTTACTGATGTTAAGGTCATACTTATTTGCTTCTCTCTATTATTCTTGAAATGTATTTTTAGTTAGATTTCACGATGCTACATTAATTGAATCAAGAGATTTTTGCTAATATTAAATTATTAAGAATCTGTTATAGTTTTATTTTCTTCTACAAGACTGATGTATTAGTGCTTTGAAAACTCTTTGAAAAAGCTAACAAATTGGCCATGTCTTTTGACATTATATATCCTATACTTTTGATGTCTACATTACATTTATTTTTGTGTAATTCAAAGTTTTAGTGTTTCATAATTCAATATAAGATTTACAAAGTTAATTTATTGGGGCCTTTTATTGCATTGTTATTTTTAATATTTATTTTGCATGAATTCAATTATTTAAAAAAAACTATTAAAAATATATTTTTCTTATCAATAAACAAACTTTAATTACCTGAATGGTTAATTTAAATTGATTATATTTATTTTGCCTACTCTAGGCTGTTTATAAATTTATAAAACTGAAGTTGATATTTCATATATTGACAAATAACATTGCTATTTTACAAGTTTTAGATCATCTTTATTACAAAAATATTTGTGAATTGTAATAGAGGAGTTAAAATGAAAATCTGAAACCAGTCAACACTCCAGTTAAATTGTTTTTACTGGTGTGGTTAACACTGGTTGTAGTTACTAACAGAAATTTCATAAATCTAAAACTTAAAATAATTATTTATGATATGTATGGTTGTTGGAAACAAAAGAGTTTTCAATACAGTAGGTGAGGGGGCGGGGTAGCTGAGTGGGCTAGCGTGTGTTGCTTTGAACATGCGTTGCCCTAGCAACAGATGACCAAACCTTGTGAAACCAAATAATTACGAGTTCGAGTCACGGTGCTAGGGGATTTTATCTCGGCATTTATCCCCTGCCCACACCCTCCGGCCCGAGAAACCCCTATAAAGCCTTTAAAGGCGAGATAGGGGTGAACCAAAAAATAAATAACAGTAGGTGATATTGTTTTTGTTTTAAAGATATATTATATACTTATATAATATATAAAAGAGGTGGCAACCCCATTAGCTCCACTACCTGGAAAATTCTTATATCATGAAAAGAGCCTCAGATCAGATCAGTCAATTTAAGAAACCACCTGTCATCCCCAATAGGAATCTTAACTTAAGACAATGAAATTTATTATCTCTGCATCAACTGGGAAATTTCTAACAGCTTCTCGGTCAACTCAACAGATAGAAACACTTTATTCAAAAAGAAGTACTGCCCAACTGCTTTGGTCGGGAGTCATTGGTTTTGTATCTTATATATATATATATATATATATATATATATATATATATATATATATATATATATATATATATATATATATATATATAAGAATCCAGATTGATTGCTGAGTTTTTAGGTTTTAGAGGGTGTCATGATATTAGTATTGGGGTTTAAAAAAAAAAAAGTTTTTATCTATTTCATGTCATAAAATTTCTTATCAGTAGGATTTTTCAATAAATTTTTATTTATAACCTGTTCATTGATGGCGGAGGAACTTGTTCATGAAGGAACAGTCAACTGCTCTTTTTCACCACCCCCATGGTGAGTGGATGGTGACTTACATCTTTTGACTCAACAACATCTGCAGAACCTCACCAATATCCTGTAATGGTCGCCCGAAGCTCTTCTTCCTTTTCAATGTCATATCTCCACTGCTAAATTTTGCAAACCAATGCTATGCAGTGTGCTGATCAAGGACACCTTTGTTTCCCTTCATATTTAATAATTTCAAAAGTCGCCTCAGCGGTTGTGAAATTTTTTCCCTAGTAATGCCTTAAAATTACAAGAATTTTGTAGGACACGGTAGTGTTCCTTCTTTTAAACAAATAACTAAACTGAGGCTTTTCTTCTATGAAGTCGAAGGGATTAAAGGAGCTTAAAATATGTTCTTAAGGGATTATTAACTCTTTTTTTCACCCCATTATATTGAATGGATCTGTTCATATCATAACTGTAAATATTTTTCTTTGACAAGAAATAGACCTAACTGCCTTTCACGAAATTCACTTGACTGGTCAGATTATCCTTAAAAAGAAACATCACTTGATATACTATAATTTCAGTGGAAGAAGCTGTTAACTGGATTCAAATTAGGGCTGGATACTGACAGATCATTATCGGATTTAAATGATCTGTTATTTCTGGTTCCGATTATGTAATTTCTGTTTTTATAAATAAATCTCTGACAAAAAAATACTTAACCATAGGTTACTTAAAGATAACCTTTTCTGTATGCCTATAATGGACAGGAATTACATTACCTAACCACCATGCTACAGGTAACTCCTCACGACACCTGAGCGTCCTAAACCATAGACCTCTCGCAAAAATAATTGAATGGTCACTGAAGCTCTTAAAGACTTAATTATTAGCTATAGTAATTATAAATAATGTTAATATTACCTTTGTAAAGTAACCAATCTGAATTTCACCATTTTTAAAGATTATTTTCATTAGTATTTTTTAAGTTTCCATGCAATTTGTTGTTCTTGAATTTATTCTGTCTTGTTATATTATTTTAATGCTATTTGGCTCCTTAACAAAAAAGCTGATTTCTGTTCTTGTTCAACAGAGTTGATTTGTATTAATTGTTACTAAATCATTTAGAGCAAAAATATTGTTATTTACACCTTTATGTTGTTTTCAATACATCGGATATTGTATATGCTCTTTATATGTGTCTCAATTTAGCATTTCTTTGATAATGTGTATCACTAACCAGATATTTTAGACTTTCAACAAATTAATATGATTATCTGATGTATATTCATTTTCTAACAAAATGTAGTTTAAAAGCAAACTCATCTTTTGAAAAAATTGTCTCCATTAAGTTTTGATTTAAATGAGTTTTTATAAAGTGGTTGAGTGCATTGTTAGCCCCTTTTTCGTCTCCATCAAATTACCAGTTGGTTGATAAAGTATCAATATTCACAAATTTGTTTACTTGAGTTACTTTTTTAAGGTATTGGATTTCATTAATTAATCTTCTTGTTCTTTTTCCTATATCCAAGTGACCCAAAGAGTGGAGCTGATGTCGCAGCATATTATTAATCAATTATTTCTTTAACAATGTAATTTTATTCATTTCTTTGGTGCTTCCATAGGTCTTGTGATTCGCTTGTTAAAGGTTGGTCTTGGTGTGTCCCAAGATCACTGTTTTCTTTTTTTAGTCCTCTTTTTCCTGTAGCAGAATTTTTGACTGTATGCTATTTTTAATTGGCTATATACTTGCATTGTTTTCTCTCAAACAGTTGTTACATATCTAGGATATCCCTTGATGGAGATACTTTCTTTAGGATAGTTTATCACTTTATTTTCATTTTTATTCCTTAGTGAAGGATCAATTCCATATCAATTAGAGGCCCTGATCCATAAAAACTACAATAATAGTTAATCCAAGACATTTTCTCTGAACTTGTTAACTGATTTGTTAATTTTTTATTTACAATGTATTAAATTAAATAATTTTCAGGAACATTTATCTTTTTCAGAGGTTGAAAAACAGCTTCAAGGTAGTTCAACTCCACAGATGCCATATAAGAAGCCTCATAGTGGGAGCACAGGAAATATCAATAACATGGTCCTGGTAGCTGATCAAGTTCAAAGTAAGTCCTTTCATGTACTCGATGTAAAATGTATTGCCAATTTGTTTTACATAACATATGAAAATTCATGATTTTTCCAGATGACACGTTTTAGTTATTTGAATTAATTAAATTAATAATATTAAAAAATATAAACTGTTGAAAAATTTCATAATTAAAAAAGACTGTGACAAATCTCTTTAGAATAATACAGATTACAATAAATATAGGCTTTATTACCTTAGAGCAAGAATAACAAATACAGTTAAAAGTAAAAATAAAAAGACAAATAACAAAGGAAAAAATATAATAAAATAATTCTAATACTGCTTCTAAATCTTACGAAGAAAAAAAATGTATGACAATAATAAAATAAATAATAATCTTCCAAGTTCATGTGCTCAGCTGTGACTAAGAAAAGAAATGTACTATGCTTATTTTATGAACTTATTGGTTAATTATTTGTAAATAGTTATGATTTTGTAAAAATTATTAGGTGTAATATGTGTAGTACCTTTTGTAGATTCTATAAAAATAACCATATCATCTTGTTACCATTGATAAAAAAACAGGTAAATATATAAGTTGAACAAATTCAATATACAACTAGAAGAGAAAATTGAAAAAATTATTTTTTTAGTGCAATTTTTCGTTTTTGAATATAAGAACACTAATATACATGTACAATATACTGTTGGAAAGCTAAAGATTTTAGAAGAAATATCTTATACACAAGCTTGTAAAAGTTAATAAAGAGTGATGAAAAGCCGATAAAACTAACTAATTATTTTAGATAATAATATAATACATTTGTTAATAAAAACAGGTGTTTCTATAGAAATTAAATTTAATTACTTCTTTAATAGTTTCACTCATTTTTATCTCTAACTGTATTTGAAAATTCTTTAACCGATTTTGAAAACGGAGGTAAGTGAAAGTCATGTGTTGCCCGCACCAGATTTTTGTTAATTCTTTTTTTCCTGGTCCTGATGGAGACCTAAAATTATGTTTTTCTTACTAGTGTGTTTCACTTCATTGATCATACACTACATCTACGTAGTCTTTATTATAAGTTATTCAGTCGCCATACTGACACCATTATGAAACATTTCAATATTGTTTATATTTATATATATTTTTTTTTATCCTGCAGCTGAAAGTACAACTATTAGTAAACTCTCTACATTTAGCAGTGGGAGGGAGGGAGGTAACACTCCAAATTCTACTAGTGGTACCTCTGTTAAAAGCAACAACCCAGTGCAAATGAGGAGAACAACAAACAGAAAAGGAAAAACTGCACCAGCTCCTCCTAAAAGAACTAGGTAGTAGTTTTCTTCCTATATTTAAAATAAGGATAGTCAGTTAACAAATTTTATAAATGAATGAATATGACTTTTAAGAGCCATTTGTTTCTATAAAAAAAATATAAGAACTGGGCTCAATCCTGGGACCTGGAGATTATTAGTCGAGTGCTCTATCGTCTGAGCTATCCCTCTTTTTAAAACCTCTGGTTCTATTTTTGGAAAAATTGGTATTTGTAATATTCAAGTAAGAGGTTTAAGTAAATATAATTGAAAATTATTATTAATTTATCTTATTAGTGCAGTGGCAAAGATGATATAAGTATAGGGAGAATAATCAAGAATCAGTCTCACTATTCATTTTATTTTGCCATCGTTTCGGGGTAACCATGTTTGCTACTAACGCAGAGCCAACCAGAAATATCAAAGTGGTACATAAGATCTTTTATACCTATAGGTAAATATCTGTAAGTAAATATACATAACATTAAAATCTATAGGTCTATAGGTATATATAAAGGTATATACGTATTCTCTTATTAGTCTATGAGCCAATGGAACTTTTATTCAGTGGGCGGGTATTGAGCTACAGATATCATTAAACAATACTCCTATCCTAACAATCCATTATAATGCGGGGGTGGGGTGGCTGAGTGGGTTAGCGCGTGTTGCTGTGAACGAGTTGCCCAGCAACCACAGATGATCAGAAGTATAGAATTAAACAATTAAAAGTTCTCATCTCAGTTCTAGGGGGCTATTACCCCCATCCTCTCACCGTGGCCCGAGAAACCCCCAAACAGCCTTTAAAGGTGGGTAAACAAAGAAACAAAAAAAAAACAAAAAAAAACAGGATAATCAGAGGGGAATTTATCTGTATAAGAGCATAAATCCACCTAGCTCTTATGCATGACGTGGCAGATACTGCTACCAAGAATAGTGAAAAAAATCTTGTGTATGAACAAAAAACCCCTTGAAGGATATATAGGACAATTTTAGTAGATGGCATTTGGGCGAGACTTATTAACAGTGAGATATATAATCCATTTAACAAGGCCAATGTCGTTAAGGTCAGTAAACTTCAAGTATTGAGATATAAGAGAAAAGTTATTTTGCAACACTGCCCTCAATTACATACCATCAAAACAAAGAGACCATTTCTGCTCTTGGCCTGGAAGGTTTGCTCCCTTCCTACCATCTTTGTTTTCATCATTTAACATTTACTGAGATATCCAAAAATGTCTTGATGAACCACCTCTAAAATTTTTCTGAAAGGGCATCCTATTCCACAAATTTCCAAAGAGATCTGGAAAATCTGTAACTGGCAATAGCAAATGCTTTGAATAAAACTTTTTGTTACCCTTCTCCTAAACTAAACTTTTTTATTTAAAAACAAAACAAAATTAACTTCCACAGCTGGTACACTTGACCAGAGAACTTTAAACGCTAGCTATATGTTCTTTTTTATACTAAATTCCTTTTTTTATGTTATTTACTGAAATTTACCACATTATTGTTGAATAATTCTTGTAAATTGGAGGAATACACATGGTACACTTGCATAAGCAGCCCTCATCAAATATACTTAACAAGAAGGTCTGAGGGCCATATTCTTTTCAGACGACTCATAGGATTATTAGGAATCAAAGAGGATAGAAACTAGTTGGTAAGAGTGGAAATGGAGTTAGTCATGCAAGAGAGGTAACCTGGCTTGAGCCAAATCAGGAACATTAAGGTTATTATGGATGAGTTTATTTGTAACAAAGTAGAGAGTTTTAAGGATTTTGTGTAGTAAGAATTGGATTCGAGAGGAATTAGATGGTAAGCCCAATAATTCATAAATCATAAGCCCAAAGCTCAATCCCATAAGTCCAGATTGGGCTTAATGAATCTTAGTCATGTAGATGAGTATTTTGTATTATACTGGAAGGTTTGTTTGAGCATTTATCAAGTAAGTGTTGAAGTATCCGAATACAGCAAAGTATAAAACCTAAAGTTTTTTCATACAAATTTCTTATGAAATTAGTACTAAATTTATTATAATTCAAAAATACTATTTTTTATAATGAATCGTCTAAAAATTTACTCCTTAAATTTTTATTTTTTTATTTTTAACAGTTTACTGTCATCATGCAGTTCCTTTCGTGATTCAACTTATGCTGACCAGGAACAACCTCAGGAAGTCATCAGTACTGAAGAAACTCAGTCAGCACTTAATGGTATTGAACTCTTATTTGAAGGTAAAATAATTATGAAAAAGAAAACTTGGCATGGTTCAGGACTTCGTTATAATTATTATCCCATAAACTCACTTCATTAATCTTGAAAGTTTGTTAAAAACAAACTATTCTTAACTAGATTTTGTGTTTAGTTCTAAATGTTTTAATTTTCTTGTTGAATGGATAATTGTCCATTCTTATACTTTCAATATGTGTCCTGCAGTTTCAAATTTCTAATGTTTTGTTAATTGGTGGTATTGCCCTAACATTGATTCTGAGTTATATTTTTGTGTTGTTTTACTTCCTAATTAGAAACTTGAGTGATTGTTCAAGATAATATTTTTTATTGTTATATTATTTATTAAATTTTTTTTTAAAATTCCTATAGAAACTAGATAGAATTTTGATGATAAATTTTAATTTCAAGACGTGAAAGTAATTGAAGGTTGTGTGTTGCACGCTCCATATTTTAATTAACCCAAATATATCTTAAAAGTAGTACTGTAAATACAAACCCCTAAAGCATTTTATAATATGCTTAATCATTATGCTTTTGTAATTATCAGCATGTTTTATGTGACTCATTAATTTAAGAATAAAATTTATTTATTTCAGGCCCAACTAAAGAATATCCTATGAAAAATAACGTGTTATATATCTATTTATTTATTTATGTGTGTGTATTTATATGTATATAATTATTATGTAATGTTCAATAGTTTTTTGGTCCATTTAATCATCCCATAAACTTGAAACTCCCAACTATATATTTTTTTAATGTTTTTTGCACTTCTGAAGTCTCTCCTCTAATTAAATAGTAGAAAATAGTGTTGTGAATTAAGTTGGTGTTAAAGGTTCCATCTTGCCATTTTTATATTTTCAATTTTGTTTTTTATTTATTATTAAAAATAATTTAAAATATGAGCTTAGTGATGGATCCCTGCTGTTTACTCGCTGCTCACCCCTTTTCAACTATTATATTATGCTTCAATTAAAATAGGAAAAAAGTTTTTTTGGCTTGAAATATCTTTGATTATCTATTTTTTACCAGATATATTTTACTTAAATTAAACCATATTATATGAATTACCTATTAACCTTAATCATCATCATGGGCTGTAGTATCCTCTGGAATTTGTCCTCTCCTACCATTACATTCTCGATACATCTATAATTCTTATTCATATGATACAAAACCTCTATCTGTTCTGCTTCCTGAAATTTAAAATTGAATCGGAAAATATCAACAAAAGATGGCCAAGAATTAAATAAATGTCTAGAATAAAAGCTGGAATTAGTAACCACCACCTTTATCCGATACATCTTATGATATAACTTTGAAGGTGTATGGTCGACTGTTAATGTTATGGGAAGAAAAAGCAGGAGGCAGTCTTCTATGTTAATTTAATTTTGCAAATGTTTTGGCAAAATCATTTGAGCAACCTTTAACTTCTTTATAGAGACATTTAATGTTTGTATTAGATCAATAAAGGACAATGTAGTCAAAATTAGGGTTCAGTTATTCATTCAATTGTTATTTAGGTAAATTTTTGGTTTATTATTTTTTCAATAACGAACCTTTGTAATCAAAAAAAAAAAAAAAAAAAAAAAAAACCTCCCCCCCTCAAAATTTGAGAGCTTACGTTTCCTGATGCTTAGAATCCAAATAAAGAATAAAAAAAAAAAATCCATTGTTCTAATTAATTGATAAATAAATAAATACCAAACATTTTATTACTTACTTTTAGTGCCATTTGATAGAGAATTAAATTATCAACCAGATGAAAAAAGAATGATTGAAATTGGTTAAAAACTAGCTTACATGTTGTGTTTTGAAATCAGTGGTAGTGATATGATATGATCCTTTGAATTATTGCTTTTCATATTACTTAATTGCCTATCAACAGCTATATTAATAGTTATACCTTAATATTGTTATTTGGAAATAATAAACCATTGTGTAATAATTCGCAGTGTTTTTTTTTTAATTTAGAAAACCTGTCAGAAAAACTTACTACATAGTTGTAGTTAAAATTATGTTTGACATAGTATGAACAAAATTTGTAATCCTCATGTTAATTATAAAAATAAATGAACAGGTAATATATGCTGAGGGTGAACTGCTGGAACATTTTAGTAAAATCAAGGAATAAAATAAAAAAACAATCCAATTCAAATTAGAACTAAAATAAAAATATTTTTAATCATCATGCCAGGTTTCTTTTTTTATTTAAATATTCCAATGTTTTTTAAAATATTGTTTAGAATAACCACTAAAATATATTTTAGAATTTTTGTATCAGTTACTTTTGGAAATTCTTTTAGTTTTAATAATATTATGAATTCAGTTTAATAATAACACTATTTTATAACTATCTTAATTTTATTTTATTGAAAGGACTCACTAAAGAACTCCAGTCACTTGGTCAAAAGACTGATTCTGAAGAACAGAACACACCTGATACAGATGAATCTGGTGGAAATCAATCATACCCAAGTGAAGGATTTAAAAGGGTTCAACAGGCACAGGAACATCCGCCAAAGGTAATGAAATTCTTAATATTTGTTTAGATATCTGATATATTATAATATTTTTATGCTACTACTTTAATTTTTTCAACCCAGCAGATGGCCCAAGGATTTTTTAGAGGAGTAAAAATCCTCAGTTAGGCCCGTCCTTTGGAGGGGACATAAAATGGTTGTTTTGAGCCAGTGCAATATCAGTTACTCTTCAAAGATCCCTATCCTTATTCAAACATTAATAGGAAAAATTTAGGACTCCCTCTGTAGCATCGTCTGATTAGCCACAGTTGCATAAAGTAACGTTAAATGATTAAACAACAACTTTTATTTTTTCTTGGTTTCAAATTTAAAGTTAACCAAACTTGATGGAAATTCGAATCATGTAAAAGAACTTCTATTCTTATACATTTTTGGTTTATTTGCTGTTTTTTTTTGAGAATTCAGATCGAAAATCGCTACAAGAAGAGTAGCAATCTGGGCTTCATTTTCTGAGAGGCGGTCTCTTATCAGGAAGAGTTTCAGACAGGTCCATCTCCTCGTCAACCTACTCAGCTAGGCTTATGTTTTATTTTATACGATAAAAAAGCAATGTCTCAATTGTTTAGTTATTTGTTATTATATTTTAAAATTTGGATCTCTTTAATTTATATTTATTTTTCTCATGTTATGTATTTTTTTAAAGTATTAATAATCAGTTCAATTAATATTGTATCACATTAGTGTGATTTCTATATTGAGTAATGCACTGTTAATATATTTTCAGCTTAATATAAATTCTTTATATATTACTAAAATATTTATAAAATTTAAAAATAAAAAAATCATTTAACATATCATCAAAATTATAAAACATTATTAGATAGAATTACGTTACGGGTTTACTAATTAATTTACTATTTTAAACCTACGACATCCTGTGCTACAGTGTCCTTTAATAATATTCCACTAGTCCTGGTTGAACGGAGTCGCTATCTAGGATTATATTACCATATATATTATATACTCATATATATTACCATCATAAGGCCTATCTGGACGTACGGAGTTGAGCTTTGGGGCTCTACTTAACCATCAAATTCTTCCCGTATTCAATCCTTACAATCCAAAATCCACAATGCTCCTTACTTTGTCACCATATTGTTGTTCCTCCATTCTTAACTAATATAAACAGTGATATTGGAACTACCCAAAATCCGAATCTTCTGGATTTAATCAATGTTCAACCATATATATGTATTTTAATTTGGTATTTTGCAAATTTGAGCACAAAGTATACAACTTATAATTTTAAAAGCATTGTAATGTCTGAATCTTATTTGTCCTGTTTATAATTCTAGGTTCAGGTTGCAGCGCTGGAAGTCCAAAATGTTCGGAAGGCCATTAATCGATATGGAACCTTGCCCAAAGGGGCAAGGATAGGAGCATATCTAGAATCCTTAAGGCAAAATAATTTACCATCAGAGAACAACAATCCTCCTGGTAAAATCTAATTTATTTTTTTTATTTTTTTACTTCTGCTTCCCTTTGTATAAAATTAAAACTAAAGGAAAGTATAACAATTACGAATCCTATTTTTCAATGGAAATGCACGATTTAAGATTACTTAATTCCAAATAAGTAACAAATATTACCAATTTTTATCAAACATGATGGGTGATTCTTAATTGGAAAAAAGTCAATAGTTCGTTTTGGGTGAAAAAAAATGTTTACTTACATTTACTTACGTATGAAATATAAAGTAAGGGAAAGTACTACGATCCTGAAAATTTTTTAATTCCAGTTTTTAATGGAAATAAATGTTTTAAGGTCTGAGTCTAAATGACCAAATCCCATATAAAGATCCCTGTGTGTTTCCATGTGTGGTACGTCAAGCATGAAAACAAAAAGTTGTACGAAACTGAAATTTCACATTTAATACAACTATAAGCCCAAGATGTTACAGCAACTTTTCTATCAAAATTGGCAAACCAGAAGAGCCACTTTACACCACTCATTTTGCACCTTTTTACGATTTTCTCCAAAATGGCTCTAATGCTTTTGATTAAATTCACCATACCAATGTAAAATTTAATGGGCTTTAATACCATACAGGTTTCATTCTGGTTAAAATAGTCTGAAAAGGCTTAAATGTTGATATTTTAATTTTTTTTTAAATAAGCACATCCTTGATAAAAACGGGTAAATATATAAGTTGAAAGAATTCGGTATCCAACTAAAAGATAAAATAGCTAAAAAAATTTTGTTATGCAATTTTTGTGTTTTTGAGCATACCAAATTAATATAGATGTATAATGTACTGTTAAAAAGCTGAAGATTTTAGAAAAAATATTATCTTATACATGAAATTGAAAAAAATTAACGGAAAGTGATTAGCCAATAAAACTAATTCCTCTTTGTAGATAATAATCTAATAGATTATTTAATAAAACACATGTTTCTATCAAAAAATAATTTAATTAAATCTTTAAACTTTCTACTTTTACATACCTATATATTTCATTTCTAATTGTATTTGAAAATTCTTAAATTGATTTTAACAACGGAGGTAAGTGAAAGTCGATATTTGTTTATAACAGTAATATAATATGATAATATAATTACTTTTTTTTTTTCCTATGCATAAAAACTCTCTTTAAAATAAAATAAAAAAAAAAAAAACTTTTCACATTAATCTTAACATATAAAAAATATATACATGTTCACATGCCTCTTACCAGACACTGTGCATGTGGTGGTGGATGTTACCTAGGGAGTCCAATATTATATTTTCTGTGATCTTCGCTATGTCCCAATATCCACCCCGAGATTCTCCACAAAGCTCCTTGTAGAGTTTGGCACAGTTCCACGAGCTCCAAACCAAAGACTCTTCAAGTAGAAGTCTCTCCCGCCAAAGCCCTCGCGGAACTTCTCCTCCAGGAAAGGGATACGCTTGTCATAAATTTCATATCATTTCATTTCATTATCATACATCAGTTCACTTTCCGTATTTATTCCTAATATAATTTTCCAACAATTATTTTTTAAATTTAATTTAAGTATAGTATCATTATTAATTTTAATATAAAATCTTAGAGCAGTCAATTTATTTTTGGTCAATAATAATGTTAATTGTTTTAAATTATAGCTGGCAATGAAACACCACCAGCTCAAAGATCTCCACGAAGTAAAATTCAAGCACCAGGTCAGATGATTAGATCGAATTCGTCAGGAGGATTCACTCATCATCATCAGCCTCCCAGTTCTCCCAGATCAAGAGCAAGAGCTGGTCAACCGTCTTTGGCAGACTTAGAGTTCCCACCTCCACCTCCTCCAGAAGAACTTGATCAACCTCCTTATAGATTTGGTGTAAGTTTGCGTAAGAGGGAGCCTTCTACTGACTCTTGTAGCTCAGCTAAATCCGAGCCTGCCCGGCGAGGTTCCCGACCTAAAGAGCTTCAGCAACCAGAAAGCTCACCTGAAGAGCAACTGAAAGCAGCTTTGCCGGGAATGATGAAAGAAATGATGGGACTTAAAGATAGTCCTCCGCAAGAACCAAAGATTAAAAAAACTACTGCAAAGCCTGAAGGTAGAGAAAATAAAGTAGAAGATATTGTTGAAATGAAATCAAAGTTAAGAAAAGTAGAAACAAAGCCTGCTGAAGAGGAAGATGAAGATGATAAAAGGAGAAGTACTGGTAGTATTAGTAGTTTAAAGAAAATGTGGGAGGGAGAGAGCAGCCCTCCTGAAGGTGTAAGGAAGTGGCCTCCACCTGATGAGAAACCTGCAGTGCCAACAAAACCCAATGTTCGTGGAATAAAGACAGCACCTCCTGCTATTTACGCAACACCAGGAGGATTGACCAATGTTGTGGAAATATCCCAAGCCCTAGAGAATAGCATTAATACCCTCAAGACTGCTGCTAGTGTTAGTACAGCCAACTGGTTGCAACTATCAGATAAAGTTGGCCTCTTTCATTCCTCTTGCTTAAGTTATGTTAATACTGTTGCTCCTCCAGCAACCAGATTCCATTTGATGGAACTTTTAAACAGGGTGGAATCACAAGGAAGAAACCTCAGATCTGCGGGCGCGAAAAATTCTGCTGATAATGTTAAAGTTCTGGATGACCTACATAATACACTAAAAGACGTTGTTAATGCTGTACAAAGATAAAATGTGTATATAGGAATATTTTTGTGACTAGCGGTGGTGTGCATAAATTGGGTTGACACCCTGTGATATTGTATATATTTCCAACCTTGTCCCAAAATACTTTATTATACCTCCTTTTCCCTTCATTTTGTATGCTCAAGTGTATGTTTTCCTTTTATTAGTGTGCCACAAATGAATGTTTAGTGTGTGATGGAACAGTCTAATTATAACTGTGTATGCTAGTCTTTTTTTAATTAAGGGAAAAATCAACAGAATCAATAACAATTAGTTTTTAAAATTGTATATGTATTCATTAGGGATTTATAAATGAATATTTAATTGATACATTTTTGTATAAAATATATATTGTAGTTTAATATTTTTAGACCATAAATTTGAATATGCTCTCTCAAGCATCTCCTTTTTTTTTCTTCTTTTTTTTGTTGTAAATTATATTTATGTTTCATTTATCAGATTATATTTGTCAAGACAAATCCAAATTATTAATAAAGAAATAGTCTAGTATGACAATTCTTAGCTGAAAAGAATTAAAGTTGTATCTTTGCTATATGAGTTAAAAGCATACAGTTTCAATTTGTCGAAGACTAAATAAATTTACCTTAACAGAAAAGAGAGCATGATGCCTTCTGCACAGTTAGCATTAACGGCATTTATTGTTTTACTTTATGTTTATAGTATTAAATTTTAAAATTTGAATTTTAAAATTATGATACGTTTCAACATCCATTTATTAAAAAAAAGCACTATATTGTTTCAAGGCTTAAACATTTTCAAGAAAACTAATTAAATTTAGGTTAACAAAAAATTAATAATAAAATTATGAAAAACATAGTAATATTAGGTAATCATGATAAAAATTTGTTCCTATCAATGAGATCCATGAAGGCATTACCGACCCTCTTAAGATTTTTATTAAAGTTGACGATGAAGTATTATTTGAAATTTTATGATTTTTTATTAATCTTGTAATCTTTTTTTTTTTTTCAAAATATATTATTTGTGTTAAAATTCATATTTATATCTTGTATACTGTGGGGAAAAAAATCAAAAAGCCGTGTCTGTAATGCTGTACAATGAAAAAGGTTTTATATTAATTTCTTTCATTTCTTCCTATTTTTGCTCACATTACTGTCATTAAATATGAGTTTAATTTCCAAGTAAGATACACTTTTATGCAGCATAATTGTTAATAATGATTCCATTAAATTACTGTGATAATTTCATATTTTTATGAATAAAATTAAATATTTAATTTTAAACATGAAACACCTAAATTATTTAATTTAAAATGAAATAATATATGAATTAAGCTTTCAGTGTGTCATTATACTTCTTGTTAGGGATCTTGATCTCATTTCCTAATTTTATACTTGTGAACAATAAATATGGTTAATATCACTATTTTTCTTTTTTCAAACGATTTTTTTTTAAAGCATTATTAGTGAACACATCACTCTATCATTGAAATAAAATATGGCGAGAAATACATAGTATCAGAGGTTTGTTTTGGATTACATTTTAGATCCTGTATGAAACCAATGCTGTTTATTTAAAGAATAGATATTTATCTATCTATTAAAATTACTTATTAAATTTATATTTAAAAGCTATGTCTTGAAGTCCAAAATATTTATTATCCTAAATCATTAATTCCTAAAATTATATTAGGGTTTTATCTAATTGATTAAGATAATCTTTTCCTTTTATTCACAATGTTCTGAGATAATATGTACCTTTAGTTGAATTTATATTTATAATTGTAGGTGTGGAAAAATAATGTAACAAAACATCCCCTACCTAGTTATTTTTTTATAATTTCAATTCATTAAATAAGGATTGAAATATGCAAACCGAGAGAATTTCAAAAGAGAGTGACTGATTCAGTCCTCAGAGGGGAACCTTACAACTGAGGCCAAATAAAAGTACCAAAAATCTTAGGTTTGTTTTAACACAAATTTTGATTTTAAAATGTGGGAAGGGCAAGTAAACATGTGGGGTGTACGTTTTGTAACAAAAGGATAGTAAAATAAAAGAAAAAACAAACCTAAAGCTCTACAGCTCATGATACTGTAGTACTGTTTAAAGGTTAACAACTGTGCAAGCAGGTTATTTGATTGAAAGACATTATAATAATTATAGGTGGAATAGTCAGGAATCAGTCATTTTTGAAAAGTTTTTAATTTTTTAATTTTGCCAACGTTTCGGCTCAAGCTTGTGAGCCATCATCAGGGCTACAAACATCAGAACAAAAGAGATACATATTAATATGATAATGAAAATTTTCTTCTGAATGTAGTGACAATGATAACATTTGAAATGAAACAGAAAATATACCAACATACTTAAATATTATAGATACAAATAATGATAATATGATACATAATCTGATGATGATAAGCATAACAAATTTTACAGAACTTTAGACTTTAATATAAAAGTAAAAAAACATATATATATAAACGTACCATTACTGAGCCATGTCCAAGCATAAACTGAGGAGAACCATAAACATAGGTAGTATGGGGAGGGGTTCGTGTAAAAACCCTGAAGGTTTTCCCCTCTAAGTGTAAATACTACAGCTTATCTTTGTTTTTAAAAAGTTTTACAAAATTATATAATGGAAAAAACAATTGTACATACGGATATATTATTTTGTTTTTTCCATTATATAATTTTGTAAAACTTTTTAAAAACAAAGATAAGCTGTAGTATTTACACTTAGAGGGGAAAACCTTCAGGGTTTTTACACGAACCCCTCCCCATACTACCTATGTTTATGGTTCTCCTCAGTTTATGCTTGGACATGGCTCAGTAATGGTATGTTTATATATATATGTTTTTTTACTTTTATATTAAAGTCTAAAGTTCTGTAAAATTTGTTATGCTTATCATCATCAGATTATGTATCATATTATCATTATTTGTATCTATAATATTTAAGTATGTTGGTATATTTTCTGTTTCATTTCAAATGTTATCATTGTCACTACATTCAGAAGAAAATTTTCATTATCATATTAATATGTATCTCTTTTGTTCTGATGTTTGTAGCCCTGATGATGGCTCACAAGCTTGAGCCGAAACGTTGGCAAAATTAAAAAATTAAAAACTTTTCAAAAATGACTGATTCCTGACTATTCCACCTATAATAGTTTCTACAGTCGACTATACACCCTCAATATGAAAGACATTATAGAGGCTGAGCCTGACTCTAGAAGGTCTCTTTATCCCAGGTTCTGATATAACAGTATAAATAATTATTTGGAATAAGAACTCAGGATTTGAAGAACAGAAGTTCAGTGCACTACCACAGAGTTCCTCAATGCTAACTTTAAATTAAAACATAATGGGACATTAAGAGCAAAGCTGTGGGTAAAAATATTTTTATAAACAAAAATGAGGATTATCCATGAGATACTGAAAGTTATATTGTTAAGTTCCAATATTTTCACTCATATATATATATATATATATATATATATATATATATATATATATATTTTTTTTTTTTTTTTTAATATTTCATGAAGCATAATTTTCTATTTTGTAAATAAAAGGTTTGTTTATTATATTTACTGTAAATAATAAGTCATAATAGAAGAGGGAGTCAAGGATGTCACATTTTTGTACAGAGAAATAAGAATAAAATTCATAAAAAGTCATAATTCAGATATTATGTTGGAAATTAAAAAAATTATGCAAATTATAAAAAACACGGATTTCATTAACCTTTAAGAATGTTTAAACAAATTTGAATCGAAAATAAATTGTTAAAGAATTATTTACATTTGATTTTTATAAAAAAGATGTTTTTTATTAAATAATATATATATATTTAATATTTATTACATAATATTATCTATGAGATTCAGTTAGTTTTTTTTTTTTCATCACTCCATGCTAGAACTACTTGGAGCGTCCGGCGATGCCATCCAGTGACCAAGCTGTGAAACAATTGCATTAAAAAAATATTTTTTCAGTTTTCTCCTTTAGTTGGATACCGAATTCGTTCAACTTATATATTTACCGTTTTTTTATCAATGGTAATAAGATGATATGCTTATTTTTATATAATATACAAAATTCAAGGTGCTTTAAAGGAAGAAAATTTAAAATATCTACATTTAAGCCCTGTCAATCGGAATGAAACCTACATGATATTAAAGTCCATTAAATTTTACATCGATATAGCGGGTTTAACCTAAATCGTTAGAGCTGTTTTTGAGAAAATCGTAAAAAGGTGCTGTAGCATCTCAGGCGTGTAGTTTGTTTAAATATGAAATTTCAGTTTCGTACGACTTTTTGTTTTTGTGCTAGAGTTACCCCACAGACCTTTTTGCAGGACTTGGTCATTCGGACTCACGGGACCCTAAAACATGTATTTCCGTTGAAAACTGGAATTCGAAAATGTTCACGATCGCAATACTTTCCATTCCTATTTCATATATGGGTAAGTGAAAGTAACAAATAGTTTATTATTTCCAAATAACTATATTAAAGTATAACATTTTATATAGATGTTCACAGGCAATTAAGTAATATGAAAAGCAATGAATTAATAAAAGGAAAATGGCCTATCACCACTGCTAATTCCAAAACTATATATCTGCTATTAAACTGATCTCAGTGATAATTTTTTTTTTACAGGAAATTGAATTCTCTATCGAATAGCTAAATAGTTATTGAGATAATTGTAAATAGTTATTTTTGTTAATACATTGAACAATAAATTTTTTTTTTTTGGTCGATTATAACGGTTCATTATTGAAAATAATAAACTAAAGCCATTTCTACTAGACTTCTTTACTATTTCTTTTTATTTTATTTTAATTTTCTTTGAAATAATTCAATTAAAAATTCCTGCTTCTAGAGCACTAAACATTTTTTCTCTATCATCAATAATAACTGAGTTGTTATAAGTTGTGTCTTGACCTTATAAGATAAAAAAAATTGTCCTTGTTCAATGCAGTATCTTGATCTCTAAAATCTTTTCCTTTTTTTTTCTATCTTCAATAATAACTGAGTTTTAGGTGAATTACGTCTTTTATAATTTTTGACTTAAATATTTAAATACTTTTTTTTTCTTTGTTTAACGCAGTTCACTGATTCCATAACTCTTTACTTACTTTTTTTTATATCTTAAAAAATAACTCAGCTGTGGGCATATATACAGGTAAAATATCTTCTTTCTTTTTTTTTTTTTGTTTTATAATTAATCATGGTGTACTCATTCTAAAACTGTATATTGAGATGTCAAGACGGGTTGCAGTCATCCAAGCACTTAGGTTAATTAAGTTTAACCTTCAGGATTATTGAGGAAGAGAGAGTTTTTGCTCTCTTGTCCTTCAATTGCCTTGAAGATTTTCTACTTAATTAAGTTTTTAGATAACTCCACCCCGAATTAACTTCTCAATATCAACATACAGTCAACCATTCTTATATCACTTAAATTCTATAGAATTTTTCCTCTATCTCTGAAAATAACCGAGTTATAAGCGTATATAATAATAATAATAATAAATTCTTCATTTATCCTGGGACAAGTCCCTTTAGAATAATAATACAAAGTACATAAAAGAAACTTAAGTGTCTTGGAGTACAAAAATGAAACCAAAAAATAAAATAAAATGATAATAAAAAACAAAAATGAACAATAGTAATAAATTAAAAGGCAGCTTCAAATAATAACAATTCTAATAGTTAATCACAAAACTAGACAAAAATAAAATATATGAATATTATATACCAAATTTTGATTATAAGATGATAATCATAAGGTAATTGGTATAATGATAAGTTAAATGCAGAAGAGAAAGGAAGCCAAGAAGTAATTAAACGGGAGAAAGGGTAAAGGCACTTCAACTATTCATAGAATGGGGTAACAGAAGTGTCCCTGGGTATCCCGAAGATTGAGTTTACTAAGCAGTTAAATAATTGTTTTAGTTTTGCTTTAAGATCGCCAGAGACACTCCCTTTACACCGTACAGCAATAAGCAAAGTGGGGGAATATGAAGGAATAAACCAGGAGCCTACGGGTTTCAAGTGGAAGGTGATTTAGGAGCTTTAAGGTGGATATGGTGCGTCTAGAGATTTCTGAGACTTTTTTTTCCAGGAAAGAGTGAGATCTAGGACGATTCTTATTGAGGAACAGTGTTTGCATTGGAACCTATTACTATCGCCTTTGTCTTCTCTGCAATAAGCTAGTTAGCTGCTGGCCAGTAACTAATTCGGTTTAGATCGTCTTGAAGCTTTTCAGTTGCTAGTAATAGGTCCGAATGATGGAAGGATAGGTAAATCTGTAAGTCATCAGCATGGTACTGGGAGTTATGGATATGAATGGGAAGATCATTGATGTAAATAGCAAACCGGGTAGGAAATAGTGAAGAACCTATACAAGGGCAAGATTTTAATTTTTTTCCATTGGTTTATTGATCCTGAAACTCTCGTAATTTGTTTCAAGATTTTAATTTTTTTTTTTTCCCAGAGGTTTATTGATCCTGAAACTCTTCATAATTTTTTTGCTATAATCGAAAATAACTGAATCATTGGTGTATTTAAGGGTTAAATTTCAATTTTTTATAATTAATTTCAGTTTCTTGATTAAAAAACTCTACAAAAAATTTTATCTATCTTCAAAAATAACTGAGCTATAGAATTAAAACATTTTTGATCGGCCACCATTTTAAAATTAATAGGCTGATATCAATCAACGTCGAAGTGTTAAGATCATCATCTGATGTCCTGGTATTTCCGTGCCAAAAGTTCGAAAATATTGTTCCTGTCTTTTAGGAGAAAGCCTCAGAGGCATACAGACATATTTTATTTATACGTTATTTGGTTTCTACATATTTTGAAGTGTAAACCCTCAAATTTTGATGGGGGGCTAATTTTTTTGGTCGATTACAAAGGTTCATTATTGGAAATAATAAACCAAAACAGAGGAAAAACAACTTAATAAAATATAACATTATATCATTGGCTATAATTATAATCAAAGAGAAAGTGAGATAAAGAAAAACCCATGGGTACATGGAAAACAACTTTTATTGTAAGTCAATGTTTTTGGGAAAAGTCACCTACTCAGCACCTTAGTGACAGAAGTTTTATTACATGTAAAAGATAATTCAGATGGACAGTTTAATGATTTTATGTGATTATTAACATCTGGTGACACTAATATAACTTCAATATGTTAATTTTATTATTTAAAACATATTCTACTACTTCCATCAGCCCATAGTTTCAACAACAAAAGGATTACAAAATAAGAATTCAAGTTTCTTTCTCAAACCTGAATTTTTGGCACTTAAAAATTATAAGGCCTATCTAATTCCACTTAAAACAGGTGATAAGTTGAGAGATAGATTATACTCAAAAGAAACTTTTAGGAATATTACAAAATTAGGCTTCAAACAAAAAAAAAAAAAATGCAATTAAATAAAATTCAATTCCTTGACAAATCCAACTTAGAAATTTTATTTTGAATATAATAGTTGAAAAATATTGGAGAATAAAAATAGCAACAAAAAATTTAATTATTTATTAAAAGTAAATACATATATTATAAAACTATATTTATTTTAATAAATTTTAAAAGTTACAATGAGCAAAAATATCAATAAATTTAACTATTAAAATAATGTTCTTCAGTAAATTTAAGTCAAATTACATCAAGTAATTGTATACAATTTATACCAAGTGAACTTATTGCATTATTTACATCTATAATAATCATATCCTTCTTACAATAAATATAGAGGACGCTAACTGTTTTTGACAAGCTCTAATGATTTAAATCCATAAAATAAACACTCTTCTACAAATAAAATAAAAATACTTCTGATTCCAGAGACTAGAATAAAAGAGACTCTACCCTAAGTAAGGAAATATTGAACATTCAATTTTAAAGTTTAAGACATGTTCAAAGAATATATAGTTACATTCTATTTTGATTGGAAGAATAGAAATAAAAAATCAGTCATTAAGAGGGAGCATACTAGGACTTTTAAAAATCATACTTTCTAATTAATATGAACATGGATTCTTTTTAATATGAATTAGATATAAAATACTTAATTTATAGAACAATACAAAATAATTTCTATTTTTATTTTCTACCACTAAAACGGCAGGAATCAAGTATCTAGGCCACAGAACTACCTGCATTCAAATTAAAATATGTTTTCAGCAACCAAAATGTACAGGTATTAAATTTAATATGACTTACATATAAAATAAGTTATGTAAGTTGAGCAAAATGCTTATGATAAGAGCTCATCACAAAAATCCGATCAATATTAAATTATTACTGTTAACAGAAAGTTTCTTATTTAGGGTGTATGAGTACTGACTCTATCCTGTGTTCTTTAATTGTGAATCCTGTTATGCTCTTCCAGAATATCAAACACGTTATTTCAAGGGGAAAAAAATAAAGATACCATTGAGTGCCCATTAAATTAGACGATCTCTCACTTTCCTAGAATGTAAGGGATTCCAGCAGTAATTGTCCCAAAGGGACTGGTTAAGGATAGTCTGATGACATAGAAATGGTCGTTTGTAGCAATGTGAGATTAGGCGAGCCCCTCAAGGCTACATGTGCTTCCAAAATAGAAAAAATGTCGATAAAAATATCAAATTTCACAGCCAAAGATCTTCGTGGTCTATAATAACAACAAAATAAATGCGCATTCACAAATATATAGATGCTGCAACTGAAATTCTTTCCAATAAAAATAACTTCAATGGATGTTTATACACCAAGACTACCCAACCTAACTGCCTTCTTTTAAACAATATATTTCCTATAAGACATGAGCTAACATCACATACTAATACTAACTGTCTTAGATCACATTACAGGGTAGTTTATAACTAAAAAAGGCTATCTTTAAGTCATATGTGGAAATGAAAGGGAGTAAGACGACATGGGAAATTTACATGATAAAAACAATCATATCCAGAAATAGTATCAGCAAAAAATCCTATAGAAACATATCTTAGTGAAATTGAGGATTACAGTCTGCAATATCTGTATCTGCAATACATACTGTATCAAATATTTGTAAATTCTTTTCCTTTTTAAAAATTAGATAAAAATGTTTCACAATCATTATAAAAGACAACCTCCACTTTGTTTTAAATTAATAATGAAATTTGCACTTTGGATGAGATTCAATATTTAAAATCTTTGTGATCATTCTTATTCATAAGTACTTTATATCATTAATTTCTTTTTCAAATTACATTACACAGCTTCATCACAACAAATTCAATTATTAAACAGTAATGAAACCAAAAATCAACTCTTAAAGTATTCACAATAGATAATTTTGGCAATAAATAAGTTTGAAAGCATGAACAGCAATTTATATGGAATAATTATTTACATAAGTTAAACATCAGTGACTGTGGAGGATGGTGGTTTTGGACTATATGAGCCTGAACTTTTAATAAAATTAGAAAGACTAGTGTAATACCCAGGTGATGTCCAAGTATCATTATGACCACCTTCCACTACCTGCATTAGGTGCTTCTGTGCTGAACCACATAGTTCATAAAGTTCATTCATCATATAAGAAGGAACTAAAGCATCGCTTAAGCCAGATACAAATAATGTTGGTACAGTCACATTCTTTATCTTTTCTTTGGATAAAAACTGTAAAAAAAAAAAATAAAAAAAAATAATGAAGTTATCACCATGCATATTTTTTATTTCTTTTTCATTAACATTGTCAAAGAGTAATACCAAGATGTATACTAACTTTCATTTGACATAAATATGTTTGTTTTACAAGACTTTTCACTATCTTATAAGGGTTGTAAACCTTAAACATTCTTGAACAAGTAAAATCAATAACTGACCTTGTTTTTATAGAATAAAAGGGGTAAAAATAGAAACCAAGATTTCTTAAACAGTGCAGCAGCAATATCAGGTATTGAAGTAAAAGTGTTTTCCAGAATCAGGCACCATATGCGACAGGAATATTCAGGCCTGGAAGCCAGATCAATTGCAACAGCTCCTCCTAGTAAAATTTAATAGCATATAAATTTGTGGTAACACACCTAACAGTGAAGGGTAATCATTTTCTTTTACCTAATGATCTTCCAAATATGATAATTTTATCCTGATTAATATCTGTCCTTCCAGCAAGAAAATCCATGGCTGCCATAGCATCCATATAAATTCCCTTTTCTGAAGGAAATCCCTTTGATAAACCATATCCTCTATATTCAACCATTAAAAGATTGCAACCAAGGTTTCTATACATTCCAGCAGCATTATGCAATCTAAGCCCAAAATTAATTGGGAATAAGAATATCATGGTAGATTAATAGCAATGATAGTATAAATCATGTAATATAATGACTCATCAGAGAAGTTGGCTAAAGATGCTAGTCATTAAAGAGATCACATTATAATTGCATACTTAACTTATCGTATGCTGACATTACAGTCAAAATCAGGACTTTAAGAGAACTAGGGAACCAACAAAAACATAGTGTTGAGTAAGATTAAGACTAATAAAATATTCTTTAAGCATAAAAAAACAGTAATAGACTAATAAAGGGTGGTAATATAAATAATATAACGGTTTTTAAATGAAATAAATGAAAAACATTTCTTTATTCAGGGACCAAGTCCCATTAGAACAAAAACAATGAAAAACAAAGGATTGCTTATGGTCTAGTTATTTTTTATAAAATGTAACAATTCAATACATCTGAAGATTCTTGCGTACTTATATAGGCGTGAAGCACACATTCATATATACACATAGTTCTACCATAAATATAGTAGAACCCAAGAATGAGATTCAATTAAGTAATGTTTAAAAGAAGAAAGAGACGCAGTTTTAGAAATGGCAGGGAATGCCAAAATAATGAAGATTGAACGAGAAAGGATTTTTGAAAGGATGCAGTTCTATGTGATAGGGTATAGAAATTGATTGATTGGGTTCTAGTATTCAACAAATGGATGTCAGGGTGAAGAGTTCAGTTATATAGGAAGGTTTTCTAATTTTTAAGGTTTGGAATAAGTATGATACAAGAAAATATAATTTCTTAATTTTTCTTTTATACTGTTGTTATTAGTGGTTGTCCTGTTTTTGATAGCCCTGATGAACTCTTAAAGTTTAGATTAAACATTGGCACACAATCAATAAAGTACGTTATTTAATTGTGATCTCTTCAATAATCAGCCCATAACAAATTAACCAACTTTTCCAATTAAAGATTAATACTTAAAATGTATATAATAATACCTGTGACCCATATTTCCAGCATTGCCATGTAAGAATACAACTGTGGGAGCTAAAGATGTGGTACTATCTGGCTGCCTTATCAAATATAAATGAATTAATGTACCATCGATGCTTTTGATAAAAACATTTTGAAAAGGAAGATCGAAGGCAGAGGGTGTCTGAACAAAAGTTCTAGACTGGTAATTATCATTAGGATGGAAGAGTAAATAATCTTGAGAAAAATAAAAAAAACCTGTAATGAGATTTTGACAAGTATGTAACCTCATAAATGTTATTAATAACACATTATCACATAAATCATCTATTCATACTTCCTGTAGTGAAAATAAATATTGCAGTAGCTAAAATTCCACCAAATAACCAATACGCCACTAAAAATAATGTAGCAATAAAACAAAGCAATCTCCAACACTTTGTTAAAACTATCATAAACCATGGAAAAAGCTTAAGAGATTCTATTTTAATAGTCATTTCTTTTACTTGACGAACATTTAGAATTATTCACATAGAGTTGAACAACAATAAAACAAACAATATAATTGACCAACCAATGTAGCGCATCCTCAACAAATTTTGAAAAGGTTATTACCTAGGCGCATGAAGGTTAAATGAGGTTACAGAAATGTTTATAATACAATTTGCTATTTAGATAAAAGTGGCCACAAATCTTGTGGGCTGGTTCGTTTTAATTTCTAATTAGACAAGTTAAAATATTGGTAAGGAAATTACCCAATGTTATATTTGATTCTTTATACTATTAATACAAAAATTTTATTTTCATGTATCGAATTAAATTTTGTACCAAAGGAATTTTTCATCATTCCAGTCCTGTAAAATCAGACAAAAGCTTTTGGTGATACCATATATTGCACAATTCAATACTACCAGGAATATGGAATAAAATTTAAAGGATAAAGGGTCCCTCGAGTTCAAATACCGAGGGATGAAGAAGAGGATATCAAAGATTCCCTCTTCTAGTTGTTGAGGCATATCGTGAAAACAGTGAGTGGCACAGAACATTTAATCGTTTCAAAAACTGAATTCCCTTCAAAATGGTATACCTATCTCTATGGTTTACTAGATATCTAAGTATAAGCTACTGTAATAGAAAATCTGCAATTAAAAACTTACCTTTTATCTTTAAGTTTTCTCTTTCAACTCTTTCGTCACCCGTTTTACTTGATACTCACACACAAAATGCAATGTAGTAGCAAATGTTCTCTACAAATTTATGCATTTTTTGCTGTTCAAAAGCAAAAGCTAACGTGTTGATGTATTTGGCGGCGAAGATCGCTGTCCATGTTTGCAGCAGCCCAATGTGCCATAAGCATGAAACACAGTTTTCTAATGTCAAGAAAGGAGCCAATCTAGTTACTTAATTTTTTTTATTGAGGAGACCCACGCAAGTTGTAGATTTGTTTTTCAGTTAAACGTGGTATTTTCGTACTCAACCCTACCATCATGTAGATTTCGCCACTCTGGTACTATTGAGGTCTTGTTGGTAGAACGAGTTTTGTTAGTAACTTCAAAATGATACGACGTCAGTTCGAATCCTGAGAGTTAAAATTTATTTCGGGCAGGTACAAATGGAATGAATCTCTGCATTCGTTGAGAATAGGTTGATAACTGGATAACCTGTCCAGTTTACCATGACTGGAATAGGGAGTAAAATATTGGGGAAAAATCTGGTACCATTATGCATATCAATGTAAATCAACTTAGATGTAAATCATTAAGGAATTAGGCTCCGATGTGGACTGTCTTGAAGATTTCGACTTCACATTCTCAAGAAATTTAAATTTCCTACATGAAATGCCCGCTCACCTGAAGGTGCTTTTGGATGACCTGGATGAGTATAAAATAAATACAACAGCTTTCCATGATATATAGGTATATGATATAATAGGTACACACACAGCGTCCCCCAAGACCAACATATTTTTGCGTGCTTGGCCCTTCCTTTTAACAGCGGATCTGATTGCAGTCTTAGAACCGGACAACGGGGTCGTTACTTAACTACGCTATGCTACACTAACTTAAATATTAAGAAGAAATTATTGACCTTAAATTCTTTAATCCATACGGTTGCACTACCAGTTCCAAGTCATTATTACCTGACATTTCAATCATCTTACCCTCTTTCATGTGTAACGCACATACATTGTTTCTGATTCTTCGAAAAAGCCTGTTTACTCAAATTCTTATAGCCGCCATCATCTACGATGTATTCAAGTTCACTGTTTCCTTCCCGCAGATCTCGGATGGCATATTGAAAAGATTGATATCACCCTTATTCTCTTGTCGAAGTACAGCCTTCGCTTTATCATCTTTGCATTGCAAATTACTTCGTTTCCTTTAGAGGTAATCTCTCCTGAGCACTTGATTAAATAAAAAGTATTCCATATTTTTCGGTTTCTATGTCATTGGGAGGAATAGCAACATCAGTTCAGAAATATACCGTTTGGATGTATACATATTAGAATGTCTTTGCTATTATTGCTATTAGAAGAATAGATCCGCAAAAAATGTTTGTTGGGAACCACTGGTAAATGCATTAATCCACAGTTGTACATAGTCATAACAGATGTGTCAAACCAAGGTGTTTACATATAGAGTTCACTATATGTATACACCTTGGTATCAAACTGCATTTTTTATGAAGATATAAGACAAAAAAAATTTTTCTTATAACAGCTTAAAGAAATCTGATTGATCACTTTTCACTAGCAGTTCTTGTATGCCAATTTTTACTTGAATTTTTAATTATAATAAGGAGAAGTATTGCGATCGTGAATATTTTTGAATTCGAGTTTTCACTAGAAATACACGTTTAGGGTCTTCTAAGGCTAAATGACCAAGTCACTATAGCGATTTAGTTTAAAAAAATAAAAATAAAATGTGTAATTTGCTCTGTTAAAATCTTTGACTTTCTAGATGGCATTTACCATCTAGATCAGTTTTTCAATTAAAGAAGATTTGAATATGCTGAAATGTATTTGTAATTACTGATAGTAAATTTTAAAGTTAATGAAACTTTTTTTTTTTTTTAACCAACCGTATCGAAGTGACAGGTGACAGTTAGGTTAGATTCGGATGAAACCTGCTTTCTCTGTTAGGCAAAAACTGATTGTTTATCACTGGTTTCTTTCAATTCCTTTGTATCTATTTTCCACAAATCGATATAAATGAAGTATCTTAATGAATCCTATATTAGTAACTCTTAAAAAAATATGCTCACTTAACTGCCATCCTGTCCTTGACAATATTAATGTTATCTGTTCTAAGAGGTTCATTAAGATCCCATGCAACCAATCTGACAAGGTAACGTCATTGTCAGTTTTTTTATTAAATCCATCAAAATAAAAAAAAATTATAAGTTAGTATCTTTTCCTCATTATTATTATTTTTTAGTTTGAGTATAAATCAATTTTGTTACCTTAATTGTACTACTAAATATAAAATTTCTGTTTGCTTCAAAGTAATTAAAATTTGTATGGAGCAATTTACACTTAAATTTTGTAACTTCAATATGCTGCCTTTTATTATGTCATCATTTTCTATGTTTTATTGATGCTTAGTTCTTAGACATTCAGTTATGTGCCAATTTTTTTCAGAAATTGAACATTTTGCTATGTAGGTTATAGTAGTGTAGTAAGTGTTATGTGTAATGAGATTACATGGTTATAAAAATTACTATTTCCTATATTTTTATAGTACAATTATTTTATTTATATGTTAATTTTAGTGAGCTTATTTCGGTGTCTGTCATAGAAATTTTTATTAAGCCAGATCTGTTATACCATTCTTGATAATTAAATATTTTGTCTATGATATTCTTGATTGCCGCATATATCTCATAACTGAATTTGTTTCCTGCCATCAGGAACCCTGTAAGAAGTTGTTTATTTACTTCTGTTCATAATTTAATATACATTTGAAAGTAATATTGCCAATTTTGAAATAGCATTATGGAACATATTCACAACTATATGAATTTTATGTTGATATTTAAAAATATATATCAATAATTGTGAATACATGTAGTTTACATATGATAGTTTTGGTCAGATTTCAGTAAAATATTTCAGATTATGAAAAAGTAATTGTTTAAATATCTTCATCTATTTTGAAGTTGTCTGTAATTTGTGATGTCCTCATATGTAAAATGTTTGTTGTTTATTGTTCTTATTATCTTTAAAATTAAATACAACTCATAAAAACCAACAATTATTATTTATCATGTTATTGTCACTAATTGTTGTTATTGTTTTAGGTTTATATGCAGATATTTGTATTCAGGAAAACTTAGCATCGACCCAGAACATAGCAATATTTTCATGGCTGTGGTTTATTAAATAAGTCTCTAGTATCTGAATGTATTGTTATCGATGAAAAAAGAGGTCTCTTTAATTCTTATTAATGAGAATCAATGATGAATTATTTTCAAGATATAATGTTGCCTCCACGCAAGCAATCCAGATATCATATTGGTTTATTTTCTTGACAATGTAAGAAAAAAAGAAAATAGGTCTTCGAGTTTCAACTTAGTTTTGATATTATAATTAGTAGACATTTATATTAATTTAAGAAGCACCAAGATGACACCCTATTATTTTTTGTGGTGTTTTTGTTGTATTTCTACATTATTGGTTATAGTTTATTGTAATGAAGATGATCAAGTTGTTCCTATGACTGATTTAGAAAGAGAAAGATTGAAGTAAGTATGAGAACATCTATAAGATACATATGATTCCGATGCTTTTTAATTCTGTAATTAATTATCATTTCTTATTTTATTTTTTAGAGAGGAAGCAAGGGATATGTTTTATCATGCTTATAGAGCTTATATGGTAAGAATGTAGTTTGTAATTGCCCTTAGTGTATAAAGTTATTATAATTTATTTTTATATGTGAATAGGGAACTTCTGTTTAGTTTTGATTGCTCTTTTAGTACATGTGTGACTTCTGTCAAGTCCCTGTATCATAAATCAAATGTTATAAGGTTTTTTTACTAGGAATCAATGCTTAGATGATGACTACCAGTGAAACAATGTTGGTAGAAAGCTGAGCTCTCCCTGTTCCTACTTAGATATCTCGCTCTCAGCTCAGTTTTTCTATTAGTACCTTCACTTAGCGATGTAGGAAATATATAGTAAGGGAAAGTATTGCGATCGTGAAAGTTTTTGATTTCAAGTTTTCAACACAATTACACAGTTTAGGGATGATTTGACTAGACGAAGTATGACTATAGAGAATGCAGTTGGTTCGCATAGTCATTACTTTGTGGGGATAACTTCGTGCCGACTTCTTCTTTAGACTTCTAACCAAGCCTTCCCTCTCCTATCTCACTCTTGAGCTCTGTGCTGTTTGCCAATTCATGTTGTATATTCTGAATTTAGCAATCCAGCTCTTCTGTTTGGCCATCGTTAGAGGAACTAAATTTTCAAGAACTTAGTCCAAGATCCCTATCTATATTTTCCTTTTCTTGTGTTAAACATATTCCACTGTTTCATCCTGACAAAAGTAGGGCACAATTATTTGTGTTATAATTTAGAACAAGCCAAGTATAACCTGTAACAACTGTGCCAAGTAAGCAGTTTGGTGAGGCTGTACTTTACTTTTCTATACTTCCATATTCCATATTCATCCATGCTGTTTCTAATTTAATGTTATTAATCATTTATGACCACCCTCACAATAAAATAGAATATTTTACATCTTATAAAAGTTATTTTATCACTATATTGTCAAAAATATAATTATTATTAATTCATGGAAAATTTTCAGGATAATGCTTATCCAGCAGATGAATTAATGCCCTTAAGCTGTGAAGGTCGATACCGAGGAAGTCATCCTTCTAGAGGAGATTTAGATGATACTCTTGGAAAGTTAGTATTCTTGATTTAAATTCTTTGTGTTCAAGTAAATATTGTATGTTGAACTGATCTTATTTTTTTATTTAAGATATATGTAAAAGAATTATAAATACAATTTTATGAAATTCTCTAAGATAAAAACCCATTAGGTCCGTTCCCATGTTTATTTCACCTGTTGCATATGTGCAGTTCAGTAAACAGAAACCACCTAATTGAAATTTTGCAAATTATATTCTCTCGACAAGTACATATAAACAAATAGAAATATATATATATATATATATATATATATATATATATATATATATATATATATATATATATATATATATATAGCATTTCCAAGTCAATTGTAACCTTTTCCAAGTCAAATGTAACTTTTTCCAAGTCAAATGTAACCCTTTCCAAGTCAAATGTAACCCTTTCCATTTCAAATGTCACCTTTTCCATTTCAAATGTTACCTTTTCCAAGTCAAATGTCACCTTTTCCATTTCAAATGTTACCTTTTCCAAGTCAAATGTCACCTTTTTCTTCACTTCTAGCCTTAAATATTCCGTTTTATTTATTTATTTACTGAAAAATAATTAGTTTAATTAAAATTATGACTTTTTTAATAATTTTGGCATATTCTATCGCTATTTTTTTCTGTTTATTATATATTTGATAACAAGTTCTGTTTTTTACGAACTAATATTTAAAAAATTAATTATTATCTATTTAGTTTTAAGATAGTTATTGATTTTGAATTTTTAGAGGGAAGGGATACTTTTTGGGAATAATTAATGTGTTTTCGGGTATTATAATTACGTTTTTCGAGATGTATTTTTTATCGCCCTCGTTTATTTTAACTAAAATTTACTTTTTATTTTTTTTATTGATATAGGGATTAATTGGTGTGCTTTAGGGTGGTTATGATTAAGTTTTTTGAGTTCTATCTTTTATCGCTCATGCATATTAACTCGCATTTACTTTTAATGTTTGTTATTGATATAGGGATTAATTACTGTGCTTTCGGGTGGTTATGATTACGTTTTTCGAGCGGTATTTTTTATCGCCCTCGTTTATTTTAACTAAAATTTACTTTTTATTTTTTTTATTGATATAGGGATTAATTGGTGTGCTTTAGGGTGGTTATGATTAAGTTTTTTGAGTTCTATCTTTTATCGCTCATGCATATTAACTCGCATTTACTTTTAATGTTTTTTATTGATATGGGGATTAATTAATGTGCTTTCGGGTGATTATGATTAAGTTTTTCGAGCAGTATTTTTTATCGCCCTATTTTATTTTAACTAAAATTTACTTTTTATGTTTTTTATTGATATAGAGATTAATTATTGTCCTTTCGGGGGGTTATGATTAAGTTTTTTGAGCTCTATCTTTTATCGCTCATGCGTATTTCAACTCGCATTTACTTTTAATGTTTTTTATTGATATAGGGATTAATTAATGTGCTTTCGGGTGGTTATGATTACGTTTTTTGAGCTCTATCTTTTATCGCTCATGCATATTAACTCGCATTTACTTTTAATGTTTGTTATTGATATAGGGATTAATTACTGTGCTTTCGGGTGGTTATGATTACGTTTTTCGAGCGGTATTTTTTATCGCCCTCGTTTATTTTAACTAAAATTTACTTTTTATTTTTTTTATTGATATAGGGATTAATTGGTGTGCTTTAGGGTGGTTATGATTAAGTTTTTTGAGTTCTATCTTTTATCGCTCATGCATATTAACTCGCATTTACTTTTAATGTTTTTTATTGATATGGGGATTAATTAATGTGCTTTCGGGTGATTATGATTAAGTTTTTCGAGCAGTATTTTTTATCGCCCTATTTTATTTTAACTAAAATTTACTTTTTATGTTTTTTATTGATATAGAGATTAATTATTGTCCTTTCGGGGGGTTATGATTAAGTTTTTTGAGCTCTATCTTTTATCGCTCATGCGTATTTCAACTCGCATTTACTTTTAATGTTTTTTATTGATATAGGGATTAATTAATGTGCTTTCGGGTGGTTATGATTACGTTTTTTGAGCTCTATCTTTTATCGCTCATGCGTATTTCAACTCATACGTTTTTTTTTTAGATATTTAATATCAAGTTCTGTTTTTTACGAACAAATATTTTAAAAAATATTTAGTTTTAAAATAGTTGTTGATTTTGAATTTTTAGAGGGAGGGAGGTAGTTTTTGGGAATAATTAATGTGTTTTCGGGTATTATAATTACGTTTTTGGAGATGTATTTTTTACCACTCATGGGTATTTCAACTCGCATTTATTTTTTATGTTTTTTATTGATATAGGGATTAATTATTGTGCTTTCGGGTGGTTATGAATACGTTTTTTGAGCTCTATCTTTTATCGCTCATGGGTGTTTCAACTCGCATTTACTTTTAATGTTTTTTATAGACATATAGGTTATTAAAAAAGCTAAATGATGTATATTCCAACAACGTTATAATGAGAACTAAAAACAAAATAATTATTCCCAATATCCATTAAAAACTTAATCATAACCACCCGAAAGCACAATAATTAATCCCTATATAAATAAAAAACATAAAAAGTAAATGCGAGGTTAATATGCCAAAAGTGAGCGATAAAATATATCTAAAAAACGTAATTATAATACGAGAAAATTATTAACCCTATACAATAAAAAACATAAAAATTAATGCGATAGAAATACCCTGAGCATAAAATAATCCTGTCGAAAAACTAATCATAAAAAAGTTAATATCGTATCGTTAATATGAAAGTAAATGCGAGTTAATATAGTGAGCGATAAATCATTAAAAAACGTAATTATAATACCCGAAAACACATTAATTAACCCCTATATCAATAAAAAACATAAAAATTAATGCGAGTTAAAAAACCCATGAGCGATAAAAAATACAGCTCAAAAAACGTATTCATAACCACCCGAAAGCACAATAATTAATCCCTACATCAATAAAAAACATAAAAAGTAAATGCGAGTTGAAATACCATGAGCGATAAAAAATACAGCTCGAAAAACGAATTCATAACCACCCGAAAGCACAATAATTAATCCCTATATCAATAAAAAACATAAAAAGTAAATGCGAGTTGAAAAACCCATGAGCGATAAAAAAATACAGCTCAAAAAACGTAATTACAAGACCCGCAAATACAATTAATAACCTATATGTCTATAAAAAACATTAAAAGTAAATGCGAGTTGAAATACCCATGAGCGATAAAAAATACAGCTCAAAAACTTAATCATAACCACCCGAAAGGACAATAATTAATCTCTATATCAATAAAAAACATAAAAAGTAAATTTAGTTAAAATAAACGAGGGCGATAAAAAATACCGCACGAAAAACTTAATTATAACCACCCGAATGCACATTAATTAATCCCATATCAATAAAAAACATTAAAAGTAAATGCGAGTTAATATGCATGAGCGATAAAAGATAGAACTCAAAAAACTTAATCATAACCACCCGAAAGCACATTAATTAATCCCTATATCAATAACAAACATTAAAAGTAAATGCGAGTTGAAAAACCCATGAGCGATAAAAAATACAGCTCAAAAAACGTAATTACAAGACCCGCAAATACAATTAATAACCTATATGTCTATAAAAAACATTAAAAGTAAATGCGAGTTGAAATACCCATGAGCGATGAGCGATAAAAGATAGAACTCAAAAAACTTAATCATAACCACCCGAAAGCACATTAATTAATCCCTATATCAATAACAAACATTAAAAGTAAATGCGAGTTGAAAAACCCATGAGCGATAAAAAATACAGCTCAAAAAACGTAATTACAAGACCCGCAAATACAATTAATAACCTATATGTCTATAAAAAACATTAAAAGTAAATGCGAGTTGAAATACCCATGAGCGATAAAAAATACAGCTCAAAAAACTTAATCATAACCACCCGAAAGGACAATAATTAATCTCTATATCAATAAAAAACATAAAAAGTAAATTTTAGTTAAAATAAACGAGGGCGATAAAAAATACCGCACGAAAAAACTTAATTATAACCACCCGAATGCACATTAATTAATCCCCATATCAATAAAAAACATTAAAAGTAAATGCGAGTTAATATGCATGAGCGATAGATAAAGATAGAACTCAAAAAACTTAATCATAACCACCCGAAAGCACATTAATTAATCCCTATATCAATAACAAACATTAAAAGTAAATGCGAGTTAATATGCATGAGCGATAAAAGATAGAACTCAAAAAACTTAATCATAACCACCCTAAAGCACACCAATTAATCCCTATATCAATAAAAAAAATAAAAAGTAAATTTTAGTTAAAATAAACGAGGGCGATAAAAAATACATCTCGAAAAAACGTAATTATAATACCCGAAAACACATTAATTATTCCCAAAAAGTATCCCTTCCCTCTAAAAATTCAAAATCAATAACTATCTTAAAACTAAATAGATAATAATTAATTTTTTAAATATTAGTTCGTAAAAAACAGAACTTGTTATCAAATATCTAAAAAACAGAAAAAAATAGCGATAGGATATGCCAAAATTATTAAAAAAGTCATAATTTTAATTAAACTAATTATTTTTCAATAAATAAAACGGAATATTTAAGGCTAGAAGTGAAGAAAAAGGTGACATTTGACTTGGAAAAGGTAACATTTGAAATGGAAAAGGTGACATTTGACTTGGAAAAGGTGACATTTGAAATGGAAAAGGTGACATTTGAAATGGAAAGGGTTACATTTGACTTGGAAAAGGTTACATTTGACTTGGAAAAAGTTACATTTGACTTGGAAAAGGTTACAATTGACTTGGAAATGCTATATATATATATATATATATTTTTTTTTTTCCTTTCTTTTTTTCTGTTTTCCCTTTATGGTTGGTGACCCATAGGAAGATAGTTTTATAGATAATAATAATAATAAATTCTTTATTATTCTGGGACATGTCCCTTTGAAATAACATTTACAGAATGTAGAAAATGAGCTGAGAGTAAATTAAATACATAGAAAAAAGTTAAACATTAATCATATAAAAAATATATATTTAAATGAGAGGAAAAATGAATAAAGCTTATTTACAATTCTATTGGGACTGGATAATCATTAAATGATTAAATATGCGAATTTAAATGAAAGAAGATCTGTCGAAAAGTGCAATTCGGTGGGCCTTAGTGTATAAATCTGTAGCCCTGGAGCATATAATAGCAGTGATGGATAGGGATTTGAATTGTAGAAGGTCAAAAATGTATGATGGACGGCGAGATTGGATAAGTTGGTAAAGGAATGATGCAAGGAAATATTTGCGAGGATTGGAAGGGTAAAGCCACTTCAACTCGCCATAAAATTGGGATACGGAGGTGTACCTATGGACCCCGAATATGAATCGAACAAAGCAATAAATTAAGCATTTTATTTTTACCTGAGATCTCCAGATGCCACCTTCATATACCGTACAGCAGTAATCGAAGTGGAGAAATATTAGAGAAGTAACGAGGAGTTTTCGGGTTTCATACAGGAGTAGATGACGAAGGGAATTCAGTCGCTTTAAGGTCGGAAAGGTATGGCAGGAGATTTCGGAAATATGATTTCTGAAGGATAGTGTTTGATCGACGATTACTCCCAGATTCCTAACAGTCAGGTAGAACTTTATAGAATCACTATTTAGGAACAGGGTTTCCAAGCACATTACAAAGGTGTTAATAAATGTACACAATTGTTCTTCACATATTTCTTATATATATATTAAAAAAAAAAAAAATAAAAAAAAAGTCAAGGATTCCGGTCAGAGTTGTCTTGTGGGTCCAACAGGTCGGTGGGTATGTTCCTCGGAAGATAGCTGCTGGTTTTCCTTGGTAGGTTTTTCAGATCTTGGGACTCTAGCAACCATATAGATATCTTTAATTTTTTCTGATTTTACAAAAATAATGTTTACTGCTGTAATCCGGGTGCTCTACGTTTTCTTTCAAGTCACACATTTTTTTAAGCAGCTTCATTATAGTTGATTTGGAACGACCATCTGTCAAAGATTTTTTTGCATCAACTAACATATTCTTTAGTCCTTCTATATCGCTTGTGAATTCTTCATCTAATTCACCCAAATTATTAGAATTCAAGAACATTTCGATAAATTTTATCATATCATTGAACGAGATGGAGTACTATTAATTTTTCTCTATGGACTGTCGGGCTTCCTCAAAATTTACGATGTAATGAGTATCGTTATTTTTAGGTTTTTTATGGACAGATTCTGTAGCTGTCATTGGAGGAAAGTCTTTGAAATTATTTATGTCTTCACCTTCTTCTCGGGGATCTATTGTTAAGTTAAGCTGCATAGTGGGCATAGAGGAAGCAGGAGGACTTATATGGCATCGTTTGACGCCTGAAACAGGTGTTGGTAGTAATATTAAATTGTTGTCCACATTTAAAACCGTATCTTTGACGAGTTTATTTTCAATATTTTTGCTATGAATTGAGTTGCCATGGTTACCTGGTTGGCCTTTCTTCGGTTTGTCTTCTATGATTCCTGGTATGGTTGTTGAATTGTTGTCATGGCAACCGGTTAGTATTGGCTGTACTGTCACACTATTGGAGATTGTATGGTTAGGTGTATCTAATAGGGAATGGTTGGCATTTCTTTGTTTACTATTATTGTTTATGTTGGGATTTAAATTATTGAATCTATTTTCACTACTTAAATGTTTTTGAATATTATTGTCATTTTCACTTTCAGGGCAATCAGTAGATATGTGACCAGGTTGTTTACATATAAAACAGGTTAAAATATCTTCAGCAAGAAAAATTTGATAAGAAACATTGTCCTGCTCTATATATAGAGTTGAAGGTAGCTTACTGAGGTCTTCAGGTGGGATGTAGACTTGCCGTTGGAAACTGAGTACATGTGCCAGCCTGGGGTCTTGGTACCTGGCCCTAAGGAAGTGCTTGGCGGAGACTAATCCTAACCTTTTAAGTTCGTTTTTTATTGTTTCATGAGGAATTGAAGGGCAAGCATTTGAGATAATTATACGCTTAGCCGGATTAATTAGTTTTTTTATGAAAATTTCTTTATTATCTATAAGAATCGACTTATGATTGTTCAAAAGGCAGTCTACTGCATCTTTGCTATTAAAATTAATGCAAAATCGAGAGTTTGAAATTCTAGAAGTATAACGAATGGATTTTGGGTCTATAAGGGCTGCGATTTTGAAAACATACTCTTTTTGCTTTATACCGGGAAATGTTTGTAAAACTATTGCATTTTCTTGTTTAGAAAAACTTTTTGTGGCGTGGTTTTGGCATAACTGATCGATTTTTCTGTAGGGTTGAGGTTAAGTTGGTCTTGCAGTGCATTACGTTTTGAGCTATCTTCTGTTTCTATTTTTTTCTGAATTTTTGGGGACATAGAATCTATAGAAAGTAGAGACATTTCAGTGGTTGATATATCGATACAAAGTCAAAAGCTCTGGATGTGTAACCGCTTTACTTCTTTTAGATATCTCAATTTTCTATTAAATAATCAAACACACTCACTTGGATTGTCTAAATAGCACAAAATAAAGTTCATAACAGCATAATAAACACATGTAAACTATAAAAACTTTGGGACTGACCTGAAGCGTGTCTTCATTATAAGAATCTCGAACAGCTGTCCCTTGTGACTTTTGTGTGATTATTTAGAACGGTTATCGTATGTCAACTGTTATGCTGTATTAATAACGTTTAATTTAATTAGTATCTTTCTTTATAACTGATTTTATTAATCTGAAAAGATTAAGATGGTATTAGGACATAAACAGAATGAAATATAAATATAAACCAAAATAAATCATACCTGAAAAGGTTAATTAACAGTACATATACTGGTTTAACCTTTTTAATTATAATCACTGTTAGTACTGCATATGCAAATGGAAGATCATCTCCACTTATGATACTAACTTACCTTAAGTTTGTTTTTTTACTTTGGGGTGTCTGTGCTCCACTGATTTGGCCTATCCAGCAGGCGACCCTTCACTCAGGCTCCCTTCGCAGTTATAACTATAAATGCAAGTGAAGCAGACAAGACCAAAACAGAACTACATACATTCTTTATTGCCACAGTATGCTTAGAATTTTTCTCCATAACCTGTTATCAATGATTTGGCGCCTTCAACTGGTAAGACTTTGTTTCAATTTCTAATTACTATAGACATATAAATTAGAAATTGAAAGAAAGTTGGCATTAATCCCTGACTCAAAAAGCCCCGTATAGTCTAAAGGTGAGAACAGAACAAACAAAAAGTATCATAAAACTCAAAACATAAATTAACTGCTATTCTGTACAAAATCTAACCATAGTTTTTCAGAACTTTGTTTTATCTTTTACCTATTGTTTTACCTGATAAATGTAAAAATTATTCTTGTTTCAGCTTTTCATTGAGTTTAATCGATACTCTTGATACCCTTGTTGTACTTGGTGATATAGCTGAGTTCGAACATGCTGTGAAACTTGTAATAAAAGATGTTACGTTTGATTCAGATGTTACTGTATCTGTTTTCGAAACAAATATACGAGTTTTAGGGTAAGTAATGATCATTTATGTTTATATCATCAACTCATAGGGCAAATATAATCAAGAAAGGCAATGGTTCATAGATTTTACCCGACTTGTTTTGCTGATTCTGGATTCCAAAATATTTGACTCACGTATTTTGTTCTAGTCGGCCATAGGAGTTACAAAAAATATCTATATATAAATGGGAACTAACCTTCTTACAATCTGATGAAGGAACCTACAACAAATTTCAGAGGAATAAGATGTTACTATTATTATGTTCAAAAACCCAAAAATTACGTTAAAAAACCATTTTTGATCTTTTCTCCTTTAGTTGGTCATCAAATTCGATCAACTTGTATATTAACCTCTGTCAGACTATTTTTATCAGAATGAAACTATAATATTAAGGCCCATTCATTTTTACATCAAATTAGTGAGTTTAATGGAAATTGTTAGAGCCATTTTGAGAACATTGTAAAAAGGTACAAAATGCATGGTATGAAGTGGTTCTTCTGGTTGACCCATTTTGATGTAAAAATTTGCTGTTACGACTCGGGTATATAGTTATCTTAATGAAATTTCAGTTTCGCTAGACTGATAACTTTAACTTTGAAGTTTTTACTAATATATCATCAAAATTATATTGAATGATTAAAAATTTATCTGCAGGGCTAAGCTCAAATGCATCTATTATAATCAACAGCCCTCTCTAATGATAGTTTCATACAATTTGAGCTGCTCATAAAAAATTACACCATACTGATCCCACCATAAGCAGAAGAGAGGCTTTGACCTAGAATATTTGGTTTAGCGGATTTTTTGACCAATGGCCAGGCTTCCCCCTCAATTTTTGGGTCTTAGAATTGACAGAAAATTACATATTGTTTTATTGAATAACAAATTGCAAACCGATATCTAGCTGAAGAAATATAAATAAGAAAAAAGAAAGGGAAAAGAATTAATAGAAATTTGTTTAATATGAGTCTTGAATAAGTTCTCTGTTTCCTTACAAATGGCAGCACATTTTAATCTAGCTGAACTTGGGGAACCATTAATAACACCTTTGACTGGCGATGAAAAATGGATTCAGTCAGTAATTCTAAGCTTAAAAAATTGTTGGTTAAGCCTGGCCATATGTCGAAAAATCCGCAAAACAAAATATTCTAGGTTCAAAGCCTCTCTTCTGCCTTTGGTGGATCAGTATGGTGTAATTTTTGATGAACTGCACTAACCAAATTGCATTTGAGCTAAGCCCTGTTGATACATTTTAATTATTCAACATTCAATTTAATTTTGATGATATATTAGTAAAAACTTAAACTTTATAGTTACAAATAGTAAAGAAGTTATTAGCCCATAATCATGCTCCGCCACCAATTTTTCCATGATTTTTTTTTCCAAAGTTTTCTACTACACTCTTTATAGAGGCTGACTTTGTTTACCCTAGGAGGGTCTCCAGGATTGAGATGAAGGTTGATTACAAAGTTTTATTGTTATAAAAAAAGACCAATTAATTACAATATATTGTCATCACATTATTGTCATGTTACAGTTTCATCAGAATTATTTATTAACCTTAATCAAAAAGATTGATATGCTGTATTAAGATTATATTCTTGTCACCTTTGTAGCCAAGTGCAAATCTATTAATAGTAAATTAATGTAAGAGGTTGCCATATTTAATATATATCTTTATCACACTTCTAGTAGATTAAGAGAACCTCCATTGAAAATTTCAGCTTCTTAGCCATTTGTCATTTTTGAGATACTGTGATGACCTCATAAGAGGGTGAATGGTAACACACTTTTATGAATAAAAAAAAAAAAAAAAAAACTGTGCCACTACAACCCATGATGGGTCTTGGGCTCAGTACATATAGAGATTTGTACTATTTCTAGGCCAACAGCTGTGCAATGAGGTGATTTGGCCGAGATCATACTCAGCCGCCAGGTTTTTCCCCCCCTTGTTAGGTACACACTTTATAGAGGCCAGGTCTGCCCCAGGAGGGTCACCGTATCCTAGGGTCGCCCCCCAGCTGAAATAACAGAATAAATAATATTCTGTCATAACCGGGATTCGAACCCAGGATCCGGAGCGCAGTAGACTAGCGCTCTATCCACTAGACCACACCGCTCCCTACTTTTATAAATATAGATTATTATTACTTATTTATGACACTTCAAAAAGAATTTAGGATTTCCTGAAAAAGGATATATTTCTATTGAATGTCTAGGAAACTCCTTATAATCCTAGCTGCATTTATTTTTTAGTATTTTCCACAGTGTACACCAATATCAGACTACGATTGGAGATTACAATAGGTTTCACAATATCTCTATCCAATATATATATAGCTTCTTTAACTTAGCTGTATGAGCTTGATACTTCTGATTGTTTCTATGTAGACTGAATTATTGTTTCCTTGTTTGGGTACAACAGTATCTATAATCTCAGCTGTCAGCTTCTTATTATCTATCAAAAGGATTGTTAAATGTGAGGATATTGTCAGTTATATAATAGATAATATTGGTTCTAATACAATATTATTTATTCTTTTTCTCAGGATGAGGTTTTTAAAATTGTATTTGTAATATGGTTTCAAGCGATTTAACAATTTCTTTTTTGAACCAATAGTATGGTTGTAGACTAAAGTAATATCATCCTCCCTCATGAGGTATTCCTTCTATTCCAGCCAGCTAAAAAAATCCAAAAATCTGGTAATATATTAATATATGCTAACACAGAGCCAAAATTTGTCAGATACATTTTGTTGCTATGACTTGATCCTGAGTAGCTTACTAAAGCCTTCTTTTTTGGAGAAGAGACTTCCCTTAATCGAGCTAGCTGGTAGCAAATAATTAATCTTTTTCAGTTTGCTGAAGCTGATGAGAAAACCTTCACTTTTGACCTCTATACTTTCAGTTAATTATTGTTGGTTATGATAATGGGCAACGCCTGCATTTGCTGAAGAGCATTGTTACCACAACCAAGGTTACATATAATTTTATGCTTTGTCTTATATACTACTCTACCATCATTTGATTTTGACGTGCCTCTTCAATATTCATTATCCTTCCTCCTTCCTTTCTAGATACGTAAAGCCATGCAACAGATGCAGTCTGGATCTAATCTTACTCATCTTTATAAGATTGTCTAATTCTTGGTATTAGTCTAACTAATCATGATATTTATTATCATTATTGTATCATATATTTTTCTTTATGTTGACATTACTTTAATATGTTCCATTATGTTTAAAATGTTCATTATTGACTTATTTGTTTATAATTACTTATAGTAAAATAAGTTCATTAATAAGCATGTCATTGTATATTACTGATTTTTTTTTTTTTTTTTTAGGGGTCTTCTCTCAGCACACATATTATCCGAGTATGTGAAAGATAGAATTGGTGTTATGCAGTGGTACAGGGGAGAATTATTGGAAATGGCTAAAGATATTGGGTACAGGCTCTTACCAGCATTTAATACTACTACTGGAATACCTCAAGCCCGGGTATAGTTTTTATTTCAGCTATTTATTTTAGTTTTCTTTTTTTTCTGCTACCTTCTCAGAGGCATGCCCGACCTATGTAAAAAGTATGAACTTAATGCATTTAGCACACCTTGAGGAACACCATGTGAGAGGAAGAGAGGAGATGAAGGGCAATTTGTCTGGGATTACTACGGTCTGCGAACAATGAGATATAAATGAATGAAATCATTTTAAGGTACTCTTGGATAATGACAAGTTACGGAGTTAGGATAGTATAATATCATGATCGACGTAATCAAATGCTGTGAAAAATTTAAAAGAATTAGATTGTAATTTTTTGTTGATCAATGGAAGATTGTAGATTAATAAAAGATTGAAGTCCTGGGTGATTCTTAGTAGGGCGGATTGGGCGGAATAGTTAGAATGAAAACCTGATTGAAAGGGGTTAAGGAGAGAGTTTTGTTCTAGGTATGGGGAAAGCTGGTGTTAGACTAATCTAAACGGTTTAGAGAGATTTGAAAGAATGGAAATAGGTCTGAAATCAGAAAGACTGGATGAAGAAGAAACTTTGTTAAGAGGACGTACAACTACCTTTTTCCAAGCTGAGGGAAAAATTGTAAATGTGTAAAAGGATTGGTAGAATAGCTAGAAGGCTAAGTTTAATCAGTTTTACAGATATGGGATATGGGCCGTGGTCATTGGTTCTAGATTTGAGTACAGAAGAGAGTATATCATCAGGAGTAATATGTAGAAAATAAAAATTGTCAGGATTAAATTGAATTCTAGAAGATGAGGCCAGGGTAGTATTACTTATAGGAGTATGAGAAAAAACATTGGTTAAATAGGAATTTAGTAAAGGGGCAGAGAACAGATAGTAATTAGAGGATTTAGAGTTTATAACCGATAGTTTTCTAAGGATCTTATACTTGGACCTATGATCAGGAGCTTGGGTTAAAGAGTCATGAAAGAACTTGGCTCTCTACCTATTGGTGTCTGGGTGAGGTTTCGAAGATATTGTAATCATTAGGAAGTTGTGTGTGGGGAAACCTCCTGGCTGCGTTTTTCTTTTCATCATTTCTCTTATTCCCGGGATAATCCGAGGAGCGGAGGATGTAACTGTTTTGAGCGGTGAATGTTTATTTAGAAAAGCCAGTAGATTCTACGATCCCAATGCTAGGTGAGACAGTCACTATCGGGGTTCATAAGTTTGAGAAGGTCTCAGAGTTCACATACCTGGGATCAGTGGTCACCCAAGATAATAACCCCGATATTGAGATAAGGAGAAGAATAACTGCAGCCAACAAATGCTACTTTGGGTTAGGCAAGCAGCTAACCAAGCGGATACTCTCTAGACAGACCAAGCTCCACCTCTATAAGACATTGGTGCGTCCCGTACTGCTCTATGGATCAGAGTGTTGGGCGACTTCAAAGGCGACCGAGAAGGAACTCCTAATTTTTGAAAGAAAAGTTCTCCGCCGTATTTTTGGAGGAGTGAAAGTTGGAGAGGAGTGGAAGCGGCGCACAAATCAGGACCTCTACAATGCTTTTGGAGAAGGTGATGTGGTCCGGGCTATGAAGTTAAGACGCCTAAGATATGCAGGGCATATTGCCAGGATGGAAAATGGAGAAATGCCCAAAATATTGCTCACTCAGCCGATCCATGGGATAAGAAGAAGAGGAAGACCAAGGTTGAGATGGTCGGATGGTGTGGCGGCGGACGCTCGCATGTTGCTGGGAGTTAGGAGCTGGATGGCATCGGCTCAAGACCGTGATGATTGGAGGAGGCGGTTGGAGGAGGCCAAGACCCGTGACCGGGTTGTAGCGCCGTGAAATAATAATAATAATAAGTAGATTCTACGATACGTATTCAGCCATATCATCCAAAGAATAGGAGATATAGATGGGTTCTAAGGAAAGGTGAAGTGGCTCAAGGAAATGATTAATATTTTCATTTGTTAATGTATCAAGGTTACGCCATGAAATATTCTTGCTGGTAATGGTTGAAGTAGGTATATCATAGGAGGCCTGAATAAGATCGTGCGAAGAGGGAGTAAAAAAGTTCAATAAGATAGGATTTATCAGGTAAATCAGCAAGTAAATTTGTATTGAAATCTCCAGAGACAATTATATTACCATATAGAGGGATATAGGTGAAGAGAGAAGATTGAAATCGAACATGATGGGGTCGGTGCACTGTGATAAACAGGAGTGAGAATAGATGAACTCTATATGTGGAGAGTCAGTGGAGGGTGATTAGTGAATGTTTTTAGCTCTCAAGCTGTTGTGGATGAACAGGCATACGCCTATACCTTTCCAATTAGTCCAATCATGATGAAACAGAGAATAATTAGGGATAGATACAGACGAGGAAGGAATATGAGCCAGGTTTCAGAAACAGCGATGATTTGGTAGAAATTATGTAGGAAATTGTCTAGGAATTCTTTAAAATGAGCAGTTAGAGATTGAGTGTGAATATGGCAAGTTAAGAGGGTATTAGTCATATTATGGGATGGAAAGTGATATCAAGAAAAGGTATACTACTGAATATGAATTGTTCAATTGGTAGAGGATGAAGGGACAATAGCAGTTATTGTAGTTTAAAATACATAATGTGGTTTATAAATATGTATTCTTGCTGGTACAAAAACAGGTTCTAATAATCCAAATTAAGAAATTCGGAACCTAATCCGAAAAATAACAGAATATAAATAAGAAAATATAAAGAAAAATACATAAATATAAATTGATGTGATAAAAAAGATACAAGAGAATAAAAATTAATCCCAAAGATTCAGGAAATAAAAAAGCCATAATTTTATATAATAATTTTAATAGAAACAGTACTTGAGATACACGAAAATAATGTGCAAAAAAATAATTAGAGAAAAATATTAAAGAAAATAATTAGCACAATAATTAGAAAAAAAAATGGAACTGAAATCAATAATTAGGTAAAGGGTACTGAAGTTTCAGAAAAAGACGTCCAAGTCATCCTCTTTATTGATGACTACCGCCGGGTGACCGTTGTCACGCGTCAAGCTTGACTTAATTATCCCGTTGTTGTTGACTGACGCCTTCTCAGCTCACACAACCACCCTGAAGAAGGCCTATAATTTAGGCCGAAATGTCGGCACCAATAAATTAAGTTTACGCTTAATTGTATGTTAAATTGACTGCAACCTGAACCAACTTCTCTCATATTTTTATTTCCATTGAAATACATGCATTTAATATGGAAAATCGTTTGGCATGTAATACAGCTAATCATTGACTTATCATTGCGAGTGATAGCCAGCTTACATACGTTGCATTGAACCATCTCTTCTAGAAGTAGGCAATGTACTGATAAGATGCAGTAGAAGTGGAAGTATGGTGGGGAGCCTTGGCTATGGTAAGGCTCTTATCTCGAATGCTAGAGGAATTAAACTAGGTTGTTGGGCTTATCTTTGTTTCTTTTCCTTCGTTCTTCGTTCAGTTATGAATGTAATTTAATTTAGTTCCCTAGAAAAACAGTGCCTGTGAACCAGTCTCTCGTTTAACTTTCACTTGGTAAACACATAAAGTAAATAATAAGTAAATAATTAAAGCTACAGTTTTAATGAAGATAGGATAAATAATGAGGAATTATGATGGATGTTCACTCACCAAAGGCTAGAACCAAACTGATCTATAGAGTTTGGTCGATAGAGATACCTAAGTTTTTTACAGAGCATCTGAAAGTAGTGGCATGGTCATTTAATATTATGGTAGGAAGAAAGGAAATAAATATTGTACAATTCGGGTCTAGGTATGTGCTCTACAACCGGGAGCTCTTTGTTGTGTTTAATGAGAACAAAAGAAAAATGCGTGCGTTCGTGAATTGGTTTTATTCAGGCACTATTACAGACATAATGAGAGGGTTTAGTCCCTAGTAATAATTTTAGTCTTATCTGATCAGGGGGCGGAGTGGTTGTTCCGTATGTTCCTGGTCCTCACTCAGGATGGACAGGTCTCAACAAGTGCAGTGCTACAGCGGATGCTGTGTACTCTGGCTCTGGATGTAGATCCGTATAGGCCGGCTGCTAGACGAGGAAGAAGGAAGTCCTGAAGAGCCCTTCAGAAGTAAATTCTATACGTAGTGGGGCTAATGCCTTCTGGAGCGTACTTGCTCGCTTTTCCTGTAGAGAAGACTATGACCCGGGTAGCATTAAATATCGCAAATATAATCTAGGCAAAATAATCCCTGGAGGATGTTTAAATCTGACAGATAAAATGAGGGAATTGGATAAAAAAAAAAAAAAATTCATTTTTTTAGGATATTTGCTATAATTGCCTATTTTTTGGTGTACATCAATGTATATAAGTACATTATAATTTGTAATATACTTACTTGAGTCAAACCTTTATATCACAAAAAATTTTAAATTATAAAATTAAATGTTCGACAGAAACAATAAAGTTTAACTTAAAACACAAAGCTCAATCAACTTAATACATTTTGCGCTTGATAATTTACTCTGGCATCACATTCTATAGGGATATGACTTTAATTGTAGTGCAAGAGAAGGTTTTATAGCATTTACATGATTGGTTAAGATAAAAACTCTGACAACTCTCTCGGCAGAGCAGAACACTCCTTCCTTTGTTTTGTCTTTCCCTTGTTATTCCTTGTCTATCACCAGATTCTCTGATACAAAAAGCCTAGCATATAGAAAGGCCTTCAGGCCCCTGAGTATTTACTGGGAACAAATAATAATTTATCTATCATTAACCTTAATTTTTTCAACATGGAACCGTCTTCTTCCTCATTCCTTTCTAAATAGTCATGTCCGGTGACAAAACCAGGAGAAAGTGGTTCTCCTTAGGTCCTCCAGTGTTCCGTAAAGCTTTGTTTCCAGTTTCTTCAGTCCAGGTCTCTCTTCTCACTTCCTCCAGAAGGACACAGCTTTGCAGGATGTGCTCAGTGTTTTGTTCTCCTTCACCACAATCGCACATAGGACTATTTCCTATTTTGAATTTTTGAAGAGGTGCGATTTTAGTCTGTTGTGGTTATGGAACCTTCTGAATTAGTATTTACCATAAGTTGGTTTATCAATTAGTTAATTTGATTAATAGATAGTATTTCATCTACATATGTCTTATAAATGTATGATGGCATTCATAACAAACTGAGTTCATTTTAGATTCATTAATTTTATGGGTTTTTTTAGAAGTTAAATATTTATATTATGATATGTATTTATATTTCATTGAATAACAAAAATAAAGATCTTTGTATAATCATTGTGTTCACTAATGTGTATGATTGTAGGTTAATTTGAGGCATGGGATCAAAACTGCAAAACTGTGGAATTCTCGAGAAACCTGCACAGCATGTGCTGGGACAATGCTTCTTGAAATGGCTGCCCTTTCACGTCTTACAGGGGATACTATTTTTGAGGTTATTTTTTGTTCAATATTTATAGTTTACCATTGATTTAGTCTTTTTGGTTGTATAATGGAAAATAACAGTTCCAACTGTTCTGGCTGCTGTTTAGGAGTATTCATTTTATATGGAATCCTTATTAAAGTTTAATAATCCTATGTTTCATATTACCTCTTATCTGTTATATCTTGTAAATTTGTCTTTAATCTGAACCAACGGGGTCACATGTGGTGTAGTGGCTACCATAACAGCCTTCTATGCCCAAGGTCACGTGTTCAAACCACCTGCAGGTGGTCCTAGAATTTTTTAATGGGAGTAAAAAAATCCTTATGGAATACCGAGAGGCTAAAGGTCAAAAAGCAATGGTTCCTATTTGAAGACACTCTTAAGAATAAGCTGAGAGAAGAGTGACTGGAAGAAGAGTGGACAAATTTAATTAAAGAAAATAATGGAGGGGACGGCTGATTTAGTCCTAGGGGAAAATAGGTACCAAAAGAATAGTGAATGTTTTGATGAATAGTTTGCCCAAGCCAATGAATAAAAGAACGTTGACAGGCATGTAATGTTACAAAGGGACACAAGAGGAAATAGAGAAAAGTACCACAATAGCAGAAAGAGGGCCACTAATATGTGTAGAAATAAAAAGAGAGTGTGGTATAGAAGGGAGATGGAGCTTATGGAAGGATTGAATGAGAGAAATGAAAGCAGACGATTTTATCACATCATCAAGAAACTTAGAACTGGGTTCCAACCTAAAGTAAACATCTGTCGCAGTAATGAGGATCTTCTCCTTGGAAATTAGAAACAGATCTTGGATAGATAAACGAAACATTTTGTGGATCTACTCGGAACTAGTCATGGTGTAACTGAGATGGAAGTCTCTGCAGTTGATGATTTAGACACCAGGGTCTCCCCGGACGCAGAACCCCTTCATACGAAGATTTTATGGATGCTGTGGGTGGATCATTTGAAGTTTTAACAGAGTTCCCAGAGAGGAAAATTTACCAGCGGAACTATTTAAATATGGAGGCAAGTACCTATATCAAATAATTTACCATCTTATACTTGAAATAATAATAATAATAATAATAGCTTTATTGGCATCGTATTGACAAAAGCCTCTCCCATAGGGAGGAATTTATAGAAGTTGGCTATAGTTAGAAATAATAAAATATTAAAAAAAAAAAGTAAATAATCCAAAGAAATACAAATACAAATAATTATAAAATACAAAACTCCAAAAAACAAAACAAAACAGATTCCTTGAAAAATACACCAAAATCAAACACAAATTAAATATTTTTTAAAACGTTTGTCCACCAGGATTTGTCCCTCGCAACCAGCCACCAGTTTTCGCCAACAGTCTGCGTCAATTCGTCCCTCCACCTGCGATGTGGTCGCCCCCTCTGCCTGCTGTCCTCTCTCGGGATCCACTCCGTGCAAGCTCTGGTCCATCTTTCGTCTTTCAGCCTGGCCAAGTGCCCAGCCCAGCTCCATTTTAATCGATGTGCCTCAACCCTTAGACTTTTAATGTTCACTTTCTGAAGAATATTTTCGTTTTTTATTCTCTCCCTTTTCTGAATAAACATTAAACTTCTTAGAAGCTGCATTTGCATGGTATTCAGCCTCCGGTCGAGTTTTCTTGTAAGTGCCCAGGTTTGAGCCCCGTAGAGAACCGTGGGATATACACATGTGGTCAGAACTTTGGTTTTAAGATCTAGTGATAGATTGCTTTTGAAGATCTTTTGGAGAGACCAATATTTGCACCACCCGAGCTTAACTCTTCTTTCTATTTCCTTATTGATATTTTCTCTAAATGATATCGTCTGCCCTAAGTAAATGTACTCCTCTACATATTCTATCTCACTATTGTTAGCATAAACTGGTATTTTTATTGAGTTTGTCATAATTTTAGTTTTTGCTGTATTTATATTAAGTCCATATTTTTTGCTAATGCCTACTATTTCCTCTATCATCTGCCTTAGGCCGTTTATGTCCGGAGATATTAGACATATATCGTCCGCAAATCTTAAGTTGTTGAGCATTTTCCCATTGACAGATATTCCCAGGCTTTCCCAATTTAATTCTCTAAATAGTTTGTTTAAAACACAATTAAATAGAATCGGAGATAGAGGGCACCCTTGTTTCACTCCTCGTTCAACCTCAAAGTATTCGCCTTCCCTATCCAACGCCACGAATGCTTTTCCGTTCCTATAAAGCTCCATAATGACTTCAATGTAGAGTTTCTCCACGCCGGATTCGCACAGAGCTTCCCATAAATACTTATGTCTGATCGAGTCGAAAGCCTTGAAATAGTCGATAAAACATAAGTAGACCTGTCTGTCGTATTCTCTACTTTTCTCTATGAGCTGATTTATACATTGGAGTTGATCTGTTGTACTGAAAGTAGGACGGAAGCCGGCTTGTTCTATATCGTGATCTTGATAGATAGTTTTTATTATTCTATTTTTTAAAATATTACAAAATAGTTTGTATATACTTTGGGTTAATGAAATCGGGCGAAAATTCTCCAAGCTATCCTTTTTTCCTTTTTTATATATAACTATTATCTTGCTTACTTTCCACTCGCTAGGGACTGCCTTTTCATTAATTATTTTATTGAAGATGATACTAAGCGGTTTTATCAAAGCTTCTTTACCTTCAATAATAAGCTCGTTCGGTATACCGTCACTGCCTGCTGCTTTTTTCTTTTTCAAACCTTCAATAGGCTTTTCTACCTCTTCTTCTAGAATGCTTAGGTCCTCGTAATTTTTCTTTACTATTTCAGGACGATATGTTTTGGTTTTAGTATTGTCTTTATATAAGTTTCTATAATAATTCATCATCTCTTGTACTATTTCTTGCCGGTTTGTTATACAGACTCCCCTTGTTGAATTGATCTTTTTTATTAGTTTTTATATGAAAGAACCAGTATGGCGCTTAATTTCTTTTATGGAACCTGTACTTGATAAACTATCATATATTATTTTTTCATTATAGAGTTGAAGATCTATAGTAATCTTTTTCCTCACTAGTTTGCGAACCTCTGCATGCTGTTCTTTTTGCTCCAATGTTTTATCGACAATTCTATTTAGTCTTTCCCTTTCATCTATAAGTTTTCGAGTTTCTTCAGATAGTTTTTTGCTTCGTTTATCCCTTGTTTTATCTGTTTTTGTTCCCTGTACACATGCATCCCTTATACATTTCAGTAAATTGGAGTATAAGTTTTCAATAGAGTCTTCTTTGCCGAAATTCATTCTCTCCTTTTTACTAAGAAGATTTTCTGGATATTTTTCCGAAACAGCCCTCGTGAGAGTTATCCTGGTGCCTGCAAAAAATCTTCTGCTACGTATTTTCATTTGTCCCATCACAAGGCGGTGATCAGAATCAAACTTCACTTCTGACTTAGGATATACAAAATTCATGCCTGCGTTCGGTTTTGCCAGAATGAAATCAATTTCGTGTTTTCCTTGATTAGGAGCTTTCCAGGTCCATTTTTTCTCCGCACTAGCTTTATAAAATGTATTAAGTATCCTGAGTTGATGCTTAACAGCAAATTCAACTAATTTGGAGCCTCTTTCATTTCTTTTTCCGATTCCATATTCTCCCATCACTGAATAGTCTCCTGCTTCTTTTATTCCTACTTTAGAATTAAAATCGCCAAGCAAAACTTTATTATTATTATCTTCTTGGAGAGTAAGTTCTAAACTATCATAGAACTCCTCTATTTCTTCAATTGTAGATGCTGTAGTTGGTGCGTGTACTTGAAGGAAGGTAATGTTTATGCATCCCACTTTTAATACCAATTTAGTCATTCTTGGAGAAATAGGTTTGAATTCTGTAATATTTTGTTTATATTTTTTATTTAAAATAAAACCTGTCCCATAGTTACTGTTAGACGCCCCGGAGTGCATTAATATATTTCCCTCCTTAGTTTCAGCAATGGTTTCATAATTTCTTCTTATTTCCGAAAGTCCTATGAGGTGCCAATTTATTTCCTTTAGAGCTTCTTCAAGTTCTATCAATCTTTCTTCCGTTTTGAGAGTCCTGGTGTTTAGGGTTCCTAAGTAGAATAATTTTTTTGTCCGTTGTGATTGCTACTGAGAACTATTTTGTTTAGAAAATTTATTTTTATTCGTACTATTGATGATTTCGGCTTCTGGTGTATCTGATTTTTTTTCTTCTATGGAGTTTTTCTTACTATTACTCGCAGTATCCGAATCATATTTTGAGCTTATAACTTGTGGTTGTGACAAGTCGTTTTGGTTTTTTCTCGGTGATTTTTGGTCTCTTTTATTTTTTCGTTGTTAAAAAACCTATCTAAACTACACGTTCTTGGAGCTCTAATACTCATTTCCCTTTTTCTTGTTCCACGTTCATTTGGAGAATTTTCTTCCCTGCCTCGTTTCTTCCCCATTGTTTCCTTTTCCGCAATTAGGTCTTCTAAAGAATATAGCTTTCCATTAACAAGTATTTGTCTCTCCTTATTATAGCTTTGAACCCTTTTTCTTTTTTTTCAAGAAGAAACGGAAATAGTTTCGCCCTTATCTGCCTGATTTCCTTGGAAAAATCTTCTTTAATAATAATATTTCTATAATCTTCAATTTTAACAAGATTTTTCTTCGCCCTAAGAATATCTTTTATCAAATAAATTGAAGAAAACTTGACTACTGTGATATTTGTTCTGGCTATTGTATAAATGTTTACTATATCATATTTTCGGATTTCACTGTTTAAGAAATAAAGTATATCAAAAATTTCATTCCTTTTTTCATAATTGTTACGAGCCTTTAGATTAAAAAATAGGAGGTTATATTTTCTTTCCGTGTTTAAATTATTTTCTAGTTTATTAACTTTAGATTTCAGAGTATCTATTTCCCTGCTAACGGTTTCATTGTTTCTGTCTATTTTCTACTCAATCATATTGAGTTTATCGATTTTTTCCAAGATTTGGTTAATTTTCTGTATATCCATTGTAATATTTATAAATTACGATTACAGCTGTTGCTCTTGAAAGAAATGTATACTAACTGAGCACGAGAGAAGTGGTGGGGCAGTATTAGGATTATAGATAAGGAGCAGCAGTTAAATATATATTATTTAATTTACCTTATGATATTTCAATCCCAGTTCGGCCAATTTTCTTTAAACTTCGTATAATTATACAATACACCAATGTTCTTAATTGTTCAAAAAATCTAAGCAGTTACTCCACTTTAACCACTTTTAAATTCACTTTAGCACGGAGCCGATCTAAACACAACGGCGGCTACAGCCTAACTCTTGAAATATGAAACAATAAATCTATGCAAGAGGAATGGTGTTGAGGATTGATTCTGCCCCTCTTTAAGAAAGGAGACATGATAGTATGTCAAAACTATAGAGGCATAACCCTGTTAATGGTTTTGATGGCTAAAAAGCTCCTTACGTTCAAGATTTTAATCATCTACTCCTTAATGAAACTCGAACCTGGAGAAGATCCGATGAAGGAAAATCACAGTTCATACCTGTGATACTCATCACGTCTTTAAGATTTTCCACGCACATTCTGACATACTTAATCCCGTATACCTTGAATTTATAGAAGCTAAGTTATCCCGAACACCTTCAATTTATTGAAGCTAAATCGGACATTTCACTCCAGATAGCCCTACCTCCTTACCAAATGGGCCCATATATGATGCAACTTGGTTGTTTTGGTGACGATGTTTCATCGTGTGTGGGCAGGTTGGGTGACCGAATCACAAATTGTACAACCATATTGGCCATTACCAAATCATGCATGATATTGGGGTTTGGTGCCAGCCAGTTTGTAATTGTAGTCCAACCTCCGCTCTATCAGTCATTTGCATCCTTGATGATGTGAAGTGTGTCTCACTCTTCTCCGTAATGTTGTATCCTTATATTTCAATAATACCCAACAATGGAACATGGAAAAATTCAATTTAACATTGTCATGAACATCCAAATTTACAGATAGTCAAATCAGATGCATACTAAAATATAAAGTTTAAGAATAAGATTTTGGATAAGTTCTTGTAGTAATTTTCAGTTAGTTAAGTCAAATGATACAATTGACAAATTTATATCTTATATAAATATAACCTATTACCTATAGGTAAGTGAAAGTAATGCTTTATATTTCATATATAGTTAAGTGAAAGTAATACTTTATATTTTAAATGCAGGTAAGTGAAAGTAAAAATTAAAATATGAAATATGAGCATGTGTTCTCTGAAAGTAGAGAAAAAAATATAAGTGAAGTGTAGTTGAAGACTTTTGTTAACTCTGTGGATCGATGCATTGTTTATATAAACTCTGTGGTATATTATAGTAAATTCGATATAAATATTATCTATGTTGTCAAAATCAGAGGATTAAAATGAACCCCAACAAATTCCATTAATAATCTTTACTCTTTGTTATTAACTTACGACTTCATACCCTACCAGATCCTTTAATAATATTATGCTCATTTCTGTTAAAAAGATTTGATATCTAGAACTCTATTTTATCAAACGTTTAACTTGAAATCCTCATTAAATAAACTGCTCACCATTATCGGCAACTACAACACCCACTTTATAAAAGCTCTTACCTTCCATTTAACAACTTAATTAAAAGGGTATAGCTGGGTTAGAATGGTAAACCTGGCCCTGTCGCTTTTTTTTACTCAAACTTGGGGGATCGATTTGGTATCAAATAAAAGTAATTCACATAAAGGGCCTAGCCGGGTAAGCATGTGAAATCTGCCCCCACGTGTATTAGAACCAAATTTATACCATTGAGTCATACCTATGAGAACAACCTTACGCAAATTTTTAGCTCCTTAATCCTAATGGGAGGGAAGTTATGGAGGGGGAAAGAAAAAACAAAAAAAATGGTTTTCTCTTGAACGGCTCAACCGATTTTCACGAAAAAAATATATGTTATGGATTTTACAAAAATAGGTTTCAAAAAATATTTTTTTAACAATTTTTTCCACGAAAATGTTGGTCAAAAATTTTTTTGAATTTTTCAAAAAAATATTTTTTGGTTATGATGGTTTGGTACACCTCCAATTTTTCGCTACTTTATTTCATTGGAGGGTCCTCTGTAACATATATTTTTTTAAATTTTATCGCAAATGTACCCCAGGGTGAAAAATAAAAAAAACAATTTTTTCTCCTGAACGGATCAACCACCTTTCACGAAAAAAATATATGTTAATGGTTTTCTAAAAGAGTTTCAAAAAATATTTTTTTTTTTTTTAATTTCAAAAATATGAGTCAAAATTTGTATTTTTAATTTTTTTAAAAATTATGTTGGATTGGTACAACAACAATTTTTGCTAATTTAATTCATTGTAGGGTCCTGCACAATATTTATTTTTTTTCAAGTTGATCTAAAATGTACCCAATATCATCATTAACATATTATGTAATTTTTTATTTTTTTTTTAATAACATAACACTATGTGCCCTATTTATATAAGAAGAAGGATATATTTAAATAAGTAACTAGGAAAAAATTTTTATATATATCTTTTTATATCATTATAATAAAACTGTAAAACCAGTTAAAATGTTAGTATATAAAGCTCTGATAATATTGGGTACATTTTAGATCAACTTGAAAAAAATAAATATTGTGCAGGACCCTACAATGAATTAAATTAGCAAAAATTGTTGGTGTACCAATCCAACATAATTTTGAATAAAAATTAAAAATAAAAATTTTGACTCACGTTTTCGAAATAAAAAATTTAAAAAAATACTTTTTGAAACTCTTTTAGAAAACCATTAACATATATTTTTTTCGTGAAAGGTGGTTGATCCGTTCAGGAGAAAAAATTTTTTTTTTCACTTTTCACCCTGGAGTACACATGCGACAAAAATCGGTTGAGCCGTTCAGGAGAAAACCATTTTTGTTGTTGTTTTTTTCCCCCTCCATAACTTCCCTCCCATTAGGATTAAGGGGCTAAAAACTTGCGTAAGGTTGTTTCTCATAGGTATGACTCAATGGTATAAATTTGGTTCTAATACACATGGGGGAAGATTTCACATGCTTACCCGGCTAGATTTTTTCTAAAATCTTACATTTAACTCATATTTCTCATTATATTTGAAAAATGTGTAAACAATTCTTTCCCACCAAAAATTCAGAATTCCATTTTTTATAAAAAATTTTACCACAAAACGATTAGAAAAAAGCTACGCTTTTGAAACACGCGCCAAGCTAGCGCTCTATAACGCTATCTATTTAGTTACTATCAATCATTTCTTCTAAGGTTCAGGTATTCTCTTTATCTTTTCCTAGGGAGGATGTATTTTCAGTAAAAGAAAAATTTCAACGCATTTTTCGATAATCTAAAAACTAAAAGTTTCTTATAATGCAAGATTTAAGGGAAAAGATCAGTTTTTAATTGTTTTCATATTGTTCCACCACTTTAAAAAATTCGAAAAAAATCTTCAGTACAGAGGAGCATAAAAGACATTTTATGACAAAATTTGGTGCAGATTTAACATCCTAACCCGGCTTATACCCTTTACATGATCATCATTAAGCTTTTGTGGAGTTTGAGGCACCACTTAACCATCCAGTTCTTCTCAAATTCAATCATAGCAATCCAAAATTCTTCATAAAATCCTCCTTACTTTGTCACAAATATTCATCCATAATGACCTTAATGTTCCATATGTTGCAGATTTGTCCTGCACCAGGTACCATTCCTTCCATGGCTAACTTCATTCCTACTCTAACCCTCTTGGTTCAATCCTTCCTTCCTCTTTAACTCCTGATAATCCTCTGAAGTTTCTAAAAAGAAGATGGCTACGAGATCATGTCCAAGAAATCTAATTGGAGTACTAACATTGGGTAGTTTCTTTACATGATTTTCATTTTATGCCTTAAGTCATTTTACCTTGTGAATATTTACTTTTCAAATTAATACAGTTGTAAATTTTATTAAATAATAAATTTTAATAAGTATTGTAGTAAATAAAAATTTTAATCTAATGTACAAAAGATTGATTAAAAAAAAAAAGTTATGTATCAAATGTTTTCTTGTTTTAAAATATAGAAATCTTCACCAGATTGTGAGAGAATCATGAATGATAACAAAATAAGTAAATAATAAAAAAGTACTGCTGAATGGTTTCAGCTACCAAAAACATATAAAAAATTTAGATGAATTGCCTGAAAATATTTGTTTTGTTGTCCTGTGAAATCTTTCCGAATCTGAAATGATTCCACTCTTTATCCCACTGTTCGTAAAAAGGTCCATCCGCTATACTTTAACATTTCATCTGCACCTTACCTTTCCTCCAAACTTCATTTATACTCACTCTGTTTGCAATTGTTTTTCAAATATCTTGATTTACATCCAATCTCTTTACATCAAATATCTTGCTTTGTATCCAAAGTTTAAACTCCAATTATAACTAATGAATTAAAAAGTTATTTAATAAACCTGTGCTTTGTTTACCAACCATATTAATTTCATAAACCACAAAAAATTAAAAGCTTTCCTCAAAGCTCAAAAAAGTACTTACAATCACAAATTTATTGATTTGTCGGGAAAATAATGCAGGATTTTTTTAAGTACCCCTTTATATAACAAACTGTTAATGTTTCCTGGATTATTGACTTGTATAAATATGAACATTATCTTCCAAGTGATTATGTTAGTTTACCTTTGTTTCATTTCTCTGTTTAGAAATAATTCTGCCTTTACTAAGATACTAACATGTGATAATCGTATAATGTTATTTTACGAGTTTAAACTCAGCCAGAACGGGATAGAAATCTCAATCAAGTCTGGGGTTAAGGCAGAATTAATGAGTGCAATGTTCAACAGTGGTTCAAAACATTTTATGAGGGCAATTTCAGCCCTGAAGGCTAATAAGGTTGTGGAAAGACTGTCTCTCTTGATGACAATGTTCTGCAGGCTTCAGTGGAAGAAAACCCCAAAACAATTGTTCGAGAACTTTCTGGGAACCTTAACCTTATCAAATCGACTGTCTATGATCACCTTAAGGTGGTTGGAAAGGTAAAAAAAAAATATAGTTGAGTTCCACACACATTACAGGACCGCACAAAAAAACAGCATATGAAGTTTGTGCTACAATTCATTGACCTCAGAAAAATGACCCTTTTCTGGCCAGAATTGTTACTTGTGATGAAAAGTGGATACTTTAGATAACAGCAGACCTTTTATTTAGACATAGGCTTAACAAAGGAGAAGCACCACAACTCATCAGAAAAAGGTGATGGTTACTACTTGGTGTGCTTCATTTGGTTCGATACATTACAGTATCTTAAATCCTGGAGAAACTATCAATGCCAAATCTTACTATAACCAAACTTATGCAATGCATCAAAAATTTGTAATAATGAAGTCATCTTTGGTCAATTGGAAGGGGCCCATTTTGTTGCATGGTAACTCCCTAACCACATGTCACTTCACAAAAACTTTTAAAAGTTTGGATATTAAACTCTGCCACATCCACCCTGCTCTCCAGATTAACCATAAATTATACACCCGGACCATTTTTTTTCAATGGTGCATCAATTACAATTTATTAATTATCAAGATTTAATAAAATTAGTGTTGATATAAGGACGCTGAGTGTGTAAAGGTGATATTGTCAATTTTACGTTCTTACAATCATTTGGTGCTGGTTTGAATCTGACTTGGGCAGGTCAAAATTTATATTGTTGCTGTCCCATTGAATCTAGAATTTTATTGCAACTATATAACTTCCTCTTTTTAATTAATTTTATTCAATCTGTTTTTGAAAAAGTTGATCACCATATTTTTTTATTCTTTTGTTTGTACTATTTTATTTTTCTTTGATATGTTTGATATATTAATGTTTTTATATTTTGATTCTAGGAAAAAGCTGATAAAGGGATGGACAGCTTGTGGGGATTAAGACATCGTGGGTCAGGTTTAATGGGTGCTGTGCTTGATGTAGAAAGTGGTAGATGGGTCAGACGTGAATCAGGTGTTGGAGCGGGCATTGATTCTTATTATGAATATTGTTTAAAAGCTTACATCCTTCTTGGGAATTCAAAATATCTTTCAAGATTCAATAAGGTACTTTGTACTTGAAGTCTATAATTTCTGATAGTTTTTATAGCAACCGAATACATCATAATTATGATTCATGTACAAATTGTGATCAATAAGGTTGCTATTTATTTATGTATATTTTTAATTTTTTATTGTTGTTTCTAGCACTATTCCGCAGTAATGAAATATGTTAGCCAAGGACCTATGCTTTTAGATGTTCATATGCATCGTCCACATACAAATGCCAGAAATTTCATGGATGCACTGCTGGCATTCTGGCCAGGTCTTCAAGTATGCATTTTATGTTTTAATTAACTTTTTCAGTAAATTAATTTACTTATGGAATTTGTGTTTTTGCTCTTCATTATTGGTTTCATAATAAGCGATCATTTTATTACTTGTAGATCAAGATTTTCTGACCATTACAGGTATATTCTTATTGTCAAAGACACAAACTTGGTCGTCCTATCCAATTTTATATTCAATTATAAATCCTGTCCTATTAAATTGTATATCCAAGTTTCATCACCTGCCACAATCAGAGATAGACATATTCGTATTCAAAATTACAAATACAAACACATTCGGGAATAATAGTTTTGTGAATACATTTCTGAAAATAGTCATATTTAACAAAACTATATGAATGTTCATATTAAACGAAAATATATGAATGTTTATATTAAACAAAAAGATATGAATGTTCATATTAAACAAAAAATATGAATATGAATATATTCTCCCTCATATCCTAACATCTTTCGCTTCCTCATATTGTAACTTTATAATTTTATCTTACTACAATTATTTTTCTTTCTTATAATTGATATTGCCAACCGATTTCTTATTACATTCTATTTTTTCCGCACACCTCTGTATTATTTGTCATTAACTTGATTACTTGTATAATTTTTAATTTTATTTACTGTGATTTATTTTTCATTTATGTAACTTCTGAGTATACCTCAGATCCTAATTTTTATAATTTTATATCAATAGTTAAAAGATTATTTTTAAATACAAAATGAATATCCATATATATATATATATATATATATATATATATATATATATATATATATATATATTATTTTTTTAAAAAAAAATATATTCATATTTGTATTCACGAATACATTTAAATTTTTAATACGAATATGCCCATCTCTGGTCACTGTTCTGTTCACATATTGAGATTTTCCCTTATGGAATAGTTTCAGCATCTTTTAGTATCAAGTCACCCGATAAGTCATTTGCTCTTCCATAAGACTATGGTGTACCCAAAGACAATTAAGTTCTTTATATTTAAATGGACCCCCGGTTTCAAATGAATTGCTGGTACAAGAATTTATAATGTCTTCTTTATCAGTTGATGTCACTTGCTGGTCTTTTTCTCATAGCAGAAAAGTTTTTCTCTGTTACTGACTTTGCGGCTTTCCTTCTCTCCAAATCGTCCAAAGTGGAATCGCTCAAATTCTCTTTATTATCTGAATGCAGTTGTATGATGTTGACAATCTTTATTTAATGTAAACTTCATTTCTTTTAAGCATTAATCTATGCTTTAACCTCACACAAAATTTGATCTCAAAACTGACCTTACTTCACTAAGTGAACATGGTGCCATAGTATTTACTTTAATCTGTGAGATGTGTTATTGGTGGCTAATATGCAGGAATGGATTTCTGAAAATGCATCGACATTCTGATTCCTGGATCTTTCTGTTAGGTTACTTTTCAAAACTTTTGTAGTACCCTTTATATTTATATTAGGTATGAACTGTAACAGACTCAGAAGTTCATTTCTTATTATAAGAGTGAAATGTGTTGATAAAAGTTAATTAGCATTTCACAATTTTTATTTTCAAGTTTATATATATATTATATATATATATATATATATATATATATATATATATATATGTGTGTGTGTGGTTTTTTAGGTTTTGAGTGGTGATTTGAAACCTGCTGTGGAAACACATGAAATGCTCTATCAAGTAATGCAGCGTCATACCTTTATACCAGAAGCATTCACTACAGACTTCCAGGTATTTTATTTTGTTTTGTGATAAGATTAATATGTTTATTATATGATACAATACATTTTATCTATCAATTTCAATATTAGTGCTGTTGTTTTTGTCATATTTCAGTTTTAATAGTTGAATAATTAGCACTGCTTTGATTAAATCAAATTATATTTCTGTTTTTGTCCATAGCTTTAATAAATGAATTTTTTAAAAACATTTTATTGATATTTACAACTGTACTGACTTGAAAATGTCTTGTGAAGAACTACCCAGTGGTAGCACTTCAATGTATAAATGAATTACGTTTCAGTTTAAAAAGAGTGCTGCCAGTGGGTAGTTTCTCTATATGTATATCATGCCATTTTGGTTTATTATTTTCAATAATCAACTTTTGTAATCGACCAAACAAACCCCAAATTACTCCTGCTCAAAATTTGAGAGATTATGTTTCCAGATGTGTAGAATCTGAATAACGAATAAAATAAAAACCAGTTGTCCGCCATCCGCAACATTTCTCCGAAATTACTGGACCAATTTTTTTGAAATTCGCCTCAAAAATACTAGTCCATTCAACGATGATCCTAACACCTAGACGTTGATATCAGCTGGTTAGTTTTAAAATGGCGGCCAATTAAAATTATTTTATTCAATAACTCAGTTATTTTCGAAGAAATAAAAAAAAATTTATTATTGTTTTTTAACCAAAAAACCGCAAATAATTATATAAAAGAAAAAAAAGGAAAGAAACCAAAAATTGAAATTTTTCACATAAATATGCTTATAGCTCAGTTATTTTAGAAGATAGAAAAAAGTGTATATAGCATTTTAGAATCAGTAAAGCGTGATAAATAAATTTAAAAAAAAAATTCATATGTATAATTAAGTGAAAGATTATAATAGATATAATTACACCAAAAATTTGTGATTATTAAAGATAGAGAAAAATCATCTTATATGGTCAAGCCACAACTTATTAGAGATGTGATTTCCTGATAACTCGGTTATTATTGATGATAAAGATAAAATGTAAGGTTTTCTGGAATCAAGAAATTTTATTTGAATTATTTGAATGAGATTTGAAAGAAAAGAAAAGGAAAAAGTAATGCAGTCCTGTATAAATGCTTTTGGTTTATTATTTTCAATAATCAACCTTTGTAATCGACCAAACAAAAAAAAAATTTTTACCCCTGCTCAAAATTTGAGAGCTTACGTTTCAAGATGCGTAGAATCCGAATGAGGAATAAAAAAAAAATCCATTTCTCCTAATAAATAAATGAATAAATACCAAAAGTTTTTTTGCTTTTATTGCCATTTGATAGAGAATTAAATTTTGGACCAAATGAAAAAAGAATTGTTGAATTTGGGTAATAACTAGCTTAGATATTGCGTTTTGAAATCAGTGGTAGTGTTATGATATGATGCTTTGAATTAGTGCTTTTCATATTACTTAATTGCCTATCAGCAGCCTTATAAACTGAAATAATAATAAACCGGAAACAATAAACCATTGTGTGATATTTGCAGTGTTTTTAATATTTTACTCAATATTTTTTTCAATACAGCTGTAAATTTCAATAAGCATAATTTGTTTAAAAGTTATCGCTCGTGAACATTTCATTATCTTTTTTTTTTCATTTTATATAAGTATACATTAAGAACAACTATAATGCATCTATGACTATAGTGTTTTACATATTGTTAGTCTCTTCCTTCACTCTTCAGTTACATCTATTCGATCTGAAAATTAAGACTTGTGTTATTATGTCACTTATTAGTATGGCTTGCTTATAAAAAACTGTTTCCTTGAATATGTGAAACTGAGACATTTTGGGAAAACTCACTTATACAGTCCACATTCACTAAACAGTTTAATAGAACTCTCTCTCTGCCCACTGGCCAGCGGTCACTAAAACTCCCAATCCTCTTTCAATAAACAAAGATCTCCCTGCGTCTTATCCTAAAATTTAGAAAAATAAAACAAGCAAAATTAATTTGTTATACAATCTCAGTTCTTAACAGTTGGAGACTGTGTGAGCCTCAAAAGTCACCACTGCAGGGAGGCTTCATGTCTGAAATAACAGAATAAATAATTTAGTTACAGCTGGATTTTATGTTGAGACCAGATCAGTATTCCATTCCTCTATCACTGAGCAACACAAATCTTTTCTTGTTTTTTGAAACATCTCTAATTTCAGAACTTTTTGGGTTTCATGTAAACATGTTTAACAAACCAAGGCTCCTTCTGTGATGAATACATAGATATAACGTAATAGCGACACAACCATCTTTCCATTATACAAAATGTTATTTTGGTTAGATACATTATCTACGATTAGCATTGCTTCCTGCTTGCAGCTGGTTGGATCTTATAATGTTAAGCTTTTCTATTAATACTACTAACTATTAATTATTATGAGTTAACATTGAACATCTTTTACTTAATAGTTTACAAGGCTTCTTGTTCTAGGTTCATTGGGGTGAATATCCATTAAGGCCTGAGTTCTTAGAGTCTACTTATTTCCTTTATCGAGCAACAGGTGACCACCATTATTTACGTGTTGGTGAGAAGATTTTGAGAGGTTTACAGACTCATACTAGAGTACCGTGTGGTTATGCTGCTCTTTCTGATGTGAGATCAGGTCGACATGATGATAGGTAAGAAGCAGTATTTTTTAAGTTTCTTTTACCACAAAAATAAAAAAGAGGTTTGTGGTCAATAAAAATTGATAATCCAATAACCAGTTTGGAAATAATATCTTTACAACTCTTTATACTTCACCTTAAACTCTCATGGTAGATTTTTGAACCATCCGATTAAAATTCATGCTTCCTAAACAGTAATTGCATGCTCCATTAAAAGGCAAATTTGTTAATGAAGGTTTGTATTTATTTGTATCTTGAAAAAATCTGGTGCACAGTACTTTTCACGATCCCAATTCTTTTCCTTACTATATATTACATATATAGGTAAGAGAAAGTAAAAATGATTAAACTGACAAGATTATACTACTTAGTGTCCGTTATTTGGTCCAGTCAACACCTAAATCTCTTTCTTGCATAAGGAGATAATACGGTTGACTATAAGAGGTTTGTGGTCAATAAAAATTGATAATCCAATAACCAGTTTGGAAATAATATCTTTACAACTCTTTATACTTCACCTTAAACTCTCATGGTAGATTTTTGAACCATCCGATTAAAATTCATGCTTCCTAAACAGTAATTGCATGCTCCATTAAAAGGCAAATTTGTTAATGAAGGTTTGTATTTATTTGTATCTTGAAAAAATCTGGTGCACAGTACTTTTCACGATCCCAATTCTTTTCCTTACTATATATTACATATATAGGTAAGAGAAAGTAAAAATGATTAAACTGACAAGATTATACTGCTTAGTGTCCGTTATTTGGTCCAGTCAACACCTAAATCTCTTTCTTGCATAAGGAGATAATACGGTTGACTGATTCATCCTGAGTTTGAAACTATGAATATTTAATTTGTAATAGTCAGTGCAGATCACTGTGATTTTCTAGATTGGTTCTTTTTACTCAGGTGACATTCAAATACAGTTGTGAATGAAGCTGTCTTTTTTGTGTCAATTAATGGTTTGCTTTCGCACCTCATGCAATGCTAACTCTCACTTTGATATAGCTCTGGCTTATTCCACAGACTGGCTCCTGAGTAAACTGGGGCAGGAGAGGTTATTGTGTTTGCTATTGCACAGTGAATATGGAAGAAAATATCATTCATTATCTGCATATTTTGTTTTATTTTTTAAAAAAGGTGAACGTGCTGCAGAAGGCCATGAAAAATTTGCACTGTTTATGGAGATGATGCCTTAACGGAACGCACCTATTAAATTTGGTTTGCTAAATTTCATTCAGGAAATTTTGACATCAATGATGTTCAACTGTCTGATCGGGCATATGGAATTGAAATTAGCAATGTTAAGGCCATTGTTGATCAAAATCCCACCCAATCTGTATGAGGGATTGCTATGGTCCTAAATGTGTCGCACGCAAGCGTAGAAAACCAGCTCAGCTATGGTTGGGTCTCTCACTCTTTGACTGAAGTGAACTTGGTAATACTCATTTCTATTTGTGATTCACTATGGAAACAGCAAAAAAATGACCCATTTTTGAAAAAGTTGGTAACAGGAGATGAAAAATTGATAGTTTACGATAATTTAGTCTCGAGAAAATCTTGAGGACCTAGTGAGGCTCCTAGAAGAATGTCAAAACCCGGATTACAAAAGAAGGTAATGCTTTCCATAAGGTGGGATTTCAAGGGAGTTATTTTCTATGATCTATTGCCATCAAGACAAACAATGGATTCAACTCGATACTGCTTACAATTAACAAAATTGGATCGATCAATTAAAAATAAACTCTCAGGACTGGCAATTCGGAAGGGTGTTTGTGTTCCACCAAGACAACCCTAGACTCCACCTGACCTAGCTCCAAGCGATTACCACTTATTCTGGTCTCTGCAGAACTCCATGAATGGAAAGAAATTCCAAAAGGAAGAGGACATCAAAAATCATTTGGATCATTTTTTTACTTTCACTTATTAACAATAAACTCCAGACATTCTATGAATATGGTATTATGAAGTTAGTGGAAAGATGGGAAAAAGTAATATTAAATAATGGTCAATATACTGTATTGAATGTACTGTGTTGAAAAACCGAAAGGACTTATTTGCCAACCCTATATTTTCTATTGAGTAAATTCCATCAAACAATTACTTTTTTAACATGTTCATACTAGCGCTAATTTTCAATGTCTGCTCTGTGAGGCGGTGCTCAAATTTATGCCACATTTCATCAATTATTGCCTGTTCAGACTGTATAGGAGTTAACCTTTTCTAACAATCTAGTGAGTCCTTATTCATCCTAACCTCAGATATCTGCCAGTAAGTATACTTCGAAAGGCAGTTAATGTTTTTTAAACTTTTGCTCTTATAAATAATTCATAACATGTATATGGAAATGAATAACGGGGTTACAGGCAGACTAGTGCGGGCCAACAGTGGTCCGCGCTGCCGCTCCATGAGACAGACTAGTGCGGCCACCAGTGGCCCATGCCGGTGTGAACGTGTTAAATTACTATTTATATCATGAATTGGAACAGATGATTTCTTATTAGCATTTGAGCATGGAGATATTTATATGATTTCACACTGCTCACTTGATGTAATTGGGAAATATAATTAGTAACCTTTCATATTTTAATTTAAGAAATGAAATATAGGAAAGACAAACATACACACACACATATATATATATATATATATATATATATATATATATATATATATATATATATATTAGTTTTGTATTGTTAAGTTCATAAATATAATTATTATGTTGCTTATTATAAAATTATTTCAGTAACTATTATTTAAATTGATGATTTTGTTACATACAAGCTTTAAAACATACTATTGCAAAGTTATCTCTATATCTGTATCTGTTTAGGATGGATTCTTATGTGCTAGCAGAAACATTTAAATATCTGTATCTACTATTTGCTGAGCCCAGTGATCTCATCTTTGATTTGGATGATTTCCTCTTCACCACCGAAGCGCATCTTTTACCTCTTAGTCTTTCTCGAATTGTTACTAATCACAGTCTAGGAGCACACAATGTTAGTATTATATGTGAAATTCATTAGTATATCTTCTATATTTACATAAAATGCAAGTCTTTGTTTAACAAAGACTTTAGATTACATTTAGAATTTAGAATTAGAATTTAGATTACATTTAAATCATGAGCACTGAGCGGTAGTAGTTGGATAATATAAAACTGTTATTTAAGTTATTTCTTGAAGCAATTTACTTAAAATATTTCTGGTTAGGTTAATGTAAAGTGATCTGTTTAATATGTTTTATTCTTTATTTTCAAATTCAATATAAGATTATTTATAAGTATGTTTGTGTGTATGTGTTTGTGTGTGTTAATATTATAAGTTTTTGAATTGGATCATTTAAAACAATATTCTACAACTTAGTTTGATTTTGTTTTATCAATTGGCTTTTTGAATCAGTGATTTGATATCTATTAGTTTTTAACTCTTTTATTCTTTCATGGATTTGTGAAATTCTTATTACTGTTAATATATATTTATGTCTAAAACTGTCTTTGTTCTTCATTGGGATGGTACGCCAAGTTCATATTCATCTATGCTATTCAACATCAAGCTTGGATTGATTTGGTTGATCAGAAAAGGTCCATTTTGTTGGATGACAATGCTATGACCACATGTATCATAAGTGATGTTATAAAAACTGTTGGAGCTTCACTATGAAACTCGGCCACAATCATCCTATTCTCTGGATCTCTCGCCTACAGATTATAGCTTTTTTAGACACCTAGATCACTATCTATATGACGAAAAATTTAATAGACAAAGGGAATTATAAAATGCGTTTCTTTGGGAATTTTATCAATCATAAAAATGCGAAATTCTATTCTGAGGAAATGGAAAAGTTGCCAAAAATTTGGCAGAAATGTTTGTAGTGAAGACTATTTTGATTAATTAAAACAGTTGTAAATATATACCAAAATCCTGCATTATTTCCTTGACAACCCAATATTATTGGTTTTTTTTCTTCTTATCATTCATTTTGGTTTATTTTCAATAATGAACCTTTGTAATTGACCAAAAAAAAATTATTCGAAATTTGAGGGCTTACGTTTCATGATATGTAGAACCCAAATAATGAATATAAAAAAAATCCGTTTGTCTGCCGTCTGCGGCTTTTCTCTGAAACTGCTGGACCAATTTTTTTTTTAATTTTGCATAAAATACCAGGGCATCCAACGATGATCCTAACACATAGATGTTGATATCAGCTGATTAGTTTTAAAATGGCGGCTGATAAAAAGTTATTTAAATTATTCAACAACTCAATGACTTTTGAAGACAGGGAAAAAATGTATTAGTGTTTTTTAACCTATAAACCGCAAATAATTATAAAAAATAAAATAAAATTGAAATACGCTGATAATTCAGTTATTTTTGAAGATAGAGATAAGTATCTATAGAGTTTTAGAATCAGTTAAGAACCAAAAAAGAAAAACAAAGAAACAAAATTAAATTTGACTTATAACTCATTTATTTTTGAAGATAATAGAGAGAAAAATATATAGAGAGTTTTAGAATCATTAATGCACGATATAAACTAAAAATCATAAATAAATACAAAATTGATCTATATATTCAAGTCACAAATTATAATTGATGTGATTCATCAGGATTATCCACCATATTGCCCCTTATGGAAGGAGTCTATCTCTCTATACGCAAACGCATTGATGTTAAGGTACTTCTTATAATAATAATAAAATAAAATAGATTCTGGAGTGAATACCACACAACTTTCACTTACTTTCTTCTGAAAATTTTTTTTTTTTTAAGTTTACAAGGAGCCAAAGAAATAAAAAGTAAACATTTCTTAGAAATTATTTTTTCATCTTGATTTGATACTTTTTTTTTTTTTTTTTTTTTTTTTTTTTTTTTTTTTTTTTTTTTTTTTTTTTTTTTTTTTTATATGATTTTGAAATATGCTCTAATCATCAACTGAAATTTTCTTATTTTGTTGATATTGTTGCCTTTTATTTATTGTATTTATTTTCCATAATCCTTACAGTACCTTAAAGAATAATATAGTATTTAACCATTTCTGTCTCTCATCCCTAGTCCTAGTGAGTTTCCATTACTGGATTTTACTTTATCAACTACAGATATGACGTTCAGCGTCCTCATGGCTTTCTGGAATCAGAGACATAATTCATCTTCAGTGAACCTCTATTGCCTTACAAGCCCAAACCATTTTAATTAGGAGGACCAACAGAAAATCTTTCACTGTGGTTACCTTGAGCTATTCCTTGATCGTCCTATTGTGAATGTGATATTTTTCATGTAAATCTTCTAAGAAATTTCAATTCTGTTTCATTGTTCTGCCCCCTCAGTTTGCTCGTTAATATAGAACATTAAGCAACCATGTATATTTGGGTATAGATTTGAAGATGTAGAGCTTCATCTTTCTGATTATTTATGACAGAGCCAAAATAGGTGATCCATGACTGTACCTCATTGACTATGATCTGATTCTATTCTGTTACTGATACATTCTTTATTTTTTTACTTTAGTAGAAATTTTGTATGCTTTCCTATTTTCATTAAATTCGACGCTAATGTCACTGGTTATCTAACAATGATCCCAAAATTTTCTAATGATGATATTCAATTTATTTTCAGGAAGGTATTGAAAATGAAGATGGTCCATATCAATGTCCATCATCACTGCGACTTTTTCCGCAAGCATTACGTAAACCTCTAAAAAACTTTGTTTCTGATACTTGTCCTGATTCAGTCAAACAAGTTGTAAGAAGAAGATTAATGGCAGCAAATTTCCAGGTCAGTTTTATTTTTTTGTTTTCAATATGTATCATGCTGATGTTTCCCTGTCAATGAATTCTTTAGTTGCTCTTGTAATTTCTATACTTATATACATTGCTAGTGGGTTGTTTTTAGACACTATATACTCCTTTTTAAATCTATAAAAAACTAATATTGTTATCGATTACTTGATAAAAATTGTTATCCATCTGATGTCTGTCGTACAGTTAGTTGTGTCTCTGCTTTTCAAATCAGACAGTTTTTTGGTTCCCATTGTCCTAAGAAAAATTTAAAGTGGCATTTAAATTAAAAATGTTTGAGCTCAATTCAATTTTAAGTTGATGAAAATTTTATTGGAATTTATATACTCTCTTAATATACACATTTCTCTTAATACCCCTCTCAACTGACAATTTTTAAATGCCCCAGCCTGGGAGAATGAGAATTAATACCTCTTTGCTACAGACACCTCTCTAAAATTGACACAAGCAGCCATATTTTTTCTGGGTAGATAAATTTATCTCTCTGAATGGATACTTAATAATGTTTAAAATTAGGAAAACCTCATTTGATGGGTTTATTTATTAATTGAATAAGTATGTTCCTTGAAATATGGAAATAGTTATTCTTTTTTTTATTGACTAGACAATCTTATCTCTTATAACCGAATGCCACATCTCTGCCACCACATAATAGAAAATATTAATTAATAAATATTATAATTGAAAAAATTAATAATGGAATGCATGCATTTTTTACTAATAAAAAAAATAGTAGAAAGTAGAATTAAAAAGGTTTAGGGCAAGTTTTTTTGTAGATACTAAAAAAAAAAAATTGCTAAGATCTGCATGTGTGTTTAAATAAAAATACATTTTATTCATCAAGTTTTTTTTTTTTTTTTTTTTTTTTTTTTTTTTTCTGTTTTTAAACATGATTAAGCAGTAGGGTAACTCAATAGATACTATACTTAAAACCTCTTGGTCGTCCTGGGTTTAAGTATAGGTGTAGTGAACAATTATTTATAATGTAATATCAGCCTTGGATTGATTGTAGTTTAGATGGTGAAGTTGGTTGGAGTGCGGTCATCAAAAAAATACCCACTAATAAGTAATACTTATTGTAATTGTGTGCCGACGTTTCGGCCTACATTATGAACCTTTATCAGGTCTAAGTAAAACAAGACAAGAACCAATGAAATTAGGAAATTAATAATATTTTAGGTACAATTATAAGATGACAGTAATACTATATGGAAACAATTATTAAATTAAATTAAAATGATAATAAGATGACAGTAATAAAATATGGAAACAAACATAAAATTAAGATGATAATAATGGAATGAGAATATTTAAAGACTATAAAGAGAAACTAGGTACATAATTAAAAGGTAAAAGAAGAACAATATGTGAACAATTAAAAAAAAAAGAAAGAAAAAAAAAGTGTATCATTATTGTTTCTCTTTTTATCCCTATTGTTTCTCGCTTCTATGTTATCTTTATATACTACGTCATAATTAAAAGTTTAATTGTTCACTTATTGTTCTTCTTTTAACTTTTAATTGTATGCTTAGTTTCCCTTTATACTCTTCAAACATTCTAATTCCAATATTATCACATTAATTTTATGTTTGCTTTCATATTTTATTACTGTCATCTTATTATCATTTTAATTTAATTTTATAATCTTTTCCATATTGTATTACTGTCATCATATTATTGTACCGAACTTTAATTTCTTCACTCATTCAGAATTCATTTTATAATTGTTATAAACCCATTTGAATTTATAACAACCACTTTAATCTCAATGTACTTATTGGCTTTATCATTTTCTTATGATTTTTTATTTAGTATTTATGAAAATCTACTTAGTTTTTTTCCGACTCTATCACTGGCACTGGTTTAATACTTTTATGAGTATTTTTACTTTCACTTACTATATATAGTAAGGGAAAGTATTGCGATTGTGAAAATTTTCGAATTCCAGTTTTCAATGGAAATACACATTTTAGGATCCCCTGAGTTCAAATAACCAAGTCCCGCAAAAAGGTCTGTGTGTGTGTGTGGTAACTCCCGGGCGGAAACGGTAAGTCCTATGAAACTGAAATTTCATATTTAAGACAAATATACGTCCGAGACGTTACAAAATATTTTTCATCAAAATGAGCTTACCGGAAGAGCCACTTTAAACCATGCATTTTGCACCTTTTTTCGATTTTCTCGAAATAGGTTCCGACGATTTGGAATAAACTCGCTATATCAATGTAAAATTTAATGGGCTTTAATATCATTTAGGTTCCTTTCGGATTAAAATGGTCTGACAGGGCTTAAATGCCGATATTTAAAATTTTCTTCCTCTAAAGTACCGTTAATTTTTTAGATTTTATAAAAATAACTATATCATCTATTTATTACTGGTAAAAAACAGATAAATATAAAATTTGAACGAATACGATATCTAACTAAAAGAGAAAATACCAAAAATATTTTTTTACGTAATGTTTGTGTTTTTTAACATAAAAACAGTAATATAGACGTATAATATACCATTGGAAAGCTAAAGATTTTAGAAAAAATATTATCTTATACACAGAATTGTAAAAGTTAATGGATAGTTGTGAAAAGCTGATAAAACTATCTGATTTTCATAGATAATATAATTGATTATTTATTAAAACACATGTTTCTATTGAAATCCAATGTAATTTATTCCTTAACAATTTATTTTTATCTCTACGTGTATTTAAAAATTCGTAAAAACTATAATAATTGATTTTAACAACAGAGGTAAGTGAAAGTCGTGTGTCGCGCGCACCAGATTTTTGTCACTTCCAATAACTTCTAGGACTTAATTCGTTAAATATTAATGTTCTAAGATCTGGTGCTCTCCATTGTTACATTTTAGGTAAATATCACTACTCTTATTAACTTCCACATGTTCTCATCTATATATACAAAATGATTTAGCAATTCTAAACCACAAAATAGATTTTTAGGGCATTGCTTCCTGAAGGTTTATAAGTACAATGCATTGCAATTAAGTTTTTCTCTTGATAGGAAAATTAAATTGACTGCTATCAAGTCATCAAAAAATGTTTCCTGAAACATAAGTAGTAGTATAGATGTATAACATCTTATTGGAAAGCTAAAGATTTTAGAGAAGTTATTAAGCAACAAAATAAGTCTTACATGTTAATATAAATTTGTTATAAGCCCTTAAAGTTATGGACATATGTTTCCATCATTTTCACCGAAAGAGAATTTTAACAGAAATTAAATTGAACATTTAGAATTTATTTCAAATAGTTGGTTGTAAAACAGTAAATTGTATGTCCTTTTGGGGATATTAACAGATTTTTCGAGCCCTCGGTCGTATTATTTTTTGTATTTGGTCAGTGACTGTCATGATTTTTAAACAATATGATTTTAAACTACTAAGTTATTGTTATTATGAATGATATATACAATATTAATAATTTAATAATAATAATGAAAAAAGGTATCTGTGACTATTTTTCCTTCCAAGTTTCTATTAATTTATTTTTTTGTACTCATTAATTTTTAATCTATATGCCTATAGGTTAGGCCTCATATAGCCAACCTATAAGAGGTTGGCTCCTGAATATTTTCAATCTACTTGCCCCTTCTTTACGAAAATTCAGCATGCATTGATTGTGAAAAAAAAAATCATTTGCATGAATAAAAATTATTTAGTCGTTTCGGGCATCACTTCCAAGCAAAATATCCTTAGTGCTCTCTGCTCAATGTGAATTTTACAGTTTCTTTAATGTGGCAATACTTTTTGGTTATTGGTCATTAATGGAAAACATAAAATACTATAGGAAAAAATAAATTTATTAATAATTAATTATAAATATCTTATGGGCTTTTCTCACAATTTTGGCTCAACTTTCTGCTTGAAATAAACTTTATAAGTTTACTTTTAGTGTTTCTATGAACTTCTGAATGTTTATAATGAACTTCTGTTTTTCATTAAATAATCTTTTTTACAATAACTTATATTTATGGGCCACTTTTCATTAACTTCCATCATATTATTAAAATATATAACTATTATGTCATAATATAAAATCATATTAATAAATAATGTAACAATAGCAATTATTATCTACAACAATCAACCTTTCATCACTTGTGCAGGTATTTTGTACAGCGCTGCATTAAAATTTGAACTAAATTGCACATTTTCATTTTGGTTGCATTCGATAGTAGCATGTTTTTCACTTGTTTAGTTGAGTTAAATAATTTCAATTTTGTTTTTACTAAACTGAATGTACCAGCTTTTTTGCTTGTCTTACATAAATAATGAGATACCTACATACATATGTATGTATTTTAATATTTAAATATATTCCTAATCATTATTAAATATTTTGTTAAATTAACATTCAAGATAACTTAAGCTTGAATGATATAAGGAAAATAATGATTTAAAGTTGTATGTTCTAGGAAAAGTATTAGGGAGCAAACTTATACATTCCTGATAAAACCTTGAAGGAGAGTTTGAAACTCTCATTTACACAGCCTTTCTAGGTATTTATTTGTTGTTTAGTCAATTCAACATTCAATTAGTAAATTCAAAGACAATTATATTAAAAGATATAGTTGTCCTAGGCCACTTGTCTATCCGTTATTGGGACATTTTTGTTTTGATATAAAATTATACTGATGTTTCATCCATTGTGTTCGTATATTTTTCTTGTGAGTTTAATAACATAAAAGTTAAGGGTAGGTATAAGTCAATACTAACCTTAAGTTTTTTTTTTTTATAATTCAATTATATTTTAAAGGCAGGGCTTCTATTTTATTTCAATTTATTTTTTAATTAAAATTATCAAGAGGTTTTCCAAGTTGCAAACTCGTATGTTGGATATGCCACTTCATATTCATAACCCAGTATACTTTTCGGAAAGTAGGGGAAACTTACGCCTTTTAGGAGGGAAGGTTTACCAATGTTTTCCCTTCCCTCTGTGGAACCACCACTGCATACTCCATATTAATATCATAAAGATATTATACAAGGTTTCTGTGATTTAATGTTATAAATCAAGCAAAAGCTATTATTTTTGCCTTGTAATGTTTTAAGCTAAATACTGTTTTAAACTCTCTTGGGTTTTTACTGAACGTTTTTCTTTTCTTCACTAAATTTTCATGTATTGAATTTGAAAAAAATTTTATATATATAAAATACATTACAAGGCAAAAATAATAGTTTTTGCTTGATTTATAACAATAATGTTGAATTGACTAAACAACAAATAAATACCTAGAAAGGCTGTGTAAATGAGAGTTTCAAACTCTCCTTCGATGTTTTATCAGGAATGTATAAGTTTGCTCCCTAATACTTTTCCTAGAACATACAACTTTAAATCATTATTTTCCTTATATCATTCAAGCTTATGTTATCTTGAATGTTAATTTAACAAAATATTTAATAATGATTAGGAATATATTTAAATATTAAAATACATACATATGTATGTAGGTATCTCATTATTTATGTAAGACAAGCAAAAAAGCTGGTACATTCAGTTTAGTAAAAACAAAATTGAAATTATTTAACTCAACTAAACAAGTGAAAAACATGCTACTATCGAATGCAACCAAAATGAAAATGTGCAATTTAGTTCAAAAAGAGACAAACCTGCAATTCCATGCAATATTAAATTGTAATATATTGTTCCTTAGCTGATGAATGGGATAGCTGTTTAGGTTTGAAGCTGATACAGGCAAGAAAATGTAAAGTGCAATCAATAACATGGAAATCCCGTATAACATTTTAGTTAGTGTTTTGATAGTTTTGTTGCTATTTTATATTTCTTCTTAAATTGAAAATGTTCATTTCAGCAATTATTTTATATCAATTGGCATAAAATGCACCCTTTGCCTTAAAAACATAAGAGCCCCTACCGAATTATGTAAGATTATTCTCTTTAGTTTAGGCTATTTATTTGGCTTTGGAAAACATTGCTAGAGTTCAAATTACCATGTTATTTAATGTTGCAATGTTTTCTAAAGTCAGACATATGATCATTGGCCATTTTCTGCTTATCCAGGATGTATAATAAGATGCATACATTTTGTGTACTGTGTCCTGTGGAAGGAGGCGTTCCTTTTGTAGCTTTTTAACAGTTATCATGGTGAGTTTCCCATTTTTTTATGGATATAAATGGAAATAAAAATAACTGATTTTCCATTTTTACTAGTCATAATAAATAAAGTTTTATCTTTTTGGAACCCATATATAGTTGTTTTTGTGATTTCTCTCTTACATTTTTTTTTTAGACAAGTAATTACAGTTATCTTCTTCAAGTTTGTCGATGAAAGTGACAGTTGTGTACCAGTTGTCAATTTCCTCCCAGAATTTTCTCTAATTTTATTCTGCTTTTTAACAATATTGGCAGGTGAATTAGACAGTTTTAAAGTCTAGACTTAATAATTTTGCGGTTTTGGTCCTATAACCCCTAACTTATCTACGGTCTCAAAGAACCAGTAGGCTTCTTTCCAACTAAGTAAAGTTACATTATTATAACACAGCTGCTTGTTTGTTGGATTTTGTCAAACTTATTGGAATTTTCCAGTTCAATCACTCCCTGTGGACTGAGGGGGTTTAATTGACCAGGTTGCAACTCCTACCCTAATGATAAAAAGAGTCTAAACATAGAATAGATATGGGATATATGTTGTCCAGACATCTTGGAATGGCTCACTGAATAACAAAGGGACCTGTCCTACAGCGCAAGTGAAGTTTTTTTTTATTTATTAGTTTTTATCATTCCCTTACTTCTGTGTTCTCTTGCCTCATGACTTTCCATGTTTCATAATATTGTTTAGAAAATTTTAGCTTTTTAACAATATGTATTACTATATATTAGTAATATTAAAAAAAAAGTTATCTTTTAGTTAGACCAATTTCTTTCATAGATTATATTTTGTATTATTATTGACAATGAAGACAGTTATTTCAGATTAACAAATTTGTTTGTTTATTCATTAAATGTCACTTAATGCAAATGTGGTTTACCTGTCAGACGATGCTACAGTGGAAGTCCTAAATTTTACCTATTCACTTTTAATTAGGATAGAGATCTTTAACGAGTACCTGACTTGTTTGATGGTTTGAAAGGTTATACTGGAAAAGGACTATTTTTACAATTTCAAAGGATATGCCCGATTTTAATATTTTAAGGACTGATATAATTTGTTTCTGTTTTAAGTTCAAGTTGCCATTCTCGTTGAAAAGATTCTAATCAATAAACACAACTGGTAACTAGGATACTATGCAAAACCCCCTTTATAATATACCATTGTGTAGAATATATGTATTTGTTTGATGAATAAATGGAGGTTTTGGAACACAAAAAATTCAAAATGGAAGATAACCACCCTTTTTTAGTGGTAACTATGTTACCACACTAAAAAGCACACTTTTTAATATTCCAACTCTCTTCTCTTTGCTAGGATCAGTACAAAAAATTATTAAGCTGATTGTCTATATAAAGGAGGGAGGTCGGTTTACCCACGAAAAGAACCATTTTTACTGTTTCAAAGGATATACCCGATTTTAATATTCTAAGGACTGTTTTAATTATTTCTTTTAAACTTCAGATCGCCATTCTCACTAAAAGGATTCTAAACAACAGGCGTATCTAGTAATTAGGATACTATTCAAAATGGAAGAGAATCACCATTTTTTACTATTCCCTTTTAAGAAGTATATGAATCAAAAATATTTTCAGTTTTGACTATGTTATCACACAAAATATTCACTTTTTAATATTCTGTCACTCTTCCCGTCAAACAAATTATAAAGATGCTTCACAAGAAGCAATTTATAAAATTTGACATTTAATCACTGTCAGTGATGTAAGGAATGATAATCCTACCCTTAATACTACCATCAGAATCTTGGTGTGGTCTCCGAGTAAACTACATCTCACAGCTAAGGACAGAAAAAAAAAATCACTTTCAGACTATTTTTAGTATTGATGAAATATTATATCAATATTAATCTTGTTTTTTTTTAGTTTTACTTTTGATTTTTCAATATATCATATTTAGCTAGTCTTATTATATTTGACATTATTGATAATTTAATGTTTCCATATCACAATGGTTAGACTTCTTAACCAAAGTGGTTTTCCTACTATAATTATTCTCTGTATTCTGCATTATTTTAGAATTTTAATTTTTCTTCATTCTTTATCCAACATTATTTCTCCTTCATGACCTTCCTACTTGGAATTTTCTCCTATACTTCTGCCAATACTCAGGTTTGTTTGTTTGTTTATTCGTTTAACGTCACTTTTATGCAACTATGGCTAATCGGACGATGCTACAGTGGGAGTCCTAAATTTTGCCTATCCAGGTTTTATTAGAATAGGGATCTTTAATGAGTACCTGACATCGCACAGGCTCGGGACCACCTTTTAACGTCCCCTCCGAAGGACAGCGTAACTAAGGATTTTTTACTCCCATTAAAAAATCCTAGGACCACCTGCGGGTTTGAACCCGTGACCTTTGGCATGGGAGGCTGTTACGCTAGCCAATACTCAGGTTTTGATGTCAGTATGAATCATCAGTCTTATTATTCTTTATAGTACTCCACTTTTTCACAAAGGAATACAGAATTTAAGGAATCTTAGTAATTAAATGGGCTGTATAAAAAAAACAAAAACAAATATGACCGTTTTATCAAATACATGAATCCTTAGAACTGTAAATCCATTAATTGTTTACCAACCATTTATTATCTCTTTAGAAGACTAATCTAAGTTTAATTATCGACAATGTAATTGCTCGATAAAACAATGGTTCAAAAGTTTGTTTTGAAGAAGCAACATGACAGATTCTTTCTAAATTATTTTGTAAGCATCTGTTATTAATTTTTCTTCATTATCATTGCCAAATTAGTTGCTTTTATTTTATTCTTTTTAGAAGTGATGGGAAAAATTTACTCTTCTGTTTCTGCTCTATTTGTCTGATTTGTTGGTTGGAAAAGTTATAAATAAATCATTTTCAGACATCTCCTCATGGTAAAATTCCGAGTTCTATTCTTTTCTACTAACTCATTTTTTGTGTCCAATAAAACAGTAATCTCTTTGATACTTAGCACATATATATGTAGTGTTGTAAAAAAAGCTCAAGCATTGAAGTGTTCATCAGAATGTCCATTAACTTTTCTGGCTATTTCTTGACAATGGATTTTGATCATGTAACAATTTTCCTACTATTTTGGGGTAGACTGATACAAAAATTAGCATAAGCTTTTTTTCCAATATTCCAATTACAAAACTATATGCTGATTCTCATATTATTCTTCCTCAAAATAGTCAGAAAATTATCGACATAGTGAAAATCCATTGATCTGTTTATGAGATACAGCTGGAAAAGTGGATGGAAATTCGGAGGAAATCTATATGCTAATTCTCGTATCAGGCTACCCCAAAATAGTCTTAAAATTGTGGAAATAGTGAAAATACATTGATTTGTTAACAATATAGAGCTGGAAAAGCGAATGTAAATTAGCGTAAAATTGAACGTTAATTTTCATACTAGACTTCCCATGAACTGTGGGAAAATTCGGAATATTTTGATGATTATTATACAGTGAAATTGAAAGGAAAATTTTAATTTAAGGAAATGTATCAAGCTTATCACAGTGGTTTATAAAGCTTGAGATTAGACTTGAGCCTTTTACTATAAGCCTCGAGCCGCAACTCGAGTTATGGAAGCTTGAGCCTTATAGCCGTATGGCTCAGCTATTTTACATCACTATATATATGTGTGTGTTTTTTAATCACATAAATATAATAAAATTGAAAACTTTCATTAGTTAAGAAACTTTTGGTACTATCATTTTGAAAATATTCTCTGTTCAAATAAGAACATTTTCATTAATTTGTTACCCAAAAGATTCTATAATATGTATTCATTTCAAACATTAATTAACTTTAAAATCTTTAGTACTTATAGTTTTTTATTGCAGAAATTACTTAGTAGAATATTTTATGATTCTTTTTATTATTTGCTTCATTCAATGGGGTGGTTAAATATAGTCCAATTTATTTTTCTCTTCTTGTCTAAGCATTAATAGCCTAAACAAACATTTTTAATTTATTAAAAATTACTGCTGAGGTAGATTCTATTATTGTTTATTATTTTCCTATTGCAGAATGATTCAGAGAGGGGTTCTTCAGCTGTACTTCTTCTTTTTATGTTTGGCACGATTATTCACGTTTACAATGTCCTTGCTATTTTGTTTCCACCTATCATAGCAAGATTAAGGAATTAGCTTACATCATTGTTTAATAATTAGAATGAACTATTCAAGACTGCCCTCATGATGATTCGATTTTTGTGACTGCGGTATTGTATATCAATTAAGAAAATCTTCCATTAAAATTGTGATAATAAATTATTAAGATATATTTTTCTATTTTAATTTGTTAGTTTAGAATGTTAGGTTAGTTTTTCTTATTTAAATTTTATATTAAACTTTTATTTTAGTTTTTTAAAAAACTTTTTCTGCAGTTTCTGTAGTAATATTAAATAGTAGAAAGGAATGAAACTGACCATTACAATTCAGTTGAGCATTGTTACTTGATATCATTATTTTAGGGCTGTTGAAAGTAAATGCATAATGCTTTAATTATTATTGTTTTCATGATATGATAATTGAATAATATTTCATTTTTTTATAATCACAAGCCCAACTGATGACTTGTCATTCCTTCACTTTCACTTAGAAATGTTACTTTACAAAGAGTAAAGAGATGCCTATTTTTCTTCTTAACTTGATCTTTTTTATTTCCTGTAACACATTTAAATGGATACAGTTTTGATTTATTCATCCATTGTTTAAACATTTATTTTTGATAAATTTTAATCAATTTCTTTCAAATTAAGTTCTAAATTTTGGGTAGAAATTTATTTTTGTACCATACCAAAGTATTATTACTTCATTTTTACATTTTATGTGGTTTTCTTTTGTTGTTCGTAGAAACAACAAATTAAGAAAATAACAATTTACCAAGTAAATAAATTACAACAGTTTACAATTTATATTATTTTTAATGATTACTTATTAAATTTATATATTCAGAAATGTTAAGAGTCTTTTCATGTTTTTGAAGCTATGTCAAATGTAGTTTATAGAAATTAAGAATAGTTAAATTTTCTATATGGATAGTGAAGTCATTCCAATGTTCTTAGAGGAAACTTTTTTTTTTTTAAATAATTTTGTTCTCTGTATTAAAATAAATTGCTTATAACAATCTTGACCAAAGTTGAAAAATATTCATTATAGTATTTTTTTTCTATGTTATTGTTTTAAATGCAATTTTGTCAATGTTATATTTTCTGTGCTCATATAGTAGTTAATTTATATTAAATATTTTTTGTTAATCATTTTTAATTTATAATAAATTTCTTACCTTTCTTATTTCTGTTCTTGATTTCATTTTTTGCATGTAATCATTTTGCCAAAATGCACTAAATTTCAAACTACTGATATACAAGCTCAAATATATTAATTTGTAATTAAAAAATTCTAGAATATTATAGAAACATTTAATAAAAAAAAAATCTTTTTTTAAAAATTATCTATCACATAAAATCTCAATTTCATCTATGTACTTATTAATGTCTTAGCTGTGTACTTTAACAATAACAAAGTATTTTATTATTATTATCTTGTTTTATCTGATTTATTCTGGTATCAGACTGGATTTATCGATCTAAATCCGGGTGGTGAACCAAATTCTTCTTTAACCTTTTGTTATTTGAAAGCCCTTATTTAAAAAAACAAAAAAAAAAACAAAAAAAAAACATGAAATTTATTCAATATAAAAAATAAATAAAAGTTTGCCTTAGTATATTTTCCACACCCCCTGCCATCTTCTCCATTATAAAATCATTTTTAGTGATAAAGCCCATTTTTAACTCAATGGCTTTGTTGATGATCAAAATTGTTGAGTTTGGGGTTAAGAGAACCAACAATATCGAAAAACAAAGATTCCTCAATTTTTCATTGTTTGGTGTGGATTTTGTGCTGAAGGCACCATTGGACCATATGTTTTTGAAAATGAAGCTGGTCAAGCACTGAATGCCATTGGTGTGCGATATTTTAACATGATAACAGTTCTTTCTGGCTGAATTGGAAGATATTGACATGGGCAACATGTGGTTTAAACAAGACGTTACCCCATGCCATACGGTGTGTGAAACAACTCGATTAATGCACAAGTCATTTCCAGGCTAGATACTCTCTGATTTTGGTGATGACAAAGGGCCCCTTAGACCGTGTGATTTAACACCATTATTCTATGGCAAAGGTCTATGCCAACAAGCCCACAAGGATGCATGCACTGAAGGAGGAATTTCAATGCTGCATCAACAAGATGCAGCCACATTTATGCAAAATGATCATGGAAAATTTAAACAAAAGAGTACATATTTTTCAGCAAAGTCTTGGAGGATATTTGCCTGATGTGTTACTTCATCATAAACCTATCATGAGTACTATGATTCAATAAAAAAAAAAATAAAATAAAAGGAATTAACTGATTTTCTGTTCAAAAGCAACTTTGTTAACGGGGACCAAAATAGGAAAGATAAGAAATATAAATGTGGAAAACTGCTCATGGATTCTGGTATTGTGAAATACCAAATAAACATTGTAGCACAGCAATGATTTTCCAAGACTTAATGTATATTATATATTAAATAAATTGACAGATCTTAAAACTATTTGAAGGAAGAATGGTTGACTGTAGGTACAAATGAAAAAGTTGGTTGGTAGTCCAGTCATATAAACCCTTCAATTAAACTAACCTCAGTTTATTGTTCCAACATTTAAGTCTAAGTTTTAGGCCATCTTCAGAGCGATTGTTAGGTGCAAGCTCACAACAATGATTGTGCAGCTAACTAAATTAAGCAACAGAATATTTAAAAAAAAAAAAATGTCACAGACTAAATTGTAATATAGAAACAGTTGACTAATATTTTAATAATTTTACTTTCACTTACCATATATAGTAAGTAAAGTATTGCGTGAAACTTTTCGAATTTCAGTTTTCAACGGAAATACACGTTTTAGTGTCCCCTGAGTCCAAATAACCAAGTCCCGCAGGTCTGTGTGTGCGCGCGCGTGTGCTTGTGCATGTGCGTGTGTGTGTGTGTGTGTGTGTGTGTGTGTGGTAACTCCCGGGCGGAAACGGTAAGTTCTATGAAACTGAAATTTCATATTTAAGACAAATATACGCCCGAGATGTTACAAATCCTTTTTCATCAAAATGAGCTTACCAGAAGAGCCACTTTATACCATGCATTTTGCACCTTTTTTCAATTTTCTCTAAAACGGTTCCGACGATTTTGATTAAACTCCCTATATCGATGTAAAGTTTAATGGGCTTTAATATCATGTAGGTTTCATTCTGATTAAAATGATCTGACAGGGCTTAAATTCCGATATTTAAAATTTTTTTCTTTAAAGTACCTTCAATTTTGTTGATTCTTTAAAAAAAAATATATTATCATTGTTACCACTGATGAAAAACAGGTAAATATATAAATTGAATGAATTCGATACACAACTAAAGGAGGAAACAGAAAAAATATTTTTAAATAGAATTTTTCGTTTTTGAACATAAGAACAGTAATATGTATGTATGATATACCGTTTGAAAGCTAAAGATTTTAGAAAAAATATTATCTAATAAACAAGCTTTTAATAGTTAATAGAGAGTGATGAAAAACCGATAAAACTAACTGATTATTTTAGAGGATTTTATTAAAGTATAATAGATTTTTTAATAAAACACATGTTTCTATAGAAATTCCATTTAATTAATTCTTTAATGGTTTCAATAATTTTTATCTCTAACCGTATTTGAAATAGTTTAATATAGCATTAGAATATGTGATAGAAAAAGTGACGTGTACCGAGAAAGGTTTAAATATGGGTGATATAGAAATATTTAATATAGCATTAGAATATGTCATAGAAAAAGTGACGTGTACCAAGAAAGGTTTAAATATGGGTGATAAGATTCCGGTTTTGGGGTATGCCGATGATTTGGTACTGCTAGGCGAAAACACGGAAACCATCCAACAAAATACAAGTGTTTTAATAAAAACCGGTAAAGAAATAGGACTCGAATTAAATACCGATAAGACTAATATATGATTAGTAGCAGAAACGGTGGCGATCTTGGTGATATTGATATATCAGGGCATACTTTTGAACACGTAGAGAAATTCAAGTACTTAGGTTCAATGATAACAAGAAAAAATGAAATCCAGGAAGAAATAATGTCCCTGTTAAAAGTGGGAAATGTGTGCTATTATTCAGTTGCTAAATTACTTAACTCGCGGCTTCTGTCTAAAAACTTAAAGATTATAATTTATAAAACGATTATTCTTCCGACGGTTCTTTACGGATGTGAAACGTGGCTGCTTACTTTGAAGGATGAACAACGGCTTAAGGTTTTCGAAAATAAGGTACTGCGTAAAATATTTGGTCCGAAGAGAGATGAGGCCACTGGGGACTTCAGAAGGTTGCACAACGCGGAACTGCGGAGCTTATACCCTGTGAATATAATTGAGTTGGTAGTTGAGACTCAAATAGGCGAGTAAAATTGTTGGGCTCGGTGAGGATCGGATTCTAAGAAAGTTGGTATTCGCTGATCAGACTGGTAGGCGTCCGAAAGGTAGGCCGAAACGTTGATGGGAGGATTGCGTTAAGGCTGATCTCGGGGGCTTGGGCTTGAAAGGCGAACTTTTGTTCTGTGCAGGCGGAGTTTGGTGGTATCGGGATCGAACCTTCTGGTTCGGTAAGCCTATTATTATTATTATAACTGTATTTGAAAATTCTTTAATCGATTTTTAAAACGGAGATAATTGAAAGTCGTGTGTTGCCCGCACCAGATTTTTATTTCTCTTCTGAGATTATATTTTAGTCTTTGTATTTTTAACCAGCAAAATGCCTTTCACTGCCTAATCAATGACTTGTTCAAGGTTGTAGACTTGATGTAAAACTGAAGATTCTAATAAAAGGAAAAAAAAAACTGATGATACTAGTCATAAATTCAATTTGTACTCCTCCTCTAGATTGGTCTCTGCTGGTTTTACATCGAGATTAGCCCGTAGGATGGCGTTCAGTATCCTATCGATTCTTGTCTTCCTCTCTATTTTTCGTAGATACCTCATTTCCATCGGCTGTATCTGACTCCTGTATTTTGAAGTGAGGATCCATGATTCAGAGGAGTAAGACAGAATAGGGAGGAATGAATAGACAGCTAGTTTTGTCCACTTTGTCACCTCTCTTCTCCAGAGGAAACCCCGTCTATCCATACAGAACATCTTCCCTGCTACTCCAATTCTTTAGGCAACTTTCATAAATTTTATATTTTTATTGATAATAGTTTCAAAGAAATATCTGACCACCTACTGAATCAGTAAAATTTGCTGATGAAAATGTAAATTTCATTCAGAAATAATCACTTTGGTGTTAAGCAGTTACAGTTTAATGTATTAACAGTAATTTTGAAAAGATATATCAGTTTAATTGAGGCTTTTAAGTCCTAAACTCAATGACATACATATATTCCAGGAGGAGATCCTGACTAACAAATTGTTAAAAGTTACTCACTGCTTGGATACCACATGATGAAATAACTACCAATTTGGTGAAAAATAATTTATCTGTATTTTAGGTCACCCATATGATAAAAAGTTGTTATAAATGAAACTGAAACTTTTAGGATTTATTTTAACCTTAAAAATGCTTTAAACATATTATTTCCATAAAAATTGTTTCCCATTTCAGAAACTTAACAGTAGGTAACACAATTTTATAAGTGCTAATCATTCTCCTATGTTAAAATATGTATGGAAATTAACTAAAATATTCAACAATCAGTCCTCACTGTGATTGCCCACTTATCGTAAGCTTACTACTATGGATGCCAATTTTGAGAAGAAAGAGCTAAAAATGAATTAAGTTGCTACACCCTTTTCAGGATCTGACTTCAGGCATATTCCTATTATATCTAAGTCATTAGTTAAATTAATCCATTATCATTTCAACTACTTCCTCAAAAAAATTGTTTCCTTAATCTTGTTCAACTTTTTCAAGTTTTTGTTGCCAATATTTCACTCAATCTTTTATTCAAAATCTTCCTTATTTTTCTTTTAATTTTTCTATTTCTGTTTTTCCAAAAAAATAATAAAATAAATCGATTAGTTATTAGAACTTCATTTCTTTATTGAATGCCATTATAAAGTTATTCCTTTCCTTCCTGTCTCATCGTGTTCTTCATTGATCCCTCTGGTTCCATTCACCCCACACAATATCACCTGTATGTAGGATGACTTACCCATCCATCCCTTACTTCACATCAATCATTGACTCATCCATTTTCATAACACTGTAAGAAAACTTGTAGTCACTTTAAGATCTGCTCTTTCTTGGAATAACCATATTTCTGAGATCTCTTGCTTTTCTCCAATTCGTCTGTAGCTGTATGGAGTATGGAGGGCTCTTTGCTAGGATAGAAATGAGATTAAAGAGACTTATGCTTATGAATTGTTTCATAAGATTCATCACGTTTCCCTGGCATTTTCATGTCATATTTTGTTACACTCTGCTGAAGGTACTTGTTCTACCTTCTGATAGCAATCAATCCGTGGTGTTTCTTTTCTATATTCTTAAAGCTTATAAACTTCCTAGATTTGTGATCTTTTCATTTGATGTTTCTCTTTTCACTTTGTAAATATACCGAGAAAAATAATCTAATTATTTTTCTAGGCTGGCAAAGATAAGAAATATATGGTCTATTGAGTTTAAGGTACATATTCTTAAATGATTTCGTATTTTCAAAAATTTCAATAGAAACTGGTCTTGAATATTTTAATAATATAAAATATAAACCAATTAAACTAAAAATCGCTATTCAATGGACCTGAACTGTTCAGTAGGTTTTAACTAGTATCCATTTGGCACCATTTCATTGCCACGTAATTATTTTCTAGCTTTTATAAAGGGCATTGCCCTTTTTTAATATACCTTTCAGGTATTCCAGAATAACACTTCAAGCTTGTTCATCAATAATCTGTTGTGAACCTTAATGATGCCTATAATGGAAGTTAACTGCAGCGGATAATATTCGCTTTATCAGGTAAATGATCTTGTAGAAATTATGTAACCCAGGATTCAGAAATATATATTCTATTAGCTACTATTCATTTGAAAGTGTTGATTCACAATATTTTGACATTCATGAGAAAACCTACATCAAAGAGCGTTCTTTTTTTGTTTTTTAAATTATTATGAACTACTAAGTATAGTGGGCAAAATAAGTATTCTTGCACTTCGTGTTTTGAAAAATTTCTGTTTGTGTTACATGTTGAAAATAAATATTCTGGTGGATTCGATAGTGCACAATATTGCACATTAATTTATACAATTAGAGAAAATTAGCAACTTACACATCTTAATTATAAAAAATAAATTAACATCTACAATGCAAAAATAAAACGGTTGCACCGACCGTGTTTAACTTTAACTTTACTAATCTGGATAAGTAAATCACGGGTTAGCAGAAATTCCATTGCACCAATCATAATTAGCCCTAACTCTATGTTAAGTGATGGTGTTAAGTTAATTCACCTCCCTACCTCGATTATCCGATGTCAATGTTACCTTTCTACTGTTACTTTAGCTTTCAAACATTGTTTGTGTCAGTTTCAGTTTGTTTTTTTCTGAATATTTTCGTGATATTTATCCTAATACACCGAAGAAAAATGAACACAATCTCTTCAGATGAATACTCAACATCAGATAAAGATATAATACAATTAGTAAATATACTTTCTAGGAACAAGCTTTACAAAGTAAGGAGGAATCCATTTGAAATTTACGATGATGTGGAATTCATAAGAAGGTACAGATTTCGAAAAGAAACAGTGCTAAATATGATTGACAATTTTAATATTAATGATTTTGAATCATATCCTACAAACAGGAACATCCATAACACCTTCAAACCAGTTACTCTTTGAAACATTGTTTGTGTCAGTTTTAGTTTGTTTTTTTTCTGAATATTTTCGTAACATTTATTCCAATACACCGAGGAAAAATGAACACAATCTCTTCAGATAAATATTCAACATCAGATGAAGATATAATGCAACTGATATATATACTTCCTAGGGACAAGCTTTACAAAGTAAGGAGGAATCCATTTGAAATTTAGGATGATGTGGAATTCATAAGAAGGTATAGATTTCAAAAAGAAACAGTGCTAAATATGATTGACATTTTTAATATTCATGATTTTGCATCATATTCTACTTAACCTCAAGAGGTATTATGCTACTAGTAGTTACCAGCAGGTTCTTAGCGACATCATTAATATTGATAAATCTACAGTTTATAGAATTATTCAATAAATAATTTGTAGGTTTCTAAATCTTCCAAAAACAGTTTATTACAATTAACTTTAAAACGAGCCAACATTTCGAGGGCCTTCCCCATCATCAGGACTCACTAAAATACATCAAAAAATTATCAATTAACATTATAAAATAACTTTTTAAACATTAACTAAAAACATTACCAAAAATATGCATAACAATGTTACAAAAAAATTATATTTACCCGAAATTCATTTAAAATTTAAAAAATTATCCATATTTGATTAAAATTTTGTCAAAAATTTATGTCATAAAATTGTTTCGTTTTTTAAATTAACACTAAGGAAAAAATACCCATTTAACTGACATATTCTTTGGCCCCTGATGAATTAGGTCACTAAGGTAAGGTTTACAAATTTTAATTTCCCAATTGTAGCAAGAACTGCTTGTGAGAGGTGTTTTCAATCTGTTTTATAATTTATGGTATCTTTTATATTTTTGTTTATATATAGATTCGATTGTTTTTCTATATCCAATATTGTAGGTTTTTCAAAATCAAAATTGTGATTAAGCTGAAGACTGTGTTGTGCAAATGCTGTAGTGTTAATATTTTTACAATTATTGCTGTGTTGTTTGACTCTAGTTTTGATCTTTTTAGAGGTTTCTCCTATGTACATCTTATCACAATCTATACAATTTATTTTATAAATAACATTCAGTTTTTTGAGTGGTAAAATCTTTAATGTTTGATAAATGATTACTTAGTTTATTATGGTTATAAAGTCATAATTTTGTCTGTGGTGAATTAAATTCAACAAGTGTTCTCTTAATTTCTTTGGATAGATGAGGTATGAATTGCATTTTTTGATAATGGTATATATTTCTATTTCTTCCACTTATCATCTCTATATTTATCGTATTATTGATATTACTTATAATTGTTTTTTTATTATTTTCATTCTGGTAAAGATCTGTTATAGTTTTTTGTTTAGGTTTTACTATTTATTGTTCATATTGTCATCAATTTTTGGTTTATTATTGATCAATTCATTGTTATTAATGTTAAGGTTTTTTGTCCTGGGTTCATTTTTAATTTCATTGTACTTGATTTAATTTATTATTTTTTTCGAATACATCTAATAACATTTTATATACTATAGTTTTTATTCCATTTAGATACTCATTGTCTGTCTGGTTTCACAATACAATCCAGCTTCCTTGATATTCAATCGATCTTAAAATGTTTCATTATTAATTCTCAACGGTCAACTAATTATAAACATTATTGTATTAATATATATTAATCGGCAGAGTAAAACAATCATTTCAATATAACCTAACTGTCTTTGTCTAGAGGGTTTGGAGTTGTTAGATGACGTCCCGCGCTAACCCATGTTAACTAACTCGAATTAGAAATTTGTTGGTGCAACTGGACAAAAACTTTAATCATGATTAGCTTTTAACCCGGGTTAGTTAACAGCAAAAGTTAACTTTAACACAAGCTGTTGGTGCAACCGGGCCTTAATTTTGTTTTTTAAGAAACATCATTTTCTTAAGATTTATAAAAAGATTTTTTATTATTATTTTATGAATTTTAATTTCAACCAAAATAATTTATCTTTTATTGAATTATTTTGAATTGAAAAGAAGTAGTTGTTTATATTTTACTTCCTTTTGTTTTGTCTTGTTCATAACTTGCTATTTTTCATCCGATCTGAAATTTTGAAATCAGAAAAATAATTAAAATAAAGTAAAACTGATTGCAGGAATATGTTTAATGTGTACATTTTACAAATGTCTGAACAAACTCTGAGCATACTCTTTTACAGTTATCATTAGACAGAGTTCCATATTCTACTTCAGCAATATCTTAAATTTAAAATTTCATAATGTTTGCTGAACTTTACAACAGTGAGGTTTGTTGTGCAATATACAGATGATTTCCTTGCTATCATTTTAAATTATTTCTACTTATATGTTTCATGAATGACCATGATTTATTCTCAGTTGGGAGGTTCAGAATGAATGTTTTTTAAAATTACATGCCTATAAACAATATTTTCTGATATTTTATCATTTCAAAAGTTTTTAAGTGAAGACAAGATCCATCAGAAGATTAGTTAAACTTTTCTGTTGTAGTTCACTAATGTTTATAATACATTTTTTATTATATATGAACTAGAAAAAATTGTAATGAAGCATAATTCATTTTTTTATTTAAATCAGTCAGAAATATTTTAATATTTAGACAGCTTAATCTGTTCAAAAGCCCTCATAAGGTTTTTAGTTTCTATATTATTTTCTTCTCCATTTATGAATTCTTAGATTTTTTCTTTAAATTTCTTTCATTTTATAGTCTGGAAATCCTGAGCATATGCGCATAATTGGTGACATGGGAATCAGCATTACTCACCTTGATGATGGGAGAATACAATTACTCCATACATTTTCTAAGGTATCATACTTTGTCTTGTTTTAAAATGAATTAATTAAATAATTTATTTAAGTGATGAGTTTATTGGATAGGCAGATTGATTATTAAAAAGAACATTTCAGCATTTTGTCATACATCAGTATATGTTGGATATTATTTAGCTGACTGTTGTATTTTTAAAAAAAATTACTGTTTCTTATTTATTCATTATTTTCACTTTCCTATATATGAAATATATGTTAAGGAAAGTATTGCAATAGTCAGAATTTTGTATAGGCCCGAGATACAGCAACTTTTTCATCGAAATTGGCAAACCAGAAGAGCTACTTTATACCGCCATTTTTCAACTTTTTACTATTTTCTCGAAAACGGCTCTCAATGATTTTGATTAAACTCACTATATCAAAGTAAAATGGGATGGGCTTTAGTGTCATGTAGGTTTCATTTTGATTGAAATAATCTGACAGGGCTTACATGCCGATATTTTACATTGTATTCCTCTAAAAAAGTATTTATATAATTTTTTTAGCATTGATAAAAAACATATATAAATAGAAGTTTCACAAATTTGATTACTAACTAAAGGAGAAAAGAGCTTAAGTATTATTTTAGGTAATTTTTTCTTTTACAAACATAAGAATAGTAATATAGATGTATAATGTACCTTTGGATAGCTAATGATTTTATAAAAAATGTTATCTTATACAAAGTTGTGGAGGATAATGTAAAGTAACTACTAGGGCATAAACTTAATTTATTATTCTACATAACAATTGTTATATAAAATTTTATATTGTTATATTACTTAATCTAAAACATGTTTCCAACAAAACTCAGTATAATTCTTTAACCTTTTCACTTATTTCATTTCTGACTGTATTTAAAATTCTTAAATTGATTTTAACCACAGAGATAAGTGAAAGTCATGTTGTGACATGCATCGGATTTTTGTTTGTTATGTTTTATTACTTTAAATTGAGAAAGATTTCATAAATAAATAACAATGTTTATAAAATTTGATTTTTTAATATTTTATTCTATTTTTTGTACACAGTTTTATTTGAATGTCTTTAATATCATGGTTTGTCGTTTATTGATTAATTTTTGTAAGTTTTTAATGGAAAATCGAAGAAAGTTTTCTAATCATTGAATATATTATAGGCTCGAAGTGTGGCAGATGCAAAAGAAGGACTTCTGTTTATGCAAGAAATGCTAGAAGTTGCTAAATCACAAGGACCTGAAACCCTTCCTCAAGCTGTTACTTTCAACTCGGAAGGAGTAATATACACTCTTTCAGCTGGCCCTGCTCATTTCGGTAGGCAGCTTGTAGGAAACACAAAAGTGAGTTATCATTTACTTTGAAATTATTTCATTTTTCCAATTAGTTATTCTTCAAACACAAAATCTATATGCTTTTGACAGCTCACACAACCTACAAGGAGGGTTTTAGGAATGGTTAGAGCTGGATAGAGATTGTAATAGGGGATTAGGAAGGTAAGTAATCTTCTGGTGGAAGATAGAGAATTTGGATGGGATTGGATCAAGGACAAAAAGGATATTGAGGTCATGTTACAAAGTCTAATTTGTAACATAATAGGAAGCATTGACTATTGTTCTAAAATCGCTTTCGATTAAAAGGATTGGATATGTTTGATATTCAAAAATCGAATAATCCTCCATAGTTTAGTTCCGTAGGCCCACATAAGTTTGAGATAAAGATGGGCAAATACTCACAAAAAAAGTACGAGTGCTGTACTTAATAGTTTAAAATAATTGATTTCAAAATTGATAATATGGAAAAACATGGGCTAAATAAATTATTAATAAACCTCAAAATGGATACAGTCAGATTAGTGTAAAATACACTCTGTACTTCAACTGGTTGATTATTTGAATACATAGAATAGTCTTTTAAATTAATAGTTTATGGCAACGGAAAGTTGGGATGTTCTGTTTAGAAGTCTATATAACTGACCGTATTGTCTGTTGAGCTCTTGGCTTTTAAGTCGAGTTTGTGGGTTCCAGGTTAGTCTTTTGTATAATAGGAAACCAGGATACCAGGCTGTGTCAGAACAGGAAAGTGGTATGGAGTTGAAAAGGACTTGTAGACATTATCTGCACCACAGAGGGTGAAGGTGGCCTGCTTTCTTTTGGATTTATTTACTTTGATATGCCAATTGATGCACCATTGTTCAATAAAAGAGAGGTGTCTTTAAAAAAAAATTGTTTGAAGGAAATCCTGGAGGAAAAGAAATGAGGTAATACTGAGGATTTGAAGAAATTAAAAAGGTGTGATCTACTGTGAGCTCCTTCCTCCCAAACAAACCATTGATTTTCAAGTGTATTGCACACAATTGGAAATGTTAAAGGTAGCTGTAGATAAAAAACGACCATCATTTTTACTAAAAACAATTATTCTTCCTATGAAAGTAAAAGATGTTTAAAATACGAAGATTATGAAGATAACATTAATTATGACCAACCTTGTTAGCTTCAATTTGAGTTGTAAGGAAATACTTATGTTCAATTAGTACTGAGTTAAAATGTTGTTTTATTCAGGAAATAATGCAGAGTTTTTAGTTTTCTTTAAAATAACCCTCTATATTACAGACCATTTACATTTACTGAATTATTCATTGTCAACACTTGTGATCCTCTTCCAAACAATAATGTTTGTTTACCTCAGTCGAATTTTACTGCTTAGAAATAATTCAGTCTTTACTAAGATGTCAAAAAGATATTCATTGAATTTTGATTTACTAGTTTAAACTCAGCCAGAATGGAGCCCAGGCAGCAAGAAACATCAATCAAGTCTGGGGGAATGCAGTGTTCAAGAGTGGTTCAAAAAATTTCTGGAAGAAGGCTTTATCCTTGAGGACAAAGAAGGTCATGGAAGGACTTCCTCTTTTGATAACGATGTTCTGCTGGCTTTGGTGGAAGAAAACCCTCATAACAATAACAACTGTTCGAGAACTTAAACTTAGCAAATCAATCATTGATGACTATCTGAAAGCGATTGAAAGGAAATAAAGCTTAAAAATTGGGTTCATCACGCATTGAACGACTGCATTAAAAATAACAAGGGAGCAGCGTGGTCTAGTGGATAGAGCACTAGTTTACTATTCTCCAGATCCTGGGTTTGGATCCCGGCTGAGACAGAATATTATTTATTCTGTTAATTCAGCCTGGGAGTGACCCTAGGGTAGGGAACCCTCCTGGGGCAGACCCAGCCTCTATAAAGTGGGAACCCAAAATATTGGGGAAAAACCTGGCGGCTAAGTGTGATCTCGGCTCAATCACCTCATTGCTTGGCCGTTGGCCTAGAAACAATACGAATCTATAGAGATGTAGATGTACTGAGCCCAAGACCATTCATGGGTTGTAGTGGTACAGGTTTTTTTTTTTTTTTTTTTTAATTAAAAATAACAGCTATTTTTTTTTTTTTTTTTTTATCTATTATTTATTTATTTACAACTGTATTGATTAATACATCTAGTAAATTAGCTGTTAGATAAAACACATGAAAAAGACATGAAGAGAAACTGCCCATTGGCAGCACTCCAAGTCTAGTGTGGGGATTCCATGTGAAGCGTTTGTCAAGTAGAAGTCCTAGGTAGTGGATCTGTTCAACTGAAACAAGCGGAATATTATTAAAGGATACTGTGGGGCAGGATGTCATAGGTTTACGACAAAGGGTAAAGGTTATTTGGTGGGATTTGTTGGAATTTATTTTAATTTGCCAATTCTGACACCATACCTCAAGGTCTCTGATGTGGGATTGGAGAGTTTGAGAAGCAACAGTTGGATCGTTATTGAATGATATCACACATGTGTCATCCGCATAGGTAGAAAGGAAGGTGTTAGGATGGGTTGGGATATCAGCTGTATAAACTATATAAAGAATTGGTCCAAGGATACTGCCTTGAGGAACACCAGCAGACAGAGTAAAAATGGACTAATAGGAACTATTGTTATTTATTTTAAAGGATCTGTCAGAGAGGTAAGACTGGATAATAAGGAGGTAAGTAGGAGGGAGGAATTTTCGAAGTTTGTACAGCGGTCCTGGGTGCCAGACTCGGTCAAAGGCCTGTTCTACGTCGAGAAAGGCTCCCATGCTGTACAATCCGCGCTCCAATGCAGACGAGACAACATCCACCACACGATGACATTGCTGGATGGTGGAGTGGGATGTTAGTAACCCAAACTGGTGGTCTGAGATTATATGATTAAGTTCTAGGATTGGGTACAGATGTTTAAGGATGAGTCTTCCAGGATTTTACCCATAATGGGTAAAAGAGAAATAGGACGGTAAGAAGAAGGGAGCTCCAGTGGCTTTTTGGGTTTGGGGATCATTTTAACTATTGCTAATTTCCAGGATTGAGGAAAGTATGTTGTGCGGAGTACGGAATTGTAAATATATGTGAGGAATAGGATGGCTTTTCTAGGAAGTTGTTTTAGGATATGGGCAGTAATTAGATCGTGTCCTGGAGCTCTACGGGAAGGTAATCTTTGGATTATGTTTGATATTTCTGAAGGATGGAATGCTTTAGGAGGAAGTGCCATCTGGAGAGGAATATCCAGTTCTGCTTCAACACATTCGGGGTGATGGGGATTAAGGATATCAGGATGCGGGTTGTAAATTTCAAAGAGATGTTGAGCGAATGTCTGTGACTTTTCTTCGTCAGTTTTCCTCCAGGATTGGGATTCATTAAGGAGTGGATGATTGAAATCTTTAAAATTCAGGAGTTTTTTAGTGGTCGTCCACAGTGATTTGTCGTTAGTAGTGAGGTTTTCAGTCATTGTAAGCAAATTTTGAATGTCCTAATTTCTGATTTCAGTTTGTTAGTCAGTTTGGTATAATAGGTTTTGTCTGCTGGGTACCTAGTCCTATGCCACTTCGATCTTGCTCTGCGTTTTTCTCTTAATAAGATACGAATGTGCTGTGGCAGGTTAGTTTGATGGAAAATGTTAATGTTGGTGGTTGTTGTGTTATCACTTATACTGCAAGTTATTGAGTCAGTAAGTTTTTCTATGGCTCTGTCAATATCTTGTTTGGTTTTTAGTGGCAGTGTTAGGTCTACTTTGGCAATAAACTTAATTTAAGGAACCATTAATTAAATTAAATTAAGTTTATACTTAATTGTGTGTTCTATTGACTGCACCCTGTGAACCAACTTCTCCCATAAATACCACACAGTCAACCATTCTCACTTCATAAAAATTAATTTTGTTCTCATTCCCTTCCACCCCTCCTATAAAACTTGATGCGGTAAACTCTAGGACTTTTTACTAGTTAATTAGAAAATGATACTGAAAACTTTCTGACATTTCAGCTATATATTTATTTATATTTTTGGGGGGGTCTTAGGGTTACTCCTTTTTTGTCATAATTTAATGTAGTATATTTACTGAAAAATCTGGCCTCTTTTAATTAAAAATAATAAATCAAAATAAATTAAATTTGTTGCAAGTGTAGACTTTTTTTCGTCTCTTCCATCTTGTCTCTATTCTTCATTATTCATATCTTCTTGAAGTTCTTTGAAATCTGCTTTAATTATCACACATTCATAATACTGCATAAAGTACCGTGATGGCATTGTAGGTTGAGCATGCTTTCAAGCAATGTCAATTGAAGTTATTTGATCAGATTCTGCAGGCTTTTTGTTTTGTAGAGCTTTCTCTTCCCCGGGTATTTGAGGTCCATCATTCTACTGGAAGTAAACTATGATGACCAGGCATTGGAGTAGAGAGAGATACACTTTATTTACAAACAAAACAAAATGATGCTGCCCAACTTAATTGGGTTGCTATAACACTACCCTGTGTATTTTGATTGTGAAAAGCCACCCCCGGAGATTCAGTCCATGAATAGTTTATTCCTGAGAAGTCATGGTTCCATTGATCTCTGTTGTCTTTAGTGAGAAGACAGAGAAAGTAAAAGAAAGATAAAATAAAATAAATTTATATATATATATATATATATATATATATATATATATATATATATATATATATATATATATATATATAGTGTGGATGTAATTAGTTGACCGTTGAGAATTACTGGAAGGAATTAGTCCGGGTGGCGGTCATTAAATAAAACAACTAAATAGTTTCAACTATTTATTTTTTGCCAACGTTTTGACCCCCTTTGTGGGTCATCATCAAGGCGCATGGTGGGAGAATGGAAACTCAATTATACAACTCAATAACACAAGGTTTCCATTCTCCCACCATGCGCCCTGATGACACACAAAGGGGGTCGAAACGTTGGCAAACAATAAATGGTTTCAACTATTTAGTTGTTTCATTTAATGACCGCCACCCGGACTAATTCCTTCCATCAATATATATATATATATATATATATATATATATATATATATATATATATATATATAGCTTTTTTCAGTCAAATTCATAATTTTTTCAGTCAAATTCATAATTTTTTCAATCAAAATAATAATTTTTTCAGTCAAATTCATAATTTTTTCAGTCAAATTCATAATTTTTTCAGTCAAATTCATAATTTTTTCAGTCAAATTCATAATTTTTTCAATCAAATTCATAATTTTTTCAGTCAATTTAATGAGGTTTTGCTACCAAGAACATAACATTTTTATTAAATCTTGTTGTTGTTTATCCATTTTATGGACTGTTTATATACTTTATGTTACTGTCCTTAATCCGACGGTGCAGCGGGAGTCCTAAGTTTTGGCAATCCAGGTTTAAGATAGGGAGGGATCTTTTACGAGTTCCACTTTTTAAATCTTTTAAGAGTCACCTGTGGCGCACTAGAATAAGGTGATCTGCTGGTTTTGGACTTGCGACCTTAAGCATAGAAGGCTGTTATGCTAGCCACTACTCCACAGGTGACACTCGATACATTCAACAATGTGTTTGAATCTGCCGGGTTTGAACCCGTGACCTTGAGCATATTAATCTTTAACACCTTGCTGAATGTATCCAGGGTCACCTGTGGAGTAGTGGCTAGCATAACAGCCTCTTTTAAAGGACGAAATAACCAAAGATTTTTACCCCTAGAAGCGAATATAGAGCCATCTGCTGGTTTTGAACTTGCGACCTTAAGCACAGGGAGCTGTTATGGCTAGCCACTACTCCACAGGTGAACCTTTATGCATTCTAAAAGGTGTTAAGGACTTATATGTCCAAGGTCACGGGTTCGAACCGGGCAGATTCAAACACTTTGTTGAATGTTTCGTGGGTCACCTGTGGTGCAGTGGCTAGCATAACATCCTTCTATCCACTAGATAGCGAGTTCATACCTGGCAGAAGGCCATATATTTGCTTTTATTGAGTAAAATTCTTTGATTATTTCGTCTTTTAAAAGAGGCTGTTATGCTAGCCACTACTCCACAGGTGACCCTGTATGCATTCAGCAAAGTGTTAAAAATTAATATGTCCAAGCTCACGGGTTAAAACCCGGCAGATTCAAACACATTGTTGAATGTATCGAGGGTCACCTGTGGAGTAGTGGCTAGCATAACAGCCTTCTATGCTTAAGGTCGCAAGTCCAAAACCAGCAGATCACCTTATATTAGTGCGCCACAGGTGACTCTTAAAAGATTTAAAAAGTGGAACTCGTAAAAGATCCCTCCCTATCTTAAACCTGGATTGCCAAAACTTAGGACTCCCGCTGCACCGTCGGATTAAGGACATGAATTTAATTAAAAAAATTATGAATTTGACTGAAAAAATTATGAATTTGACTGAAAAAAATTATGAATTTGACTGAAAAAATTATGAATTTGATTGAAAAAATTATGGATTTGACTGAAAAAATTATGAATTTGACTGAAAAAAGCTATATATATATATATATATATATATATTAGTATATTATTTATTAATATTGTTTTATGTATTTAACCATGTTTGATAAAAATCTAAGAAATTATTTTTAATTGAAGGTTGATGTAATTACTGAAAATATTTTTTAGGTAACTGGAAAAGTTGGAATTGCTGATCCTTTAAATGCTTGTGAAAAATTGAAGAATCCTGATGCTATCAAAGGAAAAATTGCTATTGTTCAACGAGGAAATTGCATGTTTATTGATAAGGTATTAATTTAGCTCTATCATTCTATGGGTTTTTGTTTCCTCTTAGCTATATACATTGTAAAACATTCAGTATGATGTATTAATCATGTTGTAGTTAGTTTATAGAATAGAAATGGACATTTATCTAAAAATGGGTGGTATAAATATATTTTCCATCAGCTACTATTGATTGCTATTAAAAGTTAATTTTTTTTAGGCTAGAAGAATGATGGAAGCAAAAGCGATAGGTGGTATAGTAGTCGATAATTCTGGTGATGTTAGCAAAACATCCCCTCTTTTTGCCATGTCTGGGGATGGAAATGATGATGTGAACATTCCTGTTGTATTTTTATTTGTTAATGATGCTGCTAAGCTCCTTTCAGCATTGACGAAGGATCTTAAAATGAAAGTTACTCTTGGTTCCCGCAATGCATTATCAGGTAAATTATTTATATTTTTTTCAAATAATAAGGAAGTCAAAAATTTACTGTGGTTTATTTTTTTATACCTTGAATGCCAATTATATATATATTTTTATATATATATATATATATATATATATATATATATATTTATATAGATATAGATATATTATAATATGCTTATTTTATAAAAATTTATTCTTTTAAGAAAAAATTAATTATCATAAATATTTACTTAATTAAAACTCAATTTACTCTCAGGGTATGGTATGGGTTCTTGACAATCAGGCACATAATCTTTTATATAACTTTTTTAATCATAATAATAACTTACAAAAATAACACAAACAATATGCAGGCTAACCAAGATCCATCATATTCAGCAGCTGCTCATACCTCCCCAGCTCTCCACTCAAAACTCCTGACTCAAAAGTCCCCTCTTGAAACTGACTATCACCAGGTATCCTTCTTCTACCTGGGTTTTTACCTGGGATGTCCCTTGCATCCAAAATGGAGGTTATGTTTACAAACAAACAAATCAGAGCTGTTATTCAAATTTTACCTTATTGTTAGCCTGCCTAACTCAACAACAAATATATAAATTAATAACCACTATAATTATAAAAAAAATGGGTATATTACATTTCTCCCCAATCCTAGGTAAAAAAAAAAAATATTTTGGTAGGAAATATTTTTTTTTTCATGTATAACTATTTTAAAATATACACATAATTTCTTTCAATAAACCTTCTTTGTTACAAATATTTTCAATACTTTATAAATTAAGTTTATATACAACATTTTACATTGAAGGATAAATTTTAAAAACTAACTAGGACATAATATACTATAACTATATACATATAAAAATTACACAAGTACTATATACAATTAAGAACATATAACAAATTAAATCTTCAAAATAAACTATGTACTCAAATTTTACTTACTAACAGGTCTAGTACATATAGAAAAAGTAATTTAGAAAGAAAATATTAACAAAATAACCGGGTAACAAATTTGAAAAATATAACTTTTGCCAAGACACCAATAAGACAATTGAAAATAATTGTTAGCTAATGTAGTTGTGAACTAATCTAAATTTAAATATGAAAAAATAAGCAAAAGATTTCCAACACTTGAGTAATTCAAATAATTGCATTTTTTACAAATTATTTATAAATAATTCCAGTATGGTTCAATCTGAACATTGTTCAGACTGCCCATTTTTTAGCTCATCTAACGGAGGGAGCGCTAATCATCCCTTTTTATCCCCTGGAAAAGGATAAAGATTGCCGTGTCCAAAAATAATATGGTGTCTGATTTTTCCTAACATGGTCTAAGACCATGTAACCATTATAAAATTCATATTTTAAAATTTTGGTAATGATATGCTCAGTTGGCACATCTCTGTTTTGATTAATTAAATTTACAATTGGTGACAAATAATTATAGGAGATGGAGAAACCTATTTCTGGATTATTTAAAACACTTAATCTGTAAAATACCACCGGAGGTCTATTTTGGGTACCTAAGGAGCTTATAAAAGTTCTGAATGCTAAGTATTTGCTGTCACTGGGTTTCACATCATGAATCTGATCTTTTAAATTGCTATAAAATAACACCTGGGGTTTATTTTGGAGACTTGATGCACTTATTAAAGATCTGAAAGTTAAGCATTTTCCATTGGATTTCACATCACAAATTTCATCTTCTTTGATGTTTACACTTTCCTTCACATCAATAGAACTAGTTATTACAGTCTTGTCCTGGATCTCTTCAATAGCATTGGGATGTGAAGTGTTTGATGGAGCTTCTTCTGCACAAATAGGAGGTACTGTTTCTGTTGTAAACTCTTCACTCTCTTGGTCTGTAGGCTCTTGATTATTATTTTCTTCATCTTCAGTGGAGGTTCTTTTCTTGGAATCAATTTTCATTTCTGTTGTAATACTTGTGACGGTTTCTAATACTTCTGTTCCAAATTTATCTATCTTTTGTTCCAATTTCTCCATCATCATCATGAATTGTTTGAATATCTGAATCTTTTCTGTCCTATCTGAATAACTATTATTTCCTTGGTCCTCCATATTGTTTGCTCACAAATTAACACAAATAACACATACAAAACTTATTAAAATATAAATTGTGCACTGATTGTCGTGGTCTTAATATTTAACAAATTAAGCCCCACATTGGGCGCCAAATTATATAATATGCTTATTTTATAAAAATTTATTCTTTTAAGAAAAAATTAATTATCATAAATATTTACTTAATTAAAACTCAATTTACTCTCAGGGTATGGTATGGGTTCTTGACAATCAGGCACATAATCTTTTATATAACTTTTTTAATCATAATAATAACTTACAAAAATAACACAAACAATATGCAGGCTAACCAAGATCCATCATATTCAGCAGCTGCTCATACCTCCCCAGCTCTCCACTCAAAACTCCTGACTCAAAAGTCCCCTCTTGAAACTGACTATCACCAGGTATCCTTCTTCTACCTGGGTTTTTACCTGGGATGTCCCTTGCATCCAAAATGGAGGTTATGTTTACAAACAAACAAATCAGAGCTGTTATTCAAATTTTACCTTATTGTTAGCCTGCCTAACTCAACAACAAATATATAAATTAATAACCACTATAATTATAAAAAAATGGGTATATTACAATATATTGATAACTTTCCCGCAGCTAAAAGGGATATTCGAACAACTAAATTATTAATTAAAAAATTAATTGTTCTTGCAAATATTGGGTTGTTTCACATGAAATGTCCGTTTTTATAGTTTCTGAAATACATAAAGGATTTTGCAGGTCTCTGTTGTTTTCTTCCGAATGTTTACATATTTAAAGTAAACATTTACTAATCCTCTACCTTTGTATTATAAACATTAGCTTCCCAATCAATTACCCACTTTTTAGTATACCTCCAAATATAAACATGGAAACACGCAATTTTCGAGTAATATTTTTGTACGAGTTTAAACTCGGCCATTCAGCAGCTGAGGCCGTTAGAAATATTTGCAAGGCCTTTGGGGAAGGGAGTGTTAATGAACAGACCATTCGCCGTTGGTTTGCCAAGTTTTCAGCTGGGGATACCGACTTGGAAAACTTGCTCCGAGGAAGACCTCCGTCCGTAATAGACAATGATGTCCTCAAACATACAGTAGAAGGGAACCCCTACCAAACAGTTAAAGGACTCTCAGCACAACTAAATGGAAGTGCATCTACCGTTTCCAGACATTTAAAGGGTATTGAGAAAGTAAAAAAGCTCGATACATGGGTACCTCATGATCTCACTGAGCGGCAGCTAGACCCCATGTTTCAAAACATTCCATGCAAAAATTGAAAGAACTGGGCTACGAAGTTCTTCCGCACCCACCATATTCTCCCGACTTGTCTCCAACAGATTACCACCTGTTCAGAAATATAGACAACTTTGTCAAAGGAAAACTTTTTGAAAATGATGATCAAGTGAAAAGTGCGTTTTCAGATTTTGTTTCACTTCAAAGCTCAGAGTTTTTCAGTTCCGGGATAAAAAAGTTGGTGTCACGTTGGGAAAAATGTGTAGAAAAAGAAGGTAAATATTTCAAATAAAATTATCTTGTTTTCATATCATATTTTTAATAAAAATCCTTTACCTTGAAAACGGACATTTCATGTGACACAACCCATTAGATAAAGATTTTGTAAGTTGCTCATGTAAGTGTGGTAGTGAAACATGATTGAAGTGAGATTTAGGTCATTAAGGGCCTTTGCACATGTAGCCGTTTGTCGGCTAACCTGTCGTTGATATAGGGACATAGTTGGAGCTTGCGCACACACCCAGGAGCCGGCTAGGCAGTTTTTAATCCCCTGGGTACACACTCAGTCGGAGAACATCTGGAGATATTTTTCCATATGTCTATGATATTACAGCAACTTTTTTATGACAATTGACTGACCAGATATGCTATTTATACTATGCATTTTACACTTTTTTACGATTTCCTCAGAAACATCCTTAACAATTGTTATTAAACTCACTATACTGGTGTAAAATCAAATGGGCTTTAATTCAAGTTTTATTCTAAATGAAATAATGTGACGGCTTAAATTTCAAAGATTCAAATATTAAAAAAATTCTCCTATTAAAGTGCCTTTGATTTTATTGACTAGAAATAACTAACAATTTCTGCTTGTTGGTATCAATAAAACTATTAAAAAAATATTAAATAAAGTATTTACTTTAATCATCAACTGAAGGAAAAACAATAAAAATAAAAACTCTGTTAACTTTTTTTTCTGCAAAATAATAAAAATATTGATTTATGGTATACCCTTGGAAATCCCAAGGTTTAATAAACATATTACATCGCATACAGAGCTATAGAAGGTAATGTACGTGACGAAAAGGGTACAACTAAGTGGTTGTTGTATATAGTAATATCAACTGTTTTATTATTTTATCTAAAATACATGTTTCAATCAAAACAATATAATTCTTTAAATTTATGATATTCAGTAGATGTCTATTACTTCAATTTTTTCTGTTTTTTTAATTTAGAAACATCTTTGCCGTTAGATATTGATTCCATGAATTTCTCAAAATTATTATCAAATAAATAAAGTTTAATATTTTTAAAATCAAAGAAACATTTTTTCATAATGCTATGTTAATAATTTTAGTTTTGAGTGTTAAAGGTTTGGATGGTTTGAGGTTCAATGGTGGTCCAGTATTTTTCTACAAGGTGGAATACTTTTTCAATAGGAATATTCGGGAACAGAATTTAGGCATCTAAGGATGCTAGGATGAAATATGGAAGAATGGCAAAATATAACAATTGTTCTTAGAGATGGTAGGTGTTGTTATTGGGTTAAGACTATTTCATTGTTTTCTTTCTTGACTACCACCTTCTGAATTTCTCTACAGTCATATTGATCAATATTCATTCAAAAATGTAAGCCTTGTTACTTTTAGTAGTAATTAGTAGAAACTTAATTTAATAGTGCCTACCGTTTCGGACTAAATTTCAGGCCTTCTTCAGGGCGATTGGTGGTGTGAGAACACAACAATGAGAGTTGGGTTCTCTTCAAACTGATTGTTGGGTTCTCACTCAAACAATCCCCCTGAAGAAAGCCTGAAATTTTGACCGAAATGTAGGCACTGTTAAATTAAGTTTTAACTTAATTTTGTTTTAATTTGATTGCACCCTAACCAACTTCTTCCCTTGTTACTTTTTGTTTTCACTTAATATTTGCAAAATAGCCTAAGTTAAAGACATTTTCATTCCGTCCACAACTATTCATCCTGACCGTCTATTGAATGGTGAGATAATTTATGATAAGTTTTTTAAAAATCATTTATTTAATATTCTTATTTCTTATTATTGTATGGCTGTCTCGACACGAAGAGGTTGTGCTCGTGTGACTTCGTATAGGACACTCTAGGTTGATCCACGGTTATCTCATGGCCCGGGGACCTCCGCCTCTCAGTCGATCATGTCAGGTTCCTCTCTCAATACTCCACATCCTCACAGAATGCCGACAATATACCGCTTCACGTATTCTTTTCAACTTCCCCACCGATCTGTCTTCTTCTCTCTGATTCCTCTCCTCTTATAACTAACATCATTCGCTTCCTAAAGTCACACCATCTTTAGTCTCAGATCTAAACTTTACTCACCCTCTACTCCTATAATCATCTAACCTGTGCCTAATGGTGCAAAGGCGAACATGACCCTGGTGGTTGTCGCCTCAATAAAAAAACAAACAAAAACAAAACATTTTCTCCATACTTATTGTCAGCGGAAAAATGTTTTTGAATCCAGGAAATGCTAAGATAAAGAATAACTGGTAAAAATTGTAATAATCAAAACTATCAAGCAGCATCATCTTCTGGACAATTTCATGTTGATTAAATTTCATTTAAGCATACACATAATTGTGAAAATCTTAATTTGTTTAACAGAATAAATATTTCTCATTATTAGATGAGGGAAATCCAAAGAAAAAAGAAGAAACAGATAGTACCAGTGAAAACAAAGGTTCCGTCCACAGCTTTTCATCTGACCGTCTATTGAATGGCGAGGTAATTTATGATAAGGTTTTTAAAAATCATTTATTTAATATTCTTATTGTATTTACTTTAATGATAGTTTAAATTATAATACATTTTTTTTTTGCAACTATTTTGTGAACAAGTATCATTTGTTCCAAGAAATGCTGCAAATTATTACACAATGGTTTATTATTTTGAAATAATTATATTAAGGTATAGCTGTTTATATAGCTGTTAACAGAAAATTAACTAATATCAAAAGCAATAAATTGTTCAAAGGAAAATGTTATATCACCACTTCTAATTTCAAAAGACGACATCTCTGCTAATTATGAACCAATTTCAATGATTCTTTTTTCATTTTGGAGGAAATTTAATTCTTTAATACATAGCACTAAGGACCAAAATGCATTTATTATAAGGGTAAGCCCTCAAATTTTGAGGGGGGATAATTTTTTATTTGTTTGTTCTATTACAAAGGTTTATTTGTCCAATTAACCCCAGTAGCATGATGTTAAATAAACAAACAAACAAGGTTCATTATTGAAAATAATAAAACAAAAACATTTATACTAGACTTTGATACTATTTCCGTTTTTTTTTTTTTTTTTTTTTTTTTTTAATTTTCATTCAAATAAAATTTCCTGATTTCGGAACACCTTACATTTTTCCTCTATCATCAATAATAACCGAGTTATATTTAGTTATATAATTATGCTATCAATAATTTCCAGATGTTTCTATGAAAAAAGAATTTATAAGAAATGTTAACTTTTTATTTTTTTGGTTCCTTCTTGCAAACTTAAAAAAAAATATTTTCAGAAGAAAGTAAGTGGAAGTTGTGTGATAATCACTCCAGAATTTTAAATTTTATTATTATTATAAGAAGTACCTTGACACCAATGTGTGTACGTATAATGAGGTGGGCTCCTCCTATAAGGGGCAATATGGTGGATAATCCTGATAATGTCACTGGTCATTGTTCCTTTGTTGTTTATGGCTGTGCTTGGTCTGTGTAGTAGGTCAGTGCACTGTTACGGTGTTCAGAATATGTTTTTCTGTGTTATTTAATTGATCTGTGTTTCTTTGACAGTGTTAAACTTGAAATATGTCTGTGAAACCTTGCGCGTTTGCGATTTGTATAAACGATGATAAATTATCAAGTAGTATATTTCACAGGAAAGATTATAGTTGGAATATAGTAAATGTTAATTTTTGATTGTGCACAATATTAGAAACTATGCACTTTTTGAATAATTTAAACATTGTAATAACATGTATGGATGAGAAAATAAAAATAGGGTTCGGAGAGTTAATTTAAAGACTCTCTTAAAGATGTATACACTCACATCATATTTTTGTTTCATTCATAATTTGTATATCATGCCCAATTAAATGTACACATCAAATATATTCCAATAATTACTACTTTAGCTGTGAAATGAAATGAAACTTATTTGGAGATTTATCCTTTTTTAGCAATTTATTTGTTCATGTGGTCAAATCAGAACTAAAATGCTGTATTATCTAGTAATTATTATTATTATTATATTGAACTCTTCTTTATTTATAACTATTGAAAGTAATTTTGAATATTAGTGTGTCCCATACTTTTTTCCTCATTGAATATTTTGGAAGTAAATGTTGACAATTTTGAAAAGGGGGCATTAAAAGGTTTCTGAGAGATGGAAGAAGTTTATTAAGCTGATGGCTCTGTTTATAGTACAATAAATCAACCTCAAACAGCAAACATTGTCTATTGATTTTGCATGAAAAAAATAAAGAAAAAACTTATAAAACACCCTTCTATAATGCATGAAATAAAAACTATATCAATAATATATGTGAATTAAATAAGTGAGTGTAAATAAATAATTGATTGAATTAATTATGTATTTGTACATTCTGGGTTTGGCTAATACATTTGCTATATATTTTTTCTAAATTCCAAATTATGTTAACACAGACCAAAATGAGCCCACTTCTCTATATACAAACACCTTGCCTTAACACAGCTGTTATAGATTAGGAAAAGGAAAGAGGTTCATTTATTTGTTTAAAGTTACCTTATTTAAAGTTTCTGAAATCTCATTATGATAAACTATCATTATTTTCTAGGGTGAGATCATTGAGGTGAACAGTGGTGAAATTGATTCTTCACCAGCAGATAGCAAAAAAAAAACATGGACAGAAGACGAAGAAGATTTGTCCTCATTACCTGAAAAGTTGCAAAATGTTCTAGCCTCGCTGTCTAAAGCTGCACCTTCTGATTGATCTAATCATGGAAGAATTTTAGTTTATTTTATGGAGGAAAAATGGCAAATCTAATAGGTCGGTCGTATGTTCTCTTAATAAGTTCTTTAAATTTCATAATTGGATAAATTAATGCTACTATTGTGGTGTTCCTTAAAAAAATATTATTTTTATTTATTATTTTTTTTTTTTTTGTATATTTTATTCTGTTAGAAATCTGTTTTAAAATCATAAACTATATTTTCCCTCAGGATACTTGCCGATCTAATTGTTTATAGTGATATAGCATTATACCTACAATTTTGAGTTATATAGTTATATAGTATCTGACCTATCCACTTTTTGTTTTTATCATTTTCACACGTCCAATTATCAAACAAAGCAATAGGGCATTCATTTATGTATTTTTTGTATAAATTCTTTAAAAAAGAAGATCCGTTTAAATATTCATTGGTAACCCATAGGATGGTGATTAGTTCTATTTAAAAATAATATTTCCTTATTTTTTAGTTCCAGTTAGCTAGTTTTAAAATGTCATATTAAGCTTGAAAATATAAGTTTTTTTTTTTTGTTTTTTTTACTTCAATATGGATTGATAGGATGGATGGTACGGAGCATATTAATAAATTGGCTTTTGAATTTTTTCACCTTCTATGTTATAGCATTTGTATACTAAGATGAGTCTGACTATTTATACTAAAAAAACTACTTGGGATAGAGTTCTGTTTAATTCATTAGGCTATATTACTGTTATTAAAAAACAAAAACAAAAGATAAATAATACCTGTGGCATTTAAAATTTAAGAGGATATGGGTATGTACTGTGATAATGATTACACCTACTGTTCTGTACAATATATGTAATCCTGCTGAGAATAAGTTAAGAAGAAGAAAATACATAATATATTAAGCAGTGATTGTGAATATTTAAAGCTCAGTGTGACAAAAAAGGAAAACAAATAGAGATGAAATTTCATGTTCGAATTTAGTTATTTTTTTTATCCTACTAAAATAAATCAGTTGTTAATGTATTTATTTTAATGATTCATTACGTTGTCCGATTTTTTAAGCTTGCATTACAGTTTCTAGTACTACGGAATCATCCATTTTTTTTAGATCTTGTCATATAAGTAATTATGTAAAAACTTACATTAATTACATAGAAATGCTTTACTAACATTCACAGTAAATCCATAAATACTTCTGAATTCATACTTTGGCTCAGACCATGAATGATCATTCAATAAGGAATGTATTTCACAAAAAATGTTTAAGCATGTTAAAAGTTACTCTTTTATTCACAAATATATTGAAATATTCACAGTATATCCTTCAAATTTCATGATTCAAATGATCTCTCATTCTTTTTTTAAGCGGGTCTTATTAATGTGTCTATATATAAGAATGGATACATGTATGTATATAAATTTATTAATTATTTTATCAATTTGATATATATATATATATATATATATATATCTGTTTGTTTGTTTGTATATTATTATTTGTACATAGATTGTACAAATTAAAGAAGTATTAATGGGGCTCATTTACTTTCCAGAAAAAATAATGAAGCTCTTTATGTATGTATATATTTGCATATACATTAATAGTAAAAACATTGTTTACTTTGTCACTTACTCTGTCAGTTATTTAGCATTTTCTAATCATTTTTAATTCAATTGAAGACTTTTTTTTATTTGAATAAAGTTTTCTATAATGTATAATTTATTTTTATTGCATACTTATGTGTATGAACAAAGGAATATTGTTTTTGTTTTTTTGTTTTTTTTTAAGTTATATATTTAGTGTTATACATATCTGTGTGTTAATTATGTTGAAGGAATTTTAGTTATCAATTTCTTTGCTTTATGGTGCTTATTATACTCATGTAAAACATCATTATTATTGAAAACAAATTGAATTTAATGGTTAATGAGCGATAAATTATCTTAATAATAAATATTTGTTTGTTATATAAATTTATTGTCTTTGTAATTTTTAAATTGTTTATTTAGAAATTATTTTTCATGACTTTATTGAGATTTTTATGAAAGATGTATCATAAGTAAGATTTCCATTTTATTTATGTATTAAAATATATTTAAACATATGTTAATTTTTGATGGGCAGTAAGTCATAATTATTGATAATCATGTCTAAAACAGTCAATAAATTGTTTTTCTCTTAAATGAATATTTATTCATTAAAAAAGAAAATCCTTATTGCATGTACAAAACTTATTGAAAGTATGTTCATAATTCTGTCATTGGGAGAATTCCTTTATGTATTTTTCAGCCTCTGCAGGTATTTGGGAGACTGGCTTCTGTAAAAACTGAGCTCAAATTATTGACTTCATTTTTTATAAAAATTTAATACAGTATCATTTAAATTTTTTATTTCTAAAAACTATCTAACCATATAAATTTATTTATTTTTTTAAAATTTGGTTGGAGCTTAATTTCTTATTAGGCTGGATTCTGACTAACAAAACTATAAAACTGATTTATTTTTTAAATATATTTAAAAATCTGGTACTCGCCTCATCTGAAAAGCTAAAACTTATTTTTTTAGTATCTACAAAATTAGAGGTCTTTTAGAGGAAGAAAATTTAAAATATCGGCTTTTAAGCCCTGTCAGACTATTTCAATTAGAATGAAACCTACACTGTATTAAAGCCCATTAAATTTTACATCTATATATAGAGTTTAATCAAAATCGTTAAAGCCGTTTTTAAGAAAATCGTAAAAAGGTGCAAAATGTCTACTATAAAGTGGCTCTTCTGGTTGGCTGATTTTGATGAAAAAGTTTCTGTAACATCTCGGGCGTATAGTTATCTCAAGTATGAAATTTCAGTTTCATCGGACTTTCCGTTTTCGCCTGGGAGTTAGCACACACACAGACCTTTTTGCAGGACTTGTTCATTTGGACTCAGAGGACCCTAAAACGTGTATTTCCTGTTGACTTATATTTTCTGGAGTTTCAAAAATTTTCACGATCGCAATACTTCCCTTACAATATATATTTAATATATAGGTAAGTGAAAGTAATATCAATTACATAAATCATTTACATAAAAAATGTAAAACTTGTCAAAGAATTGATGAAAATGTTTTGCTACAAAATGAGTCCCATCTCTGTTTGTCAGTTTTCCTTATTAGAATATACACCCAATAGCAAAAAAAGTGGGCACTATACATTTTTTCCAAAACACTGAAACAATGGATATAATATCTACCCTAGATCCGCTGTTTTGGTTAAAAAATGTGATTCATAATATGTTAAGTATTTCAGAATTATATCTCTGAAGGATTAGAGATCATGAAGTTTCTGGGCTTCACGATAAAGTATAAATCAGTCTCACCATTGTCTTTACTAGACCAGTTCATACTACCTATACGCTGTGCACTCGAATTTTGTAATCAATTTGTTAACCAGACTTCTGTAAAGTGATTTTAAGTAAAAAAACATGGTTGTGGATCCATTGGCAGCTGCTCAAATTGTCGCTGAAGTAGAAGTTGGAAGAAGTCAGTGATACATCGCATGATCTCTTTATATTTTCAAGGTGATCTGCCGACTATTCTGACATTATGGAGAGACTGGCCTAAGCACGAGGAGACCTGGTTCAGGAAAGCCAAGGGCGACAGATCCCGCAGAAGACAGTTTTATTGTTATGCAGGCACTAAGATATCGTAACCAGACAGCTTTGACCCAATGATCTGCATGGAATGTGATGGTGGTAAGTGGGGATACGGTGTGTAGGAGGTTGCATGAAGTGAGCCTCCATTCCAGGGTTGCAATCACCAACCTCTATTTTGATTATCAGGCAGCATGCCTGCAATTTGCTTTTAATTTCCAGCTCTGAAGAGATGAAGAATGGAACCATATACTATTTGTAGATGAGTCCAGATTGTCCCTTTAGACTCCAGATGGAGGATTAAGAGTGTGGAGGAGGCATGGCGAACGGTTTGCTCAGTGAAACGTTGCAGGAACAAAACAGTTTGGTGGAGGTTCTGTATTAGTGTGGGGATGCATTTGTTCCAGTGCTTGCGCAGACTTAGTGGCATCTGGCATTACGTCATTACATGCTCAAATATGCTTAACCCATGTTTTACAAGATATTGTGGTCCTTTTGACTGTGTAATTTGTGGCAATATCTGATTAATGCATGCCCATGCCCGCCCTCACAGAGGAAATATTGTTAGCAATTTCCTGGATGAAGTTGGAATCCAGACCCTCAAGTGGTCCAGATCAGCACCCCATGACCACACCTGGGCCCAGCTGGGGCGGGCAGTTATACAATGATTGAGGTCTCCATTTAGTCTCCAAGAGCTAAGAACAGCCGCTGTGGAAGAGTGAGGGAATTCCGAAACATCACATTGATGGACTGATACCAAGTATGCCAAAAAGGTTGGTGGCTATCATATGCTTGAAAGGAGGAATCAGACGCTAATAAGCCTCCAAGTCAACTATAAGTCTACATGATTTGTTTATATAATGTAAAGTAATCATTCAGAAGACCAATTTACTTAAATTGAGAAGATTGTTATTTTTCTTTAGTTTTTTTTATCAGTTCAACAACTTATTTTTCCTAGAAATTTTCATGTTTTTTATTGACCTTGTACAACGCCTTTAAAGAAAACATAACACAACCTTATGGAATGTATTAGGTATTTGGTTGTTTCAGTGTTTTTCAAGAAATGTATGGTGGTCCGCTTTTTTTGCTGTTGAATGTATATTGAATTGTAATAAAACAAAAGTTTTCTTAAGATTTAATATTTATAATATTGTGAACTTGAACTCAATTATTAGAAAAAACTTTTATTATACCCTATTAGATAATTTTCACCCACACCCCTAAAAATAAAAAATTAAATATTTAATCATGTTAGAAGTTAAGTATGATTATAAATGTCGTAGGGATGCAGGTACAAATCCATTAAAAGACATAAAATCCTTTATGTCATGATTAACTTTAAGCCTACAATATTACATATTTTAAATCTTCTTTAGAAAAATAGGTTGCTTTTTTTATGTTTTATTATAAATTCTAAATAAACCCTATAAACTTTCTCTCTTCTGTTTGTATGTTTGCTAAGATCGTTAAGATATTGCTTTCTTTAAGCACGTTTTTAGTAAGATTTAAATGTTGATTATGATATAATCAACATATCATATCATAATTTTTGTTTCCCATGTTTAAATATTTTTAAGGAAACGTTTAGAATAATATTTAGAATATTTTATTATTATAAAATATTTTAGCGTCAAGAGAATTGTTGTATATTAGTTTAATTTCACTGTTATGCTACTGTTGTTAAATGGACCATGCTACAGTGGGAGTCCCAAATTAAGCCTATTCTGGAGAGATCTTTAGCAACTTCCTGATATCCCACAGGCTCGGGACCACCATTTTACATCTCCTACGAAGGACACCATTACAAAGGATTTTTAACTCCTAGGATCATCTGCCTGATTATAACCCGAATCAAGAAAATTAAGATATTCATTATATTAAATTATAAGGCAAGAGGCCATGTTCCATTTTTTAAAATAAGTTTGAAGTTTTGAAACTTAATTGAAATTCAAGTTCCATTTTATGTATACATAAAAAAATCAAACTGCTCCATCATCCTGAAGCCAATTATGTCGAGAAATAGAATTGGGATGTATAAACAAAACTGGCTATACATGTCAAAAATCTACACACAACATCGGACTCTAAATTTGTACTAATTAAGATGTGCCATGAATTCTACTAAATGTGAATCTACTGGAATTACGGCCGTATATATAACGTTTGGTCGTGAGTTACGCTCAATGATTGATGTAGAAAATGATTTGGGAACAATTAGAAGATAAGATTCATTCGTTTCCGAATTTACACCTCTCCAACAGAACAGGAGGAATATTCAAATTGCCACAGAGAGTTAAAAAAGATAAAACTTAAGACAGTCATATAAGACAATACGTGTAGATAAACACTCATCATCTAAGTAACACCAATAAAAACGTAAGCAGTAAGTTTGCTCGCGGTGTCGATTTCCTACAGTCGCCAAACTACGCCTTCAATGAAGGAAGATATGTCAAACAGTTCATAAATAATAATAAAAATAAATAAAATTTTTAAATAATAATAATAAAATAAATTGAATAACTAATAAGAATAATACATACTTATCCACCCTCTCTTCAACAGCCCTCCGGATTCTCAGCAGACCATCTGTAGATCCCTTGCTACGAGTTGAAACTGTCATTTATGACCTGCAGCTCTGACCTGTCGAAGACGGGTAGCAATCATGTGTTACTATACCTTGCTGCGCACCGGTAGGAGACGATTAGCTGATAAGCCTTCGATGTTTTCTTTTCCTTGCCTTGCAGAGCAATCTCAAATCTGCGGTCTTCCCATTTCTTGAGAAGTATCATTTACATTGGTTGAATATTTCAAGTAGTTCCTTCTCGGTGGAAAGGGAATTCTTAAGGATCGCAGCATCAATCTCGAGACCCACTGCTTATATATGGAAAGACGAAGGTCCCATGGTTGGCAGAGGTTTGTCCCCGGCCGTTATAATGCGGTGCGTCTAACCATACTGTCTGTTTCATTCTCCTGGGAAGCATCATCTCTAGAATATGTGAACTTGATGAACATATCAATTCCTTGAGAATGGTTTTCTGAAAGCCGTCATCATCTGGAGACTAGTGCAACCTAGTTCGGCATACTCCAGTGATTCTTCTCCGATTCCTCTACATAAAACTGTGCCAAGGTTTTCTCTTCCGGTGATGTACGCCTGTTTTGTATATCTTATATCTATGCATGGATATATTATATTGAGTAGAGGTAGTAGTAAGTACAGGGCAAAGTTTTTCCAGAAAAAAAGTGCGTTTGGAACCACCGTGCGCTGTAGAGAAGAATCCTGTAGAAAATATGAAATATCATGTTTATCTTTTCTGGAAGTCTAATACAAGTTATTTTTCAGAATATCATCAGTAGGTAATTTGTAAGAAGTTTTTCAAGAATTGGTGAATATCATATGCCTCTAATTAATTATAGGGAGGTATACCAAATTATTTTAAATAAATGTCTTGCATTTTTGGTGATTTGAATCTGGAATATATTCATAGAGATGAGCAATGTATTATGGATTCTGCCTGACCATAAAACAAACAGTTGTAATTCATAACAAATGTATTTCTCTAAGGGGTATGAGTTGGTACTGAGATACTGCTTGGATGGAACAGATAATCCGTGATCATGCCTTCCAGAAATGGAACAGGCGGTGATCGAGAACCTCAAAAAGGAAAACCGCAAGATAATACTTCCTAATCCTCCACTCTCGCCTAGAAGCAAAATGGATTTCACAATTTCGTACGGATCATAGGAGGTTCTAGACTAAACCTTATAGTTTTTGCAAGACTGTGTTCCGTTCTGGAAACTCGGAAGTTCCAGCTCCAATCCATCATTATGTATTGGAAATGTTATGTTATATGTTACAATAATACCGTTCGTATTCATTGCTATTAAGTTTATTTGCTGTAATTTTGTTTTTCAGTGACCGATTTGAAATAGCAAATTATCGTCCCCCCCTTTATTTTATTTTGTATACACAAACATTCCATTACCAACATTTAATTTTATTATTTTTAAAATTCATAGACTTTATTTTAAAATATATTAATATTGGATCTCCTTAACTTAATGGAAAAATATTTTTATGAAACATTGTAGCAATTAAAAGCTGCAACTAACATCTATGGAAAGGTATTCTCGTTTGGGAGTTAGATTTTGTTATCTGTTATCAAAATGACATTAGAAATGTATACTATTCGGTTAAAATAGAAGTTTTAATTATGAAACGTGTTGAAAGTCACTATATTAATAATTTTTAATCCTAAATCAGAGTAACATGAAACGAAAGTGTTTAGAAGAGGCTAAAATGATTGTACATCCCCATCAGGTTATCAATTTTTATTATCTATTTTAATTACACTGGTAAAGGTGATGATATTATTAAAGAATGAAATCTTCTGAGTGTTGTAATTAAAAAAGTTCTCTTTTCAAATTTTATGCACAGGATTAAGAAACAGTTATTTTTTTCATTTTGACAACTTTCAAAATTATTATATTAGTTTTTGTTTAATAACAATACTTCTACTGCTTTATAACATGCTCCATCTACCCAAGAGGAGTTTTATAAGCTAAATAACAATAATTATTATATATATATATATATAATATATATATATATATATATATATTTTTTTTTTTTTTTTTTTACTGTTAGTGATTCTCTTTGTAAAATCCTATAATTTAAATAAACAGTAAATACATCACATTTTTGTGCATAGTGGCCTAATTATCTGCTCTGTTTTTTTCTCTTTACAATGTTTTAATTACGTAATGAATCACCATGTCGTAAAATATTAAAAATGGTTCTTGTAATTAGATGTTTACAGAGTTTTTAGGTTTCTGGAGATACATTCACCAAATTTTTCACTTAAAACTTTGCAAATTTTCAGCATTGACCCAATTTTCCAGTGATGTTCAATATCTATTACTTTTTCTAAGTCAAAGTAATGTTTTTGAGTCAAATTTGGTGTCACAGAAATAGTATTATTGATTAGCTTCAGTTTATTTAGTGATAGTCTTAATTTTCTTTGTTCACTGTTCACTTCATCTCGTGTTTTGAAATAAGCTTAAAATTTCAAATTCAATCCATTTTTCATGCTGTTTCAGTGAATTCTATGACATGGAAGTGATTAGTTTGCAAGATGATTAGTTATTTTAATACATATGGACCTAATAAAATGTATTCCTTACAGGTTTTCAAATATGCTGTACCGTTCAAAAATGATGAGACTGGTGAGATATGTGAGGATCTGATGTGTGTTAAGTGTAATGTAAATAGCATCACAAATGACGAAACTGGAGAATTAGAAGAAAAAAGAGAGACATGTATTTTTAAGGTGCTATTAATTATCTCTTAATGTTAACACATTCATGCCGGTGCAGTTTGCAATGTCCACTCTGTGGGGCAGTGCTCAAATTTATGCCTCTTTTAAGCAATTATTGCCCGTTAAGACCTGTACATGAGTTGTTACGTTTATTAACAGTTTTGTGAGTGCTTATTTTGCAGTTTGTGTAACATGTGCAGGTTTTTCATCTTTACCTTAGATTTCTGCCAGTAAGTATAACTTGAAAGGCAGTTAAAACGTTTTATTTTGCTCTTGTAAAACAGATAACATGAATATAGAAATGAATACCAGTGACCCATGCCGCCCCATAAGATATATTAGTGAGGGCCACCGGTGACTTGCACCAGTGTGAACGTGTTAAATTAAATTGTGAAAATTATTCTTTTAATGTTTTAACCTTGTGAAATGATAAACATTTTTAATTTTTAGTAATGTAGTTTCGTTTCTTTTTCTTGCCCTATAGTGTGTTTCTATTCCTTTACTTATGCTCTATTTTGCTTATGTCTCTTGTTTAGATCAATTGAAGAATTTTCAAAAGAAAAAAGGAAGGGATTAAATGATTTTTTTAAGTCAAAAAAGGTCAAAGAATTAATTTAATTTGATTTCAATAGGAACATTACATTTACTTACCAAAATATATATGCATATATATAGAGGGATGTATTGCGATCGTGAAAATTTACTAATTACAGTTTAATAGTTTATTTATTTTTTTTAACGTCCCTTTATGCTGCTGTGATTGATCGGAAGATGCTGCAGTAGGGGTCCTAAATTTTGCCTATCCAGGTTTTGTTAGGATAAGGGATCTTTAATGAGTACCTGACATCACACAGGCTCGGGACCACCTTTTAAAAAATCCTAGGACCACCTGCGGGTTTGAACACGTGACCTTTGGCCTGGAAGGCTGTTATGCTAGCCACTAGGGTCCTCAGAGTCCAAATTACTAAGGCCTGAAAATAGGTATCTGTGTGTGGTAATTCTAGCACCAAAAGGAACTGTCCTACAAAACTGAAATTTCATATTTAAGACAACTATATGTTTGAGATGTTACAGCAACTTTTTCATCAAAATCGGCAAACCCGAAGAGCCACTTAATACCATGCATTTTACACCTTTTCACAATTTCCTCAGAAATGGCTTTAACGGTTTTGATTAAACTCGCCATATCATTATACAATTTTATAGGCTTCAATATCCATGTAGGTTTCATTCTCATTGAAATAGTAAGACATAAGACATGCGTTCTTATTTATAAAATATACATTCGCATTATAGTTTCCAGTTATAATAAAATACATATTAGTTGGTGAAGAGGAAGGGAAAAAATATACATTCACTCCATAGTTTCCTATAATAATAAAATACATATTACTCCATATTTCCAAAAAAATATAAGTACTCATTTGAATGGCAATCAAAAATTTCTAACCATCTTGAAGCAAAATCATTTTAACTAAACAAATTGGCAAAGATACTATTCCAATTTATAAGAACTATTGTAACATAGAATAAATAAAATTGATATCTGACATGAAATAATTATCTTTTATTTATCATAAACAGAGTAGTTCATTGCTATTCACCTGTATTTCTTTTATATCACATCATTAAACATAGTCACCATCAACATCTTTCGTAATTTGTAGTAATTTTAATTTAATTTATTTTATGTATCTAATTGGATTCGACAAACCGCAAAAAAAGATAATGAAGTGTATTTTTTGTTCTATTTTTACTTTCACTTACCTATATGGAATATTTAGTAAGGGAAAGTATTGCGATCATGAAAATTTTCGAATTCTATTTTTCAACGGAAATACATGTTTTAGGGTCCCCTGAATCCAAATGAGCAAATCCCGTATAAAGTTCTCTGTGTATATGTGTGGTAACTCCCAGAGGGGCTTTAATATCATGTAGGTTTCATTCTGATTTAAATAGTCTGACAGGGCTTAAATGCCGATATTTCAACACTTCTTCCTCTAAAGTACTTTTAATTTAGTAGTTTTTATGAAATCCACCATATCATCTGATTTTTAAATCTAAAAAATAGGTAAATATAAAAGTTGATCAAATTCGATAACCAACTAATGGGGATAACTGCAAAAATATTTTTTTAATCCAATTTTATGTTTTTGGATTTAAGAACAGTAATATACACGTATAATATACCGTTGGAATGCTAAAGATTTTAGAAAAAATATTATCTTATACATACTATTGTAAAAGTTAACGGAGAGTGATGTAAAGCCGATAAAACAAACTGGTTGTCGTAGATAATGGAATAGATTATTTAGTAAAACACATGTTTCTTTTAAAATTAAATGTAAATAATTCTTTAACAATTTATTTTTGTTTCTAAATTTGTTTAAAAATTCTTTAATTGATATAACTAACAAAGGTAGGTGAAAGTCGTGTTTTGCGCGCACCAGATTTTGTCAATGTGTCTCGATATTAGAAACAAGAAATTTATACTTATATTAGATTAATTTTAGTAATTGGTTAAGTTGTTATTCAATCACTTTCCTCATCAACCCTAATTCTAACTTTAATAAGTTGCCATTTTATTCTGTTAAATATACAATAGTGATCCGGTAGAAGTGGGCAGAGCCAAAATTACTCAATATATTTTAGGTGCAATGTAATCATGTTATATAGTCACGTCTGGAACATAAATGTGATTGATATACATTGATCCAACGAATGGGAATATTTTCACTTGAGAACAACTTTGATAAATGTAATTGTTAAAAATATAATATTTATATTTCTTGAAAATTTATACCTCTTATAATGATGGAGTAGTTGTTGGCCATTTTGACTATATAGTCCCTATATATAACCATCCCTAACCATATGGTAAAGAAGTTTGTTGAGGGTGAAGCCACCAAGAAAATACAACAGTAAAATAATTATGTTTTATTGGTAGTTCCTTTGTTACCACATTCCCAAACAACTGTTCAATCATATGCGTTTTATAGTCACTACTCATAAATGCATTTATGCAAATTTAAATAAAGACAAAATAAAATATTCGCGAGCAAAGCCACGGGTTACAGCTAGTTATTAGTAAATAATAATATCTCCTTAATTGTCATACTTAAAGTTTTAGAAGGAAACTAGAACTATTAGTGAATTTGCTTATATTATTTTTAATAAAATTTATGTATACGCAGAAATACTGTTATTGATAATAAATATATGATTCCAGGTTCCTCATCAGCAAGAAGGAAAAGAAAAAACAGAAAATAAGCAAATAAAAAAATGGAAGACTGGCTGTAGCAAACGGGGTAAACATTCATTGGTAGCGATGATTATTACATTAACAATATTTCTACCATCAGTAGTGGTTTTTCTTTACATGGCCATTGAAACATTACTTCACCTCTATCAACATAAACGCAAAGGCCAAACATATGTGTCTTTCAGGACGAAACTGCACTCAATTTTATATGCTCAATTCTGTGCAGTTTGTCAGGCTGAAAGAAGTATGATTGTGATAGGAAAACTTCAAGACGAAAGATTGGCTAAGATGAGAAAATATGTCAAGACTTTGCCTATTCAATAGTTACGTCTCCCCTCTCCTCTGATTTTAACGATAATTAATTTATTTTTCAAAAGTTTAAAAATCTACTTTTCTTAGAAAGCAAGAGGAGTAATTACTGGGGTTTAAAATATAATTATTTGTTATTTTTCCTTAAATTTAATGATAATATGTTAAAAATGTGAAGTGAATATGTATATTTAACTGCTGTTAAGTTTAAAGATTTTAGAATTATTTTAAATAAAAATTAATGAAATAAAAGGTCTTTTTTTTTGTGTTTTATTTTTTAAATGGATAAGAAAAAAAGAAATGCTTAATTTTCCTGAGTGTTAGATTGCATTTAAAAAAATAAATAAAATAGTATTAGCTATTGAAGTTTAATACATCTTTTCCTCTTGGAATAATAAACCCTTCATTCTGATTTAATTAAAAAAATTAATTGACATTGTTTTTTCCCCATTATGCTTCATATGTTTTAATATATTTTTATAGTAATTGTATGCTCATTATGAATTAGTCCTTTATCATGCAATTTAATCCGAATTTGAAGTTTATTTTTATCCAAAGAAGTATGAATATCCTTGCTACTACATTACCATTAATGTAAGATATTGCAGTATAATGGTGATATTATTTTATACAGAGCCAGTGCTGAAAGATAATTTTAATTATTATGATTAATTTTGCCAAGAACTTCATTAGTGATTCACGTTAAGAACAAAAGCAGCTTCCTTAACTTATTTAAATTTGGTAGTTGTTTCATTGCCACAAATTCTAATCGCATTACTTGATTTTATTTTGTAGATGGAGATTGTTTAATCTTACTTTCCATATGTCATGATATATAAATAAAATTGTTATTTAATTAATAGTAAATGTATTATTTATTTTTTTACTTTCACTTACACTATATAGTAAGGGAAAGTATTGCGATCGTGAAAATTTTCGAATTCCAGTTTTCAACGGAAATACACATTTTAGGGTCCCCTGAGTCCAAATAACTAAGTCCCGCAAAAAGGTCTGTGTGTGTGTGTGTGTGTGTGGTAACTCCCGGGCAGAAATGGTAAGTCCTATGAAACTGAAATTTCATATTTAAGACAACTATACGCCCGAGACGTTACAAAACCTTTTTCATCAAAATGAGCTTACCAGAAGAGCCACTTTATACCATGCATTTTGCACCTTTTTTCGATTTTCTCGAAAACGGTTCGGACGATTTTGATTAAACTCGCTATATCGATGTAAAATTTAATGGGCTTTAATATCATGTAGGTTTTATTTGGATAAAAATGGTCTGTCAGGGCTTAAATGCTGATATTTTAAATTTTCTTCCCCTAAAGTACCTTTAATTTTGTAGATTCAATAATAATAACTATATTATCTTGAATACTGATGAAAAACAGGTAAATATATAAATTGAATGAATTCGATTCCCAACTAAAGGAAAAAACAAAAAAAAATTTTTTTTAATGCAATTTTCCTTTTTGAACATAAGAACAGTAATATACATGTATGATATACCGTTGGAAAGATAAAGATTTTAGAAATAATATTATCTCATACACAAGCTTTTAAAAGTTAATAGAGAGTGATAAAAAGCCGATAAAACTAAGTGATTGTTTTAGATAATAATACAATAGATTTTTCAATAAAACATCTGTTTCTATAGAAATTCAATTTAATTCATTCTTAGTCGTTTCACGTATTTTTATCTCTAACTGTATTTGAAAATTCTCTCATTGATTTTAAAAATGGAGGTAAGTGAAAGTCGTGTGTTGCCCGCACCAGATTTTTAGTCCTTGGATTCAAAAATGTATTTAATTTTGTTTGTTTAGTATTTTGGTAAAAATGAACAGGCAATTCTGTTCATTTGTTATTTAAAATTTATTTACAAACGAAAAGTATATTTCTCGGTCTAATCATCTTATTTATTGCAAATTGGTCTAAAAACAGTACAAATCACTTCTATGTACTGAATCCATAACAACACTCCATCGGTTGTTGAGGTCTAGGTTATTTATTGATAAATCCACACTTTTTACAATGGTGACAATCAGTAGATTGTCTGCCCAAGTAGCAATAAATAAAAGGCATGTCAGAGATGAGATAGAATAGGACGGTGTGGAGAAAATTGATTGACCAGGCCAATGCTTCATGAATATGTTGTCCCATAAAAGGAAAAATAATATTTAATATCTATACCGATAAAAAATCCCTGCTATGAAGACCCTCCTGGTGCAGACCCAGCCTCTATAAAGTGGGTACCCAATAAGATTGGAAAAAAACCTGGCAGCTCAGCGTGATCAAGGCCTAATCACCTCATTGCACGGCCTTTAGCCTAGAAACACTATGAATCTGTATATGTACTGAGCCCAAGACTCTTCATGGGTTGTAGTGGTACAGGTTTTTTTAATTTTTTTATAACAATCGAAACACAATATTTACAATGTTAATAAGACTGTATGCATATGTTTCTTAAAACATTCAATTTTTTTTATTATGAAAAAAAAATTTGCCTTCAAAATTATATTGGTTTAACTGTTAAACTGTAGTTGTTTTATTTCAGTCAGAGATGAAAAATTTCCAATTTATTACAAAATTTAATATTTAATTTTTCAAGGTTTTGTCAAGTTCGATGAAAAAGGATTTGATACAAAAAATCTATGCAGGGTTACAATTAAATTATTTTTTGATATATTAAAGTACAGCTGATCCTAGATCAGTATTATTATAGTATGACTATATACAGACATGTAATACATAAAGTGGACCAGGTAGTTAAATTACATAAATTAAATAAATAATAGTTTAATAATATACATTTAAAATTATACAATTTTTATGATCAATCAGAGAAAAAATATAGATATGGGTTAAAATTAAATAATAATAAACATTATATATAATTTTGACATTTTATGTTAGACCTTTTTAATTTAACCCTAAATAAATAAGATTCCATAAAAATAAAAAATTGTATTCATTCTGAGATAATATTTAACAAATTTATATTTTAGGTCAACAATATTACAAACATGTTAATAATAAGTCATATATTTTAACAACAACAATGACTAGTTCATAAAGAATATTTACAAATTTACATGATGTATGCATAAATTAAATTAATTTAAAGGAGGAAATAATTGATTTCATCATTCTTAAACATATAGCATAGTTTTAATTAAATACAATTTCTCTGAAAATTAATTTTAAGATTGCCTACATTGTCAAGCCCATTATTTTGAAGAGCTAAAAAAATCCTATTATAGAATTTGAACCACTAAATATTACAGAAATCATCTCATTAAAATCAGTTGTTTATTGGCGAGAGTCACAAGAGAATTGAAATTTTTGTCTAAATGGAGCCTCCAAAATTTAGTTCGACCCCAGACAATAGCAGGGAAGTTTGGAGATCCTATTCCATGCAATATCTTAGCAATATTTCTTCCAGTAAAATTATTATCACTTCTGTATGTTGAAATAAGTCTTCTTATATCTCCAGCAACTTCAAGCTCCTCCTCTATTTCATCCTGAAAAGTAAATTTCTATCACTTATAAATGCCCAATCAATAATCTGTAGCAACACAATACAGCTTGATAAATAAATCCACCATTTAACACCAAAGATTTAAAGACTTCTAAGTATTAACCAGTATGTAACAAGAGGAACAAAAAAAAATTATAAGGAGTGTGTTTTGTATATTAATGTATTCCAGTATCCATAAATCCATGTATCCCATCAAGAAAAAATTCACAAGCCTACAGTCAACTATATACAGGCGATTCTAAAAAAAAACCTCAATTTCCCGCTTGTTAACACGTTGACTACCACGTGTAAAGTTTCTGATCTGGCCGCGTCACCCGTATTGGGGTGACGCTTATTTGACTCCTTGCGAAGGGTGAGAATGCCCACAGTGAAAATACCCAGTAGAATACGTTTCATACAGCGTTACGCGTGCCCTAAAGGAGAGTTTACAGTAAATGCGCGTGGCAGATGTGTTAAAGTTTAAAAAATACGATTAACAATTTTAAAATTTTGATCACGTTCAATTTAAAAAAAAAATCTAAAATAGGCAAATGTTCTCATAAAAAAATTATACTAAATTTAAGGCAGTAACTAATACAACTATTTACAATATGCATATACAAACAAATATATAATTTAATTCAGTGTTACTCATTCAAAATATATCTACCAGAAATTATCATGATAATGATTACAAGAATTTTCAATACCATGGATTAATTAAGTATATTGATTAATTGTACTTACAATCAAGTATTGCTTAACTAACAGAGATAATTGAATTTGTTTATCAATTTCATACAGTCCACTCTTTTCAAAAGGAGGTAATGATATAGACATAAAGTTGGAGGCGATTATCCCAAACAGTGTGCTAGCTGCTTATTGCTAAGACCCAGCCCTCTCATGTGTGCTAGTAGGGGAGGCTGATAGTACTTGATATGGCCAAAAGGGGAATGTACTTTTAATTTTTAAATTCAATGGAATTGGGAAAAACCTAATTTGCATTAAAAAATAAGGCTGGACAAGGCCAGGTGCTCAAAAAAACAAATTTTAATTTCAACACTTAAGTGTTTTGTGTTCAGAATTTAGCTTAATAACAAAATTAGTCAACATTTGGTCATAATATTAAATAATTTATATACTAAACTTAAAGCTCTAATCCCTTTTCTAAAAATTCAAATTTAGTTAACTGCATTTCCTGAAGGTATTTGGAACGTGTGAAAAAAAATATCTGGCACAGCTATGGAACAGTTATAACATCATTGATACTACAAAGGGCTGTCACCTCTAATAAGAGTAACGTGAACAAATGTTTAACTAGATAATACTTAGAAACTAAAACATAATACATCCATAGTACAGAGAAAACTAATTGAATGAGTTAAAAATGGTATCCCAATACATACATTTCATCAGCATTTTTCAGATAATCAGACTTACATGTTAGCACCACCCCTCAAAGATTATCCTAATTTAATAATTTATCATATAACATAAATTAAATCTTATTTATTATTTAATGTACATATTATATTTTTAATGATTGCCTAATCTGATTAATATATTAAGACCACACAACATTTTTTTTTATGAAGGAATAATACATTGAGAGAATAGAACCCACCCTCCAATGTTTTAACAAATAATAGATCTCTTAATGATAATAAAAGGATTCCCAATTGCAAACAAGACCTCTTACCTTTCATTCTTTGCAATAGTTAATCTTACTAAGGGAATTTAAAATTTATTAGACAATTATGACAAAACACAAATTGACATTGTATTTAAATTAATAGAAAGTATTCCTACCTCAAGTATACTTATTCCTGATAGGGGATCAGAATGACTAAAATATTTTCTTATTTCAGTCTTTAATTCCTGGCATAGGTCCTGATCAATTAAATCACAGCATGGTTCAATGCTATCATAAGCCACTCTTAAAAAAAAATAAATACAAAATACATATTAATTAAATAATTGAAAAAAACAAAAAAAAAAAACAAAGGTACCAGTTCCAACATTTCTAACACAAAAAAACTTACTTCTTGAGCAACCCATAGAACAAAGAAAGCTGTTTGATCTTCATTTCCTCTTGGGATCTTACTTTGGAGTGAAGCAAATTAAGAGCTTGGTCAAGCTGGAAATCACTCAGATTACCTGGAGCTAGCACCCTAAATCCAAGGCAGCTAAATTCGACTATAATCCCAGATTTTTGTGGCTTATCATTGACTAAAAAAATCAAGAGTTTTTTTCATAAATATTCTTTTTCTTAAAACAAACATTATTTTATTTTATTTTATGAAAGTAAATATCTCACCAGTGGTCCACTCTAATTGTTTTAAATAATGTTTAACAGTTCCACTATCCCAATTAATTTTTCGAGCTAATTTCACAATGTCAAATTCAATAAAAGCCTTGTCAAAAGAAGTGCTTTCTTCAGCTATTGCCATGGCCAATGGAGCACACTAGAAAAAAAAGTGGATTAATGTGTGTATATATATAATGATATGAAAATAATCTAACTGTAGATCATCATAAGGATGGTCATCAGCACTCCTGAGTGATGGATAGAATTTATTATATCACTGATATTAGTGAAAAAAAAGAAAGAAAAAGACTTAGGGAACGAGAATCTCTTTCAGGACTACCACAAAAGAGGAACAGTGGAAATTATGGAAATTAATCACAAATGACCACATCATCTAAAGAAGAGGTGTGAGTAGATTCTAATCGAATCTGATCTAAGATGTATACTTGAACTAGTCATGGTATGTGAAGGGTAAGTTAGAACAGATTGTACTTTTCTGTTGGAGCGAGAGATTCTGACTCCAAGCTGTAGAGGCACACCTCAGGATACCCAAAACCATTCCTGTGTAAATAGCCAATGTAGCTAGATAACCTAAGAACCCAAAAAGTGTCCCCTGAGTCCATTAAGGGTTAAGGCCACCATACTTCTCAAGTAGTCAAAGTGAGCCGTAACATAAAACTTTCTTCCAAACTTTAATGTAGCTCTACTATTCGAGACCACCAAAATAGCCAGCTCATCTACATAAGCTGTTGTGGAGTATCAATTTTCTTCCAGCAACTTGTTGAGGACCAATTTCCAAAAGACAAGACCAAGAACCCCTTTAATAAGACAAGAAAAGCTTTGTGGGCAACCTCTTTCTACATTATCTTTTATTGCATAGAAGCTAACTCGTATCCTTAATGTCCTGTCCAGTAGGTAGCCCCTCAAGAGGTCATCAAATCCTCGAAGCTTCATACCTGTGTAACTGCTGAAGGACACTTGGGCACTGAACGGTATCGGAGGCTGAGAATATGTCTAACAGGATGAGCATAACATATTTCTTCTCTTTTCCTCAAAGTCATGGAATATATTTAGCAGGGTAGTTCTTTATTTTATATTTTTATATGTACCTTATTTTATAGGAGTATAAATGCGTACCGTAGGTAGTACATTCAATGAAACATCCATCCTCAGTATCTTGTGATGGATCATCCTTGGGATAGGTATGAGAAATAAATATCTTAGCTGCCTTTTCTACAGTGTCTGGGAAGGATCGTGCTTTAACACTAGAAATAACTTACCCAAGACCATTCTGGATGGGATACCCCATCCTTGATTCATGGATTCTTTGGGGAGGACTCTTTGATGATGAACTCATCCCAAGACTAACATTTCCTTAAGGACACTGTGTTTCAGTAGATCTTGACCAATCTTTTATTCTTGCTACTATATCTTAGTCATTCTTGTAGCCAAATATGTGCATTATCCTATCATGGACAGTACTCATAGTTTTTATACCAGATCTTATAAAGAACTTTCTAAGGTTAGGTCAAAGAACAAGCAAGATAAATCATCACACTTTCTCAATGCTTTCTTTACAGTGACAGCTCCCATTATACCAGAACTGCACATCTAACATCACTCATTCTAATTTGAATGGGATGTACCAGCTTTGATGGGATTGAAAAAACATACAAACCTTCGCCCCCCTCCTGATGCTATGGACAACAACAACAACAGCACATTTCTTAACTGCTATGGACAGTTAAAAGATGATTGGTTTCTAAACACCGTTATTGAAATTTTAGTCAAATTAGCTAGCAATTCAAATTTTCTGGTGAGCATGCAGGCCACTTGATACCCCTTACAGTTTGCTCTCACTTTTTTAAATTTATGCAAAAAGAGTGTTAAAATATCGATGATAAGCTCTGCTTATTGATTACCGGCCAAGGACTACAAAATATGACCATGGTGCAATCCAGACAAAACCTTCATGAAAACCTAGACAAGGTGGTGTGTAATGGGACAGAAAGTGGCCACACTAGCCATTTTACCTACTTCAAAATATAATAATGATCAACCAGTAAAATGTACTAATGAAATTATCTATACAAAAATAAAAATATAAATAGGTCTCATAAGTACATTATGAATATTATGCAAAAGTTAACACACATAAAAAAAAAACTTACATTTTTAGCAATCTTTTTCAAGTGTTTTGCTCCTTTATATGAAGTCACTTTACACTTAGTATAAGCATGTGGCAAAACTTTGATCCATTTTTCTTTATCCAGTTGAAGATATGCTAGAAGGGTACTTATAACTTCTTGAGGAAGATCTAATGAAATTATAGTGTTTTCAACAGGAAAGGCTACTTCATGCTTACAACAAATAACACTTTTATCTGAAATGAGAATTAATAACAATTAAAAACAAAAAACATTTGGCAATTAACAGTATAAAGCTGTAAGTAATGAAGGGTATAGCCAGGTAAGTATGGGAAATCTGTCCCCTTAGCTTTTTTTACTCGCCCTAGAGGGATCGATTTGTTGTCGAATGAAAATACCTCATTTTTATAAAATTATATTTATTATAACATAAACTTTTAGCTCTTCAACCCAAATGGTTTAAAATTAAAAAAAAAAACTTTTTTTTTATAGTAAAATTCAAAATTAATTAATGATGATTTTCCCAATTTTTAGGAGTCAAAGACATGAAAAAATGATATGGTTATGATTCATAAATGAAAAGCCGGTGTTTTTTAGTGAAAGTAGTTGTTTATTTATTTAACGTCTCTGTATGCTGCTCTGGCTAATCGGATGATGGTAGTGAGAGTCCTAAATTTTGCCTATCCAGGTTTAATTTAATTAACAAGTACCTGACATCTCACAAGCTCGGGACCACCTTTTGACGTCCTCTCTGAAGGACGGCATTACTAGGGATTTTTTACTCCCATTAAAAAATCCTAGGGCTTCCTACGGGTTACCTGTAGCATGCTACAGGCAACCCCTTTAGAGAAAGTAAGATAATCAAAAACAATACAAAAAAAAAAATTTTTGAATTTTGTGTTTAAACAAACTTACATTTTTTGGTGATTTTAAAATTTTATTATCAGACAAAATTTGGTGAGTGGCACCATTTAAAAACCATCATTAATTAATTTTGAATTTTACTGGAAAGAAAAAATTATTAAGTCGGAAAAAGTTATTTTTTTTTTTTAAATATCGAAAACTGTTTCAGTTAAAGAGAAAAAATGATATGATCATAATTATAAAACAAATAGCCATTGGGTTTGCCGAAAATATTTACTAAAAGAAAGTTTTTTTTTTGTTTTTTTTAGCCTTTTTGTAAGGTGTCACTCACCTATTGGCAATCATTTTTTAGACAATTTATTGAAATGTTTTTATAAATTATGAAATTCTGAGTTTTTGGTAAAAAAAAATAATTTTCTATACATTTTTCAATTATAAAAAAAAATATAACTTAGTTTAGACGCAAGATTTCCCATACTTACCGGGCTATACCATGTAAGGTTTGGTACAATAAAGGCCTTAGGAATGAGGAGGAAGGAGTTAGGTGCATCAACAGACTTTAAACCAAATTCTCTTTCAAGCAGTATCTTATTTTGTTAATTGATTCTGTGCTTATCTCTATGTATAAAAATAAATTCCTATTTCCCTTGGTCACGGCATTGCGCTTGAGCGGCTGGATCAATTTCACTATTTCTTTTTTGTTGGGTTTGTTGTTGTCAGAAGTAGCTTCTTATGGAAGAAAAAGTTAAGAAAGTTGTGGGGGACATAAGAAAAGTTCATATGGTCGTTAAGTTTTCTCTAATTTTCTAATATAATATTAATCTATCAATCTATATATATTTAAATGAATCACTGATTCCTTTAGTCACAGCATCGCACGTGAACAACTGAACCAATTTTGCTGAAAAGAAAATTTTATGCCAACTTTCAAGGTAAGTATGTTAAAAAAACTTTTACCACCATGTGCCTGATACACAATATGTTGGCAGCTTTCAATTGAAATTAATTAAAGTAGCTTGGCAGCTCGGTGAATTACCTTAAGGAGCCAGAAGTGAGTGTATTAAAAAAGTTGATGGGGGAATGGCAGTGCTGACAAAGTATTTTGAGTTACATGGTGGGACAAATAATTTGCGATACAATATCCTATATTATATTTATTCACTATCTCTTTATCCTTACAGGCACAGGGTCAAATAAATCATCTAACAGGTCCTTATTTTCAACATCGGATAGTGACAGTCATGGTTAAGGCAGAACAACGTCTGTCGGGTCAGCTAATACTTTAAACGAAATACAATTAAAATTAAAGTAATCTTTAATAAAAAATTAATCTTTTCAACAGAAAACATATATTTGATGACGTTTAATTCAACTTAATTTATTGTTAATACAAAAGATAGAACTTATCATGGAATATAAGAACAGAATCTTCGGGAAATCCTGAACTGCATAATACCCTTAATAATTCATTAGATTTGAACATAATAGGACCTTATCATTAGCACTAATCTGTTTTTGAGACTTAGGCTGTTAAACATGTAGTAGATAATAATGAATATGCCTTAAAAATTACTGGCATCAGGCTGGGTTTAGGCACTGATATTCATACCTTGTGTTTCTGATTCGGCTAGTGGTGGTGTTTTATTAGGATCATTATAAGACATTTTTTTCTCACAATCACAAGGAATAAAAACAAGCTGTAACAATTTCCTGATTGTATGCCTGTCCATTGTATCAGCATAAATATGTCGTCGTAATTCATTGAGATCATTTTTCTGTAATCACACAAATCAAAAAATATACATTATTACTAATGGCATAAATGTGAATGAAAATAAAGAAAAACCTACAAAATAACAGTGATGAATTATTATTTATATACTTCCTTTTCCACATTGACACATTATATGTTATCTTAACTGAATTATAACGAGGACTTAAAATATTTGATTTTTAAAACTGATAATCTTTCTTCATCTGAACCTTCCAAAATATATAAATGAAGTTTTTGTTTGATTTGGAACCCATGAATTGCAATATAAATTATTAACAATATTTAGTAGAAAAATCATAGAAACTCAGACACCAAAAACTAAGAGGGTGAAAATGTTTGCTCTTCGAGAATTATAATGGAAAATATGAAATTGTCATTGAAATGGATGCTCCCGAACAGGTACACGCCAATCGTAAAGAGAACATTAGAAAAGTTATATTATAATACACAATTTCAAGAAAAGGTGTTGTTAATTTTGTTCAAAACACTAGATGTTAGTTAATTTTTTATTTTGTTTTTTTGCATTTTATGATAGCGCTTGACTTTGTAAGGAACTTGTTCTTAAGATTATAACAGATGAACTTTCACTAAAAGGTGTTTTTATGGAACTATCTAATCTGGAAAAATTATTCTGGTTATCTTTATTGTTGATTAAGGCCACTCAATTTTTGTATATGTACATTTAGTTATAAGATATAAATCATCATTTTTTTAAAAATATTATAAATTGTTATTATTTAATGTTAAATTAATTTATTATTGTTTTTAATTTATTTATTTCTATAAATTCAGATCATAAGACAAGAGGATAGTATTGTTTGTGTTCTGCTGTCCCTCTTAGATCGTTGTGATCTCTGATAAACATAAATTCATTAGATATAAAGAGTAATAATTATATTAGGATGTAACTATAGATGAATCTTCCAGAAATTATATAAAACTTAATAAACCTTAAAAAATATTAAGGATATCATTTTAGTTGCATAATCGAAAGGTACTGAGGACCTTAGGTTTCTGCATCACAGAAGTCGAATTACAGTCTCTTCAGGTATATATATGAATAATTAAAACTAAAACATATATATGGATAATTATCAAATATTTTACCTTAGAATCCAAAAAAAGATGACATTGTGCTGGTTTTTTGTCACGTCCTGCCCTTCCGATTTCTTGAACATAGCTTTCAAAAGAATATGGCATGTTATAATGAATGATTCCTCTAATATCATTCTTATTAATCCCCATGCCGAAAGCTACAGTTGCAACAACGATTCTTAATTTACCTGAAAAAGTTAATAAGATTAGCATATACATTATCAGACAAAAAACAGTATTCAACAATGAAATGTTTTGACCAGAAAAATAGCAAATATTTTGTATTTTCATCTACTGAGTCCTCATCTATAATGTCATTTGTTATTGTTAAATAAATTAGTAATGCGCAAGAAGGTTACAGTGGGTGTGTTAAGTTAATTATGTAAAGGCTCATTTTTCTTTTTAAATAAAACTTAGTTTCAGAAGAATCGATTCATTACAATTTATTTAAAAAGAAAATTATGGGTAAGTCTCTCAGACCAAAAAGACGACCTAAATCCATCATCACAAAAGGCAGCTCATGAATGGATGCACTGTTTTTTGTATTATCTGTAAAGAATGTCTATTGGGACTTATGCTTATCTTGACTATGTCACGATACGTGGAAAGAGCTTGATTAAAATTTGAAAAAATTCCTTGTTTCCACTAAAAAATATCTCACTTTTAATGAAGCAAATGCAAACTAAAAACTTAAAAAATCAATATTTTAGATTCTAGCATCTCAAACAAATCTACAAAACTTGATCCTAAAAGGACAAAATCTCCAGTAGGCCTGCCAGCCCAAACTGAGACTCCCTTTAACGGGAATTAGGCTTCTTTTCTCATTATTCCAAGGAGATTCAGAGATATTAAGATAAAATAAGGTTAAGCATTGAGAGAATGACAACAATCCCTTATCTCAAGGCATTGTCAACTCATTACTGACTAGAAGAATGTTGCATTTATGTTTGATAATCATTGCACAAGACAGATCAAAAACGAGAAGATTATTAGATGGAGAATTGAACCCGCCCTCTATAAATATGACATTATATACAGGTGAGACAAAGAAAATATTCCTACTGACACTCTATCATGAGTTTCAGGTACTATTAATATTGTTTTGCTATGGCATGAGAGAATGTGCCATTCTGGTATAACAAGGACGTACCACTGCGTCTATTCAAAAAATTTACCTTTTTCACCCGAAGAAATGAAGACCACGATCTCTTCTTGAAGAGTGCACAGAACTAAAACCACAATTATAAACTAAACAGAAAACTTAACTTGTCAAAGCTACTTCTCAATGAGAAAGGTTGAATCAGGACTTTAAAATACCTCTTCCATCGTCCAGTAAAAAACTGCAGTTGATGAACTCATTAGGTTTAGGAGAGGACGGCTACGATACAGTGCGATCAAATTAATGAAAAATTTAATTTTGGATGAGGCAGACCTGAGTTTTAATGTTGATTTAAGTCGCCCAGGAAGTCCCCACTCAATATTTTTGTTTTGTGTGGCATAGAGCCGCTTGGCTTTCTTTGATCCAGACCAACTTTCTGCAGATTGGTATCAGCATGGCCCATTTTTTTTTTTCCATCCTAGTGAAACTGCCCAGCCTACCGGGGCATAAATGGACCCAGCTTTAGACTCTTTAAATTTGTTACATATGACCTACCTGACATAAAAGCCGATTGAACTTGATTACGCCTTCCCGCAGTTAAACCCGCATGATAGGCTTCTGCATGAAGTGATAGTCTTCCTTTTTTACTAGGCGCTGTGGGATCCTTAAATAAATCAAAATTAGAGTAATTATATTAATTGGATATATATAATTATAAACATTGAATATAAATTTTACAAAAGAAATAAAGGAACAACATATGCCAAGGACAGTTTAGCTTCCTTAGCAATGGTGTACAATACATAAGGGGTAAAAATGCAAACAAAAAATACTTGAAAAATAAAAAACTTCAAAAACAAAAGAACAGATCACTAACTCGATAAAATGCACGCCAATTCATAAAAAAAAATCTGGAGCGGGCAACACACGACTTTCACTTACCTCCATTTTTAAAATTATTAAAAACTATTAAGGAATTAATTAAATTTAATTTATATAGAAACATGTGTTTTATTAAAAAATCTATTATATTATTATCTAAAATAATCAGTTAGTTTTATGTTCATTTCATCATTCTCTATTAACTTTTAAAAGCTTGTGTATGAGATAATATTTTTTCTAAAATCTTTAGCTTTCCAACGGTATATCATACATGTATATTACTGCTATTATGTTAAAAAAAAAAAAAATTGCATTAAAAAAATATTTTTTCTGTTTTCTCCTTTAGTTGGGTATAGAATTTATTCAATTTATATATTTACCTGTTTTTCATCAGCGTTAACAAGATAATATAGTTATTTTTATTGAATCTACAAAATTAAAGTTACTTTAGAGAAAGAAAATTTAAAATATTGGCATTTAAGCCCTGTCAGACCATTTTAATCAGAATGAAACCTACATGATATTAAAGCCCATTAAATTTTACATCGATATAGCGAGTTTAATCAAAATCGTCGGAAACGTTTTCGAGAAAATCGAAAAAAGGTGTAAAATGCATGGTGTAAAGTGCCTTTTCTGGCAAGCTCATTTTGATCAAAAACGTTTTGTCACGTCTCGGGCGTATAGTTGTCTTAAATATGAAATTTCAGTTTCATAGGACTTACCGTTTCTGCCCGAGAGTTACCAAACACACACACACAGAACTTTTTGCGGGACCCTAAAACGTGTATTCTCTTACTATATAATAGAATAGAATAGAATAGAAAATAATTTTTATTCTGGGACTGGGTCCCCTAAGAATAACAGAATTGTACAATTTAAATATACAACATGTCTGGCCAACAGACAGAAGGAACAGAATTAATTACTTATTACACAGATGGGTTAATTCGAGTGTTCATATCACACACGAATATCCACAAACATATATATAAAAAATATTTTTAAAAAAAATAAAAAAAATATTTATGATAAAATAAAATAAAAACAGTTCTTGAAAAATATTGGGTTGATCAAAATTAAAAATAAATTAAAATATAACAGCGTTTCAATAAAGAACATATATTACTTTTCTTTCAAGTGTGATATTAGGAACAAAAGAATCACTGTATTTAAGCGTCTTTTTGGGATAATAAAAGATATTGGAAAAGTTGGAATTTGAATGAGGAGAGAGAGGCAGCATGGCGAATATGGGTAGGTAGAGAATTCCAGAAAATAGAGGAGCGGACCAGGAAGGAACGATCAAAAGTTTTAGTTCTATGGGTAGGAAAGTAAAGGTCGGAATGGCGCGATCTTGTTTCAAGAGTGTGGACTGAAGATTTAAACTGTAGGAGACTATGAATGTATGGAGGGTGTTGGGATCTAATGATTTGGTAAAGGTATGATCCTAGGAAATATTGTCTGCGGATTCGGGGAAGGAGCCACTTTAACTCGCCGTAAAAATGGGTTACATGAGACCTCTTCGGAGTGCAGAGGACAAATCTTAAAAATATGTTCATGATGCGTTTTAGCCTGTCCTCAAGCATCGTCGGGAGGCCACCATATACTAAGCAGCAATAGTCAAAGTGGGGGAAAATAAGTGCGGATACAAGGAGATTACGGATGGAAGGTGGAAGAAGATGGCGGGAGCGATTGAAGTATTTCAGGGTACTTATTGTTCTTTGGGAAATTTGGGCGATATGAGGTTTCCAGGAAAGGGTTTGGTCAATGGTAATGCCCAGGTTTTTGACAGAGGAAGTGAAGGTGATTGGATGATCATTTAAGGTGAGACTCGGAAACGTGGTATAGGATCTGAGAAGGGAATTGGAACCAATTAGGATGGCCTGAGTTTTCATAGGATTTAGCATTAGTTTATTTAAGGTTGCCCAGGCACAGATTCCATCCAGGTCTTCCTGAATATTAGCAAATGCTACTAGTGAATCGGAAGGAGAGAAGGACAAATAGATCTGGAAATCGTCAGCGTATAGGTGGTGGGAACAGTGATGGATAGAGTTGGGAAGGTCGTTGATATAACAATTAAAAAAAAGAGGAGAAATGCTTGAACCCTGGGCCACACCTGCCGAGAGGGCTCGAAAGGAAGATAGAGGATGGTTAGGAATAGTGACAGCTTGAGTTCTGTCAGAAAGGAATGATTGAAACCACCTGATGGTGCTGTTGGAAAAGGATAGTGACTTTAGTTTGGAGAAATGGATGGAGTGATCCAGGGAGTCAAATGCTTTCGAGAAATCCAGAAGTATTAGCACGGTCAGTTTCGTTTCGTCCATAGCAGTGTGTATGTCATTAGTGATTTTGAGAAGAGCAGATTGTGTGGAAAAGCCGGGTCGGAAGCCGGATTGGAAAGGATCAAGGAGTTTAGAATTTTCAAGGAAATTTGATAATTGTGTCTGGACTATTCTTTCTAAAGGCTTAGAGAGGTTCAAGAGGATGGAAATAGGGCGATAGTCTTTAGGGGATGTAGGGTTGGAAGTTTTACTAATAGGATGGACTAATGCTTTTTTCCAAGTAGCGGGAAATACGGAATTTTGGAGGGAAAAGTTGTATATAAATAAAAGTACTGGCAGGATTTCAGGAAGGCATAATTTTAACAGTTTTACAGGAATTCCATCAAATCCTATGGAGATTTCATACAGAGGAAAGAAGGTCAGTTGGTGAAATGTCGGAAAAATAAAAATTATGTGGGTTGAATGATTGGATTGAAGAGAAGTTGGAAGAAGACGGTGAAGAATTGTCAGAGGAGGAAAATGAAAAGTAAGAGTTTAATTCATCGGGTGAGACTTGAAAGGCCAGTGAGGAACAGGATTTGCAGAGTGAAAGTTTGCGGAGGAGCTGCCATTTTGACTTGGAATCAGGAGTAGAGGAGAAGGCTATATGAAGTTTTAGCTTGTCTTATTGTCGCCTGAGTCAGATTGCGGAGTGCCCTGTACGCTTGATAGTCATCTGTAAGTCTTGTACGTCTAAAGCGTCTACGGGCTGCCTCACGCCTCTTTTGCATGTCTTTTATTTCTGGACTTATCCAAGGAGCGGGGCGACGACGAAAGGTGCGGGTTTTGAGTGGAGCATGGATGTCGAGGATGCTTAGAAGATTAGAGGTGAGAATGTGAACCATTGAATCGATGGACGTACTGTTATAAATTGAATCCCAATTTAAGGCTTCAATATTGGGTGCAATAGTTTCACGGGTAAGGAAATCTAAGTTTCGGAAAGTTAAGGTTTTGGGAAGGAATGCTGATATTTGGAAATTATATGACAATTGGATAAGGTCGTGAGATGATAGGAATGGAACAGGCAGTTGAGAAGCGGAAAGAAGGTTGTGAGCAGAATCGATTATATGGAGGTCCAACCAAGTGTCGGAATGATGAGTATGGTGAGTAGGAGCATATGGAACGATGAATAGGTTGAGAGAGAAGAAGAGGTTGTCTAGGTAGTGTTTATCGTTGGATTCGGAAAGGAAGTTGGTGTTAAAATCACCACAGATTATGATATTATTGAATAGAGGCACATATGTGTATAGGATTGATTCAAAGGATGGGTCAAATGGGACCAAAGGAGGGCGATACACCACTGCATAAAGGAGGGGTTGTGTGTTACAGGATATTTCAACGAAAAGGAATTCAATATGAGAAGGATCAGATTGGGATGAGAGATCTAGGACACGAGATTTAAGGCTGTTGTGGACATAAAGTCCTACACCGCCACCAGTCCGGTCATGACGGATAAAGGAATAGTCAGGGAGGGAAACGGAAGAGGAAGGAATATAGGGCTTCAGCCATGTTTCGGAGACTGCGATAATGTGATAAAAGTTATGGGAGAAATACTGAAGGAATTCGTCGAAGTGAGCAGGTAGGGACTGGGCGTTAACATGGCAGGAGGTTAAAACATTAGCCATACAGGAAAGGAGGTGAAAAAAACAAATAGAGTATGAGAGGAAGACACTAAAGACATAATAGAAAGAAAATTGAAAATTAATATAAAGTAGTGGATGATAATAAAAATATACAAAAGAGCCTTTGGAGAAAAATAAAAATATTCTTTTGAAATAAAAAAGAAATAAAAATAAATAAATAAATTTAGAGAAAAGAAAACGATGAAATAAATAAAATGTTCTAGAGTATAATAACGAAAACTTAAATGTCATTTTAAGACCTCCAGGTCGTCGGGTCGATAACGGACTCGACCTCGAGCGAACCAGACATACTTCACTTTACCGGCGACCTTCATTTGCCTAGCCAGCCAGTATAAACGCCTGTTGCTCGCAGTCATCTCCTCGCTGATGTAAATCCTGTCGTCGCTGTCCCAGTTGAGATGCCTCGTGGTGAAGTCCCTTTTCACCTTCCGGAGGCGGGAGGCGGATCATCTCGTCCCGAACCGCCTGGCGAACAAATCGCACGACAATCGAAGGCGGACGAGGGTCCTCTCCTTTCGGCCTTTTTCTCTCCACGAGGTCAAAGTCCTCAGCTTTGAGCTTGACGCCCAGGGCAGCCCTGACAGAACAGACTACACCCTCCGGTGACTCTCCCGTCCTCAACGGAACACCTCTTATTTCAATCGAGTGTGAAAGCTGGGCTTGTTCTACTTGATTTATTCTCGCCTCCATTGATTTAATTTGGGATTTTAAATTTTTGTTTTCCGTGAGAAGCCTTTCGATAAGTTCGTCTTGTTTCCTATTTCGTTCCTCCATCGATTTCAATCTCTCGGCATTTTCGAATATAATATCTCCCTGGCCATTCATCGTATTTTTTATTTCCTTAACGTCATCGGTTATTTTTGAAATTTCAACCAAAATTGCAGATATGTTATCCTCCAGATTTTTACTTATGGGTACACTATGTTTTTTGTTTTCACATGATTTGCATTTATATGTTTTTTTTATTTATTTGTGTTTGGTCACCATCCGTGATATTGACGCATTTCAAGTGGGATATAATCTTACATTGGCAGCACGTGATGCCCGACTTTTCGTCTCTGGCGATCGACGTATTGCACACTGGACATACGGCCATTACGAAGTACTCTACGTGAATGAGAGATAAAAACTTAAAGACGGTGGTGGGGAGCTCCAGGAGAAGTGGGGACTGATAAGGTATAATCTTCACCAGCGCACTACCTGTCCTAATTCTACACCTCTATTTATAGTTTTATCACGAAAATGAATTCCTAAACTTTTAGTTTTCTTAAACAATAGGTCTTGTCACTTATTTATAGGAGTAAGTATAAAGTTAATTACTACTTACTATAGCAGATAGTGGTAAATGACTAAAGGTAAGAACAGATTGAATTTGAAGGGGGCAGAGAGCGATGTGGACACATGAAAGGTTAGAGCCAGACTTACTATATATAGTAAGTGAAAGTAAAAAGTTAGCTCCCCACATTACATGACTTTCACTTACCTCCCTAATCAAGTTTTTGTTTGTTTATTAATTCACTTAACTTAAACTTTATACTACTGTGACTAATTGGATGATGCTATATTGAGAGTCCTAAATTTTGTCCAGACCAGGTTTAATTAGGGTAAGGATCTTTTACGAGTACCTAACATCGCACTGGCTCGGGACCACCCTTTTACGTTACCCCTGAAGGACCAAGGATTTTTTATCTATCGATCTATCAGATGGCGCTACAACCTTGAGATGGATCCGGGCCTTCGCCGTTCGGCTGGGTTTTGGGCTGCTGCTTTCAAATTTCAGACTCCAAACAGGTCTTGTGCCAAGCCAACCATCCACTAGAGCTTGAGCCATTCGACTCTTCTTGGACAATGGATTTTCTCTTCCATGATGACTCTTTTAGGCATATCGTCTGTGTGACATGCCCTGCCTGACCAAGACAATTTTTTCTATTATAATGTTTGTTTTATTATATGTTTTACTGATGATTGAGTCAGCAACTCCATTCCATCTTATATCCAGGATTCCCAAACTCGCTCAACATTTAAATCCCATTTATTTAGCCATTTCCTATCCATTGGATTTCCAGTAATAAAAAAATACTATAGGTGATATACATTATCAAGGGAAAGTGTCGTTTCCAGCTCTCCTTTGCTCATAACAATTTCCACTCTATTCGTAAGATTCATAGAAATATTTCCTTGAACATTCTTTGGATACTGCTGATCACTATTTCTGCATCTCCCTTATAATGGGCTGAAACAGCCTGTGACCCCACTTTCCTAGTCACTTTTCAATTTGTATCCAAATTTTATAGCCAATAAATTTTTCTTTACAAAGGTCATGATATAGATGATCAATAGCTATAATAAGGAAGCAGTGCTTGTTATTGCCTATCTCTTTAATGTTATAGCTCAACTCAGACATGGAACCAAAAGCTGAAAATTCAGAGACTGTCATCACCGAGAGTCAACCAAGCATACAGAACCATACCATAAAAGTAAAAGACTATACAAGAAGCCATGGCACTCGGACGGACTTAAGAATACTCAATTAATATTATAATAATCAATGATGTTTTTAAATTATGCACTCCAGAAAATCTAATTATTATCAAAGTCAAGTTTAATTAGTCATTTTTACTTTCACTTATCTAGCGAGAACGAAAAGTCCTATGAAACTGAAATTTCATATTTAAGACAACTATATTCCCGAGATGTTATAACAACGTTTTCATCAAAATCAGCTAACCAGAAGAGCCACTTTATACCTTGCATCTTGCACCTTTTTACGATTTTCTTAAAAACGGCTCTAATGATTTTGATTAAACTTGCTATGTCAATGTAAAATTAAACGGGCTTAAATATCATGTAGGTTTCATTCTGATTGAAATAGTCTGACAGGGCTTAAATGCCGATTTCTTTAAATAAAAAAGAAATCGAAATAAATTTCAAAATTTCTTCCTCTAAGGTACCTTTAATTTTGTAGATTTGGAAAAGTTAACCATATCCTCTGATTAGCATTGCAATAAAACAGGTAAATATATAAGCTAAACGAATTCGATATCCAACTAAGAAAACTGCAAAAATATTTTATTAATGCAATTTTTTGTTTTTGAACTTAAGAACAGTAATATACATGTATAAAATACTGTTGGAATGCTAAAGATTTTAGAAAAAATATTATCTTATACATACTATTGTAAATGTTAACGGAGAGTGATGAAAACCGATAAAACAAACTGATTGTTGTAGATAATAATATAATAGATTATTTAATATAACACATGTTTCTATTTAAATCCAATTTAAATAATTCTTTAGCAATTTATTTTCATTTATAAATTTGTTTAAAAATTCTTGAATTAACAAAAGTAATGGAGATAAATGAAAGTTGTGTGTTGTGCGCACCAGATTTTTTTTTTTTTACCTTTTTATCAATTAAGTTTACATATTTAAATGAAAATACTTAGTTTACAGTCAAATAGTTTAGAGAAAGCAAATATTATTTCTTACTACGTTGAATCTAAAACTTAAATTATTCCTATAATGATAATAACTAAAGTAAAATGACTAACCATCTACCAAAATAGCTGTGGTAGTGAAACAAGAATATAACTTTTTTTTTTCCTACAGTAACAAAAACTGTGTTAGAGATGAGTTTATTTTTTAATATTTTAGTTTATTTTTAAATGAACTTCAATTCTACCAATCAAATGAATATAAAAATATTAATAAGTACTGTATCTAATATAATAAATATTAAAAAAAAAAAAAAAATATTCAACCTACTTGGAGTGAAGCCCGTAGGAACGCAGCTATCTTATCACATTCTTCTCTTCTAGTGCAATATACAATAATAGAATCACAATCACAAAATCTACTTGAATGAAGCAAAGTAAGCAATGCTTCCCTTCGGTCATATTCAGAAGACACTGTAAGGAATAAATTGTCAGGCAATGGAGTATCGGATATTATAGAAGAGGTGTCATCAATTCCAAGCTGTGACATCACTGTTTCTAAAGTTGTAACTGATGCAGTAGCAGTTAAACCTAATAAAGTTGATACTCCCATTTTTTCTCTAAGTACCTAAAAATAATTTTGGATCAAAAAATACTATTTCATTGGGCATATTTAAATCTCTAAAAATATGTAATAATAAATTATTATAAAAATAAAAATCCATTATCCCAACAACTCAAGAAACATCTAAGAAGGGACCTACACACAGTGGGCTGAAACTTCAGCTTTCACTTTATCTTATAAAATTAAAAATTATACCCATCAAAATGAGGTAACTAACAAATAAAAAACAGGTTATAGTATTTCATGAGAGCTCATCATCATCATCATTGACAATCCTCTTGAACCACCTTATGCAGTGCGAGAAGGAAGTCTATAGAACCCTCTGTAGCTATATCAGTCTTCCACAAGTCCCCTTCTCTGGAAGTCTCTCTTTACCTCATCTTCCCATTTCCTTCTAGGCAGGCCTCTCCTCTCTTGCTCTCTACCTTTGCTGGCTATTCTATTCTCTTCCATTCGCAGAAGATGCCCTAACCATCTTACCATCTTGGTTCTCCTCTATCAAATCGTTGGCTGGCTCAATGTTGAGGTTCGATCTTATGGTCCATTGTATACTCTGTCTCGTCTAGTTATCCCTTAATTTTATGAAAGAATCTCATTTCTGACGCTTGGATCCTAGATTGATGTCTCTTTGTCAGCGTCCATGATTCCAAAGAATATCTCAAAATAGGAAGAAAAGTCGATCTGAACACAACTACTTTTGTTTTCTTATCTACCTCTTGCCTGTTTAGGAAACCTCTCTTGCCTGCAGCAGCAAATCTCTAAGTTATCTCCGAATCAAGAGATCCATTTTCATTAAGGTGCACTCCGAGGTATTTAAAGCTTTCTACTTGTTCGAGGGTTATGTCTTCGATTCTGATGATGAGCATATTTCTCTTGGGCTTCTTCTAAACCCTCACCTCTTTTGTTTTCGCAGGATTAATAACCATAAAAAAATTATACCCATTAAAATTAGGGAACTAACAAATAAAAAACTGGTTATAGTATTTCATGAAAGCGACTTACAATATATTGATTTTTTTTTTTTTTTTTTTTTTTTTATGCAAGGGTCTGCAAACATATTTTGATGGGAACCACAACTGTAGATTATTGAGAAGTTAATACAGGGTGGTCATCAGAATACTTTAATTAAGGAAAAATTAATATATTATCCCAACGTTTCGGCCTAAAATTTAGACCATCTTCAGGGCGATAAAATAAAAGATAACCAGTTACAGAAAACAATATATAAATAAAATAAATGAATGGATATTTTAGACAGTATAAAGATAAATTATAAAAACTAAGTAATCAGAGAGAAAAAATAAAAAGGCAATATGTAATAGAAATTATAATGATAATTAGAAACAAAAGAGAACAGTAATTTTAATAATTAACAATAAATATAATAATAAGAAACAAAACGACAGAAAAATATTTAATATTTTAATAAAAGGCAAACAATTTGATTATGATGTAAAAAATTTTTATATAAATAAATATATATATATATATATATATATATTTAAATTATATAAAGTACCCCGAATCAACTTCTCCTCAATATTTACATACAGTCAACCATTCTTACATCAATCTAGATTATTAATGACAAACAACTATTATATCTTATTAAATGATGATTTGTATTATTAGTGTTAATAAAAGGCTTTGAAACAATTAGAAAAATAAAAGTATATCAGGGTCAAAAATACCTGGCATATTGTTAAATAAGTTGGTCGGAAATTGTGAGAATGCTGTGAAATTGAATGAGCTTCATCAATACAAGCAAAAGCAATAGGAGGTAATGTTTTCAAAAGTGATTTAGCAGAATCCCAAGAAGACAATGACTCAGGAGCTATCAGAAGAACAGATATGGTCTGGTTTTTCAAGGCCTCCAATACAGCTTCACGTTTTTTCTGGGTCATATTATGATGAAGGCAAGCAGCATGAAGTTTTTTTGAGCCACAAAATATCTATAAAATAAAATAATATATTACATAAAATAAAACAAAAATTACCTTAATAAACTAATCTAAAATATAATAACTATTTTACAATTCCATTATTTTTTTTTCCTTTATGGAAATGAATTATTCTATTATGAGAGAACAATATTGATTTATTTTATGATTTCCAACAGGCGCCTTCAGCCAGGTCGTTATTAACAAATCTATATTTATTATTTATTTGTCTGAGTGAGAAGATCTAATACAATTTACAAGAAAAAATAAATGATTCTTAAGTACTGGTGATGATGACATGGTCATTAGATTTATTTCCACTTCCCATTTAAGATTGATTCTTCTTCTGGACTTCAATGAAGATTTCAAAAATGTTGATATGCAATAAAAGAAATTTTACAAGTTAATGTAAAGTTGCTGTAAGCCCATAAACTTATGAATATATATTATTGGTAAAGAGAGAGGTGTAAGTTTAATTCAATTCTTCCATTCAGTATGCAAGATTTTAGAAACAATATTATGTACCAAATCGTAACTAAGTTGTTAACATAAATGGTAAATTGTTATAAATCAATAAACTAATATTGTTATTATTTCAAATTTAACACTATTTCATGAAAACAGATAATTCACTGTAAACTAAATGGGATTCCTAAGGAAACTTAATTTAACTTTTAAAATGTGATTTCATATGATTTCATAGTTCATTTGAAATATAAACTAGTAATAAACCGAATAAAATAGGGATTGTTGTTATTTTTGTAAGTTTTGAATACGTACATGGCGTCATCAACGTCACTTTTATACTACTATGGCTAATCGTATGATGACTAATTTTTTAAGTCCAAGTTTATTAAGGGTAGAGATCTTTAACGAGTTCATGAAATCGCAAAGGCTTGGGACCACTATTTTACGTCCCCTTCGAAGGAGGGCATAATTAAGGTTGTTTTTTACTCCCATTAAAAAATCTTAAGGGCGCCTGGATGGTCACTACATACAGATGACCGACCCCATTAAGCACATTGCGTTTCATATCTGTTTCGAGTGTAGGTTCCTATTAAAATATATTCAATTGTTATTTATTTTTTAGAAATTATTTCAATTGTCTAAAAACTATTAATTTCAAGAACATTATTTCTGAATTCTAAAAAAATGGGAGTGATTCAGGTGTAAGGTTTTACCGACGAATATCACTAATTCATATTTAGGCTGTCAACGGTTTGTGACGATTATTTTTACATATTAAGTGATTATGGGTATAACCACTTCTACTGGTTTGCTATTGTAAATTTGACAGGAAGAAATCAAGATCGGGCTTTAAATGATAACAAAGAGTAGCTGATAGTTGATATTTATTATAGCCAATCTTACCATAAACGCACATTAATTAATACAAAATGCAATATTCGCGAGCAAAGCTGCGTGTCACAGCTAGTTATTTGATATTTGGATTCAACATACCTTGAAATACGTCACCTAAACTTTTAAAAGAGAACAGTTAAAAAACTTTTTCTTAGTTTATTACAAAGATTCATCATTGAAAATAAAAACAAAAAGTTTTTTTTTTAAGTGGCAGAATAGTATTTATTCTCCTATTACAGCTAGGGTGATCCTGGGGTATGGTGACCCTCCTAGGGTATGCCCAACCTCTATAAAGTGGGTACCCGAACCTGGCTTAGAAACGGTGCAAATCTCCATATTTATTGAGCCCAAGACCTTTCAGGAGTTGTAGAGGTACAGTCTTTTTAATTTTAATTATCTCAGTATTAACTCCTACAGGAGTTATGTATGTATAGCTTCATTATTTCTATCCTTATAAACAACCAAGTCATAGGCATGTGATAATAGTTATCATCTACCATGAAGGTATTTTTTTTTAAATTTTGGTGTCCTGATTCTAAATCAATAAAATTATTTTTCTTACTTGATCTTCCATGAGTGATACTAATGGTGATATAACTAATGTGATGCATCCTGGATAAGCCTTATTATACATATATGCAGGTAGTTGATAGATAAGAGATTTCCCACTACCAGTTGATAATGTAACAATTGTAGAAAGGCCAGATAAAATCCTCATTATTCCTGCTTCTTGTCCAGGCCTAAATTCACTATGACCAAGATCCTTCAAAGCTGCATACACTTCCTTTGGTGTATCTAAACAATAAAAAACATATTTATTGCACTTTTATGATAAAATGAACAACTTGTTTGTATGTTATTCATAAGGTTCATTTTTAGAGTTACAGCGTGGAAAGGTAATAATTTTTTTTTACTTTATTTCATTGCTATGATTAATAAAATGAAAATCAGTAAAACAAACACATAGCCCAGGAGCCAGATGCATGGTTGGCTCATCGAGCATACATCTAGAAATATTTAAACATTTGTTTGAACCATACTTATTTAGAAATGCGTTTGTTGTAGTCCTGAAACTCTAACTAAGCAGGTAATTAATTTGATGAAGTTATCAATTATATCCAATTTTCTAGTCCGTCGAACATACAAGTAGTTTTTGTTTTAAGTAATCTGCTATGTCTCAAAGATGACAAAAGCACATTTCTTGCAGATTAGAAACCCTTACTAATGACTACCGGAAGAGCAAATGTCCAACGATACCATGTGGATGCTAAAATAATAACCAACTTAAAATAAGACTAGGCTGAAGTAATAATAATTATATTACGCAATTTAATTATGAGATTATACAATATAGTTAATTTATATCTAATTTTAAATTTGTTTTTAATGTAAATTATCTAGGACTTTGTTAGTTGGTAGGAGTGGGTGTAAGAGAGAACAAGACGCGACTGCATTCGCAAAAAAAGGATCAGAGAGGAGTTGGGAGTTCCACCAATGAAGGATGTCCTGGAAACTCAGCAGCTTAAGTGGTTTGGACATGTCGTCAGGATGAAGGGACACAGAGTTCAATCAAAAACCATGGACAATATCCTCAACGGTAAAAGAACCCATGGTCGACTGTTTATGCAAAAAATGAAATAAAAATATTCGCCAAGCAAGAAATCTTGCATGCAACAGAGAACATTGGCAATCCTGGCTAAACGCTCCCAACACTGAAAGGCACTACGGGGTGATGCAAAAGATGTTTTTAACCTAATAATCAGTTTTTAGGTTCTTTTAAATAACTTAGTTGTGTATCGCTTAGGTTATCAGTTATTAAAGTATTAATTTCAATCCAAAAAGTAATGAATTCATTATATACTGTTAAACAGTCAAAGGAAAGTGTAATCATTTGGAAAAATAAGTTATTAACACAGTGAAAAAAATCATACAAATTGGTCTAATCATACATAAATGAGCCTTTTTCGTTTCCTGTAAAATTTTCTAAAGTGAATAAAGTAGGTTTTGGAAATTAACATCTAAAACCTAAAACAATAATTTTTCTAAGAGTTTTAGAAATTACTGAAGTATTTGTTAAGGTATAATAAGTAAGGAATGGTATAATAATGAATTCTGTGTTTCATGGGGTTTCTTATAAAATGGGATTTTGCAGATTGATGAAGATACTACAGATTAATACCTGCATATAAATTCATAAGCAGTAAGAAGAATAGAAAACAAAGATCATAAATGAATTTAGAAAATTATTGATTCATAACTTACCAATTAAAGAACCATCAGAAGAGAGTTTGAACAAAGGTTCAATAGTCGTTGAATAACATGGTTCAGATATTGGGATTTCAGAAACCACCTAAAACAAAAAGATGTTTCAGAAGAAACCAAGGATTATTTTAACAGTTTATAATATCTTAACATCAGTTTCCTTTCTTTATGTACTTTTTCTATCTTTCCAATGCATGATCCTAATTAATAGTTTCATTCATTCATTATAGCATAACTGAATAGTCAGTGGTCATTTTTATATGTATATGTAAGTTTTGACAAAAGTAAAACTAATATTACACAATTAAGTTTTGAAATTGAAGTAACCTAATAAAATACAGACTCTTATTTTAATAAATTGACTGGAATAAATCCACCACTAAACCTCCTTTAATTTTTGGAAAATTGTCAGAAATAACATGATCTGAATTAAATTATTATTATTATCATAAATTGATGATAAAACCGACAGCTGCTTTAAGTAAGTATCCTAAAGGCAGATCAACACAATGAAAATTTGTGAATAATATTTCCTAGAATTGCTTGCGTAAAAAAATGAATTCCTGAACAAATAAGCAATTTGTGACAAAATGAGTATGTCCATCAACAAAACTGAATGTTTTATCTAAATATGGTATACAATTTCAGAAAATAGATTTGTTAGCATCTTACTCCATTCCTCTTTTTAGGAGTTTGGCATTTTCCATTATTGAAGGAAACCAATTTTGGAAATTGGAAAATTGCAAGGAGGTCCTGAAGAAGCAGATCAAACTTTAAAATAAATCACTGAAAACAAAACATTTTCCAGTATGTGAAATATTAATTGGAGTTGGTTTACTCAAACATATTTAAGATAAATATAAATTTAAATTAAGATATAAATTTACAAAATAATCCTTTGTAAATTTACAGACAGTTTTTATATAGATAATTTGGAAGTTTAATTATAAGGTGTAGAAGAATCTTTCCACAAATAATGAAAATATTTAAAAAAAAAAAATCAAGAGATTTATTTTAGAGTTTCATCTACAACTTCAGACTTTTCCAATGAAATATATCTAATTTCCTATTCAGAAATATGTGGGTTTTGTTTGATCAGCGAATTAGAAATATATAAAAGAATGTAAGTTTATTTATAAACTTTTAATAAAAGGGACAAATGAAACTGTTAAATAATCAACTAAATTTGAACTCCTTCAATAATGTAAAATGTGGAACTGCTGAAAAGAGAAATTGAGTCAGGTGCTAAAATATCTTTCTTTATTAGTTTAAGACCATCTTTGGATGAAACATTCATTTTTGTTCATCAATGTTGGTATTTACTCAGAAATCATTTACCAACATTTGGGAAATTAGTTTTTCTGAAAACAATAATAGGGAACATATTCACATAGTTGTGGATCTGCCTTTAGGATACCTACTTGAAGCAAGTGGAATAAAACTTCGTCTTCTAAAAGGAGTTGACAACTTTAACAATAATTATTTAGCTTTTTATTGAAATTCATAAATGAAATAAAAAAATACCCCTTCTGGTATTGTAAATTTTCTTCCGTTTTTGTGGGCTGCTTCAGCTGCTTCCTTGGCCATTTCAGCTGCTTCTTCTAGAGTAGGAAAGGGAGATTCATCAGCACTGTCATATTCTTCAATAGGAAGTAATGCATCTATTTCTGAAATTTCAATAGGTTAAGAAACATAGATGAAATAAGAACAGCAACTGATAAGAGAAAACTTTACAACTAACACAAGAATTGAATTTTTTAAAGAGTACAATAAAAATTACAAATAATTCAAACATTAAAATAATGAACTTACTTTTGGGACAGGCTTTCGAAAAATGACCAACATCTCCACATATATAGCATTTGATGATTCCACTATTGCGGCTTGAATTATATTTCTGCATGTCTTTCCATTTCTGTTTTTTATACTTTGAAAATGTCATAGTTTTCTTTCCTCGAGCATACCGTTTTTTTTCAATGTTAATTTTAACAAAATTTTTATTAGCATCTCCAGAAGCAACTTTTTTTTCAAGCATTTCCTGTTTACGATCAATATTTTCTCCAGGAGCAACTGATTTTCTTTTGCTGTTCTTGTATGGTACAATAATTTCTGGTTTGGTAACAGACTGGAAACAATACTCTGAGTCAGACTTCAGCCTCTTTGCTAGCGGCATGTCATCAAGATCAATTATTAAACTTCTTTTTTTATCAGTGATAGAAGTTTCATGTGACTTATTCTCGCATCGACTAGGAATGAAATGACTTTCAATTGGTTTAGAAACAGAGTTTTCAAAAGGATCAGGTGATTTAATGGAGGAGTAGCCACAAATTAATTCTTTAGATGATGTTTTTGTTAAACCATTATCAGTACTACGATTTAGATTGTCAAGTAAATTCAGCTTATAAAGTGAATTACTTTGAGTTTCACAATCAGAATCATAAATTAAATCATCGCTGCTATCATCGTTCATAAATGATTTTGATTCAGGTGAGACAATATTGATAGTGTCAGATAGAGAATCTGTTTTAATTGAAGAAATTCCAGAATCTTGTGATTCTGCAAGATTGTTTTCCAATTTTTTATTGATTATATTTGACTCATTAACTCTCTCAAGCCAACCTTTATCAACATTCCTTGATACAGAATGTTGTAAAGTGTTAGAACAGTCAATTGATCTCTGAAGCAAGCTGACAGGTTGATTGGGTATTTTTGAACTTTGAGTGACAATTTTAAATTTTTCTTTAGACTCTAACATTTCATTAATTTCTTCAACTGGAGAGCTAGGAGATTCTGAAAATTTTGATACAGGATTTTCCTTTTGCAGCAATGTACTGCAATCAACTTCAGTAAAACTTTTACTTATTGAATTATCCAATTTTTTTGAAACCTCCTGATTCTTATCAACAGATTCTGGATTTTTATTGCTAAAAGATCTTGGTTTCCTTGGATTCCGTTTATTGAATTTTGAACCAGCATAAAGTTTTTCTGCATACTGGAAAGATAATGACTTAGCTTCAAATTTTTTTATTTCTTTTTTTTCATCAGTTTTTTCTACAACTGGCAATTCATTGTTAACATCTGTGACGGTGGGCCTATTTTTATTGTTAAACAAGTTTTTAAAACTTGTTGGGGTTAATTCACTAACATTTTTAATTTTTATTTCATTTTCAAGCATTATTTCAGTACACGATTCAGACTTATCGGGTGATTTCTTGAAAACAATGTTTTTCTCATTTTGCAATTCAAAATTAAAGTTAGATTGGGTAAGTGTTTCTGAAACAGCATGAAAACAAATGCTATCATCTAAGCCATCAGTACCGTTAGTATTGTTCATAACAGTATCATTTGGGAAAGTAATATCTTTGTCACCGGTTTCAGAGGAAGAATTAAAACAATCTTTAGCATTTTCATCTTCATGAATGTTATAAGATTTTTCGAATCCTGATAAATATTTCTTTAAAGTCCAGTAGGTTTTATAAGCATCCTTTATTTTTTTAGGAGCACACTTAATATCAGTCTGAAAAATAAAAAAAGAGAAATTAATTATAGCATTAATGAATTTTTAAAGTTATGGCTTAATAATAAATATATGCCTATTATTTCTAAAAGAAATAGATATCAGTAATTTTTTTTTTAGATTTCAATACACAATTCCCAGGGTCCCTTGAGTCTATGCACTTATTAATAATACCATACCAGCCTTATTGTTGTACATATCTTATTTTTTTTAAACCTTGCCATTCTCTTAAACAACAACATTTATAACAACTATATAAATCTAATTAAATCAATACACAAATTAATTGTTAAAATTGTGAACAGTAAAAAAAGTTCTGAGAAAAATGACTTCAGAGGTAAAGGGCTGACGCCTGCTATGTCATAGCTATTGCCCTTAACATGCTATAAATCATAAGAATACAAATTTCTAACCTTACCGGAAGACAGTTACTCGGCTGGTTTACTAGCTCATCAGCTAAAGGAATCCCAAAATGAAAACGTACTGATAATCAAAGGAAGCAATTTGGTGGGAGAAAATGAGCAGGTTCAAGGGCGGAGATCTTGTGTAGATAGAGTAGGCAGAGGAGAAGGGGGCAAACTTGTAGATATAATTGTTTGGAACCGATAAGAATTGCTTTGGTTTCATCAAACATTAACTTTAGACCATTCTGGATGGCCAATGAAGTGATCCTGTCAATGTCTTCTTGTAATTTTTGGACCATGTTAGGCATTTCGGCAGAATGGAAGGAAAGATAATTTTGGATATCATCGGCACAAAGGTGATATTTTGGGTGATGTATGGAAATGGGAAGATCATTAACATGGATGCTTTGCATGATATCTAAGGGGCGCGTGAGTGGGTTAGCGCGCGTTGCTATAAACCCATATTGCCTACGAAACCAGATGACCAGAAAGTTTAGAAGAAAATAATTATACTATATGTATAATATGTAATAATACTAGCTCTCGGTGCTGGGGAGGGGGGAGGGACTTTTAACTTGGCATTAATCCCCTGCTCTCTCCTCCTGACCTGAGAAACTGCCATATAGCCAACAAAGGCAAGGTGGAAAGAAAAATAAACAAAAGAATTGCATTACACAATCATATTTGATAGTGATAATAAAAATAAACTATAAAATGACTTACAGCTTTAAGTTTCATTGAACTCATTTTAAAAAAATCGAATGGGAATATAATTAAACCCTTAATGTAGGCCGAATTCTTCTCCCATTCTTTCATTTCATGTAAGAAAACTGAACTAAAAACTTTAACCTATATTTGTATTGACCATATTGTCTCAAGATAGGGAAGAGTTCAAATAAATAAATTTAAAAAAACCTACATTTGTGAAAGTATACTAATTGTTTCTAATGTATAAGTATTATTGACTTTAGAAATTTATATTGGGTTGTGTCACATGAAATGTCAGTTTTCAAGGTAAAGGATTTTTATTAAAAATACGAAATGAAAACAAGATAATTTTATTCGAAGTATTTACCTTCTTTTTCTACACATTTTTCCCAACGTGACACCAACTTTTTTATCCCCGAACTGAAAAACTCTGAGCTTTGAAGTGAAACAAAATCTGATAACGCACTTTTCACTTGATCATCATTTTCAAAAAGTTTTCCTTCGAAGAAATTGTCTAAATTCCTGAACAGGTGGTAATCTATTGAAGACAAGTCGGGAGAATATGGTGGGTGCGGAAGAACTTCATAGCCCAGTTCTTTCAATTTGTCGCACAGTGCTTTATGCGCTCAGTGAGATCATGAGGTAACCATGTATCGAGCTTTTTTACTTTCCCAATACACTTTAAATGTCTGAAAACGGTAGATGCACTTGCGTTTAGTTGTGCTGAGAGTCCTTTAACTGTTTGCTAGGGGTTTCCTTCTACTGTATGTTTGAGGACATCGTTGTCTATTATGGACGGAGGTCTTCCTTGGGGCAAGTTTTACAAGTCGGTATCCCCAGCTGAAAACTTAGCAAACCAAAGGCGAATGGTCCATTCATTAACACTCCCTTCCCCAAATGCCTTGCAAATATTTCTAGTGGTGAAACCTCCCATCTGAAGCTTAATAAGTTTTGCCGAGTCCTTAAAGACACATGGTGCTTGCGTTGTCCTGGTGGAATAGCACTCATTTCCGATTTGCTAACTCTGGCCTTTTCTCTTCAATTGCTGCCTTCAATCGATCTAACTGGGCGCAGTAAAAGTCCGTATTAGTAGTTTGGTCTTGTGGAAGGAGCTCAAAATGTATGGGTCCCTCCAATCCCACCAAAAACTGAGCATCAAATTTCATGGATGCAAGCCGGCCTTTGGTGTTGCGAGCGGCATCGTTCCAGGCGACCTCCAAGATTTTTTTTGGCTGGTATTAATGTAGAGAATCCATTTTTCGCCACCAGTAATAACTCGTTTCAAAAATGGATACTTCACATTTTTTTTTAGCAGCAAATCACAACATGAAATTCTTTCAATAAGGTTCCTTTCACTGAGCTCCTGGGGAACCCAAATATCGTAGCGACAGACATACAAGGCCTTCTTTAGATAGTCAAAAATGGTTGATTTGCAGGCTATCAACTCCACAGCTATTTCACAGACAGTAAATCGTGGATTGTTTGTGATGACCGTCATAATATCCTTGATGTCAATAGTTGAATTCCGGCCAGCCCGGTGTTGATCTTCCAAATTGAAATCTCCTGATCTAAACCGCGAAAACCACTGAACCATGCTGTCAGCAATTGAATACCTGCCATAAACAGCACAAATCTTTCTTGCAGTTTGGGCTATGTTTTTCTCATTTTTTAAAAAGAACAGTATAATATGACAAAAATGAACTGAATCGTCACTCATGTTGGTTTGCAATAAACTACACTACTGAGCCTTAATTAAGACAAATTCAGTGTCATTATGAATTCATAGTTAAATCCATGAGGATTAAAGGCATATAAATAAACATTACCTTTGATTCATTTTAGTAGAAAAAATAACAGGTAAATTTTATTTGAAAAATCTCTAAGAATTTTTCAGACAACCCAAAATATGTATATATATGAAAATAATTATGGATTAATAATGAAGTATTTCGGGCAAATATGCTGTCTTTTTTGGTTTGAATCAGTTTGATATTCATAAGGGATATAGTCTATCAATTAATTAGATTGTTTTTGGTTGCAGAGCCTCATAATAATAATACTAAGTGAATGTATTTGAAGAAAAAAATAATAGAAAAGAAGTGCAGCTAGTTAAGGTAAAGGTAAGGAGAGTAGTTATTGGTATATTGAAAGCTTCACTCACCAAGTATACTCAAGTGAAACCAGCCTACTACTATACTAACATGGTCTTTCCATAACAAGGAGCCAACATCATTACTCCTTCGTTTTCTCATATTGGAAGCTCACCTGATCTAAGATTTAGTCTGGAACTGAAGTGGAACCTGATTTAAGACAGTAAAACAATCTGGGATTCAGTCTGATCAGGAGTTTACAGTCGCTATTTAAGAAAGCATTGTAACTTGGATGCAAAAGATGAGTAAACTGAGCTTTCTAAATAAGCCAGTTGCTTTGATGGAATTCAATGAATCACTATCAGAATAGTTATTAAGATTCCAGAGGAGCGTGAAGTTTGAATATTTCTGCTTGCTTAAGATGGGAAGTCTTCAATATTAAATAATTATTCTTTGTAGGATAGTACAAATAGCACTGGTTTGAATAATACTAGGTGATTGAATAAAAAAAAAATAAAATAAAAATGGTTTCTATTCTATAATTATAGAAGTCACAAGCTAAACGATAAGAGTTTTCTGGTGGTATAATTCCTGTCAATGCCAAATCACCCTAGTAAAAAATCATTCTCATCTCATTGATATAAATCAGTAAGGTTTAGCACAGATATATGCTGATATCACCGCTCCATTATCATTTAGATAAGGTCTCAAAACACTACGCAAACCCAGCCAAATGCACGCTTACAGCCATCAGACTCTTCCTTAACTAAGCGCATGTAAAGAAGAACAGAAGAAGTTCCAATTTGAAATTCAGATATTTCATTATGCTGTTTAATCACTGTGATATTGACAAGAGGTATTTAGAGGCACATTAGAGTGCCATAGCACAATATTTAAGGAACACTAACTTTTGGGAGACACCTGGTAAATTAGCTGAAGGGCTAATTATGTCAGACACTTACACATTGTTTTTATACAGACACTATATGTGATGAAAAAGGTTTAAGTATAACAGACGGCAGTTTTCTCTTGACTGCCCAACGTACATAAAATCCAAACTAACATTGTGTTTGAAATGCGTGTAATTCATTGTCAAAAAAATGATGACAATGAAACAAGATCCAGAATAGAATGGACAATCAATGACCTCTGTCACAATAATCACCATTCACCTGATCATGGATTTGAAATCTACTTACAAGTTATGGCGATTCACACTCATGAATGAAAAGAAGCATATAATAACTTGAGAATATAAGCCTTATGTCCACTGAACTATAAAATATGTGCAATGTTTATTTTGTTTATAATTAACTAATAATATATTATTATATAATATAAAAATGAAGTGAAGGATCTGAATATTTCAAGATTGCTCTAACTATAATTTCTCTCTGATTTTGAAGACATGGAACATTTGAGGACAATTGAAAAATAAAACAATACATATGAAAGAAGTAACATAGGTAGAAAAAATGATTAATTTTTCTGATGCTTAAACATTAAAAAGCATATGAAGATTATAAAAGGATTTATAATGACATTAAGTCAAAAATGTTAATTTGTTGCTTGAGTCAAAAAGCTTGAATTTTTTTTTTTTTTTAATCAAGAGACATTTAACAAATAAAAAAATGAGTTCAGGTAATAGAAAGTTAAATAAATAAGATTTATAAGATCAAACAATAAAGCATCAAAACTATTCAGATAAATAACATACTTTTGTTGGAAGTTTCTCTGTAGACTTTTTGAATTCACTCTCCCATTTTTTCAGCACATACTTGGATTTTTCATACTTCAGTTTCTGAAAGGAGTCCATTTTACCGGATTCAATAAAAGTCATTAATTCAATTCCCTCTTAACAAAACTTGGCTAAACCATGATAATTCACTATAACACTATTTATAAACAAAGACTTCACCATTTAACAGAAAGGCGGGATTTTGCTTCAGCAAGAGTTACTAAATTTGTATATATTTTTTTATATAAAATATAAACTATAGTAGACAAAATATCTTATATATTAAATAAAACACTTTTAATATTTTTTATAAGAATACAATTTTATTTAACGTGTTTAAAAAATAAATAGCATTTTTCAAAATTTAATAGATTTGTATGACAATGTTTCTATAGTTCCTGCGCATGTGCTTGTAGCCTCGTTGGTCTTTTCTCAGTGCCCTGTTAACTGGTGTGTGCAGTTTCTGCATTTTTAATGCGTATACTGGGTTAGTAAGTTATTCAAATATTTATTTTTATTTTCAGACAAAATGTCGGCACATCTATCTTGGATGATAATCCGCAATAACAATGCTTATCTTTCCAAAAAACGGAACATAAAGAAGCACTTCAGCACAGTACGTATTCAAAGAAGTTGATCGCATTCAAATGTTGGTTGACCCTCAATTTAATGTAATTTTATTTATAGGAGCCTCATAACCTGCTTAACTTGGCTTCCTTTAGATACAATGGACTTGTCCATCGGAAAAGTATTGGGATCGTTCCTGCTGACAACAATGGTTTCAAAGTCACATGGAAAAGAGCCAAAGCACATGTAAGTTTTTGTTAATTCTGTAATAATTTAACTCAGGTTTCTAGTTAAATGAATTCATTTAAAATCCATTCATAGACCTCCCTATTTCAATTTGCACATTCTACTGACTCATGTAATTATTAAAATATAAACATACACAATTTTTTTAATTCTGTAATAAGTTTTAAGCCTGCTACTCTCATGGTTTTATGTTGTTATAGAGACACATTGTATCTTTTATGATTTGATCTATAACAGCTCATCGATTTTGATTTATCTCACTATATTGATTTGAAATTTATTGGGCCTTAATATCATATTGGTTTCATTCTGATTGGAATAGTGTATCAGAGCTTAAGTGTTAATATTTTAAAATTTCTTCCGAAGTACCTTTAATTTTGTAAATTTGCATAAAATAACCATTTCATCTTGTTAGCATTGATGTAAGTACCACTTAATAAACACGATTAATTAATTTGATTATCAACTAAAGGATAAAAAAGTAAAAATTTATTTTTTTTTATGCAATTTTTTAATAATTAAACAGTAATATAGAAGTTCAATATACCGTTAAAAAGCTAAGGATTTTAGGAAAATTATAATCTTATACACCTAAATTGTAAATGTTAACAGATATATGAAAAGCTGACAAAACTAAACGATTGTGATGATAATAATATAATACATTGTTTATTTTAAAAAATGTTTCTAATGAAGCTCTAGAAAATATACATTTTATATATATTTATAGTAAGTAATTGGTTTAAAATTTATTTTCATCTCTAAATGAATTTAAAAATTGTTAAACTGATACAAACAATAGGGGTAAATGAGTAGTGTGTTAGGTGCACCAGATTTTTTTTTTTTTACTTGTTTAGCCCAGTTAAATTAAGGAATTGGTGGCAATTAATTTGGACAAATCTGTAGATTGTCGTAAAACATTTAATGGTCCTACATACAATCCAGACCAAAGAAGTTCTTAAGTAACTTCTTTGGACACCGTCTTAGAGTCAACCCTGATAAAGGCCCACATTGTAGGCCGAAACGTCAGCATATAATTAAAATAGCTCATGTTTTAATGTGTGTTTCTCTTTAATTTACACTTTAACCATCTTCCTCATAATTTCTCTACCATCAACAAAAAACTCCATCATTAAAAAACCTAAAGAAGTATATATTTTAATTCATTTAAGAAATATTGATGTTAGTTATATTTTGTTTCTTTTCTAGTTAATTTAATCTTGTATATCAGTGTTCATGTTGGTAATTAAGTTATATTATGTGTATAAACACCGAAAGACCACCAGCACTATTGACGTTTTAGGCATCTTCATTAAATATACACTGCTAGACAAAATTAAAGGATCACTTCAATATTTTTAAAATTACTGAACTGTATAGGGTATTTTTGGAAATATTCTTTTTTCTTTGGAAGACTTTATTATAAGGGTAATAAAAATTTCTTTTCTAGAAATTTTTAATAGAAAAACAAATCAAAAAATAAAAATGTGTTAGTATCAAAATTAATAAGTAAATCTTTGAAATGAAATGAAATAACATAACTGAATAAAATCAATAATTGGTATTCCCACCTCTAGCTCTGATAATTGTTTCCATTCCCCTGCCCATTCCAGCGACTAGGGCTCTTACATGTTGTTCCACTCTTCCACTTACATTTCCCTGAAATCTGGCAAATTTTGTGGGTCTTGGGTGCGGACACGTCCTCCAAGCATGTCCCATACATGCTCTATTGGGTTCATATCTGGACTTCTGGGTGGCCAAACCATAACGTCAATTTCTTCTTGTCTGAGGAAATTTTGCACTGATCGAGCAACGTGAGGTCGAGCATTATCGTGCATAACAATAAAGTTACCTGCGATATTTCTGGCGAAAGGTATCACATGTGGCTCAAGTACCTCCCTAATGTACCTGTCAGCAGTTATAGAGTCACGGTTCACAAGAACCAACTCTGTACGGGAGTTTAAATTTATTATTCACTCAAAGCAACAGCGCGAATTGATTCCTCTTCGGTCAATTCTCTTCTGTTGGCCATCACAACATTCTTACTATACTCACAAGTAAAAACTTAAGTCTCTTAAATGTTAGAAATTCTTCAATACGATGAATCTTTGCTAACAACTAATCATTTATCGATAGGAAGAAAGAAAAGAAGAGGATTAACTGACCCTTTTCTCCATGAACGGGTGGGAATGTAAACAGGTAGAGGATTAACTTGGTAGGATACAACATAAAGTCCAGTCTGGGACAAAGGAATTCCTATTTTTATCTCTTATGTAATAATAATATTTGTAAGTGATCCTTTAATTTTGTTCGGCAGTGTATTTAGTTTGTTTTTTTTTAGCTGTTTGTTTTAAATAATCTTGTTACATGTGAGATAATACTACTTTAATGTGGATTTATTTATCACAAATGAAAACTAGACAAAAGTCATATTCTAAAACCAAACTATTACCTTCTTGACACATGTTATTTTTCCTATCACTGACCTACCATAATTTATATTAACATTGTCTCCCAAAACTTAAAACTCTGCATTAACTGTCATAGTTCTATTGTTTTGAAATGATAAGGTACATATTTAAATTACTATCAAAATTAAAACCATGGATGTGATTGTCGATTGGGTTAGTGAGGATTTGTCTTTATCATCTTCATCAACATTTCAGTATTAATAATCAATTACATTTCTTTATTATATAATATTTTATCTGTTATTTATTACCTAGTAATCATCGTAGCAACATATATAAATAAGTAGTTTATGTTAAGCTTCATATTTTTTACTTTATTAAATTAAATTCTACTAATATATACTTCAAAATTATTCATACTAGTTATTTTTTGTTACAGCATAAACCTGGAAAAAGTATTGCATCTACTACAATGAAGGCTGGTCCACGAGTTGCTTTGTATCATTTGAGGAGGCTCATTAGATGCAATAAGTATAGAAAAGACCTCACGAAGGTAGGTTTATTTTAAGGATTAATTTATGGAAATTTTTAGATTATATAAATATAGTAAGTAAGAAAATGACATAAAATTATAATTTGTGATTTATGTTCTATTTAGAGTAGATTTTGTACAAAAATTGATAAATCAATAACCTTAAAGCTTCCTTTGTTAGTTTTTTATCTATCTCATATTTTACAAGGCCAGAGAATATAAATTTCAACTATCACTGCTAAATTTAAGTTCTTGATTGGTTGTTATGGGGTTTTCTTCCACCAAACCCTGCAGAACATCGTCATCAAGAGAGGAAGTCCATCCACGGCCTTCTTTGTCTTCATGACTGAAGTCTCCCTCCTGAAATTTTTTTAATCACCATTAAGCAGTGCACTTACTGCTGCATCCTCCTAGATTTGATTGATTTTTCAGGCCGCCTAGGCCCTGTTCCGGCCGAGTTTAAACTCTAAAAACAGAATTTTATGAAAATCATGCTTAGACGTCTTAGCAATGACCAAATTATTTCTAAGAAATGGGATTATACAAAGTTGAACAAACATTATCATTAGGAAGAGGATTAATAAGTGTTGACATCCATACAAATGAAAAAGGTCAGTAAACGCAAACAAGGAATATTTTGAAGAAACCTCAAAATCCTCCATTTTTTCCAGACAACCCACTATTCTTTTTCTTTTTTTTTTTTTTGTGATTAAATCACCAGACAGTAAGAAAACTGTCATACTAAGGTAAAAAAAGAATGAACTGAACTTTTACAGTTTTAGGACAAAATTTTAACACAAGATTCTCTGGAGTGTTGATCATTTATTTACAGAAAAGAGAGTATTTCTTGACTATGAAGATAATTCCAGCTTCTTATGTAGGAAGACATTAAAGACTAAATGGATTTTGCCTGTTAAGACTCCTCTTAAAGGAATGTCGTTGGCGTCTGTTGTGAAATGATATACAATCCCTTGACTGAATTTTTTAAGCTAAGTTGAAATAAAATGATATTTTCATTGTATTACATAATTTTTCTTGGCATTTAATGTAATGCCGAAGGGTCAATAAGGCAATGTATTAAATTAATATGGTTTAATTAATAATTATCTACATATATTGATGTATTAAGTATTAATTTTTTTTTTTTTTTTTTTTTTTTTTTTTTTTTTTTTTTTTTTTTTTAAGGCCGCTTTAAGAAGAGCATCTGCTATTCTTAATTCTCAAAAAAGAACAGTTCAGGTGAAGAAATCAAGACCTAAGAAATCAGATTAAACATAATGACCTAATGTTTAATAAAGTTTTTTTTTAATCTATGGTTATTATTCGTTCTTTGTTTTTCTCCATGTTTTAAATTAGTTGATTTCCTACCAATAGACGTTATTGTATGAAATAAATCTTGATAGTGTTTTTAATAAGGTGTTGATTATGTTGTAGCTAAACTATCTTAAACTGGTTTATATTAATATTAGTCTTATGAATTTCTAATATTTTCAATTTTATTTAATATCTTTAATAATCTATTAAAATAATTAATTTTATTTTCAGAGATTTAAAAATAATTGTATTAAATTTGCAGCAATGCTTCAAGTATTGCCCTAAGGATGCTTTTCTTTTATTATTTTTCGGTATTTTCCTAATTTATTTATTAGTGTTTCCTTATGAGCTTATAATTGCTTATTTAATAGAAATTATGAGCAATGATCATAGCCTTATAATTTAACCCATTATGAATAATTTCTTAACAACAATATGAAATTGTTGGTTCATTATTTTGGAGTAAGTCAAATGACTAAAAACTAGATAGTTTCGTTCATCGTTATCACAGTATCATATCTTCTGGTGAGTATAACCCAAGTAAGTAAACTTGTTTATGCTGAAACATGGGCCATATAATTAAAAAAAAAATTATTAACTGAGTCCTGACCTTTCTTTCTGTGATAAACATTGTGTTTATTTGCCCTTATTTATTGTATCGATCTGGTCATTGTCTCTTGAATTCTTATTGACAGCCTGAAAAATTTGTTGAAGAGCATCAGAATTATTGTAAACAGGTAAATGTTAGTTTCATACTTATTGAATAATTTTCTAAAGTCATCTTTTTAATCTTTTTTTTATGTTATGTTTTCAGCTCAAACATTTTATTGTTATCGTTTGTGAGGTCTCCACTTTAACTTTCAGGTATGAAAATCTTTGCATTGATAGTAATTTAACAAGAACAGTTACTAGTTCACAATGGTGAGAATTTTATTATCAGGTTGAGTATTACATATTCCATCTATATTTTTATGGATGAAAAAAAACAACCAACTAACTACCCTAATACTTAAACCAAATCTTTTGACTCCCTGCACCATTCTGTTCTTTTTTCAACATTAAAATCTATAAAAAAGAAAATTTTTGTTAATGTAATAAATAAATAAATATATTAGTAAGCAATATTTCCTCAGGCAGTTCCTCTATTAAATCATCAACTCTCACCCAACCCTTTTACATCTGTAACCTCCTGCATTTCTAATCCTCAGCTATATGCATTTCTTTTTTTTTAGCTCCGACAACTTTATGTTGTTAATAGATCCGAGGAAAATTGTTAATAGATGATTCATAAATTCAAAATGTATTTTCTGACCATTTGAGTGTACGTGCTTTAAATATGTATATGTCATTCAAGCGAATGTTACATAATTTTTACTTAAAAATAAATTAATCTTGACTAAGACCGCTTTGATCCTCAGCAGCACTATTGTCTCATAACTTATTTATAAGATTGATTTCAGTAATATTGATTAATGTATGATATATTTATTTATTTACAGCTTCATTTGAATGGAGACTGTTTTGAACTTACCTGTGGATTCAGTGTGTGTATGATATATGCTGTGAGGTCTTCATTTTTATTTCAAGGTATAATAAATTTAATGGTTATAGTGTTAATATAAATTTGAATTATATATATTATCTTGACATGATGACTTAATTATTAAACACCAAGATCTCTGATAAGTGGATTGATGATTACTCTGTCTGAACATTATAACTAGAGACCGCCTTTTCGTGCAGTAAAAACCTCAAAATAGTGCATTAAAATCCCAAAATATAATATTATGAGTATATATACCTTAAATGTCCAAAAAATAAATAAACCAAAATCTATATCGAAGGGGAACTCGACCTTTAATTTCAAGTTCTTTTCTTGAGAAATTACTTCTCTTTAGTTACAAATTTAAAAAAAAACAACATGAATTAGCTGATTAAAACATAAATATACATTTACAGAACAAGCAAATTCTTGGAAATCCGGTCTCTAATTATAACAACACTTGCTTTACTGTTACGTAAAATAGATCGATTATTATTTTATTATTTTCAGGTTGACTGAAATGGATGCCTATTGCTTAATCTCTAATACTTTCTTTTTGGTGATACACAAGTTCTTCATTTTTATTTTAGGTATGATACTTTTTATATAAAGATGATTTTAAGGTTTATTACATATGAAGTGAATTCACTAGGGCTATTTATTTATCATATATAAGGAATCCACCACATATTGATTTTTATTAACTTGTGATAAAATTGTCATATGATGAATATTTTTATTCTGAATAATGTGATGACCAATTCACATCACTACCCACTTTTCTGATGACAGTACCTATTTATTTTATTCTGATTGTTGGATTCAGTCATTTTCTATTGATTAGTGGCATGTCATACGGCTATATATTAGTATTGGTTAAATTTTCTTTTCAAAAAATAGTTGCGAGATAATAGAAACATTTGGAAATGACATCCTTTTCTTTTGTTTTTTCAGTTATTTTTATGCAATTTTTCTTTATTCCTGATATTTTATGCCTTCTACTGTATTCGTGGTCGCACTTCTCCGAAATGGCTTGACCAGTTTTTGTGTATATTTAGTAGGTATAAGAATAGGTCATGAAGTACTTACCATTTCATACCGCTAGGTGATCTGGGTATTCCTATCCAGGAATTTATTTGTCATAAAAAAATACACGTAACTCCAAATTTTTACCCTACTTCCCTTATCCTCACTTTTTTTAATCATGATTCTTGTATAAACAATATCCAAATAATTTAACTGTCGTGCATATTTTAAAAAACAAAATTATTTGTTGATAAATGACTGATTGAGCTACGTCAACCTCATCTAACTTTCATTCACAGGTATTCAAATTGCATACGAGGTGTGTTAAAAAAATAAGGTGACTTTGTATTTTTAAGAAAAAATATTTATTTATTTATCAGTATTTATGTTGTCCCCTTCAAAGTAATCCCTCTCGGATACAATACACTTATGCCAATGGTTTTTCCAATCCTCAAAGCACTTTTCGGTATAGCCTTGATGTCTTCCAGCGATGCAGTCTTTATCTCCTCAATCGTTGCAAATCTCTGTCCTATCATAGGTCTCTTTAGTTTTGGGATCAAGAAAAAGCCACATGGGACCAAATCCGGTGAATATGGTGGCTGAGGTATGGTTGTGGTGTTGTTTTTGGCCAAAAAATCTCTCACAAGCAAAGATGAGTGAGCAGGGGAATTATCGTGATGCTAAAGCCATGACAATTCTGGACGTTTTCTTCATATTGCTTCTCGCAAACAGCACATAACTTCAAGATAATACTGTTTATTGCCCGTGCGACCATATGGTAAGAACTCCTGATGCACCACGTCATGGTAATCGAAGAAAACAGTGAGCAAAACTTTGACATTTGATCGAACTTGGCGTGCTTTCTTTGGTCTTGGCTCACCTGGGCTCTTCCATTGGGACAATTGGGCTTTGGTTTCGATATCATAACCATATACCTATACCCATAATTTGTCACTAGTCATGGCCCTTTTGAGTAAATCTGGGTCGTCGTTTACATCATTCAACAGCTCTTGAGCGATGCTCATGCGACGGTTCTTTTGGTCAAAATTTTTTGAACAAACTTCGGCGACACACATCTCATGCCCCAAACGTTTGAAAAAATTTCATGGCACGAGGCAAGCAATATACTGACATCCTCAGCAACTTCTCTGATAGTGATTTGACGATTTTCCAAAACAATTTTCTTCACTGCTTGAACGTTTTCATCAGTTGTTGACGTGCTTGGGCGTCCAGAGCGAGGCTTGTCATTGACATCTTCCCGCCCATCTTGGAAGAGTTTGTACTACTTGTAAACATTTTTTTTTACTCAAAACAGTTTCACCGTATGCCACTGTCAACATTTCAAGTGTTTCGGAGCACTTTATTTTATTTTTTACACAAAATTTGATGCAAATCCTTTGATCCATATTTTTCGATAACAAAAAATCACCGAGCACTCAAAACACTTATAACCTTTACGCCTCTCACAACCAAACAAAAGATGCTATACACTTGAAACTTGGTAAAGATGTTCGGGAGGAGTGTACCAACATAACAAAACAAAAAAATCGATAATCAAAAGTACGTTGCCCGCGAAATTTGAAAAGTCACCTTACTTTTTTAACACACCTCGTATGAGAAGCTTGTCTTTTGATATTTTCTTATGCATTTTTTTGTATCACAATGCATTTTGTACAAAATTTTGTATGATATATTTCAATTTACTGTAAATATATACATGTTTTATGATTGTTAATAGATTGGTTAAATATTATAATAACTAATACATTATCGGTAAACTGTTTTTCATCAATAAGTACAACAATTTCGTCTATTTATGAGTTTATTACAGTTAATAAAGCTAGTAAGACCTAAAGAGTCCCTTTTGGGCCATTGTAAGAAAAAAGGAACTAATATGGATAATTAGAGAGCAGAAAGAACTGACGAAAAAATTAAACAAGATAACAAGGCAGGGGTTGGTTCTAGGTTTCCTCTAACTCCTATTGAGCCATGCGATGATTTTGATACATTTTTTTTATCAGTTAGCGCTTTCTTTCCTTAAGGTTCATAAGCACAATATGAAATATGAAATTTCACAATAGTGAAAGTCGTGTGTTGCCCGCACCAGATTTTTTTCATAGCCCTAATGAAGGTCAACAAGTTAGACCGAAAAGTCAGCACACAAATCAATTTTTAGTTAGCAGTGTGATCTTTCTTCACAACTGCACAACCAACAACACATACGCGACTAGACTACTTTTACAATAGTTGCCTATGCAATAGTGCATGCTGGAGTTTTGTATTGGGAGAGGGCAATCAGGTTGAAAATAGTCAGTAGGGTGAGAGCATGTATGTTGACAATGAGTATCAATTAGAAAATTAAAAGAGGCTTGGAAGCGAAAATAGTTACACCCTTTTTTCTTATGCTAATTTTTTTTTTCCTCCAGCCATTATGTAATTCTTATTAGTTCAAAACATTAGAAATTTAATATACAAAATTAAAGGTACTTTAGAGGAAGAACATTTAAAATATCTGCATATAAGCCCCATCAGACTATTTCAATCTGAATTAAACCTACATGATATTAAAGCCCATTAAATTTGACATCTATATAGTGTGTTTAATCAAAATCGTTGGAGCTGTTTTTGAGAAAATCATAAAAAGGTGCTAAATGCATGGGAAAAAGTAGGACTAGGACCGGTCAGCCGGTTTTAGTGAAAAAGTTGCTGTAACATCTTGAACTTATAGTAGTTTTAGATATGAAATTTCAGTTCCATACGACTTTTCGTTTTTGCGCCAGAGTTGCCACACACGGACACACAGACCTTTTTGTGGGACTTGGTTATTTGGACTCAGGGAACCCTAAAATGTGTATTTCTTTTGAAAACTGGAATTTCAAAATTTTCACGATCGCAATACTTTTCCTTACTATATATAGTAAGTGAAAGTAAAACATTACAACCAATCCAATTAAAAGAAAAGTAATGATAACATAATGGTAAAATAATAAAGTAACAAATTTTATTACTATTGTCTTTTTATTATGCTGTTAAAATATTATTACTTTTTCTTTTAATTGTATTATTATCATGTTTTTTCTTAGGCCTGATGGTAGCTTATAATTTACATCAAAAAGTCGGCTGACAAATATAATAAATTTTTCTTATTATTGTGTTTTTCCTTGATATCCGAACCTCCAACTTCTCTATCATTTTATCAAAATCTGTGTCACATGATGAATATTTCTGATCTGAATAATGTGATGACCAATTGATATCACTACCCACTTATCTGATGACACTGCCTCCTCCCTTCAGTCCAAAATATCTCTGCATGTATCCATGTCCAAAAAATCTTTTTATTATGTCTTTTATGTACCAAAGAAGGATCTGAAACTATAATCCTGTGCACTAATAAATGTTCAGAGCTTTTATTTGATTTGAATTGAAATAGAAGTAGACTTGGCCTTTCCTTTTGGTTTCGTAATGAAAGATTGTGGAGCAGAGGTCTTTTAAGTTTTTGCCTCTTGTTGTAACCAATTTTGAACCCTAGCCTTGATGTTGATGTCCTCATATTTCCCACCTGCAATGAAGCATCTTCTGTGCTGTTACAAGAACTGAGAAAACACTGTTGAGTTTATCTTATACCTGGGCAGACAATAAACTAAGGCATATGTTATAATGTGGTGTTTAGTATGGTGTATGATATATGTGGATTGTATATCAGGTTTAATGGACAAGTCCATGAGGTTGTGTTTTAGTGAAGCCGTATTGAGTATTGCTTGTTAGTTGATTGATCTCTATGATTAAAATAAGATTTAGTGTGCACATGTCGCTGATACCTTATGCATTAAAGAATAATTTTCATTTCATAATCTTGAAGCACGGATAATAATAAAAGTCATTGTTTAATATTTCTTTTAGAAATTTTTCTCTCGTGAAGTCCACAAAAAACATTGGCAGATAATGCTTAAATCATGATCAAGTTTTTACAATTTTAGGTTGTTAGTGACAATTCTTAGTTTTCTGTTTTGTGATACTTTTATATTATTATTATTTTTTGTGAAAGTTAATCCTTATAGCTCTTATTACTCTTGGCCGAAATGGTTCTTAGGGACTGAGCCCGGCTAGCTGAATCGGTAAATCCACACGGTTTTTTTTCCCGCCATATTTATTTTTTCATATGTTACTTCCTATATAAGTGATTTTCTGTTTTTAGTCCTGTTTTTGTTTAATTTTTCTTTATTTCCTATATATTATGCCTTATTCTATTACGTTCTGCTAATTATTTAGGTATTTATGTATTACATATAGTGTCACGTGATGAATATTACTGATCTGAATATTGTGATGACCAATTCATATCACTACCCACTTTTCTGATGACACTGCCTATATGACTATCTGGTTGTTTAAGTGTTTGCTGTATGAATCATAACACAGTTTGATAATTGCTTAATGACATTCTTATACTATTGATTGATTTATAGTAATCATACATTGTAGTTGTAAGATATAGAAAAAAAAATCTGGTGCGTGCAACACACGACTCTCACTTACCTCCATTATTTATATGAATTCAAGAATTTTTAAACAAATTTATAAAAGAAAATAAGTCGTTAATGAATGATTTAAATTGGATTTTAATATAAACTTGTGTTTTATTAAATGATCTATTATATTATTATCTACGAGTCAGTTGGTTTTATCAGCTTTATCACTTTCCGTTAACTTTTACAATAGTATGTATAAGATAATATTTATTCTAAAATTGTCAGCATTCCAAAGGTATATTAAGGGTATTCACTACGTTTGCTATTGTGCTAGACCTATCAATTTTATACAGGAAATAACTGTAGAAACTCGACGGGTTTAGCAAAATAACACAAATAGCATGCTATAGCAGACGTAGTGAGTACCCCTATTATACATGTATATAACTGTTCTTAAGTTCAAAACTAAAAATTGCATTAAATAAATATTTTTGCAGCTTTATCGTTTTGTTAGATCTCGAATTCGTTCAACTTATATATTTACCTGTTTGTTTTTTTTAGCAAAGCTAATCAGAGGATATGGTTAATTTTTTTCGAATCTACAAAATTAAAGGTACTTTAAGGGAAGAAAATATCAATTTAAGAATTTTCAAACAAATTTAGAAACAAAAATAATTGTACGTGGGACAAATTTTGAAAAATCGGTACTGTCCCCTCAAAAGCGTCACATTGATGACAGCACTGTCCAAACAGTGAAAGATTGCATAAAGAATTATTTTAGGTCTTTTTTCCTTAAGTTGTTAATCTAATTTGCACAACTTGCATATTTACGCGTTAGTTATCAATTTTAATAAGATGATGTGCCTAATTTTTTCAAATCTACAAAATTAAAGATACTTTAGAGCAAGAAAATTTAAAATATCTGCATTTAAGCCCCATCAGACTATTTCAATCAGAATAAAACCTACATGATATTAAAGCCCATTGAATTTGACATCTATATAGTGTGTTTAATGTGTTAAATCATAGATTTATAGTAATCATACAATGTAGTTGTAATATTTAGAGACAAAATAAGGAGTCATAATTAGGAGTGTTACTTCCTATATAAGTGATTTTGTGTTGTTGTTTTTTTGGTCCTTTTTTTCTTTATTATTCCCTATATATTATTCCTTATATATATTTAGGTATAGCTATATTATAGCTCCTGCTTATTATTTAGGTATTTATGTATTATATATAGTGTCACATGATGAATATTACTTATCTGAATATTGTGATGACCAATTCATATCACTACCCACTTTTCTGATGACACTACCAATATGGCTGGCTATATGGTTGTTAAAGGGGTTTGGCTGTATGAATCATAACACAGTTTGATAATTGCCTAATGACATTCTTATACTATTGGTTGATTTATAGTAATCATACAATGTAGTTGTAATATTTAGAGACAAAATAAGGAGTCATAATTAGGAGTGTTACTTCCTATATAAGTGATTTTGTGTTGTTGTTTTTTTGGTCCTTTTTTCTTTATTATTCCCTATATATTATTCCTTATATATATTTAGGTATAGCTATATTATAGCTCCTGCTTATTATTTAGGTATTTATGTATGATATATAGTGTCACATGATGAATATTACTTATCTGAATATTGTGATGACCAATTCATATCACTACCCACTTTTCTGATGACACTACCGATATGGCTGGCTATATGGTTGTTAAAGGGGTTTGGCTGTATGAATCATAACACAGTTTGATAATTGCCTAATGACATTCTTATACTATTGGTTGATTTATAGTAATCATACAATGTAGTTGTAATATTTAGAGACAAAATAAGGAGTCATAATTAGGAGTGTTACTTCCTATATAAGTGATTTTGTGTTGTTGTTTTTTTGGTCCTTTTTTCTTTATTATTCCCTATATATTATTCCTTATATATATTTAGGTATAGCTATATTATAGCTCCTGCTTATTATTAAGGTATTTATGTATTATATATAGTGTCACATGATGAATATTACTTATCTGAATATTGTGATGACCAATTCATATCACTACCCACTTTTCTGATGACACTACCGATATGGCTGGCTATATGGTTGTTAAAGGGGTTTGGCTGTATGAATCATAACACAGTTTGATAATTGCCTAATGACATTCTTATACTATTGGTTGATTTATAGTAATCATACAATGTAGTTGTAATATTTAGAGACAAAATAAGGAGTCATAATTAGGAGTGTTACTTCCTATATAAGTGATTTTGTGTTGTTGTTTTTTTGGTCCTTTTTTCTTTATTATTCCCTATATATTATTCCTTATATATATTTAGGTATAGCTATATTATAGCTCCTGCTTATTATTTAGGTATTTATGTATTATATATAGTGTCACATGATGAATATTACTTATCTGAATATTGTGATGACCAATTCATATCACTACCCACTTTTCTGATGACATTACCTATGTAGTTTAATTGTATGGTTTGCTCTTGAAATAATTGTTTGATTCAGCGCTATGAATTGCTTACTAGCATTTTTTTTTTTTTTTTTTTTTTTTTTTTTTTTTTTTTTTTTTTTTTTTTTTTATATTGATTGATTTATAGTAATCATACTACATCTACATAGGTGTAGTAGGACTTGATAAAAATTAAAATAATTCATTTCCATGTGTCAATTTCTACTTCATTCTAGTGTGAATGTTCATTTTTATTGGGACAGATTGTAATATTACTCAATAAAAATTGTTGTTGAAAGAACATTCATTTTTTATACCTATTTGCTTAAAATATTATAGATTGTATTCTAAACTTAATAATAGTTTATTTAATAGTGAGTAAATGCTAACTTTATTTCTGTGCTGAAGCGTGATGTGCTTATGCTATTAAACCGGTTTTCTCAGTCATGATTTTTTTTTTCTTCCCACTATTAAAATTCTGTAATTTGTATCATGTCTCTTTAGCTATGATACCCTATACCTGTGTTATTAATGATTTACTGTTTAAAATGATGATATGATTATGAACCACCAAGATCTCTGAGTAATTTGATGATTCATCATACTGAAAATATACTTGAAAGTAAATTACTTTAGAAGTCTTTAGTGTTTATAAATTCTTAATTTTTTTTTTTTTTTTTTTTTTTTCAGTTTGAAGTGTTCTATGTTTGACTGGCCAGGTTGTCCATGCTTTTTATGAATTGTGTGCCGTATTATCTTTATTACTTAAAGGTATTATCATTTTTCTTAGCCTAGCAAATTAAATTGGGAATAGTTATACTAGGGGGGATTTTTAATTGATTAATACTTTTTTTTTTTTTTTTTTTTTTTTTTTTCATAACAGTAATCTAGATGTACAATATACCACTGGGAAAGCTAAAGATTTTAGAGAAAAAAAAAATATCTTTGCACAAACTTATATAAGGTAATGAATGTAGAGTGACGAAAATCGGTTAAAACAAAGTGGTTCTTGTAGATAATTATATTACAGATTATTTGATATAACATATTTTACTGTCAAAAATCAATGTAATTCTTTAACCTGTTTTCAAATTTAAGTTTATTTAAAAATTCTTAAATTGATGTTAACAACAGAGATAAGTGAACGTTGTTTATTGTGTACCAGATTTTTATTACTAGTCAACCCTTTGAGTGCTCATGTTGCCTTATTTTATTTTTTTTTTCTTCCCACTATTAAAATTCTGTAATTTGTATCATGGCTCTTAAGCTATGATACCCTATACCTGTGGTATTAATGATTTACTGTTTAAAATGATGATATGATTATGAACCACCAAGATCTCTGAGTAATTTGATGATTCATCATACTGAAAATATACTTGAAAGTAAATTACTTTTAGGAGTCTTTAGTTTTTATAAATTCTTATTTTTTATTATTTATTTATTTTTTTTTTTTTTCCAGTTCGAAGAAGTGTTGTATGTTTGACTGGCCAAGTTGTCCATTCTTATCATGATTTGTGTGGCGTATTATCGTTATTACTTAAAGGTATGATAATTTTCCTAGCCTAGCAAATTAAAGTAGGAATGGTTATACTGAGGGGGTTTATTTTTAATTGATTAATACATTTTTTTTTTTTTTTTTTTTTTTTTTTTTTTCTTTGTTTTTAACATAAGAACAGTAATCTAGATGTACAATGTACCACTGGGAAAGCTAAGGATTTTATTTTTACCTCAATCTTTATTTGTATAGAATACATCTGCACAGTTTTAAAACATTGATTGGAAATCCATTACAATGCGCTACTTATTTGCTAAAATTTATTTTGTGCATCAATTGTTGTTATTGTTGGTAAAAATTAAAAAAACACAACTTAGAAAAGGTAATGAATGAAGAGTGATGGAAAGCAGTTAAAACTAAGTGGTTCTTTTAGATAATAATATAACATATTTTTCTATCAAATCTCAATGTAATTCTTTAACCTTTCTTCAAATTTAAGTCTATTCAAAAATTCTTAAATTGATTTTAACAACAGAGATTAGTGAACATTGAGATTTTTATTACTAGTTAACCCTTTAAGTTTTCATGTTGCTTTTATTTATTTATTTTTTTATTTTATTTTTTTTTATTTATTTATTTTTTTCCACTATTAAAATGTTATAATTTGTACTTGTATCATGGCTCTTAAGCTATGATACCCTATACCTGTGGTATTAATGATTTACTGTTTAAATGATGATATGATTATGAACCACCAAGATCTCTGAGTAATTTGATGATTCATCATACTGAAAATATACTTGAAAGTAAATTACTTTGAGGAGTCTTAAGTTTTTATAAATGCTTATTATTATTTTTTTTTTTATTTTTTTTTTTTTCAGTTCAAAGAAGTGTTCTATGTTTGACTACCCAGGTTGTCCATTCTTTTCATGAATTGTGTGGCATATTATCATTATTACTTAAAGGTATGATAATTTTCCTAGCTTAGCAAATTAAATTGGGAATGGTTATACTGAGGGGGATTATTTTTAATTAATACTTTTTTTTTTTTACATAAGAACAGTAATCTAGATGTACAATATACCACTGGGAAAGCTAAAAATTTTAGAAAAAAAAAAGAAATTATCTTTATACAAAGTTATATAAGGTAATGAATGTAGAGCGATGAAAATTGGTTAAAACTAACTCGTTGTAGATAATAATATAAAAAAAATTTCTATCAAACTCATTTCAATTCTTTAATCTTTTTTCAAATTTAAGTTTATTTCAAATTTCTTAAATTGATTTATAACAACGGAGATAAGTGAACATTGTTTGTTGTGCACTAGATTTTTTATTACAAGTTAACCCTTTAAGTGCTCATGTCGCCATATGGTGACGCACAGTTTTCCTCTCTATTTTCAAATGTTGAGAATAGCCAATGCTACCTACCTTTTTTTCATAATTCATCTATTGTTTGCTTACCAGAAAGATGGCTTTTTGTTCCAACCCATCTCTAGCTTCATCAATCTTTTAATTCTTGATTTGACTTTAGTATGTGCTGTATCCATTTCGCACAGCTCATCGCTGATACAGCTAAGTAGAGACTCCGCTACTCCGATCAGATACAAGTGGTTTGCTAGGTAATCTCCCGGAACCTTGCTACTGCATCTCTTCTTGGCTAGTCCATCGTTATCCTGTCTTCCTCACCAAGCCAGTTTGGCCCAGTGCTTGTTGTTTGAGCTTATCCTTAGGAAATAAGGATAAAAAATTTTATTAAACTTGTTGATTACTAATTTCACTGATACAAAAGGTTTATGATTTATATAATCTTAGAAACCTTGGGACCTACAGATGCCAAGTATCACTCAAATTATAGCTAATTACATGCACTATAAATTAGTTCCTGTTATTATCCCAAATAGTCACTCAACCGCAATATCCTTTGAAATGTGTGTATTTATTCTTTTATTTTTATTTCCTTATTTAAATCAACATTTCCCATAAGCAAATGTTTATTACCCATGGCTCACGCTTCTATTAAAAGAATGATATCCACAAAACAGCAGGGGTGTTTTTATTATATTTTATATACATATAAATATTTTTTCTTTGTCTTGTTAAATACATTATTAATAAAAACCTCTCTCTTTTTCTGATTAAATTCAACATAATTTTTTTTAAATTATTTTAGCCTTTGAGGTTACTTTCATGCTATGGTTTCCAATGGTTTCTTCTATTTATGATGATAAGATAATCAACCACCAAGATCTCAGAATAATTTGATGACATATCTTTCTGAAAATTTTCATTTAATCTTTGTAAGTTCATTCATATTCATGATATCTTAATTAATACTTGTTCTAATTATTTTCAGGTATGGATGTGTTTGTACTCATAGATTCCACTTTTTTCATTGGACTCAGTTGGATAATCCACAATGTAATTTCTAGGTATAATAATTTTTTATGTCATAATAAACAAATTGTATTGTTTTGTTTTTAGATTGAGTATTCTTAAATTAAAAATGTAAACAAAATTTGGTATTATCAATTCATCCCTTGTAATTTTAAAAATAAAGTTATAGTGATGACAAATTAGTGTTCTTGTTGTTACACTTCCCTTTAATTTCTTCAAAGTATCAGGTGTGAAGATCTGTGCCTAAGTAAAAAAGCAACGGCTTTGAGCTGCAAGGCTAGTTCAGGGCGGGGTCTATAACACTTTTTAAGTGGAACCTCTTGATCAAATCTGTGTTTAAATGTCAAGTGTGAATTTGGCCTGATGTACAATCTCTGATCACTTGATTTACTCCTGTGATGACTGCTTAACATAGTATGATGTTGATCAGCTGCCAATTTATGCTTCTATTCCCTGACTATTTTATAACCTCACATTGTTACCTTTACCTTAGTTTTCTAGACTCCTCTCTGTTAAGTGTATTATAGTTTTTCTTTATTTTCTGTTCCTACTTAGTATCACTTACATAATTTTTTGATCAAAGTGAGTATTGTGCAAATTGAAGCTATATCCGAAGATCAGGAATTGGGAGACTTATTTGTATAATTTGAGTACCAGAAAAACATTGGCAGGTAAATTAACATAGTTAATTTTCAATTAAATGTGTACTTCAGATTATTATCCTGATATAATTTATTTTTGATCCACTGCAGGTTTGACATGATAAATTTTTTTTTTCCAAAGATTTAGGATATCCAAGGAAACTGGTACATCATTACTTTGGTTCAGTAACCAAATAAAATCCAAAACAAATAAAAATATTGCAGTATCTCTTGATGTGAAGTTACTTTTCACCTGAGGAAATGGCTCTGATTTCTGTAGGGTAGAAATTTGGTTGGGGGAAAACTTGGTTTCCCACCTTATTGCCGTGTTGAGATCTGCAGATTTTCTCTCTAATTTTAATTTTCCAAGATGCATTGATGCCATCAACTTAACATATTAAAACAAGTTCTTCAGTTTAAATGTCCAAACTGTATGTGATAAATCTATGCCTCATCAAAGTGAGAATTTACTATTGTTAGTATATTGATTTATGTGTGTTATGAATATTGATTAAATAAAGACACTAAATTATACATAAAAAAAAGTACTGTTTTATGAAAATTGTTAATACAAAGAAAAGAGTTAAATTAATACCCACAATTCTAATTTAGTAAAGAAGTAGTTCTGGTAAAAACAAGAAACATAAATTTTATATTATTAGTCCTTTAATGATAATAGTAGTTGTCTTATCTGCTGCCCCCCTCTGTGACTTCATAAGAAGTTCTGTTGTAACCTACTTAAGACTCTCGCATTTCTTCACCTGACCCTTGAATTCTTGGTAATATACATGCACCCTCTAGTTCACTGCCTTCAGAACCATTACTTCATATTTTAAAAATTTATATTATAACTGTTTTTTTTTTTAGAATCGCCAGCAACTATCTTAAGTTATAGTTTCTCTTCTAATTTAATAGCAGCTCTTTTATTTATTTTTTTTTTTTTTCATTTTTTAACACCTTCGATTTTCCTCAACCAAAACTACAAGTTTTGGTTTTTACAAATTATTAAAAATTCAAGTCATTATCCGTACCTCTAAATTCCAACAAATATCCATCCAAGCAGCTTCCTTCTGCATTCAAAATCCAAAAAATTTCATAAATAAAACAATAATCCAGTTCATAAACATATATCAAATAGAATAAAATTCTTTTGTAAAAAATACATTTATGAAATGGAAAAATAATAAAGGACAAAAACACTAAATCAATTCCGTCCAGGAGATGGCGAATACATAAAATGTTTTCTTGAACATGCAGAAAGGTATGTCTACAGTGAAAAAGAAAAATCAGAACTACTAGCACACCACATCAGTTCTATACTTCCGAATCCTTTTCAAAAGAAGATCTAATTAAAACGGAGTATTTTATTTTTTATTAACAGAGCACTTTCAGTAAAAAAGTTATTTCAACATTTCTTGTTCATATAATGAGGAATAATTAAAAATGTTATACATCTAACAAATTATAAATTTAATGCTCTAAAAGATTGTTTCTTATGTATTTTTTAATAAACTGATCACCAAAATAGTTATTTAAGCGAAACCACCGACTATTGTGGTTTTTTTTTTTTTGACAAATTGGCTAATATTCACAATCACGTATCTCAGTAGGTGTTTGGAATTTTCCAACATGTTACATACCAAACATGTAGGCAATTTATTGTTCTTTAAAATTGCTAACGACAAAGTTTGCTCTAAAATGTTCAGGAACAGTTTTTCTATCTAAATCTGTTCCTTTTTTTTTTTCTTCGATGCGCTCGATGATAACAGTCATACGTTACTTCGTCTCTCAGATTTTTGCTTTTTTCAGTAGGAATTCGCTTAAGTTCAGTTTGGAAAACATCACTAGACTTCAGCAAAACTACAGCAGTGAATATTGGAGAAATATCGGTAAGCAAAATAATAATTTACTTTGTACTCGAAAAAGTGAAAGGAGGGTCACTAATCAGCTGATTGCCGCTAGCTCGGCAAGCTCGGGCTTGCTTTTCTTTTCCTTATCTTTCTTTTATTTTATTTTTCTTTCTTATTCTTATCTCATTATTTTATTTTTATTTTAATCAATGCGATATTTTCATCAAGTGATGTCCTCAAAAGCTACAAGTAAAAGATCTAGATCTGCAGGTTCAAACTCGTCCCCCGCAAAACAGAGACGTCGCCGTGATAACAATAAAAAAATTATTCCACCAGCGAACGCTTCAGCTACCTCTTTAGGATACCAGATGTTATTGTCACCACATACCACGCTGTGTGAAATGCGGTGAACAACATAAGTCAGAAGAATGTACAAGATCAAGATCAACACCGGCTGTTTGTGCTCTGTGCCTCAAGGACCACCCGGCTAACTACATGGGATGTCAAATCTACAAGAACCTCAAAACCAGATACCAGAAACTTCAGAACCAGGATGAAACAGCTGTACCGATCAGAAGTAGAAGACAATCTTCAAAAATTATTAATTCCGATATAACATTTGCCCATTTAATTGGAGGTGGGAACCAGAACAAAGAGGTCGAGGCCCTGCCGGAACAACGCAGACTTCAAAATCCTCAACCCGTTCCACAACCACCTATTCCTAAAAATGTACCCAACCCTCAAAAACCTCATCCGCATCAAATTTCTCACATTCCTACTCCATCAAATGTCTCAGACCTTACAAGTTTGATGACATCCTTCATCACTGAAATCAAATCCCTCGTTATGCCGCTAATATCTCTACTTACTAATCTCGTATCAAATTTAATCCCTTCCTTAAAAAATCCTTAAATGACTTCACCTAACTCCTCATCCATTCTCCTTTGGAATGCGAATGGTGTTAGAAATAACACTGACGAACTTACAGCTTTATTACAAGACAAAAACGAAGATGTAGCACTAATTACTGAAACTAGACTAACCACTAAACAGTTCTTCAAAATACCTCAATACGTAACATCTGTACGGATCACCCAGACGGCAAAGCCCACGCCGGTACTGCTGTCATTGTGCACCAATCCCTCTCCCACCACTTACTCCCAGTTCCCTTCAATGATTTCCTACAGTGCACCGCAATAGTAATCAAGACTTTTTCCTTTCCGATCACCCTCGCATCAACGTACTGCCCTCCTAAACATTCCATCTCCAACATTCTATTCGAATCTTTCCTGAATTCCTTAGGAAACCACTTCATTCTGGATGCAGACTTGAGCGCTAAGAACCAACAATGGGGTTCCAGATCCACGAATTGTCGTGGGCGGAATTTACAATCTGCACTCAACCTACTTGCCAACTGATCCTAACCACTTTTTAGGCTCCCTAAAATTAGGCCCACCTTGATGAACTATCCTCTGACCCTAGTCCATTGATCCTTAAAGTATCCCTAATTCCTATTCCTAAACCCATCCCACCGTCATTTATCAGAGGACCAGTCAACTGGGACCTTTTTCGCATAATTTTGACCAATGATATTGACCTCAGAGTGAACCTCAAAACTCCAGATGACCTTGACGATGCCGTATACTCCTTCACCACCGCTATTCAACAAGCTGTTTGGACTGCCTCCTCTCCCAAGCACTCCCAGATAAATCATAACCAAAACCATTTACCACTACAACTCATGTACCTCATCCGCACCAAACGCCGATCCAGATCATTATGGCAACGCACCTGTCCTCCCACAGATCGCTGCTCCTATAACTTTTATTGTAGACAATTAAAGAGGGAGTTGGCGACCCAATCCTTTAGTCCCTTACTTTCGTCTCTCTCGGCTCTTGACAATTCCCTGTGGAATGTCACCAAGAAAATTCTAAAATCCCATCATATTTCCCATCCCCTCCGTCGTAGTAATGGTTCCTGGGCTGCGTCTGATGAAGACAAAGCCCAGGAACTTGCCAAATACCTTTCCAAAGTTTTCACACCTCATCCAGAATCCCATCCAAACCACACTGCAGTAGTAGAAGAGTTCCTTCGGTCTCCAATCCCCCTTTCATTACCTCCTAAAGCAGTTAATCCCTCTGAGGTCAAATATCTTCTCCGAAAACTTACATTTCGTAAGTCTTCTGGATACGATCTCTTCACTCCTCAGACAGCTTCCATCTGCCATTATATTCTTTACCTATATTTACAACTCCATTTTACGTACAACCCATTTTTCTCTCTTATGGAAACATTCCACTATAATCCTCTTCCTAAAACCAGGTAAATCTTCTAACGCTACGACATCATATAGACCGACTAGCCTACTCCCAATTCTTTCAAAAATCTTTGAAAAACTCCTCCTCAAACGAATATTACCTTCATTAGAATCTCACACTATTCCTTCCCATCAGTTTGGAATTCGTTCCCAACATTCAACTGTTTTCTTTTTGTTTTTTTTTTGTGTAGGTTTTTGTTTTCAGAATTTTCCTACTGTTCTAAATGTAACATAGGCTACAATTACCACTAACCTCTACTCTACATATCACGTAGAAGTAACATGTAATTGGTGCAATAACCTCAACGTGTACAAAGTTTGAGGCATGTGGCCATTTGTAAAATATTGAAAAATAAAAATCTTAATCTTAAAAAAATCTTTCTTAATTTCAATTTCCCCATCTAGGACATTTCTAGAATATAAGAGTTTCGGTAGATATATTTCGCACGAAATGTATAAGATACGGTGTAGCTCACTAAAAATCTAAATATATACCTAATATTTAGGATTAGAGAGTCCTTGCCATTGAAATAATAATATAAAAGGAGTCCTCGAAAAAGTGTTGTTGTGAACCACTGTTGTGTGCACGCACATCTTGTTAGGCTGAGCGATTTATCTTCATTTGACTCGAATTTCTTTCTACCTAGTTAGCATTTATTTAAATTCCAATGTGTTCTTTCAGCTTTAATAGCCTCAATGACTTTAGCAGTAAGGCTGTAGCACTTACCATGAAAAATCACTCTATATTTGCTACAGCTCACATTGTTTTTATCATCACGAGTGATATTGGTGTCACAGATTGTGCACAGTGCCAATTTGTTTAATTAATGAAATAAAAATAAAAACAGTGACTAACAGGTATTACGAAACGTTGGTATAGTCAGTAAACTTCTGATGTTTCGGGTATTAACTCCTTCATACTTAACTGCCTGTCATTGTAATAAAGTCTTTTCTTCGTTATTATTAGTTAACCAACAAATAATGGTTACACAAAAAACTTTGGTAGTAAACTCACTGTCTATTTAACAACTGTTAAAGTGCAATGAGTGAAAAAAAGTTGTAACATAAAATATAGAAAACTATTAAATTAGAAGATAGAACTCAGTTTTTGCCAAGTTGCCGACAGTGACTGGCTCTTTTATCCACTTACTAAAGTATTATTGATTTGTATGTAAATGTGGAAACAGTTTATTTTAGCTATGAAAAACATTATGATTTTCGCTAATACATTTGTTGTATATATTTCAATCCTAAATAAATATTTCTCAGTTACATCATTGGTTTTGATAAACCCAGCTCTTTTTTTCTTCTTTTAATTTTCTGGTTTAAGCAACAGAAAAAGCGACTCACTTGTTAATTAATTTAGTTTTTATTTCAAAAGAATATTAACAAATTATGAAAGTAAGGTAATGAGGGGACGTATGACGTTCAGAAAATGTATAGTGCGGGCTTGCACACCAAAGTGAGCCTACCTCTCTTTTAAGAAACATCTGGAAAGCAACCAAGGAGTTTGTAATAGTACTATTAGAAACCTCCTTGAAAGTAACCATGCACATTCTTTCTTGAACGTGATTGTTTGGTTTAACAGAAATTCTTTTAGTTTATCATAGCTAGTTATATATTTTATATGATTTGTTGCATAGGATTTAGTTTTTCTTTTTTGTAGGTTAATAAATATTCTACTTATTATTATTTTTATGTCAGTAATACTAAATGTGTTTCACGACGTTATTTTGAGCTTTTAATTGCTTAGTTTTATTGGACTATTCGGTGGATTTGCATAGTAAAACAACTTAACCATACATCAAAATGTGCTCTGCTGTTTCTAATTGTCTTAAAAAATCAGTTTTATTTAACTTCAAAAAATCGTTATTACCTTTTGATATTACCAGGAAAATTGCTGACATAGCAAGTAAATCAGGTAATGGTTAGTAATACATTTTCTCTATCAAAATATTTTGGTTCTCTAGAAGAAAATAATTTGGTAATCCTCCTTTTTAGATGAAAATGAATTTAGAACTTTAGATATCAGGGGAAGCAAGACATCTCGCACTTCAAGAAAAAAAACGCCTCGTATTGTGTTTCCTCCCAGAACTGAAAGAATGGCTATTGATCAAGATTGGACTAATGTTTGGCCGGGTCCTAGGACATTTCATCCTGCAAGTGTTCCTTTACCTCTCCGACAAGGTGTAAATAAACTTGGAGCTTCTCCTGGAAAAATTGGAAATGTTGAACTAATGAAAATTCCAAATTTTTTGCATTTGACTCCTCCAGCTATAAAGAAACATTGTATGGCAATAAAACAGTTTTGTACGCCTTGGCCAAAAGAATTGAGTTCTAATGAAAATTGTAAGAAACATTTTCCTTTAGAAGTAATTCAAACTGACTATTGTCATTCATCACCATCAATCAGAAATCCCATGGCTAGAATTATTACTATTAAGGTATAGCCCAATTGTTTTTTACTGATTCAGAATATAGATCTGGATAGATTTTAATTAAGATTTCTCTAAAAGTTTCATTTAGATCAACTTCATTTAGATGAACATGCACGAGACAAGTTTTTAAGGCTTGTTGGTGATCGCTATGATGAAGAGAAACTGGTATTGTAACCATTGTAACTGACAAGTGTCCTTTACGTAAACAGAACTATGATTATGCTCTGTATCTTTTGACAGCTTTATATCATGAATCATGGGTGAGTTATTGTTTACTTTTGAGGCCATAATTATTTTTCACTTTTAAAAAGAAAAATTAGACTATCAATGATGCCCAAACTAATCTGTGGTTATTTTCCAACTTCATTGATATTTTCATGGAATCTTACTATTAATATAATTAGCCACTAAACTTATGTGAACAATTTATTTATCAAACTTTTTGTTTTTAGAATTTCGAATCTTGGGAAACAGAAAAGTCACAGCCTGATTTAGAATATTATGATTGGGACAATAGCAAATGTAAAGAGAACATAGAATATTTATTCAAACAAATAAATGTAAACATTGCAGAAAATGATTTACATGTTGAAAAATTAAAAGGAAGTATTGTTGCATTATTTGATGAGGGTAAGTCAGTTTTTGTTATCTTTAATCAACAAACATTATATGTTATCTAAACAGCTTGTTTCAGGGTCAAGTGGCCAGACTGCAGGATTGAATTAAGGACCTCAAAACAAGAGTAAAAAGTCCTGTGGAGATGTTTCTGGAAATGCACAATTGAGGAGCTAGATCAAAAATCCAATATTACAGTCATAATTCGAGCGTGCAGAAAAGAAGATGTGGCCCTCTTCAACAATAAGGAAGAGATACTTCAGCGGTGCACAAGACGCTTCAATGGTCCACTGAATGAACTGGTCACTGAGCCCGGATCAAGAGAAGGAAATGAAGATGTTGAGTCAATAAATTTCGAAGAGGTTATAGATGCAATCCAGAAAATAAGGCACTAGGTGACGACGGATTGCTGGCAGAGCTGTTTAAATATGGTGGAGATGATCTGCACAGGGCACTTTATGATCTGATCCTGATTTATTTGGTGGTTTAATAAGTTTGAAAGTGGTAATTTTGAAGTGAGAAATGAGAAGCATGGAAACCACCGAAAAAGTTTGAAAACAAGGACTTGCGAGCCTTATTGGATGAAGACGATACTCAGACTCAACAAGAACCATCAACAAACACTGCTAGACCTAAAGGGTATAATATATTAAGAGCTACTAAAACCTGGAAAAAACGTTAACACTGATCACTACCCACAACAAATGATTCATTTGAATCAAGCAATGCATGAAAAACGACCATAATATGCAATAAGGCAACATAAAGTCATTTTACTTCTTGATAATGCCCCCTCACACTCAGCAAAACGGGTCACGGATACGATCAGGCGTTCAATTGGGAAATACTAGCGCATGCGGCTTATTCTCCAGATTTGGCTCTGTCTGATTAAGATCTATTCGCATCATTGGAACATGCACTTGCTGAAAAACACTGCGATTCGTATGAAAATGGCTTGACAACTCGTTCTCTTCAAAGGAAGAATTGATTTCTTTTTTTTTTTTTTTGGCGCACCATTCACCTGCCGAAAAGGTGGGAAAAATATATAAATTCCAATAGCAACTATTTTGTATAATTTTCAATTAACAGAAATATTTCGGTTTCATACATCTGGTATTTAGGACTTCAACACAGTTATCTCTGGGCCCAAGGATACTTGTTTCAATGGAACCAATGCTTTATGAATTTAATAAATATAAATTACTTTATGTATAAAACTGATCATAATTTAGTGCTATTCAATAGAGAATCAAATTCTTCACAAAACAAAAAAAGAATCATTAAAATCAGTTTTGAAATAGCAGAGATAGCCTTTTGAAATAAGGATAATTCATAATTGCCTGTAAACATCTATATAAAATGTTATACCCTTTTATAGTTATTTGGAAATTATAAACCATGATGTATTGGGATCACTTGTAGCTGGGTGGCTAGCATAACAGCCTCGTATGCCAAAGGTCATGGGTTCAAACCCGCAGGTGGTCCTAGGAATTTTTAATGGGAGTAAAAAATCCTTAGTCATGCTGTCCTTCGGAAGGGACGTTAAAAGGTGGTCCCGAGCCTGTGCGATGTCAGGTACTCGTTTAAGATCCCTATCCTAATAAAACCTGGATAGGCAAAATTTAGGACTCCCACTGTAGCATTGTCCGATTAGCCATAGTAGCTTAAAGTAACATTAAATAAATAAACAAACCATGATGTAATAATTTGCAGCATCTTTTTAATCTTGGATTGTGTAATTAATATGATTTATCTTTTAATATTTTTAGTTATTTCATTTTTGTTATATTTTTGGTTTATTATTTTCAATAATGAACCTTTGTGATTGACCAAAAAAAAAATTACCCCTCTCATAATGTTTCAATTAGTAGTATTTTCCTTTCTTTTTGATATATTTATTGTTTTAAACATTGTATACGAAAATGATGTAAACTTAATAATTTATAGAAATATAAGATGTATTATGTGAAGTATGCCTTGGGCATAGACTTGGAACATATAAATGTCATCAATAAACTCTCCTTCTTTGGGATTGCATTGCAGGAAAACATAAAATATATATGTATATATAATACGAGTGAGGCTTTACACACACTGACTGAGCACTTTGCATCAACACTACATAATAAAAATAACATTCAGTTTAGATATGCATGGTGCATTTGAAAAAGAATGGTGGCTGGCTATACTCTCCAATCTAGGGATGGGCATAATCGGATGATGGGGCTTCAATGATTTAAATAATCGAATGATTAGTGTGCATTGTGAGAGACGATATGTCTCAATTCCTGTCTCAGAGCCTAGGTGCAAATATGGATATAATTTATGTGACGACGAAAAAAAAAAAAAAAAAAAAAAAAAGTTGTTCGATTATCCGAGCTCCTCATAATCCCTTGATTATCGTTACACAGTTCAGTTCGAATGATCTTTCGCTTATCCAAACAACCGATTAATCCGATAATCGATTAATTCGAATGATTGCAATTATCGAATGATCCGATACCCACCCCTACTCCAATCTTCAAAAATATGGTCCCCAAAATTAATACAATGATTAAAAATTATTTATCCAATAGGTTGTTAACCTTTCCAACTAACTCCTATACCATCAGTTTAAAACTAATGATATGAGTTTCCCAATGGTTCCTGCCTCTCTTCTCTCTTTTGTAGCATACTTATTAATACTATTTTTGAAATTGATTTACTGACAAAAACAATTTTAGGCCAATTTGGTATTGGTGAAACAAAGGAGCATTGAAGAATTAAAGGTTGTTACATATACAATATTGATTAGTCTTGTTCACTAGGCTAAGAACAACAAACTGAATTTAATCCAGACAAAGCAAAAAAAAAGTACAGGGCTCTTTTTGTTATCGTGTAGTGACTAGAAAGAGCTATTTGGACTAGCTAATGAGACTTATAAGGCTTATAGCAATTAACATTAGTAGATTGGTAGATGAGGTGGCCATTTTGCTTGCTGGAATGCTACCAATTAATCTGAAAATAGAAGAGATGATTGAATTATACAAAATTAAAAAAGTACATACTAACTACCAATACATTTCACACAACAATGTAAAATTACCAATTAACTCTAAAAACTGGCTACATTCAACATTATATATGCGATTCTTAGTCTGACCTTAAAAATATGCATAGATCGTGGTATTAAGGAAAATAGATAGGTTGGTTAGTTTGGATAGGGAAAGTGATGTCTTTGAACCACAGTACAAACTTGCAGCATGGTGCTTCAATAACAGGCAAAAAATAAATAATAAATAAATTTTTAAAAAATAGCTGTTTTAAAAGCATTAGAAAGACTTCTTGTGACTCCTTTTTTGTTGTTCTCAATGGGCATACTAAAAAATTGTCTTGGTTCTCATTATAATAAACACCTAATCATTTTAACAAGTTACCATTATAGAAAAGAAAATCAACATGAAAAGGAACGTGTGTGTGTTTATAAATATACTAAAAAATTTAAGCCCCAAATTTCTATAACATTAAGGAGAGTGGAGGAGACCAAAAATACCTTTTTGTTTGAACTTACCTTGGGGTTAATGTTCTAAAATCCTAATTTAGAGTATATTTCTATCAGCTTCTTGGTTTTAGGTTATTTTTGTTTTAATTTTCAAATCCTACAAAACTTAATGTTCGTATCATAAACATAAAAACAGAAGGAAGATAGTTTAGCTGAAAACAGTAAATAGTCTGGACTATGCTGAGGTTTTGACCGACATTGTTTTCCTTCATAATCTACTATTATAAAATTAATTATAATCATGAACAACTAACATTATGCTGAATAAACATCAACTGACTTCAAGGTGAATGTGAGAAACAGTGTAGTTGAGCATAACATACTTTGTAAGTAATCATTATTACCTTCACTTACCCTTATATGAAATATATATTAAGAAAAAGTATTGCGATCGTGAAAATATTCTAATTACATTTTTCAATGGAAATTAATGTTTTAGGATCCCCTGAGTCGAAATGACTAAGGCCCATAAAAAGGTCTGTGTGTGGTAAGTCTAGGCATGAAAACGAAAAGCCGTATGAAACTGAAATTATGATTTTCTCAAATGCCGCTGTAACGATTTTGATTAAACTTGCTATATCAATGTAAAGTTTAATAGGCTTTGATATCATGTAGATATTTGCATTATAATATTTCTTTAATGCAATTTTTAGTTTTTGAACATAAGAACAGTAAGATACATGTACAATATACCATTAGAAAGCTACAGATTTTAGAAAAATATTACCTTATACACAATCTTGTAAAAGTTAATAATTAATAGATTTTTTAATAAAACAAATATTTCTATAGAAATCAGTTTAATTAATTCTTTTTTAGTTTCACTCATTTTTATCTCTAACTGTATTTAAAAATTCTTTTATCAATTTTAACAACAGAGGTAACTGATAGTCATGTGTTGCCCGCACTATATTTGTTTTGTTTTAATATTATATAATAGACTGCTATAAAACATGTGATAGAACTGCTTTAATGTAATTTAAAAAATTCTAATTATGAGGTTTTCTTAGAGGAAAATAGTAATAGTGAACTCCCATCACCCTGAATGAAATGTTGTTTTTTAAATTTATATTTGTTGATTGTAAAATCTGTACAATTATAATTTTACTAACATTTTCTATTTTTTTTTTTATTACAGGTGAAAACAATTATAATTTGAAGAGGTACAAAGAAGCTGTTATTGATGTTTTATTACCTGGATGTTAATAATGTTTCTAACAATTATAAAATTTTATAGTAAATTTTAGGCATTGAACCTCTTGTATGTATGAAAATATTTAAGAGATTGGCATCCGAAAGTGATTATGAGTAATATGAAGTTCTTTTGTTTTTATTTCCAATGTAATAAAATATATATTTATTTATTTAGTGGAATATATTATTACTGTGAATACTTTATCCTTCTTTTTTACTTTTTCCAATGATTTGATTTTCTTTTCAGGTGGTTTACAAAAGATTGTAAATGTTTAATAATGATAAAATCTTTCACCCTATGATTCTAAATTTGTTTACTTCAGAAAATAAATATAAATCACTTCATTCTTGTAGGGCTACCTGCGGTGTAGTGGCTAGCATTACAGCCTTCTATGCCAAAGACAGCAGGTTCAAAACTGGCAATACATAATAGGATTAAGAGTAAAAAATCCTTGGTTATACTGTCCTTCAGCAGGGACGTAAAATGGTGGTCCTGAGCCTCATGTCAGGCATTCATTAAAGATCTCTATCCTAATTAAACCTGGATAGTCGAAATTTAGGACTACCACTGAAGCATCTTCTGATTAGCCACAGCAGCATAAAGTGGCAATAGATGAATTAACAAACAATTAGCTTCATTCTTCTACCTCACTTATAACCATTGGAGATACTTTACAACTATATCATTATCTTCATTCCCACTTTCAAAAATACTTACTCATTACTCTTGCCTCCTTTATCCTTAGCTGTATTTCAACATAATACTTATTTCTTAACCCTTACCTTCATGTCTATTATTGAAAAAAACATGCTTCACATTTCTACTTTATTATCTAATGATATGTATTTATTTTTGCTCCTGAAGGAAACTGATAAATGAAGACGTCTGATTTATTTTATATGATTGAAAAACCTTAATACAACTTGATACCATAAAGCTTCCAGCTATGTTATTCTAGATTGGAAGTAGTAATTGAAATTGGATTTACTTTCAATAGGTATCAGGTTACCAATTCACAAGAGAAAAAACACTTTATTTATAAAGCAGTGCTACCCAATAGCATTGGGTAATAGAATGTTAATATAATATAATAATACAATTACTTTTTTTTTTAATAATTTATTTTTAAAAATTTAGTTTTATCCTTCTTTTTCATACAAAGTATACAAATAAAAAAAAAAATGAAATCAATTTTTTTTCCTCTTCTCTTTTTTTTAATTTGAAAAAATATTTTTGTGGAGATATTAGTTACAATAATAGAAATAATTATTATTTATGGATTATTTTATGTAATTTATTTTTATATGAATGTTAGAAATATTTTAACAGCTTTACTATAGTGTGAAAATATATGGCTTTGTCAGCTCTGCTAGTATTGTTCCCTAAGGACATGTTTTGAGGTATTCCTATTTCTTTTGGTTTATTAATGTAGTATGGACATTCCTGGAAAATATAGGCTATTGTCAGAATATTGTTACAATTGGGACATTTCGGAGGTACGTCTTTGGTGATCTGGTGAAAATATGTCAATCTAGTATGGCCAATCCTGAGACGGGTAAGGACCACTTCCTCTCTGCGGATGCTGCGACTAGAAGAAGAGTGCCAAGGTTTAACATTAAATATTTTATCTTGGTACTTAGGAAACAAATGGATTTTTATTACCACTCAAATTGAAAATAATAAGATTAGTCATAATTTATTTCATCTTCAAAAGAAAAATAATTTTTAAGTTATCTACAAAATAAAGTTACAAATCAGTTAATCGCCATTTAATTTAAAAAAAGAAGTAGAGTACTTTGAAAAACATTATCTTGGAAACTACATAACATAATGATATTTGTTAATGCTATAGCATCAGCAATTTTAATATGCTCTCCAAGACATTAGAGTTTCTCCCTATTTAGATATTGAAGGTTCAATAAAAAAACAAACATTTTAGGTCTATTTTTGAGTAAAGTGAACTTCTAGGGGCATCATCCTGAAATGATTCAAGCTTTACTTTGTTAAGTCGCTAATTGTGGATATTATAAAGTGAAAACAATAAGAAAATTATTTTATGAGTATGCAAACAAAAATGTATATTTAAATCTCAATACAGGCAAAAAAAAAAAAAGTGATCTTTTAATGGACAGATTTAGTACTTATTGGTATTAGCCACTTAATAAAAACAAATTAATAAAACATCTATGGATTTATTCATTTTTTAATTCTCAACCTTAACTCGCTGGCCTGTAGCAGCAATGGTTAATTATGTTTTAGATTCATAATTGAATGAGAATGTACTCGTATTTTAATTGCAATTTATCATATCTAAGATCCAAAATATTGAACAATCAAATTAAATCTGAAAAACACTCATATTTCATGGAGTTTAAAGCAATTTTTACTTAATGAGAAAAACTCGTGTGTATAATTAACCCTTCAATATCTCAGCAACCATTCATTATTGCAAGAAAATTTATAAAATTGTTCAGTTATGTATAAAACAATGTTTGGGATGAACATTATATTTTTTATATTCACAAAAAATTTCTTGATCCGCTTCTCCACTCTACAAAACCAATGTGGAAAATTTGGAGAATTTTTACCATTTAATAAGAGAAAAGTACTGAACGAACAACTTGTGACATCTACTGTCCTTTAACAAAATTTTGCCGATGCTAATCGAACTTCATCTTCCCATAATCGAAAAAAAATATATAAACCCAAAAAAGCCTATTTCAACAATATAATAGCTTGTAAAATCACTGTGATATGGAATATTGACAACTACAATGAAACCACACTCAACCGGAATTAACGCAAATAAGAACCAAATATATCCTGTTAAATTAACATTGTATCTTATTCATAGAGGGTTTTTTTTTAATTTTTCTAAAATTATAAAAATATGACTCTTAAAAACAGTACCAAATATAAATGATTGTAGTGGGAAAGGAAATATACAGAATCGTGCAACTATGTGATATTGTAAATATGTTAAATAAATGTTTTCTCAAAATAAAAATACATATGTAATGTATATCAAATCATATAAATACATATGGACCAGGATTGATATTCTTGCAACTCATTCAGTATATTCAAGAATTGAAAAAAACCTGTATTTCGAAAAACTCTTTCTTATACCCATGAAGAATACTACCTACCTACAAAAGAGATTACCTATATTCATTCAGAATGAGGTTTAAAATACTGTTTATATTTTAACCTATTGAGTCCCAGAAATTTATTTTCATTATTAATTGAAATACAAACAGTAGTTTAAAAAAAATGTACAGACAGCCGGAACAAATACATAATTCATTAAGATAACATACACCCCACAATACACGTACGAAACTCCTCCTACTGAGCAATTACTTTCGATGACACATGCGCAGGACCGTAATCAGAAACTGAAAGCAAAAACAGCTCTTCAACAAGCTCCGCCCACCAAGGGACAAACAGAACGCGATTGGCCAGACACTTTCCCCACCACACCGTCCCATACAACGTTTTATTTAGCTTTCTTATTATAGTTTCTCGTAAAAGACATTTAGAACAAGAAAATTTACGCCTTACTGTCTTATTTTTGTGGCAAATTGTATGCTATGTTTTTAATTGATTTTAATGGGAAGCAAACTATGAAACATAAAATAAATATTGTGAAAAATTAAATAAATGACAAAAAAATGCCCTCAAACTGGAAAATGAAGTGAATTACTTATATCAGCATCTTTTGGTAGTACATAATTATAAATTGTCGTTTCCCCCACTATGTCCGTATAGATTGAATGTAATGACGTCACAACCAATGGTGTGTGTTGCTGTATTTACAAGGTGTGATTCCACCGGATATTGGTTTGTTGCCCCGCAGGGTAAGTGCTGAACTTACGCATACACTACATCCAGTCCATTGGGCAAAAAAATAGGAGGTCCGTTTGACATAAATCTTGTTTCCTACTATGAATGAAATTGGATATATCTTAAACCGGTCTTCCGCAATTGTAGATATGCTCAGGGAGAGAGAGGTTAGGATTATTCTTCATTGGTCCAATCTGCATTTGAATTTTCTCCCGTATTAATCGTGCCCTAGTATACATTAATTTCGAGCTTGAGCCACTCTGTGGTATAGAACAGCAACAGAACTGGGTTGAATTCCATCCCCCCTATTTCCTGAGCCCCCCCTCTTCCATGTTCCTCTTTCCCCTCCCTTTATCATTACCTGTTTCTCTCTTCTCTCCCCCTTCTCCTCTGCCATTTACTAATCTTTACCTTAAAAACCGAATAGAGCGGGGGTAATTCTTTATTTTTAAATAGTGAGGAATGCAATTAAATCAGTCATCATTCCTGGTCTGATTTTAAACTATTTACATACCGGTGTTTATTAGATTTTTTATATCAAAAAAGGTTTACTTATTTTTACTGACATTTTAAATATACAGAATATTAAACTGTTGAACAAACAGTTTTCATATTAATACCATATCTTATTTCATGGCTTTTCGTGTCACAGTATTGATTTATTTATCAATGAATGATGACGTATATGGCAACTGGACAAGGAATGAATATTTTCCTCAAAACTTTTTTTCTCTGTTTATTATGAGAATCCAGATTTATAAATAATATCTTAAAGAATGTTTATTTCAATCAGGAAAACTATTTTCCTTTTTTTAGTCCAATTAACAGTCCTAATAGATCAAGGTTGGCATGATCTTTAATATAAACACTGGCATTGATGGTGGTAACATTGTACTAGTAAATGGAAATGGCCGTTTACAATAATTTGGAGAACAAAACATAGTCACATTTGGTTTTAATTGCATTCTGTTTTGAATATTTTTCATTAATAATGTAGCGCTTCGTGTAATAAAACCAAGATATGTGCCATTTATAAAAACACTCTGTAGTTCGAAGTTTCGGTTGATTATAGCATGATGAAAATATATGAATGCATCATTGAACCTGGTGGGTTTGTTTATTTTTGATTACTCTATAGAATCATTGTACCAACATAAGTGAATCCTATTTCTTAATTAAATGAAGAAGTAAAGGTATGTTTTACATTTTGAGTGTTTGTTTATGTTTTAGGTTAACTGTTTTTTAGTGTATGTGTTTATCAGGAACAACTTTTGTGTGTTCCAGCAATATTGGGCTCCAGTATTCCTGCCATCCAGTGCTGGGGCTGTAAGTAATCAATCTTTTTTTTAAGTTGTCAAATATATACTTGAAAGAATTCTTAAGTAAGTTCATTAAGTGATCGCAGTAACATTGGTGAAATTTTAGTTAGGCTATTCCATTACTTCTAAAAAGGATTTTTACTCTGTTATGTTTTAGTTAAATTAATCTGTATTATCTTTAATGGTTTGGTAGAGGTTGTGGCAAAGGTAGGCATCGTGGACTCAATACCTCAACCACTAATAGAGGGGCGCCCCGCCGGCTCTCTACTCGTAACGCCACAACAGGTAACTACATGTTATTAATTTTTTATTTTGTTGTAATATTGTTATCTTGGAGGTTAATATTGGTTCTCAATTGACAGTTGCAGCAACTGCAAAGGCTTCACGCTGGGGAGCAGGCGGGAGGCGCCCTAACCCTTACACTACAGCAGGTACTCTTTTAAATGTTATTTCATTAGTAACTTATCTTAAGTTTAAGATATTATAGGGGTAATCACTAGTGAGTACCCCTTATATCATAATGTTGGCTGCTAGTGTTTATATTTGACAGTTATAAAAATAAAAATAAATCTATCTTTGTTTTAAATCAGTTAAGGACTCATTATATACTCACATTAAAATTTAAACTTTTTTTTTTGTAAGATTGATGTAATATTTATTAAAGTGAATTGTGTTACTAAATTATTAGATCTTTTGCAGTCTTTAAATCATTAATGGTATATGAACCAATGTTATTAATGTGGTATTTACATTCTAAAGTTCTACTTTGACATATGGTTGACGATTGTTAAAGTGACATACAATGTCTGAGCACGTTCAGTTATAATTTTTATTCTTAAGTAACTCCATTTCTATGATTTATCTTACATTAACATAAAAGTTTATGTAGATTTACTATGTTATTAACCAATACAGTTGTAAAAATCAATAATTACAAAAAAAAAAAATAGATTTACTATAGAAATATTTTAGATTTTGTGTTACAATTGATAAATTATGTAAATATTTGTCAAACGTACTGAAGATGTTTGTGGATCTAATGATAGTTACACACTTTATTTTGCTATATCAATTTATACATAAATGTTACAATCCACTTCTCTGACTTAAATTTTATTTTTTACCTTTTATAATTAGTTTTATCTATTTATTATGTGTTTAATTAGATATTTCAAAATCAATTTCTTGTTTCAAGGGTGGTGGTGGGGTGGCTCCCCAGTTGGTTCTGGCTCCTCAAGGATTTCTTTCGGGGTCAGGACAGCCTACTGAACACATTTTACATACTTCACAGCAAATAGGTCATACCAGTATTCAGCATGTATTGCAGAGCAGTATCAGTCATGTCAGACAAGCTAGCATCCTTCAATCTAGTCTCCATCAAATACCTGTTAGCCATGCTTCACAGGTATTGTACAGGCTCTCGATTAAGTTACTGTTATGCTGATTATTTATTTATTTTTTACATTAATCTGTTTTTTTATTTATATTGTTGTAGAGGTTTATCCTAATAATTTTTCTTGATATGCATTCAAGATGACTGGAACTATTAGTAATGTCGTTAAAAATCCTTATTTTTTTAACTTGATTGCAATAATATACTTATTCTTTTCCTGGAATGAAATTAGGTTTACATTATCTTAAGTAAACATTGTCATCTGTGCTCAAGATATTTGTTTTCTGTTGTAAATATCGTTTCTTCTTCGAGTTTTCATACAGATTTAGCACAAAATAAGTTTTTGAAGGAATTGATTAGGTTATTGCAAATTCAATTTTGAAGTTCTTAAAATGAGATTATGGATAAAGTTCAATTAATTTACCTATTATTTAAACTTTACAAGAAATTAAAACATTTAGTGAAACAATAAAAATAAAAATGATTTTACTGTATAAAGAGGATTTATATGATTTTATATGGATTGTTAAGGCAAGTGGAGGTGATAAGATTGGAAGTCCCATCAGTGGTGGGACACCAAGTTCCCCCTTTTCTCCTAGGTCTCTTACTCCTAGTCCATCACCTACGCAGCAGCAGCATCGTCTTACTCCACAGCCCACACAACAGCAGATACTTCAGCAGCACCCAACTGTCTTACAGCTGTTTCACCAACAGGCAACACGAAATACACGTGAGTTCCTTTTTGATTATTAGTTTTATATTTATTTATCAGATAGTTGAACTTTTAGGTTGTTAATAAACATCGATCAGCTTTATATATTGTATATTCATTTAATTACAAAGAATATTATTTTTGCTGATATAGTCAAGATATTATAAGGATTATTATGGCTTATTTTGTAAGATTTTCTACATTGCTTTTGAGTGTAAAACTTAAACCGTACAAATCTGTACCACTACAACATATGAAGATTTGTACTGATATATAGAGATTTGTACTGTTTCTATATCAATAGCCGTGCAGTAAAGTGATTAGGCCTTGATCACGCCCAACAGCCAGGTTTTTCCTGATTTTTTTTTGGTACCCACTTTTTAGAGGCTGGGTCTAACCCAGAGGGTTTCCATACCATAGGGTCGCCTCCCGATTGTATTAACAGAACAAATAATATTCTGTCACAGCTGGGATTCGAACCCAGGACCCGGAGAACAGTAGACTGGTACTCTATTCACTAGACCACACCTCTGACTATAAAACTTAAGTTGTAATATATTGCAGAGAATTACAAAATACTGCATATGTACCAAATCCGGTCCTTGTTAACTTCCAATCTTACTTACTATAATATACTTTTCTTAATCCGTTAAATTTATAGTGTGAGTTGCTAAAAGGTGAAAGGCCAGTGAATCACTTAAGCAATACCCAACAGCAGGTGAATGAGGGTAATACCAGTACACTTAATGGAAAAGAAGTAACTCATACTGAATAGTTACAATATGTTTTTTTTTTTATAAGACCTGTCAAGACATGCCAAAACTGGCATATAACGGAAATAAACAATTTAATTGAAATTAATATGAGATTTATCTTTAAAACATAAATTGAGTGACGTACTATAATGTATATGTAATAACCCCATTAAGTTAATAAACATGTCATAACTTATAACTATTTATTTTATAAATATATTGTTAAAAAGGTCTGTCTCTATCTTACTGGGGAAGGAAGTTTAGTATATAAACATATTTGGTTAAAATTTATTTAAATTTTTATTGAGTTTATTTTATGATTATATGTTATTAATATATTTATTTAGTAGACCATGGTGGCTGCTGTTGTGATATAATTTTATTAAACTTCCAATGGTAATTAGTATGACATAAGGCCTCTAGGATATTGATAAACTTAATGTTAAGGTGATGGATATAATGGAAGGAGGATATTTGACCTATTATGTACATTTTTCTCCTTTTTAAGTTATTAAATTGATTTTAACAAGTGAGGTAAGTAAAAGTTGTGTTTTGCCTCTTGATGTTTATTACTTATAAATATTTTCCAAACATACAAAAAATGGAATTTTAATGCTACTGTACTGAACATTAAGTTTTATTTTGTATTTGTAGTTAGTGCAAGTAGTGCAACGGTGAAAGGAAAACAACCCCCTCAGATCCTACCAAAACCACCTGGTGGAGCTGGAGGTGCACCTACGAATTCAGCACCTAAACCGCCTCCACCTCAGCCTCAACCAACACAACAGCCACCGCAGGGAACTCTTCTGTTAAATCAGGTTTGCCAACATTTGATGTATTTGAAGTAATTAAGTTTTTATAAATAAAGTGTGATAGATAATAAATACTTTTAATAGCAACTGTCTCATTAAGATTTGGTCTTTTCAATTAAAAATAATTAGTTTCTATTTAATTTTTAGCTGTATGATTCATAGTGGAATCACTCATGAGTCCTTTTCTGAGAATTTTTCATTAGTCTCTGCTCATTAGAAGCCATCAATAGTGAATCTATTAAAAAATGATCAGTGGAATGCCATTCAAGGATAATACTTTGGTACAGGATTTTGAAAGTTTTATAAAATTGGTCCACGAGATGGTGCATTACTTATTAATCTTTGTTTTAAAATCACACAATCATTATTTCTGAAATACATCTTGATAAATAATATAAACTGAAAATAAAGCTCTCTGTACAACTTTATATGATATTTATTTTAACGTTATTTTGTTCTTATTTATTTCTAAAATTCAATCAGAAGAGAGAGTTGGTACAAACAGTTTTATGTTAATATTATCACTTTTTTTTTTAAAGAATATGGTTAAAGTAAGGATACATTTTTTATAAATAATAATTATGTACAAATAATATAAACTATTTTTTTTTTTCAGATGGTGCCCAACGGTGCTGTTTTAGTTCAGCAACAAACTAGTAGTGGTGTTCAGTTTATTTTAAAATCCCCACCTCCTCAACCACAACCTAAACCTGGTATTGTATTGGCTAATGGAGGCCTTCAACCACAGGCTGTCATTGTTCAAGGAAGAACTCAGGCTCATCAGGTCAGTTTAAGTTTTTGGTCCGCATTTGTTTTGTTTTTTCTTATCTCTAACCAGTACAAAGAAATAATATTGAATATGGAATATGGATCAGTGAAAACAAATCTGTAATTGCTTATAGTCATTATGTGGATAACTTAGAAGCTATTTGCTTGAAATGAAGAAAACTTACAAGTTGTACGACAGATATAACAGTTGTGACTTTGCTTCTTAATTAGTGCCCTGTTAACTCTGTTGAATGGAAATTAAATATGACTGTAGTCATTCACAACTAAGATCAGCAACTACTATAAGGCGTCAATCCCTTGGAGAATATTATTAATTCTTGGGTATAAAGAGAGTGCCAAGAAACAGGCTAGGAAGTTTAAGAATTAGCTGCAGCAAGTTCTGAAGTCATCCTGTGACTAAAAATTAAATCCATGTCATTAATTTATTAGCTCATAGCTTTGGTATAATAAGCTAGTCAAATACCAAACTTCAAAAAATGAATTGACTTGTGCAAACCATATTACTAGTTTCATCACCCAGAGGTTGTTTTTGTTTTGACTTTATTTGCTTAGGAGACTTTATCTGTATTGAAAACTCATGCAAAAAGCAAGAAAAGTATAAAGCAGTATTTTGTGTGAATATTTTCATAATTCTCATGATGAGAAAGATGGGTGAAGGTGACACACTCCTCAAGGGTCAAAATAAATGTCACCTCTGCTTAAAGTGTTAACTATTCTATTCACCATTTGACAAATAGATGTGGAACCCTGGTTGGTATTTGATTAGGTATACCCACTTTAGGATAATTATTTTTTAAAAATTATTTGCAGGACATTAGCTTTATGATTTTGTTCTATCTATCATGGTCCAAAACAATTCATGTAAGTTCAGGAAAATGTAAGTACAAAAGTTCACTGAAATCGAGCAAATTATAATAAACCACAGGTGATGCATAACCAACCTAAGGATGTTTATAAAAATATATAATAAAAGGAAATGAAAAATAATTTTATCCTGGGATGTGTAGTCCCCTAATAATAATAAAAAAAAACAATATAAATGATAATTGTCTGGTCTTTTAAGACTTCAGTATAACAATATAGCAGACGGATTTTGTTATGAAGAATAGTTATCATCTACAGCTTTAAATATTACATGAGAAGATTTTTTTAGGAGTTTAGGATAAAGATAAAGATAGTTTAGGAGATGGAGAAATAACTGGTGTTTAAAAGTGGTTAATGATAAAGCTTTACCAATGGATATAGACAATGAATTCCAAAATAGGGTAGCACGAATGACAAAGGATTTTTCGAAGGAGGCGGATCTGTGGGAAGGTATGTACAAGCTTATAGAATTGGGATCTAGTGTTTACTGAATGGAAAGAAGAACAAGTGCTAAGCATATCGACAATATAAGGAGGTTTTTTTTTGTTTTTAAATATCAAAAAAAGATAGACACCAAGAAGGTATTGGTGGGGGAAAGTGGGATAAAGCCATTTCAACTTTTATACCTACTAGGAGCATTGGGCCCATACAGTGATATTAATATCCTGTTATAGCTTTTGGATAGACTCGAGCATTTCAGAAGGATGGAAGAAAAGTTAGATTTGCAGATCATCTGCATATAGGTGGTATTGTGAGTAGTGGAGGCTGTCACGGAGATCATTGATATAGATGGAAAAAAAGAGTTGGGGAGAGTGTGGACCCCTGAGAAACATCATGTGTTAGTAAAATGGAGGAGGAAGGGTGTTCATTTGGTGTGATAATAGTTTGAAATCAAGAGGACAAAAAGGTAAATATAGTATAATGTACAGTGCTGCCTGAAATGATAGTTGCTTACTAATCATAAAAGGTGAATAATAAAGATATACCCAAAGCTTACAATATTGCTGATAATAATCAGTTTGATTAAGTTCTATATAATCCTTTTTTCAAATAGTTCCACGTGACAATACACACTTTTCTCTTTTTAGTCATCATTTTGATGCTTTCTAGAGTTTGTAGAATTCAACTATGTTTAGTTTTGAGTATTAATCAGAATGGCAGTATTTATTATTCTATTTCACTCAATAATTTGCATTGGTTTATTTGTATACTTCTATTTGTTGGTTATGAAAATTATATTTGACATATTCACTTAATTATTTACCCCTTTATTTAACCAATCATCCCTGTCATATTCTATTATGATTTCAATGTCTTCATTAAATAAAATAATGTTCTGTCCAGTCTCAATAAATTATATGCTTAATTTTCAGGTGGTCCGACTGGTTCCTGGCCAGATGCAGTTGCAACAAATTCAAACCTCTGGTCCTACATTTATTGCTGTTCCTTCACCAGCTGCTTCACGAACCACTCCTCCTCCTCCTACTCCATCTGCGATAGCGATCAAGAAGTTAAAAAAGAAAAAGAAGGATAAAGAAGAACCAAGACTCGACTTAGCCAACTTAATTAAAATATCAGGTAAGATTTATTATTTTATTAACTTCTTTCAAGATTTAGTAAAATACAGATTCAATAGCCATTAGTCATTTTTTTTTTTTAAATATCTTAATTTGAAATTAAATTATATTTTCATTATTCTTGTTCATTCTAATTAAAGAAATCCATAGATTAATCTAATTTACTTAATACTTTTATGTTCAAAGTATATTTAAATTGAAAATGTGGGTAGATTGATTGATTGATTGATGATTTTTCAAATGTTTATTTCGGTAATAACGTAAATTATAAAGAATGTTTATGGCATGACATATTCATTTCTAGTTACTTATTGTTCTTTCTTAATTTAATTAAAATAGTTCTGAAATATTTTGATTACTGATGCTTGTTTATTCTAAGACCAATAATTTTTTTCTTTTTTTTTTTTAATTTTCTTGTAGCAATGTAATACATGATTGTATGAATTTGTCATGACTATTATATATTTAACTTTAATGATATTTTAAGTAACATTTTTGAATGAACACTGAAATAGTTTTATTTTCGGGTCACAGCCGCTTGGCGAACCAAAGGTAATGCATAATTTTCTTAACCTCAGTGTTAGGTATAAGAAAACTTAATTTAAAAATCAGTTTATTATTCGTTTAAAGTATCTGGTTTTCCTCTTTTTTTTTTTTTTTCTTTTTCTTTTTTTACTTTATAAAAATTGTATATTTATTTAAATTGAAAATAGATGTATACTAAGCATGAAATCTCTGTGAACAGAATTAAGCTAAGCAGGTGTGTTTGTGTTTGTCTGCACTTTGTATGTTTGTAAATAATCAGCTTTTCCACTAATCCAATAGTTTAATTTTAATGTTAATTTTCTTAAGTGAGAATGAAAGTCTGCTTATATTGTTATCAATGTAGATCTTTAAAGAATTTTGTGGCTTATTTAAGATGTCGTGCTACGATTTCGATTTATGTGCCTAAACAAGCAGCCACATATCTTAAAGCATTTGTATTTATATTATTTTAGCTTATTTATCAAAGTGCAGTTTGTAAATGATTACATTTGTTAGGCTTAACATAGTTTTCTTATGATCATAATAACTTTTTGTCTACCTATTCAAATTCATTTAAATAAAATTAGTTTTTCAACAGACTTATAAATTTTTATGTGCAATGATTTCTTTCTGAACTCATTTTAACTGAGTTGATGTTATGTTTGTATCAATGTTTTTTTCACATTGATCTGATTCTCTCTGCACTGTTCTGGCACGTGTAGAGAATGTTGCATGGTGTTAATAGAACATAAGTTACGATAAATTCTGATAATGGACTTAAAGCAATACTTAACTACTAAAATAACTTTATCTTTAAAATTTCAGTTTTGATTTTTCCTCAAAAGTTATTAATATAATTGGAATATTCATGAGCTAATTTTTACTCATTTGAATGTTATTTTTGTTTAGTTATTTATTCAGTTAGTTGTTATGCACTTTAAATTGCTAATTTTACATCATTTCTTATACTTTATTTTATTCAGTGACACAATAATCAACTGCAGTTTATTAATTATTCATTTCTGTTTATATATTTTATGTTTATTTTATTAAATTTTCTAAGTCATCAAAAAATTTGTATCCTACTTAATTCATACTATATTGCTTTTTATGGATGTTGTTAATGTGTGTTAACTCTTAAGTGTTATCCCACTTTTTGTTTGAAAGAAATACACATCTTTTAATAGATTTATAAGAAATAATGATTTTTTTTTTTTTTTTTTTTTAATTATATTTATTTTTAAGAGACCTTCTGATTTACTGCTGTTTATGGAAATCTTTTAGCAGATAAATTCTTTTTGCACTTTAGAGCCGGGTATTAAAAATATGAAATGAAGAGAAGAGATATATTTAATAAACATTTCTACTATAACTTATTAATAAACTTGATAAACCAGGAAATCCCTTGGCTGCGAGACTAACCTGCTCTCACCAAAGGGGATTTACTCACAAAAATTGGCATAAGATGTGATGACTCTACCATAGAACTAATTATTGTGCTTAGCAGTGTGGTTACAGAAGGGGCAACATCTATAGGTGTCTGTCATGCAATTAAAAAAAAAATATATATATATATATATTTTAAAAAGAAATTATAATGTGAAGTGAGAAATGAGCAGTAGAGTTCTGTTCCTATATTTCCTAAAACACAATATTTAAAATATAACATGGTGGGGATTGAAGAAAAATGAATGGTATATGTACTTATTAGTACCTGTACCACTACAACCCATGAGGAGTTTTGGGCTCAGTACATGTTGAGATTCGTACTGTTTCTAGGCGAACGGCCGTGTAATGATGTGATTCGGCCAAGATCGCTCTCAGCTGCCAGGGTTTTTCCCCCTTTTTTGGCTACCCACTTTATAGAGGCTGGGTGTGCCCCAGGAGGGTCTCCATATCCCAGGATTGTCCCCCCCTCTCCCCTCCCCTCCTCCTCTCCCCTCCCCTCCTCCTCTCCCCTCCTCTCCGGCTGAAATAACAGAATAAATAATATTCCACCACTTCCAGCACAGTAGACTAGCGCTCTACCCACTAGACCACGCTGCTCCCATACTTATTAGTACAGTAAAATTTTAGATCTTAATTTGAATAATCCTCCTAAAAAGAACTGAAACCTGTCAGAACATGTTCAGTACCCTTCCCTTATTAACTGGTTAAAAGTCCCAGAGTTTTTCGAGCATGTTTAGTAGGGAAGAGGGTAAGAATGAAAAAAAAAAAAAAAATTAAATCTTGTTCGGTGAGGTTTGTTTGGGAATATCTCAAAAAGTATCTTTATCTAAAACATTATTCTATGCAATATTAAAGTACTTTAAAATGATCCTATAAATTTTCTTGCTGAAATGAATGGTTGCAGAGATATTAAATGGACAATGTATGGCATATATCTGGCAAAAGAAAGTAACAAAATGTTGATTTCCGATTTTTAGAAGAAAAAAAAAAAGATTTTACATAAGAGACATTATCTTGAAAACTATTTATTTACCTTATCTTCATTATATTCCTAGGAATTACAGTTTTTATGATATTTTACACAATGAAAAAACAAAATGTTGATGGGGTCACCCATAGCATAGTTGCTAGCATAACTTCTTTCTATGCCAAAGGTCGCGGGTTCAAACCTGCGGGTGGCACTAGGATTTTTTAATGGGAGTAAAAAATCCTTAGTTATGCCGTCCTTCGGAGGGAACGTTAAAAGGTGATCCCGAGCCTGTGCGATGTCAGGTACTCGTTAAAGATCCCTATCCTAATAAAACCTGCATAGGCAAAATTTAGGACTCCCACTGTAGCATCGTCCGATTAGCCATAGTAGCATAAAGTGACGTTAAATAAATAAACAAACAACAAAATGTTGAATTCCGATTTATTAAACAATTTTTTTTTTTTTAAACATGTCGGAAACTATGTAACGAAAATTGTCATTTAACATTTCAATTTTAGCTCATGAAATGGGCCATAATACACTTCATCTTTATAATTTATATAGGAAGAACAGTTTCTTTGAAATTTCACATATTAAATCACACAGCGAAATATTGGTTTTTAAAAGTTTTTTCTTAAACTATTTTATCTGAGTAGTTATTTAACATAAGGATTTATAATAGCTCTAAAATTGAAACTAATAAGATTGGTCATAGTTTGATTTATTTTCATTATATTCTTAGGTATAACAAATGTTTACGATATTAGATAAAATAAATTTGCAAAATGGTGGAATATAATTTTTTTAAACAAGAAAAAGTTTTTTGAAAAATTTTATTTTGAAAACCACTTACTACGTTACTTTGAAAACTACGAAAGAATAAAATATTTGATAATGCTTCAGCATTAGCAATTTTATATATATATATATATATATCATAGTAACAGCTGTGAATATGAAGTATTCTATATTTATGAGTGTGAATATAAAGTGACGTTGAATTTTTTGCCTGTGTATATCTTAATGACCCTTAATTTTCTCTTCATCTTGGATTTTGGCATTATAATTTGGATTATCCTCTGTTTTAGAAGATTGATCCATCTATGAAAGATTAAAATTGGTATTTTTTTCTTATATCTATACTGCTGATTTGTCTGTTTTTTTCTATATGACTCATATTTTTTCTTTCTTCTAAACCCTTATTGTTCTTAACCCTTCAGAAATTTGTTGATTAGGCTATTGTAAAGTTTTTCTTCTTATCCCTGTATCGCTTACACCTAATTTTATTTTTTTTGTCTTCCTCCTTTGGATCGAAAATCACAAATACAATTCTTAATAATAATAATAATTCAGGTTGTGGAGAAAATTAGTATGTTCTTCCACTAGAAAATAAAACTAAAAATGTCATTTACGCGGAAGTACTTTAAAATATATTCTTTTAAAAACTTCTTAATAGCAATCATAATAACAGAAATTGATGCAGACGAAGTCGCTTTAGAATATATCAAAGAAAAAGTGACATGTACTAAGAAGGTTTAAATTTGGGTGATAAAACTCCGGTTCTGGGATACACCGATGATTTGATACTGCTAAAGGAAGCTACGGAAACTAAACTACCTTAACTAAATACAAGTCCGTTAATAAAAACCGGTAAAGAAATAGGACTCGATAAATACCGAAAAGACAAAATATATGATTTGTAGCAGAGACGGTGGCGATCATAGTGATATTGATATATCAGGGTATACTTTTGAACACGTAGAGAACTTTTAGTATTTAGGTTCAATGGTTACGAAAAAAAAATCCAGGAGGAAATAAAGTCCTGGTTAAACGCGGGAAATGCGTGTTATAATTCAGTTTCGAAATTACTTAGCTTCTGTCTAAAAACTTAACGGTTAGAATTTATAAAACTGTTATTCTTCCGACGGTGAAACGTGGCCGCTTACTTTGAAGGACGGACAACGGCTAAAGGTTTTAGAAAATAAGGTACTAAAATATTTGGTCCGAAGAGAGATGAGGCTACTGGGTAGTATAGAATGTTACACAACGCGGAAATATTTATATCAATCTATATTATTATCTATATTGTTAATTCATGTTTTATTTCAAGAGTCATTTTCAACTTTAATCGTTATTACCTTGAAGCATATACATTTATAAATTTAAAAAAATTACTAATTCTTTTGATTTATTCGAGTATAATAATCAGAACTATTATTTTAAGCATATTTAGGACTTTTATTAGCTGTATGTCTATATTTATTAAAAAAAAGTACAACTCAATTTTCTGGTATCTAAAAAATTACTATGGTTGTGAGGCTAAAATTTTTCCTGGAGGTTCGTCTTACTGTCTAGATATGCAATAAGGCAGGATTTGAAAATCTTCGCCCAAAAAGTGGTTGAACAACCTAAACGTAAAATTGTCTTAATCTGATATGTATCAGCAAAGGTACAAAGATTTTATAACAAATATATTTAAGCATATTACTGTTGTTATCTGTTCGTTTAACGTCACTTTTATACTACTATGGTTAATCGTATGATGACTAATTTTTTCCTCTCCAAGTTTAGTTAGGGCAGAGATCTTTAACGAGTTCATGGAATCACAAAGGCTTGGGACCACCATTTTCTTGATTTCAATTATCAAAGGTTAACAATCAAATACATAACAAAATATACTTTGTTTTAGGCTTTTTGTGTGTTCTTAATTAATATATTTATTATTAAAATTAATTTAATTTTCAAATATATTTCTTTGCTAATATGATCAAGATATTCTTTTCATACTACGATTTAAATATTGACATCAAGATCACAATGATTTTATTTTTTATGTTCAAATATTTTCATGCAAAGTAATAATATTTACATTTATCGATATTTTAGTGTCAAGAAAATTAAGATATAGTTTCTATACCATGTCTTTACTCATTTCATTTGCAACTGATTTTAATTTAATTATATACTGAAGGGAGTATAAGAAAGAAATTCTTGGGGAAAGGCAATGAGATGAAAAATGGGTTCTTCACTACAATTTTGTTAGACCATTAACCACTCAAAAAACAGAATTGCATCCGAAAAAGGTAATACTGAGCATTTGGTGGAATTTGAAAGGTGTGCGTGATTTGCTTTGAGCTTCTTTTGTCCAACCAAACCATTGATTCTAATGTGTATTGCACAAAATTGGAAAAACTAAAGGCAGCTTTGTATCAATAACGACCAGCATTGGCTAATCGAATATGTATTCTTTTGTATTATGATAATGCCTTCTCGCATTTTGTTTTACAAAAATGAAGAAAGTTATTTGAGTTTAGATGGGATTTTCTCTCCCATCCACATTATTCACCTGACCTGGCCCCAAAAAGAGTACCAGTTAGTTTGCTCCCTGCAAACCTTCCCTAATTGGAAACCATTAGCTTTACTTTAGTACTGCAAAAAGCATATAGATGTGTTTATTGCTCAGAAACAAGTTTTGGCAAGAAGAAATTTAAAAATTTGATAACAATGACTCGTATGCAATTGATTAAATAAATATATTTACAAGCAATTTGAAGTTTTTATTAAAATTATCAATGAAAAATGCTACAAACTCATTTTACTGACTAATATTAGAATAAAAACTTGGTTCAACCCTGGCAGATGTCCCTAGGATTTGATATGGGATCCTTGGTTATGCCGTCCTTAAGAGTGATGTAAAATGGTGGATGGTCCCGAGCCTGTACGGTGTCAGATTCTCGTTAAGGATCCCTATTGTAATTAAACCTAGATAGGCTAAATTTAGGATTCCCTCCATAGCATCGGCCAATAAGCTATATAAGCATAAAAAGTGATGTTATATGAGTAAAAAAATAGAAATATAACAAAAAAAAAATTAAATATTAAATTAGACTCTTCCTTTTCCTTGCAAGAATCTTGTAGAGAAAACATTTATATAATAAAAGAATTTTTTTTTTTTTATAAATTGTTGGAATATGACTAAGAAATTATATATGAAACAATATATGATCAGTAAAATTAATTAATGTTCCAATAATAATAAATAAATAAACTTCATGGGATGTGGTTAATTTAAAATATATTAATTAATCATTATTATTATTAAAAGATAAAGATATAACAATAAATTTTGATTTATTTATGTATTTGAAATTTATTAATCTAGTCAAATTCTTACTTTAACCTTGTAGATCCACAAAGTTGTAAATCGGATATTATAATGAATATATATGTTAACATTCATTTTACAGCCATTGCTAATGAAGTTGTCTCTCCACCTAACTTGTATATTTAAACAATTTTTCCTGGCCATCTAATTTTTCGGTTTTGTCTGGATGTCATACATGCAATCATTGCAATCATATACCTCCTTATACCTATTCTATTTAATGACAGTTTTAATGTAAAGATCAAATTGTTTGTTTTTCTAATTAAGGAGGTTAAGTTCTTTGACCCACAACAGATGTACCTCAACACTATCATACGTGGAGTATCAGATTCTTCCAACCATTTCTCTTTTCTCACGGAAAAATGTTTCATGTTAAAAGAAAATGCCCATTATTATATTTTCTTGTACATTATTGTGAAATAAGTGATTTCTCCATGCCTCAAGCTGGCCAAAGACTACTTCATGAATCTGTTGAGCCATTTATGTAATGTAACTAGGGTTTGGGTTTAAGTGGCCTCATGACTTCTGAGTAATCCAGTGAAACCATGTAGTTCAGCACTGCCCTTCAATAATACTATGTTCAATTGCATTTGTTATAATGTGTATGTGAAGCAAGATAGTGGATATTTCATGATGTCTGTTTTCTTATGAGCCTCAAAATATTTTCACTAGATCAAAATCTGGTTATGAATGTTTTTTATTTTTTTTATTTGCCGCATGAATGCTTATCTAATTGCAGTGTTATTATTGTAAAAATATGTTATTTATTTGATATAACCTAATTTAGTTATGAAAACCAACATACGGTGCATGATAAATGTTTATTTTTTAAATATTTAATTATATATAATATTTCTTTTAAAATATTAAGTTAATTTTTGATCATCTGGATGTTATGGAATCCCTCAGGATCAGTCTCCTGAAGGCATCATGAATTATCCAGTTTCTAGATAATAGAACAGATGGTTATTTTTTATTTATTTATTTTTTTTATACTCCCCTACCTCACCTTTGAAGGCTATATGGGGGTTTCGGGAATGAGGGGGAGGGATAAATGCCGAGATAAAATTTCTCAGCACTGAGACTCGAACTCGTAATTATTTGGTTTCACAAGGTTTGGTCATCTGTTGCTAGGGTAATGCATGTTTCAAGCAATGCCCGCTAGCCCACTCAGCTACCCCGCCCCTAAATTGCTGATAACATTTATGGTCCATCTGAATGTGATCATATGTGACTCTCCTTATTCTTGGATTTTTCTTTGGTAACTCATTGTTCAGCTTGTCTCCATTCCCTTAGCTGGCCTCCGCAGTTTAGCCACATTCTCCTATTTAACATTTATAATTCTTAGCATTTTTCTTCATTATTCTGTATACTTTCGTTCTCTTTTAGCCATTTATATTTATGATATTCCAAGGTTTTAGTTAATTATTCTATTATTTCAGAATTACGAAAGAATATTATGTCCTGCAATGATATTTCTATTTTGAACAAGTTATTTGAAGGAATGAGCCAGCCATTTTCTATGCTGTTCCTGGCTATGTGAAAGATAATAATTAAAGTGATTCAACCACACCTCACTAATTTTCCTGCTATTAACCTTCAATTTTTTATTCATTTTTAAATATATATTCTGTTTCCTACTTTGGTCAGCCTCATCCAGTTACTTGACATTTTTAAGCTGAAACCTTTCATCTTACAGATATCAATATTTCTTCCTAGGTTTCTTGGTTTTAAATTGCTAATTAGCAATATTATGATTGAAATGTGCCCCACAATTATGGTAAAAAATAATTTTGTTTTCAGATAATACCTATTGTTAGTTTTAACTAATTCAATCAAAATATTCTGTTTGCTTATCGATTTGTTTTAAAAGATAATCTATTTTATTATATCCAATTAATTTTCTAATAATGACAATGCCAGCCAAAAATGTATAAACATGTATATTTTCTTAGTTGTGTATGTTAATTTATTAATTTATTACAGTGTTCAGCAGTGCAGTTGGGCAGCACTGCTTTATATTAAAGTGTTTTCTCTCCTAGAAGGATCAGTTTTTTGGTACCAGTTCATAGATTTAAAAAAAACGTATAATAATGTTTTTTGTTTATATTTTTTATAAATAAGGTTTGTAATCTACAAAAATTTAATTATTAAATAAAATAAACGCTTTATAGACTGCTATTACTTATTCTCTTTTGAAAGTTGTTGGTAAAGGCCATGCTTTCTTAGCCAAACAAGAGAATAGTTTTAAGCTGAATGTAGTTTTGGAATTTCCAGAAATGTGTTTGTTTTGTTTTTTTTTGGTTCACCCCTACCTCGCCTTTGAAAGCTATATGGGGGTTTCTAAGGCCGGGGAGTGAAGGAGGGGATAAATGCCAAAATAAAATCCCCCCAGCACCGATACTCGAGCTCGTAATTATTTGGTTTCACAAGGTTTGGTCATCTGTTGCTAGGGTAACGTATGTTCAAAGCATCGCAATGCACGCTAGCCCACTCAGCTACCCCGCCCCCAATGTGTATTTGTTGTTGTAGTGGATACTGATTTTTGAAAGTATTTATAGATATATGTTTTATGGGTCGAGTTTATATTCTAAATACTGTTAACACTGTCCTTGGTGTTATTTATTCACCATCAAAATTTAACTCTAGCATTCCTAGCTATATTCGGTTTAAATTGGAATGTAAATATATCTATATATTGAACTGTTCTCAACTACATCAAACATGAAAGCATTTGTTCAAAATTGTACTTATCCACATTCAAAACAAATACCCTTTTTAAACAAAAACTTCCTCTTAATGCCTATTGGATATTGAACAATAGTACAAATTTAGCCCAGGAGATGGGCTAACATAACCATGCAAATGTTTTAAAAATTCGTTTTTTATCACCTTTATAATAGGTAAAGCATTTCTAGTGGTTCTAAAACTCTTACTAAGCAGCTAATTAATATGACCCAGTAATGGATTGTTAAAGAATAACCAGCATATTTGTATTGTTATATATATATAATTATATATATATATATTTAGTTTAAAGGAATTTAACTAAAAAAATTAAAATTTTAAAAATATTTTCCTATATTCAGATTTTAAAGCCAGAATTTCTCCTTCACCTATCATGCTTCAACATCATATTATTTCTTTTGTACCCAAATAGAGCCAATTAAAAATTGGGGATACATAGTTAGTTCTGCCTTTTTTTTTTTTTTAAAAAGTAGTAATAGTAATAATAATAAATAAAAAAAAGTCTTAAATCCTTTAATAATTCTTTTCTTGTTTCCTCAAGTTTTGAATATGAGGATTTTTATTTGTTGCATAATATTTTTTTGGCCTATTTTTTCAGTATTATATCCAAATAAATGCAGATAATTATATCATTAGTTCATTTGTCTGTTTTATTATCTTAATAAAATTGTATATTCAATATGTGCCATTATGAATGACCATGTCAGTGGCTGAATCCTGACCATTTATCCAGTTATATGGGCTTTATGATTGTGTAATTTAATAATTTATTTACATAACATAAAATACCTAATGAAAATTATGTTAGTGTATGATTGAGTGATTGTTGACTACTGATTGAAGTATTGGAGAAGTTAGGGGGTTGTAATCGTCAAATAAAATAATTTTTAGATGTATTATTTGATGATCCCACTGTCCAACCATCTTATTCAATTAGTGTATACATTTGTGTTTTAATCATCTACTGTGTTACTTTTTGGTTTATTATTCTATTATGTTCTTAGTAAATAATTTTAATCATTAAATTTTTACTTTTTCTTTTGTCTTATCATATGAATTGGATGAAACGATCCATACTCCAGGATTACATTTCCTAAGATCTATACATAACTTGCATGATGATAACCAAATATCAGCAATAGTAATTATTCTTATTAGTAAATATAATAAATTTATTTATTATGGGTGGTTTAATCTTATTTGCTTTTGATCTATTTGTTATATTTATTGTTTTAATTTTTTACATTAGGTATTGATGAAGAAGATGTGAGTCCAGTGGTAACCCAAAGCCATTGCCACCAAGTGTCACAAGGGACACAGGTGTGCAAAACACCACCCAATTCTCCGAAGCAACAACCCCAGCCACAACAGAAACACCAAATAAACCCTTCTCAGATATTAGCTCAACTTCAAGCTCCTGCTCAGGTGATTATTATTAATACTATTGATTTCTTTAAAGGGGGCAAAAGCATAATGAAAATGTGGCAAAATTGTATTTTTTTCTATTCTTAATAAAAGGTGAGAGAAAAAACTGGTCCCTATCAAGGTAAAATGTGGTTATCCTCTCAATTTTGTTTATTTTAATATTGATGCATTTTCTTTATTGTTTAAAATAATTTGTTGCACACAATGCACAACTTTCATGTACCTCCCTAGGAATCAATTTTAAAAGTTTATAATGAAGTTAAAAAATCTGGTGCGCGCAACATACGACTTTCACTTACCTCTGTAGTTAAAATCAATTTTAGAAATTTTAAGTGCTGTTAGAGACGAAAATAAATGGAATTAATAAAAAAAAAATAATTAAAATGAATTTCTATAGAAACATGTGTTTTATTAAAAAATCTATTATATTATTATCTAAAACAATCAATTAGTTTTATTGGATTTTCATCACTCTTTATTAACTTTTACAATTTTGTGTATAAAATAATATTTTTTTCTTAAATCTTTAGCATTTCAATGGTATATTCTACATGTATATTACTGTTATGTTCAGAAACGAAAAAACGCATTAAAAAATATGTTTGCAGTTTTCTCCTTTAGTTAGGTATCAAATTCGTTCAACTCATATATTTACCTGTTTTTTTATCAATGATAACATAATGATTTATTTATTTTCTTAGAATCTACAAAATTAAAGTACTATTAGAGGAAGAAAATTTAAAATATCGGCATTTAAGCCCTGTGAGGCTATTTCATTCAGAATGAAACCTACATTATATTAAAGGATTCATGGGGTAAGGGTTAATGTTTAACCTACATTAACAATGATATAGAGAGTATAATCAAAATTGTAAAACCTTTTTTTGAACAAATCATAAAAAGATGCTAAATACATTGTATAAAGTGGCTCTTCTGGTTAGCTGATTTTGATGAAAAGTTTCTTTAACATCTCCGGCATACAGTTGTCTCAAATATGAAATTTCAGTTTCATAGGACTTTTCATTTTTTTGCTGGAGGCGCGCATACACACTCACACACACACCCACAATATTCTATTGTCTCTCTCTCTCCTATTTGTTTTCACATTCGTGACTAAAACTTTTCATTCTATTTAAAATAAGTATATTTTAAAACAGATATAATACAAAGATAAATTAAAAAATGATCTTATGATAAATATCATAAAAATGATGGACTTTTCTATTTTCAATTAAACAACCATAAAAAACCTTATCAGGCCATAACATATGTTTAATTGAACACTTTATGTTGAATTGAAATTTGTAATTTTCTTATTACAGGTTGGGGGTGGATTAAGGCTTTCTGTCGGAGAAGATGGTACTATGGTCGTTCATCAAACAACTGATCAGGCATGTACTTAGTATCTTTTTTTCATAAAATTTCATATATCGTAATAAACTTTTATTATATATACTTATCTATGTGTTTCGCAAATAGAAATCTATTATCTATTATCATTACCCAAGAGGTTGGGGCACCTGTGGTTTGGCCTTCGTCTGGTCCAAATCTCAGATTATTCCCCTAAATTGCATGAAGTAAAACCTCATTGTAAACCACTAATTTCATTCATTACTTCATTGTAAATTATATATGAAGTGTTTCTGCAAAAGAAAAAAAACAAAAAAACACCTGGTTTCTGGCATCTAAACTTGATCAGAGGAGTCTATGAAAATTACTGAAAGTTTATTGCTTTTCAATTTACAGTTCAAATTCGTTACTGAAATAAAGATGAAAGTTGTGACCACTTTTTTAAGAAATCATAAAAGTAGTTGCACAGAAAATAAAGATTTTGATTTACTATAAAAAAGTGTTCCATTTCCTGTCTCATCTTGATTATCTGTTTAATCTTATGAAAGTCTGAGTTGTAATTCACAACAATCATAACCATTGTTCTGATTTACCCTTATCTATAATTTAAATTGGAACACCCCTAAAAAAATTCTAATATTTATAAAAATAACAATTTAGTTACTTAAATTTTAATGGTGTTCCTATTAACCCTTTTATGAGTACATAATAATCTAATAAGAATAGAATAGAATAAGGGAATAGAGATGAAATAATCTATCTGTTATTACCTGTAATTTGTTAAAGTATTAACAAAAAGAATAAATAAATGTCAACATGGTATGAATATGCGTACTGCAGAAGAAGGCATTGGATATGGGTGCTTATTGATAACGTTCAAAACTTTTATTTCTGTCCTTTACCTTGGTATTATTATATTACTTTCAGTTCATTTTCAATCAGTGAATTTAAAAGTTGTTTTATTGTGACTTCCATAAAATTATAACATACGTCTGTTTTTTTATTTTCAAAATAATTGATTTTAGATCACTTACCCTTTTAGTTTTTAACTCTATTATGAATTCCATATTGATGTTATATATTTAAAAAAAATTAAGGTAATATAATATAGATAACATATCCATATAACCATCTTGAAATATCTGTATTTTTGTGTAAAGTTATAACTTTTGTGGTTTTATTGTGTTTAGTACTGAAAATTATTTATATATATTTATTGTTATTAATTTTTAAAATAATTACAGACAACAGTAACACCCAGTATTGCTGCTGCTGCTCAGTCTCAGTTGGCCCAGTTGATTGCTGAACATGGAGGACAAATACTGCAGGTAATTAATGCATTATCATCAAGTTTTATGACTACTGCCCTGATAACTGTCATTTTAAGTTTTTTACTATAGGGAGTTGAGATTTTGAATGGAAGTGATCGAGACGTTGATTTCCAAATGGCACTAAAGGAAACTTTTTTCAAAATATTTAGACATTTTTGTACTCTAATGGTTTAGTTTTATATAAATCCATCATCAGATTTTATTTAACAAACATAAAAATTCTTAAAAACGTATTTGAAAATTGCATTTCATTTCTAAAGGTACTAAATCCTCATTTATTTTCATTCCAAAAGGTACTAAAAATGTTTCCTTCCAAAATGTATACTATATACTTTGTAAATAGATAACCTTTCCTTTCATTTTCTTACCAAAAGTACTATACCAAAAGGTATTATACTTCCAAAAATAGCAGAAGCACCTAACCCCGTAATATATTACCATTATTTATTGTTTTCTTCATTTTATGCATTTTTATTGGTTCATTTTGTATGTCTTGAATCACCTCTATTATTTTGATCAGTAGTTTTATGTTGATAATCAGTTTTTAATAATAATACAGTCGCGCTACTGTCCGATGTGAACATTGGCCTCCTCAATGAGCCTTCGCCAGGTGACTCGTTCCTGTGCAGCTGCTTTCCAATTCCGCACATCCAGAAGGGTCCGGGCATCCTTTGCGACAGCATCTTCCCAGCGCAGCCTAGGTCTTCCTCTTCCTCTTGAGAGGTCCAGTTTTCCCTCCAGCAACATCCTGGGAATTTCCTCCTCGTCCATCCTTGCAAAGTGGCCCGCCCATCTTAACCGACCACACTTAATGGAGTGTACAATATTGGTTTCCCCAAATAGTTCATATAGTTCCCGGTTGTAAAGCCTTCTCCATAGATCTCCAACTTTAATGGGTCCAAATATGCGCCGCAAAATCTTTCTTTCAAAGATCAAGAGCTCTGCTTCTTCCGAACTCATTAAGGTCCACGCCTCGCTAGCATAAGTTAGTACTGGTCGAATAAGGTTTTATAAAGGCTGCACTTAGTCTGTCTGGATAAGGCCTTGCTGCTGAGATGTTTTCTTAATCCAAAATAGCAACAGCTTGCTTTTCTTAATCTTTGACCGATCTCGAGAGATATCTTGTTAGAGCTGCTGACTATAATGACTATGTATGTAAATTGGTTTACGCTTTCAAACGTGAAAGATCCGATCGATAGTGGTTCCTTGATAGGGTTGTCAGTTCCCGGGCCAGCTCTCATGTACTTCGTTTTTTTCTTGGTTTATAGATAGCCCCATGACTGTTGCTTCTCCCACAAGTCTAAGAAAAGCTTCTTTCAAGGCGTTTAGAGATCTTGCCACTATATCTAAATCGTCCGCGTTCCCAAATATCTGTGTCATCCTGTTATAAACTGTATTAGTGGTTTCCACACCGGACCTTCTTATAACCCGTTCTAAGGCAAGATTAAATAACAAACAGGCCAGAGCATCTCCTTGCCTTAGAACTTTCTTTGTTTCGAATTCAGGTGATAAATCAACCTGTATTCGAACTGTACACCTTACATCGTTCATGCAGATTTCATGAGATGAATCAGCTTTGATAGTATTCCGAGATCATACAACGCTTCGTAGAGCTTTGGCCTCTTTATGCTGTCATATGCGCTTTGGAAATCTATAAAAAGGCAGTGGGTGACTATCTTATATTCTATGCCTGTTTCCTAAATCATCCGCAGCCTGAATATTTGATTGACTGTTGATCTACCCCTCCTAAATCCAGTCTGATATTTACCAGTTTCTTGCTCAGCGAATGGGAGAAGCTTCTTAAAGAGTACATTTGATAGTACTTTATAGGCCCCATGAAGAAGAGTAATACCACAATAATTTTTGCATTCAAGGATGTCCCCCTTCTTATGGATTGGACATATAATACCTTTTCTCCAATCTTGCGGGATTTCATTTCCAACCCAAATAGCCAAAATAATATTGTAGATAGCTTTATGGAGTCGTTCACTGCCATGTTTCATAAGTTCTGCTGAGATACCATCCTCTCCAGACGCTTTGTTATTTTTAAGGCTGTTTATTGCCTCCAAAACTTCCTCAAATTCAGGAGGGTCAATATCTTCTTCATCGCCACTGTGGATGTTGTTGAAGACTTCTGTTTCAGCTTCTTCATTTAACAAGGAATCGAAATGTCTTGCCCATCTTGACAATACTTCCGCTCTATCTGTAACCAAAGAGCCGTCCTCATTCCTGCATGCTTTCACACGTGATTTGAATGGACCTTTACTTTGATTTACCAGGCGGTAAAACTTTCTAAATTCATTCAGACCTCTATACTCCTCCATCTTTTCCAGTGTCTGTAGCTCTATATTCTTCAGTCGATAGCCGTGTGTGCTTCTTCTGTATCATATTCCTATAGGTCTTGTTCTTCACTTCCGTTGCAGCCAAGCATTCATCATCAAACCAGGGAATATTTTTTGACTTTTTAGAAAGAGAAAAGTTGCTTCTTTCCATAGTTAGCGTAAAATAGTGTCTATATATACAATATCTAATGCCTGTATATAGAAATTTGAACGAGCTATGAAAAAAAAATAGCAAAAGTATTTGCTAATTGTATGTATTCTAAAACATATAGAAACATAGTTTAATCATGTCTAAAAAAGCCTTTACAAATACTCTAAATTTGGTTTGAATTGTATTAAGAAATATGAATGGTTTATTGAATCTTTATGACAAACTCTGTAAATTATTCCTTAATGGATTAATATTTCTGAATAGTTAGATTATCGTATTACAATTATTAAATATGGCAATCAATTTATCAGTTATTATTAAAGAGAACTGGTCAATCACAGCTACTAACAAGTAAGTTTGAAACACTATTTCTCAACTGATTTTATTGATTCTTTTTTTTTATATGTATACATTTTTTTGTTTTTGTAGGGTATTTAATTCTTAGTCCATCAGCAAAAACTAGAAGCCTATTGGTACCGTTGGAAAGCTAAAGATTTTAGAAAAAAATATTATCTGATACACAAGAGCTTGTAAAAGTTAATAGAGGGTGAAAAAAACCGATAAAACTAAGTGATTGTTTTAGATAATAATATAATAGATTTTCTAATAAACCATTTAATAATAGAAATTCCATTTAACCAATTCTTTAATGGTTTTACTCATTTTTTATTCTTTCTGTTTTTGACAATTCTTTAATCGATTCTAAAGACGGAGGTAAGTGAAAGTCGTGTGTTGCCCGCACCAGATTTTTTTTTTGTATAGGCCCTCTAAGGACCACATCAGTTGGCTAATTCATTTGGCTTCTTTTCTCTTCTTCCATCTCTCCTTCATCAGTTTATTCATAGCCACCCTTCTCTCCTTTGACCATGTTTCCTTCCTCTTCTTTGGGAATTCTTTGTTTATATCCTTTGTTCTTATCTTTAATTTTGTATGTCTCTCTTGGCTTTTACAATCCATCCGTAGTTTATTTTATTGTATTATTTTAAATAACATACCACTGAAAATAAACATGAAGGATTATTTTTAGTTAAAGTTGTAACTTGGAGGTAATGTAAGATAAATTAGAATCATAAAAGTAATGTTACTAAAAAATAACTCATGTTAAACATTAAGGTGTCAATTTCACTGATATATTTCACCATATTTTTGTCTTAAATTGAAGTCTTTAGATTAGATTTAGATAGATGGTAATCATTTCTGATGAGATTTTTTTTTTTTTTTTTTTTTTTTTTTTTTTGTTTTTTAGACTAATACTTCTGGGTTATCAAATAGTACCTCAAAGGAAACATCTTTTATGCAATCATTGCAGGTTAATTTTATTTTTATTCACAGTGAATAAATATTTGTAAAATTGTTTTATTTTGAAACCATATTTTGTATTGTTTCAGACTGCTGTTCTTCATCTCAGTGGGTCTACACCAACAGATGGCGTTGTTGTCAAAGGAAGCCTTGGTTCAAGTCCAGTAGTAGTGAATACAGCAGCTGCAACAGCAGGAGTAAGACGTGCCAGTGGTGTTGTGATGGCCCCTCAAAACGGAGTTCGTTTGGTGGCTGACCTTAATGGTTTACCTGCTTCTCTTACTGAACACAACCGGCTCATAGTTTCTGGAATAACAGCTCCTGGTCTCCTTGAACAGAATAGAGTTCAAATAGTTGCTGGTGTTCCTACTTCCTCTGCATTATCTCTCGAACAACAACAGAATAGACTAATAGTGTCAGGTGCTACTCCTAATACCATGCTTACACAGCAGGGCCGTGTACTAGTCTCAACTGGATCACTTGAACATCAAAATAGACTTCAAATTGTCACAAGTAATTCCAGTGCTCTCTCTCTGACAGAACAGAACCGAGTAATTGTTTCTAATGTACCCAGTAACATGTCCTTGGAACAACAAAATAGATTGCAGATTTTGTCTAGTATCCCGAGTTCTATTACAGAGCAAAATAGACTTCAAATAGTATCTGGAATGCAAAACTCCTTGACGGAGCAGCAAAATCGTGTGATTCTATCAGGAGTTCAAAACTCTAACATGTCTCTTGAACAACAGAACAGGGTACAGATAGTTTCAGGAGGCCCTACTGCTGGAACCATGGCATTAGAACAAAATCGAGTGGAGATCATGTCTGGTGTTCAGAGTTCATTGACTGAACAACAAAATAGGGTGCAAATAGTGTCTGGAGTGCCGAACTCAAATACCCTTTCACTTTCTGAACAGAATCGTGTATTTTTATCAAGCCTTCCCAATTCCAACACATTATCTTTGTCTGAAAAAACAAAACTTAGTTCAAATAGTAAATTCGAATATTTCACTTTCAGAGGAACAAAATAGATTACAAATTGTTAGTACTGTACCTAATCCAAGCCTCTCTGAACAAAGTAGGTTACAAATTGTAAATAATTTATCAAATCCAGGAGGCATTTCTCTTTCAGAACAAAATAGAGTTTTAGTGACCAATGTTCCTACTACAAGTTCAATATCATATGCTGACACCAACCATGTACAAATTATCACCACTGTTCCTAGTTCTATATCAGAGCAAAATAGAATACATTTGTCTCCTGTTCAAAATTCTAACTCTTTAGAACAAAGTAGGGTTCAGATCGTTACATCTGTTCGGAATTCTCTTTCATTAGGAGATTCAAATAGATTGCAAGTTGTTACGAGTTTACCTTCGAGTAATGCTTTACAAGATCCTCAAAGCAAATTACATGTTTTATCTAATTCAGTTTCAAATAGTAGTGTAATAAAAGATCATAGGCAGCAGAAATGTATTTCTACTACTTTCCGAGAAGATCAAAGCAATATACAAGTTGTTTCCGCCCTTGTTAATGATAAAACACCTATTTCTAATGAAAATGTCGTACGAAACTGTGATGGTTCTAGTGGTTTAAAGTTTCAACATTATATTAAACCAACTGAGCGTCGTGTTATTACCTCTAATGTACAAAAGGATAAGGAATTGATAAGACTGGAGGATAAAGAAGAGAAAAAAGTGAATTCTAGTGATAGTAATTTAGCGAGCTGTGAACGACTACAATTTACTAGTGATGAACCTAAAGTGCAAGTGGTAACAGCTAATAATCATTGTGTCATCCCTCAAAACAATCATGTTCGGACGCATACATACCCTCATGACTCTAAAAGCCCTGCTCAGTATATTTCTTCAGTGACTTCACCGATCAATTCTCCTCCTTCGACTCCATTTAACAATAGGCCTAATCTAACAGTAGTCACGCAACCTCAAAGAAGTCAACCTGAACATGCTGTGGTTCATAGTGTACAGACAAATGCAACTTCTCATATAAGTACGTCTAAAACAGAAACATCGCCTATTACTACTAAAACTTCTCATGCTAACCGTAGGACTTATGATAATGCTTTTTTAGACAGTATTGCTCAATCTCATCCCAGTTTGGTTATTAACAAATCACCTTCAATGTCCCCATGCGCTAAACTAATGAAGACAAAGAAGCCTATGAAGAAAGCTGCACTTGTAAAACCTATGATGGCTGAAGATAGGTCTCCTACTGAAAAAGAAGAACCTCCAAATTTAGTTCCCATTAATGTTGCTAATGACCATACAGTTGTGTCAAGGGTGCAGACAATCCAGCTCACTCCCCAAAAACAACAGGTAAAAACACATATGGCTTTCTTAGATTATTTAATTGTTTGTTTTTGACTAACCATTAACCTTATGCATCTGTTTTGTGAGTTAAATATAGTTGTAAACATTATCCTTTTATTAACAACAACTTTTCATATTGTAGCAATTAAAGCAAATCCAGGCTCAAGTAACTGCTCTTAGTAACAATAAATTTAGAACAGCTTCTGAGCAAGCTACATTACAAAGACTGATCTCGGAGCAGCATAAAATACTATTAGGGGGGAAAATAGTACCTACCGTCCCTGGGCAACATGCTCAAGGCGTTGCTTTTGTAAGTAGGTTTTAATAAACCTTCTGCATGGTAATTAATATAATTGTGCTGTGCCTTCTTTTTAGATTTAGATTCTAATTATTTTTTCATTTGTCTTCTGTCAGTTTTTCTTATCCAAATTATAACAAATTAACTGACATGTAAGCAAACAATTATTAAATAAGTTACACACACACACACACACACACACACACACAATAAAATATATATATATATATATATATATATGTGTGTGTGTGTGTGTGTATGCACTTTCATATGTCAAGTGTGTTTTCTCCATTTAAATTAATTAACGTGAGATTATTACATCATCAATATATAGTTAGTATTTTATGGACTAAATATTTAAATGGATACTGTTTATGCATGAGTCATAACATTTTTCAATGATTTAATACTTGATAACATTGAGCAATGTAAAAGAGGCTATGTTAGTTATAATAATAGTTACAAAGGTTATAGACGGTTAATTAAGTATGGTAAATCCGCCTTCTTTAACTCAAACTTGGAAGATCATTTTGGTGTCAAACAAAAATAATTTGGCTAAATTTTTAGCTTTTTAAGTCAAACGGTTTTCGAGATTTTTTAAAAAATCTCTTTTTTTCAATTTTTTTTTTTAATAGTAAAATTTGAAATTTATTAATGATGAATTGTTCCCTGATTCTTAGGAGTCAAAGGCATGAAAAAATTATTTGATCATGATTCTTAACCCTTAACCCTTTAGCGTCCAACTATTGCAGAGGTAGAGTGGGCTTGCTGGACCGGCGGCTGGTAGTGAAGGCCACTGTGCCCACTGGATCGACTACTTTCTGACTCTGCTATTCTTCGAATTTTAATTAGTTCTTCTTCTTCAGTTTTTTTATTTTATTCTTTCTCTTAAAACTTATAGTTACAATCATACACATTGCGCAAAATATTCAATAGATGTTGTAAAAATTTAATTATTTTAATTTATGTAAAATTCTTCAAATATGCAATATACAATTTAACCAGTATTATCCTAGATACATGATTCGGATAGGAAGCAGATTTCCGGGGTGCTCAGAGGCTCTAAACAAAGTACACTATTGCATAGAAATCTTGTAATATATCCAATATTGGATCTGTTCATCATCTGTTTCAAGGAAACGTACTTCACATTGTCAACCAGTCCACTAGATGGTTCTAGAAACAGAGCTTCTAAAGCAGCTAACGGACACCAGAGAAGCAAAGCTACTATAGTAGTCCATGGTCCGTTGGGTCTACCTTTCACCGGACTACTATAGTAGTCCATGGATGCTAAAGGATTAAACAAAAGCCAATTTTTAGTAGAAGAAAGAAAATCAAAATTATATTTTGTTGACCTTTTTGAAAGGCGTGAATCACCAGTTTTTTTCAGAAGATGTCTTTTATACTCCTCTATACATAGGGATTTTTTAAATCTTTTTGAGGTGGTGGAACAATGTGAAAAAATTTAAAAACTCATTTTGTTTTCTGGAATCTTGAATTTAACTTATATTTCTTATTAATATTGAAAAATGTGTGAAAAATTATTTCTCACCAAAAATTCAGAACTGCATCTCTTATTAAACATTTTCAATCATTTTACTACAAAATGATTAGATAAAAGCTATGTTTTTCAAAACGTGTGCCAGACAAGCCCTCTATAACGCTGTCTATTTAGCTACTCTCAATAATTCTTCTAAGATCTCTATGGTTTTCATTAACAAGCATGTATTTTCTGTTAAAAAATAATTGTATACACATTTTTTCAGTAATCTAAAAACAATAAGTTTTTTCAAATGCAAGATTTCAGGAAAAAAATGACTTTTTCATATTGCTCCACCACTTCAAAAAAATTTTCAAAATTTTTTACTTTCGTAATTAGAAATTTCAAGTATTTTTAGTTTTTATTCAATTTAATCTAATGATAAATAAAGATAAGTGTCACATGCTCTGTTTCTCAAGTTGAGCTGCCTTTAAATTTTTAATCCTATTAATGTTAAAAAAATTATTCTATATTTTCTACCTCTCTTTTATTAGTTGTTTTTCCTCTTCCCTATTGAATCTAAGAAAATGTTACAAACCATTAGTTCTGCCTAATAACTAACTAGTGTTACTTTTCATGTTTTATTTGATGTAGGGATTGTTTATTATCTTTTCATGGGTTTGAGTATAAATATAATTCCTAAGACAGTTTATTACTTTGTCAATGTTTAGACAGTTCTTTCCAAAGCACCTTATTCTAATTTCAAACAAAATGGGGCACATACCGAGAAAATGAAATGTATTTTCTACTCATGAGTATTATACATATGAGTATAATTACCCATTGGAAAGTGCAAGATTTTTGAAAAGTTAATATACAATAAAAGAAATCGTACAAGTTAATATAAAGTTGTTGTAAGCTAATAAAGTTATGAACATATATTATTGGGAGAAAGGGAGGATATAATGATAGTTAAAAGTGACAATCGCTATACAGGATTGTGCAAGTTAAATTCTTCCTATTAGTATGCAAGATTTTAGGAACTATATTATGTACCTAATTGTAACTAAGTGGTTATAAATTTATAAACTTGATTATTTTAATTTTTTTGTTTTACTATTTCATAAAACGAACATTTAATGTAAACTAAATGGGATTCCTATGGAAACTTAATTCAACTATTAAAATAAAATTTAAATAGTTCATTTGAAATATTAAATAGCAATAAACTGAAAAAAAAAAAAAATTGTTATTTCTGTAGTTGTTTTTTTTATTTTACATTTATATATCTATATTTTAAATATGTATAAAATGATACAACGATTCTTGGTTTCCCAGAACTCCTTTTAAACCACTTGATGGATTTCATACAGTTTTACTATCATTTAGGTCATTCTTTTCTGAAGGTTTTTTTTATTTATTTATTTAACTTCATTTTTGTGCTACTATGGCTAATTGGTCGATGCTACGGTGGGAGTCCTAAATTTTGCCTATCCAGGTTTTATTAGGATAGGGATCTTTAACGAGTACCTGACATCACACAGGCTCGGGACCACCTTTTAACGTCCCCTCCGAAGGACGGCATAACTAAAGATTTTTTACTCCCATTAGAAAATCCTAGGGCCACCCGCAGGTTTGAACCCGCGACCTTTGGAATAGAAAGCTGTTATACTAGCCACTACACTATGGGTGACCTCTTTCTGAAGGATTAAAAGTAAATACATTGCAATTTAGCTTTTTCTTAATCAGGAAAAATACATTTTCTGTAACAAAGTCATCAAAAAATTATGTCTGAAATATAAGTAGTAATATAGATGTTTAATATACTGTTTGAAAGCTCAAGATTATAGAAAAGTTAATATGCTATAAAATAAATAGATGAACTCAAAATGGAACAGATGATGAGTTGTTTAGAAAAGTATTATTAGGAAGAAAACAAGTATTAATGTTTCTAAGTATTAATCATTAAAATGTTGGTCCTGCAACAACTAAAATTTTCCATGCTTGTGATTATTGTATTATCAAGCTGTGACAAATTTGCTTTCTAATCATTTTATTTATTTATTTTTATTTGATAAATTGAAATTTTCTTTAATTTTAGGTTTCATCTAACACCAACAATTCAGCTGTAAGGCTAGTGCCAGTTTCAAATTCAAGAGGCTCAAGTTCACAAGAACAGCAAACATCTCCACAACAACCCTCGATTACTACTCATGCAAATAAAGCTACTTCACCTATTCCTATCCAAGTAGGCAATACTTTTTTATTATTGATTGATTATTTTCTATTAAATTATCTATTTGTTTTTGGTGCGTTACTAATTCAACTTGATGGTACTTTGTTATCAAGTTCTATTTTTTTATATTTTGTAGGTTGGTCTAAAAGTTTAAATGTTGATTGCTAGAGCTTCAATCTTTTTTGTTTGTTTTTTTTATTTCCAATTCAGAAAAAGGCTTTTTTATTTACCCTTGATAGAACGATTTCGTAAAAAAAAAAAAAAAATAAATATTTTACCTTTTAAGTTATTTAATTTCTCTTGAATTTACCATAGCTTTTTTTTTTTTTAGAATATATACATATATAGGAAAGGTTGGTTGTGGACGCAGTCATCATAGAAATCAGTGTCAAATCAGAGGGCTGCTTAATTTGAGCCCTCATTTAATCTATAGAGTCTGGTTTCTTTGTTGTCTAAATTCCCACCTTTTTCACTTCGATGACCAGAAACAAACTTTGCTTATTATTCATTCTATAGTTTTACTATCCATCCACCTTAAAAGAATTTTTATATTAGATAATTTTTTTTATATTTTTTATGAATGATTATATTTATGTATATTTGTTTTCATTAAATTTCAGCAAGCATCTACTCAAACTCCAACATCGTTAATGTCATCCCCTCCTCAGCCAATCTTTTCCAAGAGTAAAAGAGCTTCTTTGTAAGTATTGCCTATTCCATATCAACATATACTCATTAATAAAATTAGTGCCCTATCTCAATTTTCAGCTAAAAACCAATTTAATAAAACTAACTTGATTTGTTAGTTTATTCCTTTTTTATGGTTTAGAAGTAATCAAGTATTGTATAACGGGTAATGAATGTCCCTTATTTCTTTTGAAATTGAATTTTCTTTAATGGTTGACAATGTTATTCTCTTTTTATTCCTTAGTTGCATTACAAATGCCTGCTAGTTAGCGATTTGTTTACAGTTTTAAGTTTGAACATTACATTTCTAATTTAATTTTATGCCTTTCCAGAATATAATAAAGTTAATTTTTTCTGTTATTTATTGGTTTAATTAGTAATTGTAGATTACACTTGAAAATCATCTCAAGTATCAGTAAAATGGAATTTGTGGTGAAATCATGAAGCGATACTCTAATTTTGATCCAAAGTAGATATTTATTGATTTAATATACAAAAATTAATAGGGCCGGAATGATCTAGGTTCGAATCTTGGCTGTGGCAAAATATTATTTATTTCAGCTTGTTCTCGATAAGGTGGGTACCCAAAAAAATGGGGAGAAACCTGGCAGATGAGTGTGATCTTGGCCTGATTACTTCATTACACGGCTGATGGCCTAGAAACAGTACGAATATCTATATGTACTTAGCTTAACACCCTTTGTAGGTTGTTTTTTAATGTAAAAAAAATTATTTCCTTTTAAATAATTTATTTTATATATTTTCTCACCCATAGGATAGAACAACAGATGCAGGCTGATAGACAAGGTGCTCTAAATCCAGATTGCAAAACTCCATTTATGAGTAAGAGTGATGCTGTAAAAAGGTTAATTCGCTATCATACTATGAATGAACCTGTACTTAGTGAAAAAGACCTAGCAAAAGCTGATGAATTATTTGAGCAAACAGCAAAACATCTGCTTGATAAGAAAAACCACTTGTATAATAAATTTACTTTCCTCATACTTAAAGAAAGTATGGTAAGTAGATTTAATCATAACCATATTTTTTAGCTTAAAGTTACCTTTTTTAGTGTCTAAGTGCATTAATTGCACTATTTGATATCATTACCCAATTTATTTTGAGTGAATTGCAAATTGTTGATGCTATTTTTTTCCAATATTCTCAGAGTATTTATTAATATCACATTTATTTTACCGTCATTTCAACATTTTTGTCATGATTTTTGAATAATTTGATCCTTTTATTATTCATGACGGGTTTAAAAAATTTCAAACCTGCATATTTTAGTTTACTGGTTTGAATGAAAGCACATAAAAAATCTACAAAATAAGAAAAAGATTGTTAGTTTTTTTTTGTTGTTTTTTTTAAGTCAGAACTAGTTTTAGTTTATTGGGCCGAAAGACAAGGCTATATAAGAAAGGGGAGGAAAAAATTGAGGATGAGAATCGTTTCAAACCTTCCTTCTTATAGCCTGCTAAAAGTTAAAGTTAATGTAAATTTTATGGATACTTTGGTAATGCGTTGTAAGGACCAAAAATGTAGGTATTACTCTCATTATTTTTCAAATTTTTGTTTCTTTCTGAAATATGAAAAATTACCGGAGTTGATAATTTTTCAAGAATACGTTATTTTTAACAGTGAGGAAAATGTTTTAACTCAAAAACCAGCTTAGTCTCATTCACCAAATTGATATTACTGCTACTCATCTATATGTATAGATGTGTAATTTGTATCGGTTTCATAATTATTCATTCAGTTCCTTTGGAGATGTTACCTAAACATCGCAAAAAATTAATTGTTGTCATTTTTGAAAATTCTTATACAAAAAAAGGCTATGTTCTCAAGATCAACCTTTTTACATGAAGTAGGATTATGACTAAGCTATATAAGCAAAAATAATCAAAACTGAGTCTTTTTTCCTGTTTATACTTCTAACTCGTTTCTTATTAATTTATGAGACATTTTTAAATCACTTTCTTCTCTATTTAGGTAATGGATTGTAGGGACAAAAAATATGAAGCATATCCTTATCTTATTGTTAGTTTTTGTTTTGATTTGGTATATACAAAATTACAAAAAATATTAAGATTTCCCTACACATGTTTGCAGCACTAAAAGTATTATACAGAAAAACCTTTTATCTACAGTTTTTTATTTATGTAAAGATTGAGAATGACTGGTAAAAAAATCAAAATTGTTCAGCAGCAAGGTCTGGATGATTTAGAATAAATTGACACATATGTATCTTTTTTCATTTTACTAAATTTTTTTTGTTCTGAGGTATTTAGAAGTGGGTCATAATACTGTTTTTAAATTATTTAAAAATTATAATGACCAGTTTATTCATATTTATTTTGTCTTAATGGAACCACAGTTTTGTTCGACTTTCATTTAACACATAAGACTGATTGTAACAGCAGTTTCAGACATGGTAGTGTACATATTTGTGTTGTTGTGCCAGAGCAGCGGGTATAATTCCTACTCCTAGGGATCATTCTATTATTTCAGTTAACTGGTTATTTTTAGTGTTGTCCCATGAATAATTCTGTGATGTTTGTTCAATTTATTGTGCTGAGTTTGTTTAATTAAATAATTAAGATTTGTTATTAATGGTCCTAGGTATGGAAATTTTAAGACTAGTTGATGTTTTCTCGCTTTATATTTTATTCTCGGATGTTTATTTTGGGGCTGTATTCCCATTATTATAATACAATAATTTATTATTTTATTTACAATAATTTTTAAATACACATGGTTGAAGAATTATTACTTACGTGGGAATACTCTGTTGTTTAAAAAAAAAAATATATATATATTGGAACTTACTCAAGATTTGGGAGTTATACTGTTGATATATTGTTATTTGTTTAAAATTTAGAAGTTTTAACTGGTAGTTAGTAAATAATTATGGCTTTTTTATTTAACAAAGTGATGTTTAAGTTCTTTTTATCGAGATTAAGTTAATAATAATGTTACAGAGGCTACAGCAAACCAGTGAACTAGTATTACTAGAAAGACTGTTTGTAGCTGATGAAACTACAAGATTAGAACAGATAAAGCAAGAAGCAAGTGCCCCCACTGTTCCAACAGCAACTGCCACATCATCATCTTCATCATGTGAGTTAATTGATCAGTCCCTAACATGTTTTTAATAATTTTCACATTAATAACTGAACTATTAACACATTAAGTCACCAAATTTTGAAACACAAGTTTTAAGCAACTTCCCTATGGAACCCAGGACACAGTTTGATGTGCAAAATCCCCGTAGATCCATAGTTCCCTCTCTTGTATTCCAGATCCCAAATCCAAATAACTGCAACTACATCCCTATCATGTTCGACAATCTTAATATCAATTTTATATCCTTCGCTTCCAAATCCACTACCCATCTTACATCACAGTTACATCTTAGATAGCTTCATCCATCTCCTTGTTTCATTTGGCAAATTACTAATGACTGTCCTTAACACGTTCACGCTACGAATATCTATGTTTTTTTCGCTTGAGGTAGGGCAACACTTGCAAGTTCGAACGTGTTTAATGCGAGATCACAACAGTTCCAGGCCTCGAAAGCACTCCATCCACCCCATGGAATAGTCTAGTGTGACCCGTGGCGCGTGAACGTGTTAAATCTCATACCAGTGATTATGGACCCAATAACATTCCTGTAAAACAAATAAAATCCTGCCTACCAGTTCTAATTCCAGTACCTTATTATATCTACAATGTTTACTTTTAAAACTCCCTACTTACTACTTCCTGGAAAACTGCATTAGTTTGTCCATAAAATTGAACTCCAAATCCTTCCTCACTGTCTGATTTTCTAATATTTCTAAACCTCCAGAATGCCCTGCCCAAACCTACTATCCAATTTCTTGAATGAACAGTCCCTTATCAATCCAGCTTCTAAATTAGTTATTCTACACCATCTGCTCTCCTTAAAATAACTCCAATCCACTGTTTAACACCAAATGCAGTGTCTCTGGGGATTTCAAAGCAAAACTTAAATGATTCTTTAACTGGTCTATACGTTTCATATTTGGGATATCCAGGGACATCTCTGATTCATTATAAATGTACATGTACTTGATAACTGCATGTGTACCCAGTCATTTGTAACTTAACACTCCCCCAAAACCATCCATATTGTCTTCTAGAATAGAAAATATATATATAAAATATATTTATAACTGGAAATAAATGGTCAACTTGCTTTTTCTGGTTATTATTGGGTTGTTTCACATGAAATGTCCTAGTTTCTGAAATACATAAAGGATTTTGCAGGTCTCTGTTGTTTTCTTCCGAATGTTTACATATTAAAAATAAACAGTTACTAATCCTCTACCTTTGTATTATAAACATTAGCTTCCCTATCAATTACCCACTTTTTAGTATACCTCCAAATATGAACATGGAAACACGCGATTTTCGAGTAATATTTTTGTTTGTTGCGTTTTCAGATTTTGTTTCACTTCAAAACTCACAGTTTTTCAGTTCGGGGATAAAAAAGTTGGTGTCATGTTGGGAAAAATGTGTAGAAAAAGAAGGTAAATACTTCGAATAAAATTATCTTGTTTTCATATCGTATTTTTAATAAAAATCCTTTACCTTGAAAACGGACATTTCATCTGACATAACCCAATAGTAACAATGAAATGGAGTGTACAAAGTTAGGTTTAGACTAAATTAAGTTAGTCCAGCGGTACACTCTGATTTATTGATTAGAGATACCAAAAGTGTGCTGGCAGGCCAGACCTCTTGTCATTATAAAAGATGGGCGAAGCCTGTGCCAAAGAATGCAATTGAATTAACAATACCTTGAACACATTATTACTTCATGATGGAACTCAATCATTAAAACTTTTTGAGATGTTTTGTGGATTACCCTTCTTTTTTGCAAGGATCCTTTCTCTTGAGATTTTATAACTTAAATTTTAAAATACCAAAATTGATAGCTTGATAGAGCAAAAGACTCCATGAGTACCAATCTAATATATATAAGTATATATCCAGATCATCTATTTTCAATCCAGGATGCTGTTTCAGTAAAGGCATTAGGATTAGCATTTTTAAGAAGGATTCAGTGTAATGTACAAGTCTGTTATCTACCTGTAAGAGAGAATCGAATTTATGCATCAGTAATTAAAATATTGTGACGTTATTGATAATTAAGTAAATTATAAATGTGAATTTGATTCAGGAACATGGAGGTATTGTATTAGACAAGAACATTCTCAGGAAAATTATTGATTAATCACATTTTTTAGTTTCGTCAATTTTATTAATTTGCCTGAAACATATTTGTGAAAAAAATTATGTTTTTCTGATAACTTTTATTCACTTTTCTGACTGTATTTGGCCAATAGATCAATGGATTTTCTCTATATAACAATTTCCCTACCTTTTTGGGGTAGACTGATACAAAATTAGCATAAGCTTTTATCCTGATATTTCAATTCCAAAATGTATTGATTTCTTCATGCGATAGAGCCGGAAAAGCTAATTGAAATTCGGAAGAAAACTATATGTTGATTCTCGTATTAGTTTACCTTAAAATAGTCAAAATACATTGATTTGTTCATGAGATAGAGCTGGAAAAGCTAATTGAAATTCGGAAGAAAACTATATGTTGATTCTCGTATTGGTTTACCTTAAAATAGTCAAAATACATTGATTTGTTCATGAGATAGAGCTGGAAAAGCAAATGGAAATTCGGAGGAAAACGATATATATGGTGATTTTCGTTTTAGTCTACCTCAAAATATTCGAAAATCCATTGATTCGTTCATGAGATAGAGCCGGAAAAGTGAATGAAAATTAGCCTAAAATTGAATGCTAATTTTCATTTTAAGGGAAATTCAGGAAAATTTTGATGTTTATTATGTGGCAAAATTGTCTGGAAAACTTCGAATTTAAGAAAATGTATTAAGCCTATCACAGTGCTTTATAAAGGTTGAGATAAGACTCGAGTCTTTTGCTTAAGGCTTGAGACGTGAATCTAGTCATGGAAGCTCGATTATTTTGATGATATTATCAGCTCTTTTACAACACTAGTTTCTGCTAGTCGAATAATGTTTGATATATATCTCCCATTATCTTTGTTGATTCTGAATCATTGAGCTTAAAAGTTATCCAAGTTAAAAATATGTTATATCCAATTGAAGATATAATTGTAAACTTATATTAACTTTTAAACTAGTTTCAATCTTTTATCCTGATGATATAAAAAAAGTAAAATTTTATAGTTACCTTTCATATAAGTATAGAATATAGTGTTATGTTGCTGTTACCCAAGTAAAAAAAAAAAATTCTGTTTTTTTTTTTTTTTCTATAACTATTTTCTGCTACGATGTACATAATCCACAATTTTCCTCCTGCACCTCCTCTAATTTATTATTTATTACTGTTCTTTTTGATCCGGTATGGTCCTTCTTGCCATTTATATAATTTCTTATTCGTGATCATCAATTTTTTTTGTAAATGTTTGCTTAGCCCTTCTTTTATATATATATATATATTTTTTTTTTTTTTTAAGGTACATTACCTGTAAAAAGAGAAAGAGATGAAGGAGACAATATAGAAACTAAAAAGCATTGCCCCGATGATGAAGAAATAAATGCTCAAGTTCAAAGTGCTATTGATAGCATTCTTAATCTACAAAGGAACGATCCTCTTGAGGAAGCTGTGAGAAGCATTTCTTCATAGTACTGTGTAATTAAATAAGCCATAACCCCTCCTTAGTATTTATTGATTTTAGCATGTGATTTCTTGTGAAAATGAAGTATCGTCAACCAGTATTTTTATAATTGTTGTTAAATTTTTATCATTATTTATACTCGTTAACAATTTACCAATCTTAGAAATTATTATGTAGTTTTAAATCTATTTATTTATTTTGTTTTATAAATGATTATTTCATTTTTCCCTTACGATTGGACTGAATTAAGAATGTACGATTATAAATTAATGCAATTTTTTCTGATTCATATTCAAAATTTCATTGAGTAAAAATTGTCAGCAACTGGTATCTTTTTGATTTTTCTTTATAACATTATACTTTGCTGAATTTATGTATGTTCTAAAAAAAATAATAATAAATTGCAGTTACATACATAATAAGTGCCTTTAAAATGAATTATGTATTTATTTATGTTCAAATTTGATTTTTAATTTAAGCCTTAAAATTTCTTTAGCGCTAACTAATAGAGCTCATGAAACTAGAAAAAATCAAAATTTGATAATTTTCATTCATCATTACCATTGTTCAACTATCGATAATGAAATACAACTTTTATTTGTTAATACAATTTCTAGGACATTAATTATGAAATGGTTTTAGAGATATTTTCATATTTCATAATATTTAGATGGTTTTGTCTATATAACCTGCCATCGTAGTAACTTTTACTTATTTCAAATCATACAAACTTTCTGAAGACAAAATTTTATTTTTTCCTAATACCCCCAAATTATTTTTGTTTTAAATTGCTATTCAGTACCTGACTTAGAAGCAGTTGTTTCCGCACTTACTTAATTTTATCAAAAAGATTTGATATACATCTTGTAAATTAATAATCAATGATAATCTTACAATTATAAATTATGTTTTTAAACCATATAATGGGATCTTTAAGCTACATTGAAAGCTTAACTTTTCTTTATTTGATTTTCTTAGAATAAAAACAAGAAAATTGTTTTTTCTTTAATTAGATTTTGTCATTTCTCTTTATATTTTAGTGTTATGGGATTGTTATTAAATATTTTTCCAAACTCATAATTATTATTAATTTGGCTGTGATAATATTTAAGTTATCATTTTAGTATAGATTGGGTATAATAGTAAGAAATTGTTTATTTTAATTATCTGTATATTTTCAATTATTATTAATTGAACTGTGCTTTTAAATTCTGATTGTTGATGATTAATAGTTTTGATATGTTCTTCCAAGCATTGATCAAGTTTTAAAATACTTAGTTAAGAAAAAAAAAAAAAGAGGATTATTGAATACCTGACCAAAATAATTAGATTATTGAATTAAATTTTATTAATATTAATAGAAAAATAAACAAAACTTTTAGAAATTCACTATTTATTAAATATTGATAGGTATGATTCCAGATGAGACATTCTTAAATCAAAAACAGTTAGTTTTAAAAAAGTTAAGTACAACTTAATTCGATTTCTAAATCATAGAACAATTAGATAACCAACACACACAATAAAAGGTGGGTTATAAGTAAAAGATGAAATAAAGATAAATTTAATTAAAAATAAAATTTTATTTTATTGAATAAAATCAAATGAACTTTTCATCATGAAATTGAAAGAAATCCTTTTTTTGACACAAATATCCCTTTCTAATCTCTTCTATTTATGTTTCCACTTTTTGTTTAACTTTAAACTTGCATTTTAAAAACAACGATCTTTACTTATTGAGAAGTGAAACAGTTCTGTTGTTTATATAGCTATTATTTAGGTAGATTACATATTTACTTTTCTTTCAATCTTACTTCAACTAATTGGTGGGTCCTTGTATTAATTGTATGTGCTTAGTTTTTCTCTCTTTATATGAAATGTAAATTTTTTTAACAGCTTCAATTAATGTCTAAGTTATATATTTTTGTCGATTGATCTTTATTAGTTCCCTGGCTTGTTAAATTTTTTTTCAACATGGCAAGAGTTAATTCTTTCTTTAGAAAACTTGGCTCTGTAACAAATATAGTTCTGGAAAGTCTTTTTTATCATACCTCTAGTTTTTAACCTAACGTGAAATAATTCGTACATAACAATTTTCCTCCCATTCTAATAAACTTTTTAATTTACTATTTCTGATACTTGCTCAGTGTTTTTATGGAGGATCATCTGTTTCAAGATTATGTTCTACATCCAGGTTTTTCATAATCTTCGTAGGGTATCAGCTTTGGCCGATTTGGTCTCAAGTGGATCAATCCACAGCTGGTATAACAAAATAAATAATATACCATCAGACTATTTCTGATCTTAAGATCAAACTACTAGATAAATTATTTTAAAAAATGTCCACCTGTATAAGTATGTTAAATTTTAGGTTAGGTTTGTTATGGACACATCACTACTGTGGTCTTTAGTGTCCTTTTCTATCTATTTTTAATTTTTTGTTGAGTATGAATTATGCCTAAATTCTGTTAAACAGAGAAAATCGTTTTAGAAATCCTGATGGTTTTGGTGTTATCACCTAGTAGCTCTGATTACTAACTGAACTCTGATTACAATAAACCAACTAAATGTTATCTAGCTTTGTTTTAAATTATCTAATTTTATTTTAAATGAGAAGATAGGTTAATTTAAAACTAAAATTTGGTTCCTCTTAAACAGCAATCCTTAATTCAATCATTTATTGCAATTTCTCTTCCTCAGTCTAAATGGATTTATTTATTGAGTTGAGTCATTATTATGACTTATTTATAAGTCATAATTATAAGTAAGACATTGTTATCTAGATAAAATTTACGTATTATTAACTAAGTAAAATAGTCCATTCTGAGCTTAGTACTAATACTAGAGATTAGTAGTTGTTACAGGTCTTAAAAATAAATATCTTGAGAAAAAAATTATAATTTATTGTTCAAGGAAAAATAAAATAACTACATGTAACAGATATATTAAGTATTCTTTTCAACTTTGTTGTTTCCACAAAAAAAAATAAATAAATAAGTAAGACAAATAATTGAAATAAATCTACTATATTTCTAATTTTTTTTTTTTTTTTTAATTCAAAGTTATTATTTTTGTTGTTTTTTTTTAACTTTTAACAATGATATATTACAAAAAAAAACCTTTTCATTTTTATTGGCACTTAATAAAATATGTAACTATAATACACTCATTTATATTTGTCCTGGATTTCAACACCATTGTCATTAATTTTTTTAATCCTGTGTAATTTGTTTGTTAAATTGATTGAAGGCTCAAACATTTCTATATGAGATTTGTTAATCATGCTTTCTAACTTAAGCATTATCAATTTTAATTGAATGAGAAAAATCATACGTACCCAATCCTCGCTTTTAGGTATTTATATTAAGATTGTTTATTTATATTTTAAGATTCTATTATTGATAACTTTTTGTACATAGTGTAGGATAGGTTAGCCTTTACTGTAATATTAAAGTATTGTAATTTTGGCCTATTTAATAATAAAATTTTATTTTCTAAGTAATTTATTATTATTGGGCTAGGGAGATCTTACAACTTTCATGTTTACAATATTTGTTACGTTGGATTTATTTCTATACTGTAAAATTACACAATTCTTCGTGACATTTATTGGTTTCATCCCTGATTTGTTTAGTTTTATTTACCATAATCTGTAAACACATTTAGCCTCTATAAATTTCTCATGCCCCAGTAAAATAGCTGAAACTACCTGCACTATGTTTCATAAGGCATCAATGTTTTACATTGCTTCAGTTTTTCAGAACATTGTTAAAATTATATATTTAAATAATATTTATTAATATATTTGTCACTGAAGTACTGAAATTTCTATTTCCATTCCGAACTTTCTCCCTCCATTTGGCTAATCTAGTCTTATTATTACTTTTTTGTTATAGAGTAAGTTGTTCATGGAAGAAATCTGTAAAACATATTTGTTTAGATATGAATATTTATGTATTCATCATTTTACACTTATGATTTTTATATATTTTTAAGTTCCTAATTTGGTAATGCTAAGCTCCAGCTAGGTTGAAATGACTACCAAAAAATGCCATCAGTTACTCTTTTTACAAACAAATGGTATTGCTATATTATAACAGAGCATTTACTATTTAAATTAATTGTAAATTTAGAAGTAGAAAATACAGTTAGAAAGGAGTTGTACAATTTGATTTTATTTTGAGGATGTTTATGTATATAATACTTAAACAGATTTAAAGGTGCTCTATGCATAGCTAGACTTCCTTGAAGTTCATCTTGTGATATTCTTTTTAATAACTGTTTTAACTTTCAATGAAAGTGTGAAATTTTATAACCACTAAAATTATGTGAATTGTTTTCGTAATGAAATCAATTCTAATTATTTACTTAGTTGTTAATAGTTGTAAATATGTATGTATATAAATATATCTAATTTATATATATAATTAATATTAAGGTAAATTTTATACTCTTTAATTGTTAGCTGTATTTTCTACTTACAAATGCTATTTTTTTATTTTACAGAATTTACATCATCTGTAAGCTTATCAATTGTATTTAATGAATGCTAGGTAATATCACTTGAAGTCGTTTTCTTAAGCATGGAATCTCTGAAAAAGCAAAGGTTTTCAAATTTTAAGGTTGTGATGAATGAGTTTCGATCTCAGTGTTTAACTATCATTTGTAGAAAAAAATTATGTGTACAAATTAATTTATGATTTATTTTGTCTATTTTTTAGGTAATATTAAGTCTTATAGATAATAAATTGTGTAATATTTTGTATATATTGTACAGGTCTTTTACAGATAAACAAATTCAAAGAATCATAATTTAATTATTATTTTTATCCCTATCTCCTTTCTGCCTATCTTTTTTAATATTGATGTTTTAAATTTATTTACGTATTCTTCATATATTTAATAATACTATCTTTATATATTTTGGGACAAATCCCTTTAGAATGCCTAGTGCCTTTACAGTTGGCTAAAGTGCCTTAGATTAAGAATTTTTAAAAATACAGTAAAAGATAATTAGTAAAAAAAAAAAAAAAAAAGAAGAAGAAAACATAGATAAAATAGTGAAAAATTAATAGGTAACTTCTAATACTAATCTAACGATTGAAAAATAGATTAAATGATAATTAGAAAACAAAATTAATTAATTACCACCATGTTTGTGTACAAAGCTTTGCCCAAAAAAAATAAATACCTTTGCTTATCTATTTTTTTTTTTAAATAACTGAATTATTCTATATTTTATTTTTTTGTTTACACATTTTCATTAAACACTGGATCTAGTCAGGATTCTTAAAAAAATATTTATTTATTTTATCGAATGCCTCTATCCTCAAGAGTCATTGGCAGTTCTTGTTGTTTTAAATTCTGTTGTAAAATTGGGTTCTTTTCAGAAACTCCATTAGGGAATCCATGTATTTTTCCGACTCCTGGAGTAATTCACAAACAGTTTCGCCATATTTAGCTTCTTTCTCAATGCAGTAAATTTTTGAAGGTAGCCATGGGACAACTCACAATGTCCAATCCTTAGGTGACAGTGTTTTTCCTCCTTTCTAGATTTCCTATTGCTTGTTATCCAGGTTGTAAATTCTTTTTTTATCTGCAATAGTTCTGAGGGACTACTTCTCCACACCTTCCTCCATTGTCATTAACCCTTCAGCGTCCGACTAGTGCTAGAACGGTAGAGCGAGCTTGCTGGACCAACTACTTATTGACTCTGCTATTTTTCGAATTTTTATTAGTTCTATCCTAAATGATCACCAAATCAAGTATTGTATTCTCTCTTTTAAGTATGCATATGTATTCAATGTACAAGTCCTCAAGTATTCTTTGCCATCAAGAACCAGTTATTTAAAAACCAAGCCCAGAGGAGGAGGAATTTGTACTGGAGACGATATCAGCCAAAACTGTTCATCCACTTCTCTCATGGAGGTCGAGAACTTCAGAGGGGAGGATTTATGGAAACCATCCACAAGAGAAATCCTGAGCTCAGCACTTTTCTCCTGACAATGTATAAATACCACTCCTTTTTCCTTCCTAGAGGCAGTCTACATTCAGTCAAGAATTAGTCTATACCTAGTTACGATTCTGTAATTAGTCAGTTAATAGTAGTAGTAGTTGTCCAACTTTTTTTTTTAGGCAAAGGAGATTTATTTCTCAGCTATTAAAATCAATTTTAGAACTGTTAAATAAACTTAAAGGTGAAAAAAGTTTTAAGTTAATTTATATAATAATTTTATTCCGTTTCATTGGAAACGGATTTAGATAAAATAATACAACAAATATTAAATTATGTATAATAATCAGTAAAAACTTTATGCCCTTTTTGTCACTTTAAATTACCTTTTACAACTTTAAGTATAATATAATATTTTTTTTTTAAATCTTTAGCTTTCTAACGGTATATGTTACGTCTAAATTACTGTTCTTATGTTCCAAAATCAAAAAATTACATACAAAAAAATGTTAGCTTATATCTCGTTTACTTATCAAATTCGTAAAACTTTATATATATATATATATATATATATATATATATATATATATATATATATATATATATATATATATATATATTAGCTAGCTATTTTTTATCAATGGCAACAAGTTGATTTAGAGATTTTTTTTAGATACATAATTAAAGGTACTTAAGAGGAAGAAAATTTAAAATATCGACATTTAAGCCCTATCTGACTATTTCAATAAATAAATGTTTCAAAAATTGTATATTTTAGTATGGTGTGTACAAAGGGGATACACAATTGAAAATGGAACAGCTGTCAGAAGCCAAACCAGGCACATCCTAATCAACAGTCAATAAGTGATATATATTAATAAAGCCATACTAACATGAATTTTTTTTGAGACATTGCTCCCTAACATAGGAGTTACCATAAAAGACCATAATTTGCTTTGACACACAAAAAAATTTCTTCCTGAAGTAATCATATAAACTCCTAACATAGGAGTTTTAGGTACACAGATACTGTTTCAGTACTTCTTTGATTGTTTATAATCCTTTTCTTTAACAGAATATGAAAAGAAGTTTCTTCAGGATAAATTTAGCTACACAGTGGCATTCTTGGAAATATTATATTGTTTACAATTTAATTTTTCTTTCTAATATAAAATTAAATATAATCCAATTTTCTCTATATTTTTATACACACACACACACACACACACATATATATATATTTAATGAGAAGTATATTTTACACATATACAAATGCCAAAATTATAATTTGAAGATGTAAAATCCTATAAACATAACAGTGATTATAAAATAATTATATTTTACAAAAGATAATTATGGCATCAGGTTTCTGATGAAGATGATGAATCATAGGCTGTTGCTACTAGAGAAACGTGGGAATGAGTTTTAATGCCCAAGGATTCTTTCTTTAATAATGACTTCGGAGCAGCTAAAGTTGTTTGTATTTTCTTCTTGGCTTCCACTGACTTTTCTTTGGCACCTATGAATTCAATGCAAACAATATCGATCAAATTACAGGAATTAAAATAACTTCATATTCGAATTACTAAATAAATTTTAATATTCATGTACTAAGATTATGATTAAATCCACCTAATCTTAAAGAAACAAATACTACTGGTTAAAATCCCAAGACATGTTCTAATTTTCAAAACATATTTTGGTTCAGAGATAATCTTTTAGATTTCCATAAATTAGTTTTTAATGACTTAGATTAAAATATTACTTTTTAATCATGTAAATTGGAGTAATGAGGGCGCATCGTGTGGTCAAGTGGATAGAGAACTAGTCAGGTTCGAATCCCAGCTGTAGCAGAATATTATTTATTCTATTCAATAAAGCACCCACTACCTTCCATTCATCATCCAATTACTTTATTTCCTAAGTCTTTTAACACCTTTTTTTTATTCCATCTTAGTCGACGTTTCGGGGTTGTTTCCCCATTTTCAAGACTGAAACTTATTCCTTGCTACAACATTTTTCATTATTCATTACATCTTATAGCACACTGCTACTTGTCTATTGGCTCACTGTTTTTGTTGGCTGTTTTTTTTGGCTTGTTTTTTAAAGCAAGCAGCAATTTCCTTACAAGCAACAATAACTTCCTTGGCAATCAACCATGTTTTGGCAATTTGGATTAAGATTATAGATGTTTCAAAGAGAATTTAAAATCAAATTATTTTAACATCGAGTGTGCAGAACAGAAGGCTTGAGAGAGAGAGAGAAATGTCCAATTGGAAAGGCTGCTCAAATTCACCAAGTTGCTCTGTATACACAGCATATTAAATCAATCCTGAAGACAACCTTAAAGGAAAAGTAAAGGGAGATACTGCCAAACAGAAATATGTAGCCATATTACTTATTTTGAAATTGGTCTTGGAAATTTACAAATCTAGCTTAGCCTTAATATATATGGTGTCATGTAAATTGGAGTAATGAGGGCGCATCGTGTGGTCAAGTGGATAGAGAACTAGTCAGGTTCGAATCCCAGCTGTAGCAGAATATTATTTATTCTATTCAATAAAGCACCCACTACCTTCCATTCATCATCCAATTACTTTATTTCCTAAGTCTTTTAACACCTTTTTTTTATTCCATCTTAGTCGACGTTTCGGGGTTGTTTCCCCATTTTCAAGACTGAAACTTATTCCTTGCTACAACATTTTTCATTATTCATTACATCTTATAGCACACTGCTACTTGTCTATTGGCTCACTGTTTTTGTTGGCTGTTTTTTTTGGCTTGTTTTTTAAAGCAAGCAGCAATTTCCTTACAAGCAACAATAACTTCCTTGGCAATCAACCATGTTTTGGCAATTTGGATTAAGATTATAGATGTTTCAAAGAGAATTTAAAATCAAATTATTTTAACATCGAGTGTGCAGAACAGAAGGCTTGAGAGAGAGAGAGAAATGTCCAATTGGAAAGGCTGCTCAAATTCACCAAGTTGCTCTGTATACACAGCATATTAAATCAATCCTGAAGACAACCTTAAAGGAAAAGTAAAGGGAGATACTGCCAAACAGAAATATGTAGCCATATTACTTATTTTGAAATTGGTCTTGGAAATTTACAAATCTAGCTTAGCCTTAATATATATGGTGTCATGTAAATTGGAGTAATGAGGGCGCATCGTGTGGTCAAGTGGATAGAGAACTAGTCAGGTTCGAATCCCAGCTGTAGCAGAATATTATTTATTCTATTCAATAAAGCACCCACTACTTTCCATTCATCATCCAATTACTTTATTTCCTAAGTCTTTTAACACCTTTTTTTTATTCCATCTTAGTCGACGTTTCGGGGTTGTTTCCCCATTTTCAAGACTGAAACTTATTCCTTGCTACAACATTTTTCATTATTCATTACATCTTATAGCACACTGCTACTTGTCTATTGGCTCACTGTTTTTGTTGGCTCAAAAACAGTGAGCCAATAGACAAGTAGCAGTGTGCTATAAGATGTAATGAATAATGAAAAATGTTGTAGCAAGGAATAAGTTTCAGTCTTGAAAATGGGGAAACAACCCCGAAACGTCGACTAAGATGGAATAAAAAAAAGGTGTTAAAAGACTTAGGAAATAAAGTAATTGGATGATGAATGGAAGGTAGTGGGTGCTTTATTGAATGTTCCAATTAAGAAAACTTCCACAAAAATTAAAAAAGAAAAGAAATTATTTATTCTGTTATTTCAGCCTTGGGCCTTCTGGGACACACCCAACTTATATAAATTGGGCACACAAAAAATGGAGAAAAAACCTGGTGGCAGAGTATCAGAGTATAATTTTAACTTCTCTGAGTTAAGGAAATTGATTAGATTTTTTCCAGGGAATGGTCTCCTTTCAAATATGAAAAGCCCCTTGCACCAACAAGCATTATGAGATGATGAGTGTTTCTCTGGTTACTAGGTAAAAACAGAACCTTTTCTCAAAAGTATATGTACTTGTAAAGAAAAGCGGATTGTATATTGTCAATTGTCCAGACCTTGCCGCTCAACATTTTTTATTTTAATTAATTTTTAACCAGTTATTCTCTATCTTTTCATGAATAAATAACCGTTAATACAATTTTTTTCTGGAAAATACTTTTAGTGTTGCAGCCGTTTTAAGTAAGCTTCGCTATTAAAAACGTGTTGGGAAAATCTCAAAAAAAAAAAAAAAAAAAAAAAAAGTGGCTAAATAAATCCTCGAAAATTAATAAAAAATATAACTTTTAGCAAGATAAAATTCTATAAAGGAAAAGACCCACCTTAGATTATTTTTTCATACATTCACGCTGGTTAACCACCGCATTTGCGGATCAAGGGCAAATTATACAATTACAGTTTCTTTAGCTGTCATGCCCCAACGGAAGTCTCATCTGAAGAAGACAAAGAAGCCTTTTATGAACTCATGGAAAGGACTGTAGATAGCTGCCCAAGAAGCGATATTAAAATAGTCCTTGGAGACTTAAATGCTAAAATAGGAAAGGGAGCTATTTAGAGACCTACCATTGGAAAGTCCATGATAACACAAATAATAATGGCCGCTTCCAAGTAAACCTCGCGGCGTCGAAGGATCTTATGATTGGAAGCACTACTTTTTCTGGAAAAAATATAAGGGTACATGAAGGTCACCAGATGGTACGGTGGTTAACCAGATTAATCATGTTCTCATCAGTGCTCGACATAAATCAAACCTGATTGGCTGTAGATCATATAGAGGTGCGAATATGGATACAGACCATTATTTGGTTATAGCAAAAGTCAGAGCACAAATATCAAATGCTAGGAAGACAAGAGGAAATAAGCAGGACAAGTTTAACATGGCTAAGCTGAAGGAGCCTGAAACTAGCATGGCATACAAGGAAGAATTGGACCAGTTGTTAGGTGGGACAATCGTGGATGGTTCGGCTCAAGACCAATGGAATGTTTGCTTGTCAAGATGGGCAAGACATTTCGACTCTTTGCTGTATGAAAAAGCTGGGACAGAAGTCTTCAACAAAATCTACAGTGGTAAGGAAGAAGAAGATATTGACCCTCCTGAATTCGAGGAAGTTGTGGAGACAATAAACAGTCTTAAAAGTAACAAAGCACCTGGAGAGGATGGTATCCCAGCAGAACTTTTGAAGCAAGGTAGCGAACGCCTCCATAAAGTCATCTACGATATCATTCTAGGTTAGAGATGGAATTCCAGAGGATTGGAGAAAAGGCATCATATGTCCAATCCATAAGAAGGGAGACATCCTATAATGCAAAAATTATCGTGGTATTACCCTCCTTCAATGTGTCTACTAAGTATTATCTAATGCCCTCTTTGTGAAGCTTCTCCAATTTGCTGAGCGAGAAACTGGTAAATATCAGGCTGGATATAGAAGGGGTAAATCAACAGTCAATCAAATATTAGGGCTGCCCATGATTTTGGAAAAAGGAATGGAATATAAGATGGTCACCCACCACCTTTTTATAGATTTCAGAAGCACATATGACAGCGTTATGAGGCCAAAGCTCTATGAAGTGTTATATGATCTCGGAATCCCATCAAAACTGATTCGTCTCATTAAAATTTGCATGAACGATGTAAGGTGTGCAGTCCGAATTCAGCTTGATTCATCATATGAATTTGAAACCAAGAAAGGACTGAGGCAAGGAGATGCTTTGGCCTGTTTACTATTTAATCTTGCCTTAGAATGGCTTATCAGAAGATCTGGTGTAAATACCACTAATACTGTTTATGATAGGATAACACAGATACTTGGATACACGGATGATCTAGATATAGTGGCAAGATCTCTAAATGTCTTGAAAGAAGCTTATCTTTCAGGAAATCCTCAGGAAGCTATTAAGAGGGAAAACTGGATAGCTCAAGAGGAAGAGGAAGAGCTAGACTACACTAAGATGCTGTTGCTGAGGATGCCCAGAACCTTCTGAACGTACAGAACTGGAAAGCAGCTGCATAAGATTGAGCCAACTGGGGAGGGCTCATTGAGGAGGCCAAGGTTCACATCGGATTGTAGTGCCACTGTATTATTATTATTACACAGAAATATCACAAAAGGGACTGGGTGAAAAATTATGAAACTAACACAGGTTATACATTGTTAATATAAGTGACCTAAATTTGGTAACTGAGACTGAGCTAGTTTTTGAGTTATGAAATTCTCTTCGCTGTTAAAATAACATTTTATTTAAAAAATATTAACTCCTGTAATTTTGCATGTTTCAGAACGAAAAACAAAAATTACGTGTTGATGAGAGTTTCGGTCCTTACAGCATATTATTTAAGTAGCCAAGAAAATTTTTTAAAAAAATTCATGAAAATGTAAATCAACAAAAACTTATAGCGGGCTATAACAAGGAAGCTTAGAAAGGAGTCTCATGCTTAATTTTTTTTTTCTTTCTTGTATAGTCATGAAATCAGTTTTTATTCATGAAAGGATAGAGAATAACTGCTTAAAAAATCATTAAAATAAAAAATGTTGAGTGGCAAAATTTATGAAAATTGGGCGATTTCAAATGGATTGACCCATATGACAACAGGGATCGCTCAGGTCAGTGACTCATCTCCAACAGATAACATCTGTTCAGACTTTTGGACAACTTCCTTAAACATGAAATTTTTTCAGATTAAAAACATATTTTATAACTTAATTTCTTCATAAAACCCTGAATTTTTCAGTCTGGGAAAGAAAAGTTAATAGCATGTTGGAAAAAATGTGTATTTTAATTTTAAATAAAAATGTTTTGATTTCTTAAAGTTGCTTTACTACATAACTTTATCTCTGACAATGGAAATTTTATATGAAATGGCCCAATAAAATAATAGTAGAATACGTGTAAATTGTGTTATGTGTTAATAATAAATTTATCTTATATACAGAGTATGCTACACTTCTTTCAAGCTACCAAACACCATTTTGAACATTTTAAAAACAAATTAAAATATTTCAATGTCATGAATTATTTCTTACTTGTAGATGACTGAAATTTTAGAAGAGAAGCCAATTTTACATCCTCTTCATGTTCCGGTAAAAGAGAAATAGCCAAGCTAGATTTCCTTAATAAAGCATTATCTTTCTTTTCTTTTGCTTTAAGTTCCTTTTTCTTTAGCTAAAATATATGTAAGTGAAATATTGATATGTGCTAATGAATGAATAATTAAGGAGTAATATAAATAAATTTTTATTACAAAACATTAATAAATAAGTACTTGAAACTTTATAAAATAGAATTATTACTATTTTTTAAAGCAAGCAGCAATTTCCTTACAAGCAACAATAACTTCCTTGGCAATCAACCATGTTTTGGCAATTTGGATTAAGATTATAGATGTTTCAAAGAGAATTTAAAATCAAATTATTTTAACATCGAGTGTGCAGAACAGAAGGCTTGAGAGAGAGAGAGAAATGTCCAATTGGAAAGGCTGCTCAAATTCACCAAGTTGCTCTGTATACACAGCATATTAAATCAATCCTGAAGACAACCTTAAAGGAAAAGTAAAGGGAGATACTGCCAAACAGAAATATGTAGCCATATTACTTATTTTGAAATTGGTCTTGGAAATTTACAAATCTAGCTTAGCCTTAATATATATGGTGATGCAGGATTCCCAGCCATTCCAGGACTGAAGTCTCTGCCATGTAATGGAACTGACTTCTTTTGAGTCCATACTTTTCCAAAAATGTTTTCGTAGCAGATGAGATGTGCTCTCCTACTTCCAAACCAAAGCCCTACGACTGTAAATGCTCTTTCGCTGAACTCCTCATGAAAGTTTTCTTGCAGGTGTAGAATATATTTTGTATAAATATTTTCTTTCTCTTCTTGGATTTAGTTGTCTATTTCCTGGTCATTTGATTCACATCAACTATTAGTGCTTTCTTTTCTGTGTCACTAAATGCCATGATGTCCACAAACCTTGTTGACCCCTCGGTATTAACACAAAACACTTCTTGAAAACATTTGTAGTTTTTCCTTTTAAAAGTTCAGTGGGTAACAATAAGCATGCTATGTGGACATTTGCCCAATGCATGTACAGCCGTTTCTGACCCACAACCGCATCTGTGGCACAGGGATCGAACAGCTTCATTTACCTGGCATCTCGATCCTGCGTATGTAGTTTATGTTCAGCTTTAATGCGTTGGTCCACTCTAATCCTGTAATAATCTTTCTATCCAAAATAAACCTATTCATCCTTGGGCTGGCTTTAATATGGACCACACCTACATAAAACATGATACATTAGTGGCTTTTAATAATCAAGTGAAACCTAAAGATGAAATGTTAACCTTATTTGTGAAAATGGTTAACACAGATATAATCGATGTTGCAGATGACTAGTATAATAGGTCAGGAGATTGATCTATTTTACAAAGGCCAAATGTACATCATCTTTAGTCATACTTCGTTCTGTATAGCCCTTTCATCATTATACTGAAGTCAGTGTAATTTTATTAACCAATATTTTTACCCATCTATTCCTATTTTTATATTTTAAATGTTGACATCCTCTAAGTTAATGGCATATAAAATATTGTATTTAATGTTATTGTAATTTTTAATAATTCATATATACTCTCTTTTTTCTGGTTTCTCTTGAATTGTTTAAGCACACATATATGTTATTAATACACACCTTGTATTCCTATTGTATCTTTGTAGCCTTGATGATGACCCATAATGGGGGTCGAAACGTTGGCAGAAAATAAATAGTTAAAACTATTTAATTGTTTCCATTTGCTGACTGCCACCCAGACTAATGTCTTCCAGTATAATAATTAACAATTAATTCCAGTATAATAATTAATTTCAATGGAGAGCTGTAGTAACTGATCAGTTAGTCTGTAATTGGGAATTGTAAGTAATATTAATATAATAAAATTTTTACTTTATTCTGAACAAGTTGATTTGAAAGTTTTGTGACAGATCATTTAATCCAAAAGAGATAAAATATCTTGGATAAAAAACTTGGAGATTCCATCTTCTGCTTCTTTCATTTTGGCCATAATGTTTTTAATATTTCTGAAAATGTTTGCGATGTTGAAGGTGATGCACAATTTTTTGACTTCTTTTATTGTTTTCATAAAGAAGAATTTCAGTAATTATCAAGGGTCAACTAATTATATCCACTATATTCTTATAATTTAAACAAACTCAAGACATCACAGTACTTAAACATAACCTGCCTCCACAGTTCCTTTTCTAGCAATAAACAATTTACCTTATAGATATAGATTTCAAGCGTCTCCTCGCACCATGGATCAATCAAGAGATAAGAGATTTAATGAGAGAAAAAGATGATGTCGGAAGAAGATTAAAAAGTACCAATGATTATTATACCTTCAAATCCCTTCGAAACCTCACCCAATCTTCCTTATGCTGTGCTAAAGCTAAGTTTTTTCATGATTCCCTTTCACAAGCTCTTGATTTCAAATCCAAATAAAAAATCCTGAAAAAATTATCCATGATCAATTTAAAATCCAGCTTTGTTTACCCTGTAACTCCCGACAAACTGAACAAGCACTTTGCTGATCCCCTTCTTATGCCTAACCTGACTCACACCTGTTTCTATTTATGCACCTTTGACTCCGAAAATTTCTATTTCCAGAACATTTCACCCAAATCTACTATCCTCTATCCTTGATGATGTCGGAAGAAGATTAAAAAGTACCAATGATTATTATACCTTCAAATCCCTTCGAAACCTCACCCAATCTTCCTTATGCTGTGCTAAAGCTAAGTTTTTTCATGATTCCCTTTCACAAGCTCTTGATTTCAAATCCAAATAAAAAATCCTGAAAAAATTATCCATGATCAATTTAAAATCCAGCTTTGTTTACCCTGTAACTCCCGACAAACTGAACAAGCACTTTGCTGATCCCCTTCTTATGCCTAACCTGACTCACACCTGTTTCTATTTATGCACCTTTGACTCCGAAAATTTCTATTTCCAGAACATTTCACCCAAATCTACTATCCTCTATCCTTAAATCCAGAACCAATGATTACAGCCCTGATCATATACTAGTCAAAATTATGAAATTGTGCCTCCCAGCCATTTTCCCCCTTACTTGCATATTTATAACTTCTCTCAACAACACTCCATTTTTCTAATCGCCTAGATAAAAGGTTTAGTCCGTCCTTTAAATAAAGTTCCTATCCCTTCTTAAGCATCGGACTTCAGACTTATATCGATCCTATCCAACCTCTCAAGTCCACTTCTAATTCTATAACTTTCTTGAACAAAAATCCCTAGTTGTTCCCTTACAGTCTGGGTTTAGGCCCTAATATTCCACGCAATCAGCTCCTAGAGGACAAAGCAGTCCTTGATCCTTACCAATCAGGTTTCTGTTTGGGTTATTTCACGCAATCAGCTCTGCTGAAAATCACTCAAGACCTTCAATCATCTATAGACAAACAGAAAATGTCAATCTTTGTCCTGTTTGATTTCTCAAAAGCCTTTGATATGGTGAACCATGAAATCCTCCTGTCTTAACTTAGAAACCTCTCAGTATTTGACAGTGTCATACATACATACATAGTTGGCACAACAACCCATTATCGGGTCAAGGCCTCCTCTAAAAGCTTCCGCCAGTTGGCTCTATCTGCTGCTGCAGCTCTCCAGCTGCTCACGCCCAGAACACGTGCATCCACTGTGACGCAGTCAGCCCACCTCACATTTGGCCTGCCCACACTTCGTTTGCCATGAAGCTCCTTGACCAATGTCTTCTTGGGAATCTCACTCTCCTTTATCCTCGCCATGTGACCCGCTCATTGGAGTCTCCTAATTTTAATCCACTTTATTATATCAGGACTGTTATACAATCGTGAGAGTTCCTGGTTCTTCCTCCTTTCCAGGTATCTCTCTCACAACCAGGCCAAAAATTCTTTTTAATATTTTCCTCTCAAACAAGTGAGGCATGTTCTCACTGCTTCTGGTGAAGGCCCAGGCCTCTGATCCGCATGTAAGAACTGGACGAACCAGAGTCTTATATAAACCTATCTTGGTCTTGTTTGAGAGGTGCGTAATTATAAAGTATTTAGCTAGCCTGAAATAGGACCGATTGATTAGGCAATTCTTCGGTTGATCTCCTGGGAAAGGTCGTTTTGAGAGTTTATTTCCGAGCCAGGGTAAACAAAACTTTGTACTCTCTCAAACCTGTAAGGCCCGACTTCGAAAAATCCTGTCCCTGCATCTGTTGGTCCTATTCTTAAGTACTTAGTCTTGGCTTTATTGATGACCAAACCAAGAGATTTTGCTTCTTTTTCTAGAGCAAGGAATGCTTCTTTCAGGGCAAAGACATGCAAGGGTATCATTCTGTCTCACACCGCAATTCATGTCAAAAGGTTCGGAGAAGTCAGATCCGACACAAACTACTCTGTTCGAGCCCAGCATGATCATCTTTACTAGACGAATCAACTTCCTGGGTATGCTCATTTTCTCTAGCACCTGGTAAAGGTCGGGTCGGGTTACGCTATCATATGCAGACTTAAAATCTAGAAAAAGATGGTGCGTAAACATCCTGTATTCCTTTGCTTTTTCTAGAATCATTCTGTCTTAACTTAGAAACCTCCCATTATCTGACAGCATCATAATATGGTTTATTTCTTTCCTATCTCATCTATCCCAAGCTATGATAATCCCAAATAAACCTCCTTTCTCGCCTATTTCGGTAACTCGTGGAGTTCCTCTACATATGTCAATGATCTTCCCAATTCCATACATTAATAAGTTTGACAATTCGTTATTCAATTTTTATTTTTTACTGTTTCATTATGTTTATATTTTGTAATTCTTTAAAGTACCAATATTACCTTATGTATGTGTATATATATATATATATAAGTTTGTGTTGTTCTTAGGTTTCAGTCAATGAATAAACAATTTTATCTATGCGACGTTTCGAGAATTTATTGTTCTCATAATCATGCAATTTTGGACAAAATAGTGTCTTAATTAGACATGTTTAGCCTACAAGCTTTGAAAGAACACTGAGCCAGCACACAGAGCCTGTCCTGAGCCAGTACAATGTCAGGTACTAGTTGAAGATCCATATCCTTTATCTTAAACCTGGATCAGCAAAATTTAGGACTTGTATAAAAAAGTCTAAACTTGCTGTATATATTTAATATCTTTGCTAGTGCTGTTCAGTTTAAGATGATTTTGCTTTCTTTTGATAGAGAATTTGATTACCTTGTACTTATATTCCAGAAGACATATAGTTTTTGAGTTATTTGAAAAACTAGTTTTTTTAAATGTTTTAGATTTTTTCCCGACCACCTTGAAAATGAATTTTATCAGACCCAGTCTTATAGCACATCTGGAGGATAAGAGTAACCTTCATTAAAAATTGTAGTTTCAAAGACATCATTGTTCAGCTTCCGTACTTAGTGAACTTTGGATACTGGAAAGTTTTTTACAATTTCATATTTGTTTATGACCACCACTCAAACCACCTCATCCTTATAGTAATTTATTCATTTAGTTTTATTAGGAAAAATCATGCATATACTCTACTGCAAGAGATTTCTGCCTTAACTTTAAAATAAAGTAATGATGGCTGTTTCGATTTTCGATGAAACAGTTAATATGACTACAATATTGTTTAAAACATATTGAACTACACTTTCCCAAAAAGATAATCATTAAGTATACTAACCCTTAACTGCGCTCTTAGTTCACAATTAGCAGTGAAATCATCTTTCCATTTAGAGTCGTTTCTAAGCATTAATCTATCAATTACAGCAGAAGCTTTTTTTGATTTTTGCTTATCACTAGTGTTGTGCTCTAGTTTAAACATAGCATCATCAAAAAGTCTTTTTACAGTTTCTTTATCATCTGGTACAACCTGACCATTTTCAGTAGGATCCCATCGATTTTCTTGTCTCCGAGCACCACTCACAATTACATATTCTAAGTTCTAAAAATAATGATATTTAGAAGTTAGTCTTAAATCAAAAATCATAGAAGATAATTCTAGAAAATTGAAGAATACCTACTCCTGGATCGGTTTTTATTTCAAAATGGTTATCACATAGATGGCATTTCATACGAAATTGGTAAACAGGGGTTGTGTAGTACATTCCTATTTTCTTCTTTTCTGCATTATATCTGAAAAATTATAAAATACATTCAAGTAAGAAAAATTTTTATTACTTAATTTAAATATAGCTCGCTTAGAAAAAGAATGTGAACGATCAATAAAAACCTTTCGTAGCGATGGAGTAGGAGAGTTCACAAGTACAGCCATTGAAGGATTTAAAAAAAATATGGCATAAAGCATGAAGTGTCTCTTTTATATGTGCCTGAGTAGAATGGGTTAAGTGAAAACTTTAACAGAAAAATCACAGAATATGTTTCAAGTTACACCATGCAAACTTAAATATGAGACTTTAGGCGGAAGCTGCTGATATGGCTGGATACCTTTTAAATCAGGCTCTGACTGATACATTGAAAAATTCAACTGCCATGGAGGTGTGGTCTGGTAAAAAGGTTGATCTTTCTCACTTGAGAATTTTTGGCATTGATTTCTTTGTACATGTGCCAAATGCCGAAAGAAGAAAGTTGGATCCAAATGCTCAGCATTTCATATTTGTTAGCTATAGCAAGGTAAACGCTTGAAGTTGTATGATTCTTTTAGTGATGCTTTCAAGCTTACCAGGGATGTTGTGTTTTGTGAATATGAAATTTTAGAGCAAATAGAATCTGCTACCCAAGAAACAACATCTAATAAATGAACCTAGTGAAACAGTTGGTCTGTCAATCAGAGCAATACGTGAAAAACGACCAGAATATGCAAAAAGGCAACATAAAGTCATTTTGCTTCATGATAATGTCCCCTCACACACAGCAAAACATGTCACGGATATGATCAAGGTGTTGAATTGGGAAATGCTAGCACATGCAGCTTATTCTCCAGATTTGGCTCCATCTGATTACCATTTATTCGCATCATGGCTCGAAAACTGGTTCTCTTCAAAGAAAGAATTGTTTTTTTTTGGAGTGGCATTCATAACCTGCCGAAGAGGAGGGGAAAATGTATAAATTACAATGGAGACTATTTTAAATAAAATATTTTTTCTAGTTTTCAAATAACAGACGTGCAATTTTTAAAAAAAAATTCCGGTTTCATACTTCTACACCTGGTATGTATATGACAATATGAAATATAACAATATATTACAAATAAATACAGAAGTATAATAATTTTTAACAGAAATAACATACCTTACCCCCATTCCAATATGATTACCACATCCTTCACACCAGATATTGAAAGGCATCTCAAAACGTATAATTAAAATCCCCATGTGAAGTTTTCTGGCACGCTCCCTTAAAGCATGAGTTCCTAGAAATTTATTAAGCCCACCCATAGCAGGATTATAGTCAGGTGGGTAGTACTTGTTGGTGCCTTTTCTTTCACCCATTTTCTTTTATATAATGAGCTAATCAATATTTATGAATCAAGGACTGTTTCTTGAAGCTAGAAAAAAATGTTAATGATTTAAATATTAATAATCTACATATCATGCAGGTAAATTATATATTACTACTTAACTGTAGATACCACTAAAGTAAAATCTAAGGTGTAATAGTTCTATGTTTTATTTGTGTTAATGACAACATTACCTTTTCTTTAAACCAATTAAAACTTGAAATAATGCAAAAATCTAACCCTATCTATCTCTGGCAATGGCTTGGCCTCACGTTTTATTTCTGCTCCACTCAAAGCAATCCACCTCAGCTCATCTATATTTTACATCGCCAGGAGCTATATGTCAGTTTTAGTACCTTCCAACCACCGTCCCAATTATCTTTCTTGGGAGTTATCCCTGATGGATTCTATGTACATGTACCAACCATCTTACCCTTACCTTTTTGATACACAAAACCAAATTTGAATATCCATACAGGCCCCAACATTTCATGTTTGTTTTTATTCTGTAAGCATTTTCAAATTTGGTTGGACATAATATTTTCAATGACTATTTCACTCTCCCAGGTATTAAGAAAATTCCCACTAAAGGTCCACACCTCACTGGTCTACATCACTATCAGTCTGAGAATGATTTTATATATTCTTACTTTAAACTCTCAAGATACGTTTCAATGCAAAAAAAAAAAAAAAAAAAAAAAAAAAAAAGTGAGTGACTTATAGCAATTTTTACTATTTTGAATATTGGTTTTTATTTATTCTTATATTTTCTGAGAAATTATACTGAGGTATTTAAATTTTTTAACTTTTTGAAACTATATCCTCCACTTATTAGAGATCCGCCAGTCATATGTTTCTTTATCATGTATTTTTTATGATAAACTACAAATTTAATCAAAATATAATAAAATACTGCAACTGGTTAAAGAAAAATAATCCATACATAAACAAAAACAAAATGTGATAAAATAAGGCAACTACACAAAGAAAAGTATATAAAATAAAATATGATAACTAAAAGAATAAAAATACGTAAAAATACAAAATAACATCTTACAAAGAGAAAAAAATAATAATCAAAAGAAAAAGAAATATAGAAAGACCAAATAAAAAACTTGAAATCCAAAGTTAACCAATAATTTTTATTTTAAATTGCTAAAGCTCAGAAATTATTATATTTATATAATAAAATCTTCAATTTGTGCTCAAATTTATACTAAAATCCAGTTGCCTTCTATTGTTTATTTATTTAACGTCACTTTATGCTACTATGGCTAATCGGACGATGCTACAGTGGGAGTCCTAAATTTTGCCTATCCAGGTTTTATTAGGATATGGATCTTTAACGAGTACCTGACATCGCACAGGCTCGGGACCACCTTTTAACGTTCCCTCCGAAGGACGGCATAACTAAGGATTTTTTACTCCCATTAAAAAATCCTAGGACCACCTGTGGGTTTGAACCCGCGACCTTTAGCATGGGAGGCTGTCACGCTAGCCACCCAGCTACAAGTGATCCCTATCAACATTTTATTAATTGGCAATGTGCTGGCTAAATTAGTTTTGTGAATTGGGATATAAAAAATCATTATTTACTACCCTGCTAAATGTCTACCTAAATGAGTCTAAAATTAAGATTACTAAGAGATCCACTAGTTTAAATAATACACTGAGCCAATTTATTCAAATTAACAACAACTTTTTATTGTGTCTTTAGCTAGGTAGGTAAGGTGTTTTAGGGCGATAATTGTGTCTTTATGTGAAGTATCTCGGTCTGGATATACTCCACCAACTTATAATGAACAAACTTTAAAAATCTCTTTCTGTATTTTCTTAATCAATCCCCTTACATGGAAAAGACAACCTAAGATTAATCTGTTGGCATTACATGCGATATTAAAGATTTTAAGTTTGTACACTCAACTATTGGTTTAAGTATTTATAAAACTAAAAACTTAAAAAAAAATAATAATAATAAATCTATTTTAAAATCAATAATAGGGAAGGGGAAGAGAAAATCTAAATAACTTATTAATGGACTTCACAATGAATGAAATCCAAAATATGTAATATATTTAGGAAATGAACTCAATTTTGGTTATTTAAATACTATTAAAGGTAAAACAATTCTGTGTACATGGTGAAAATATAAAGAATTCACAAGGAAAGCTAAGTACATTTTGTTTATTCATAGTCTGCAACTGAAGTACAGGTTATATCGTCTCAGTTATCCAGTGATTTGATAATTTGAATAAAATACTCCATACTTTTAATTTGCGTACTTGCCCATCTCTGGATATGGAAAGAGAGTAACTTGAGTGTTCTATGTTGACCTTCTTTATCTGGACAGAATATATATATATATAGGTCCTCCTAGCCATAACTAGAGTCTAGAAAACATTCACTATGACAATATTGCAAAAACCAATTTAAAATGTCCGTACTTGTTCCAGATGACAAGATAAAAACTTTTTTACAGTAATTAGGAGTAAATGATTGGGGAGCCCGTGGCTGAGTGGCTAGCGCGCTAGTCTCTCATGCTACAGGTTCTGAGTTCGAATCCACGTCCCGGCAGGGCTTTTATAAGGATTTAAAAAAATGTGGATTCACTCACAACCTCTCCCTCTCCCCCAGGTATGTGAGACCCGTCAGCCAAAGGGTGGCCCACTCACCAAATTAGTCGTAGGGAGTGATGACCCTACACTAAAAACAATTGCATCTTGAAACGTGAGTGTAAACTCGCAGGAGTTTACACTGCAAAGCCCAGGGCCTTCACGGCTTGTCGCGCTACTGGAAGAAGAAGAAGGAGTAAAGGATACCAATCATAAACCTTAAGGACTATAGTTGGTGGTTCTACATCCTGTAAGTTATGTGCAGGTTTATAAGAGTTAAATCCCACTCATATATTATAATAAAATAGAAGACAGGAAGATTAGAACAAATACTTTTTAGAAGATGATTATGTGTAAAAAATGGCTACTGCTTAAAAACATAATAACATATATTAGCACAAATACTAACAAAAAGCTTTCATTAATTTATTAATGAATAGTTGAAAATCCAGGTTTATGAGAAAGGCCAATATGTACCTATTGCATAAAAATAAAATATATAAGTACGTGAACATAATTTAGCACAATTTAATAAAACATATAAATGGTGTAAAAATAATTATTGTTAAACAATAACATGTTAGCTGATCGCTCTAAGTTCATATTTAACTTATAATTAATAATTAAATTATTAAAAACATACATTTACTAAAATTAAGACACACCTTATAATTACTCGTAAATTTTCGATAATACCAACGATCAAAATACGACAAAAACGAGACTTGACACCAAAACAAAACAACTTGCCACTAGATATAGGCACTTATCTGTTCTGGAGGGGGGAATTGAGTTCGTGCTTGGTACGCACCTGGTTATGGCTGTACTACTTGTGTTTGGTTTAGTGCTGTGATTCTCATTTTCGTAAGTTACGGGTGTTTATGAGTATTATGGTGTTAAGAAGACTAAATGTTTTAAAGATCACCAGTCTTCAATCAGATATAACGTAAATCTGTTATTATTATATCCATTGTTTACGTATTATTCTGAAATAACCCCATGATTTTTTGATTTAGCTTGAGTTATATTTTAGTGATTTAAAATAAGTTGAATACCTTACAGTAATGTAAATTTGTTTTTCGTGTTTCATTTCTGCAGTTGATTTGACAACTTTTGGAGTGGTATGTTATCTGAGTTTGTTTACGATTGAGTGTAACAGTTGTTACCTTCAAATCTACAAACTAAACTATTGTTTGTATTAAAAGTGTGTGTTATTATTTTGAAATGGATGCAAGAACTGGAATACCACGTATTCAGGTCTTCAGACCTACCTGGGAGGAATTCAAAGACTTTTCCAAGTTTATTGAGTTTATTGAATCTCAAGGTGCACACAAAGCTGGACTGGCAAAGGTAATTACAATTGTTATTTCAAATAGAGATTATTTATGAGTTAGAATTTATTCTAAAGTCTTATTGTTTAAATTTAATTTAAACTTAACTTATTATGTATCCCTTTCTTATCCAGCCTCTTTCTAGTTTTTTAGCTTTGAATCTTGTAGTTTTTTCGGTGAAAATTTATTATTAAATCTTTTTTTTTTGTAATTGTTATTATTTGTTGCTATTATATTAATACTCATTTGACTGTTGAAATGTATGTATTATTTTATGATGATGTCAAATAACACATTATTCCGATCAGGTTTCATGTTTGTTAACTAAAATGTTTATTCATTTTCTAATGTGTTTTTATGATCAGTTATTATCAGATGCAATGTTATCAAAACTATTCTTGGTATATTGAATTCATATTTGTAAAAAATATATCAAGTAAGTCAGTTGACTCAAAAGTTGCAGAACTTTAATATTGTTAGTGTTTAACAAACCATTTTGAGTGATGTGGTTTTTGTTGTGTTGGTTATTGATGAATTAAATTTTGTGATCCAAGTTTTTTAATTGGACAGTTACATAGTGTGATAGATACATAATAAAAAAAAACAAACAAACATATTTTTTAAAATTATTGGTTAATAAAAATTGTGTATATTAAGTCTTAACTTGACAAGAGGTTTATCTAATGAGTATACTCAACCAAACTTGAGTAATTTGTTATAAAAATGTAAGATAGGTTCCTTATCCACCCCCCCCTTTTTTTTTTCTAGTACTTTAGTACTATGGGATAATTAACTTATTTTAAGAAAAAAGTGTTTTTAGATTCATGTTGCAATCAGCATAGTGTGAGTAAGATATGGATTTTATATTCAATATTTAGACTAATCCTTGTTTATAATTTATCCTTTTCCTCTTTTTATAAATGGATTTGGGAACATGACCAAACATATTATTGTTAAATATTTATTTTTAATGATCATGAAGTTTTTTTTTTTTGTTGGTAGCTATACTTTTTAGGAAAGGTTTTTTAGATATAGTTTGTTCTTTATAAATGTTTTTTGAGAATAGTATATTTCCAATATTTACATCCCATGATTATTATTATTATTATTATTAAATACCTATTTTCTCATAGCCCAATTAGTTGTTAAGGTACAAGATACATTTTTTTGTGCTTGGTACATAGTTACTTTAAAAATTATATCTTCTCTAGTATTTTGGAAACGTATTTATGATAGAATGATCTGTGATTTAACACTTAAGTGTCAAGTCATTAGAGGGTAATATAGGTACCAATTGTTAGAGCCAAAAAAAAAAAAATTCTTCCAAATATTGAAGTTAGTATTTTCCAGAATAAGACATGTAAACAATGAATGCTGTTCTATGACACCGCCATCATCTATGTATAAAATAAACTTCACCCTTTTCGGTTTCGGGTCTAAAAAATATATTAATCGAATAATCAGGCTGGAGTGGTATTACGTAGTGATATCATTAAGTTAAGGGTGGTTTCTGACCATAGGGTATTGTGTGTAAGTTTAAATGCATTAAGTTTTAACTTCCCATTAATGAATTTATGTAAGGTCCAAAAATTGGGCTTATAACTGTTATATTCAATTATACTTTAGCCTGTTTTAAATCATTCCTATTCATTCTTAATTAACATTAAGTTCACAAGTAAGTTCTATTCCAAAACTGATAAATTGATTAACTGTTTATTTGATTGTTACGCTTATGAATTCCTTGAAAAAAAAAAAAAAAAAGAGATAAAGATACTCCGCTGAGTAAAGAGATAAAGATTTATTTAATTTACTGTTTGTTTTGGTTTATTATTTTCAGTTGTATTAGTTTGTTATAGATCTAGAAAAACAAAACAACTCTCCTCCCTCCCCCATAAAATTTGAGGTTTTAGTTTTAAGATACGTAAAACCCAAATTACGAATAAAAAAAAAATCGATTTGCCGTCCGCGGCTTTTCTCGGAAACTACTGGACCGATTATTTTGAGTTTTGGCACAAAAGTAGCAGGCATTCGATGATGAACCTCACACCTCGGCGTTGATATCAGCCGATTAGTTTTAACATGGTGGCCGATTTAAAGTTTTTTAAATTAAACTATTAGTTATTTGTGATGGTAGAGGAAACAAAAAACGCTGCAAATTATTACATAATGGTTTATTCTTTCCAAATAACGATATTAGGGTTGTTTTTGTGTAGCTGTTAGGTCATTAACTATATAATAATAATAGGCTTACCGAACCCGAAGGTTCGATGCCGATACCACCAAACTTCGCCTGCACAGACTCGTCTAGTGTTCACCGGTCAAGCCCAAGCCCCCGAGATCAGCCTTAATGCAATCCTCCCATCGACGCTTCGGCCTACCTTTCGGACGCCTACCAGTCTGTACAGCGAATACCAACTTTCTCGGAATCCGTTCCTCGCTAAGCCCAACAACTTTACGCGCCCATTTGAGTCTCCGCGATGCTATCAACTCAATTATATTCACAGGGTACAAACTCCGCAATTCCGCGTTGTGCAACCTTCTAAACTCCCCAGTGGACTCATCTCTCTTCGGACCAAATATTTTACGCAGTCCCTTATTCTCGAAAACCTTAAGCCGTTGTTCATCCTTCAAAGTAAGCGGCCACGTTTCGCATCCGTAAAGAACCGTTGGAAGAATAATAGTTTTATAAATTCTAACCTTTAAGTTTTTAGACAGAAGCCGCGAGCTAAGTAATTTAGCAACTGAATAATAACACGCATTTCCCACCTTTAACCGGAACTTTATTTCTTCCTGGATTTCATTTTTTCTTGTTACCATTGAACCTAAATACTTGAATTTCTCTACGTGTTCAAAAGTATGACCTGAAATATTAATATCATCAAGATCGCCACCATTTCTGCTACTAATCATATATTTCGTCTTATCGGTATTTAATTCGAGACCTATTTGTTTACCGGTTTTTATTAACACACTTGTATTTAGTTGTATAGTTTCCGTGTCTTCACCAAGTAGTACCAAATCATCGGCATACCCCAAAACCGGAATCATGTCACCCATATTTAAGCCTTTCAATTTAACAACATCAAAATTCTCGGGACGAATATAGTTCGGTATTCTCTTTTTTGTATTTAGTTTTTGTCGAAGTTTCGCGATTACTAATTCATGATCAGAACCGCATTCTGCACCCCGATACGATCTCACGTTAATTATGCTACTTTGCAATCTGTTTTGTACTAAAACATGATCTATTTGATTCCGAGTTTGTCCATCCGGCGATGTCCACGTATACTTATGAATGTCCTTATGTTTAAACGTAGTACTTTTGATTATTAGGTTTTTCGAAATGGCAAAGTTTATTAGTCGGGTCCCATTATCATTACTATATTCGTGCAAACTTTCTTTACCGATTGTAGGACGATATACTTCTTCCCTTCCTACCTTTGCGTTCGCGTCACCTAGTATTATTTTAATGTAATTTCGCGGTAACTTATCGTAAACCGACTCTAGTTTATCATAAAATTCTCATTTTACTTCATCATCACTGTCTTCGGTGGGAGAATGAATGTTTATAAACGCGATTTCAGACCAACGACCCTGAAATATAGCAACCTATATTCTTTCACTAAAGAACTGTACATCCCGTAATGCGGAAAGAAATCCATTCCTAATCAGAAACCCGGTACCTAAACAATAATTAACGCTCCCCCCGTACCAAATAGTATACTTTCCTTCTGTTAGCGAACCCTCCCCTGGCCAGCGAACCTCTTGTAATGCAACGATATCTAAATGGTACCCCTTAACTTCATTCGCGACCGACTTTAACCCACCTGCCGTATTTAAACTTCTAACGTTCCACGTCCCTATTGTTAGATCTCTACTTTTCATCTTGCGCCTAGATTCCTCTGAAGCAGTCCCCACCCGGAGACCCGAACGGGGGACTAGTTTACTTCCGGATAATGGACGTTTTACCTCAGAGGAATCCATGACTGTTTGTGGTATTTTGTGAACTAAAATATGTGAGTAGGGCGTTCGAACCTACGTCACACCCTCCAGCAAGCCTGGAGGGCCGCTCTCATTGTTGGTCAGCGAGTCCATCGGACTTAGCCGGGAGGAGCTTCCGAGGAAATTCCACCGACCATCCCCACATCCGCCACCCGTGGGACGCTCCCCATACGCGGTTATGAGATCCGCGCGAGGTAGGTCATTAACTAATTATAATAAATTCTTTATTTATTCTGGGACGAGTTCCTTTAGAATAATATTACAAATTTTGTATAAAGAAACTTTAGTGTCTTAAGAGTATAATATAACAAACAAAATAATTGAAATAAAGACAAATATGAACTATTATAATAAATTAAAAGGTACCTTCTGAGATGGACCGGCAGAGATGGAAAGACCTGCTGGGGCAGGAGTTTGGTTGAGGAAACCTTCAAATTGAAGAAATCCAATTGATCAAATTGATGAAAAAAAAATGTCCATATATATATATATATATATATATATATTATATATATATATATATAATAAACATACAAATTTTAATTAAAAGAACTTTACAATATTGGTGAAATGTAGATGAAATAATACAGTAAATGTGCAAATACAACACAAATAAAATATTATATTTAAATTATCGTTTCTATGTTTTTTATTGAAATTTTCGACTCTATTTAGGCTTCTTTGGGAATTGGATAGAAAGGAAGTGATTGAATTGACGGCATTTAAAGGTATTAAGACTGTCAGAGTGACGAATATATGAAGGAATGTGAAATGTAGATGAAATAATACAGTAAATGTGCAAATACAACACAAATAAAATATTATATTTAAATTATCGTTTCTATGTTTTTTATTGAAATTTTCGACTCTATTTAGGCTTCTTTGGGAATTGGATAGAAAGGAAGTGATTGAATTGACGGCATTTAAAGGTATTAAGACTGTCAGAGTGACGAATATATGAAGGAATAGAATTCCATACGGACGGACTAGAAACGATCTGTCGAAAGCTGCGGTTCGGTGGGGGCGTTACATATAGGTCTGAAGGCCGTGAACGAGTGTTTCGGGAGTGGACGGAGGATATGAATGAAAACATTTCTGAAATGTAGGATGGGCGGCGGAATTAGAGAACTTGAAAGAGGAAGGTTGCCAGGAAGTACTTACATCGGTAGGAAGAGTAAAGCCACTTCAACTCTTCATAGAAGTGGGTGACAGAAGTGTCCCTGGATATCCCGAAGATGAAGCGTAATAACCAGTTGAATAATCGTTTTAATTTTACTTCAAGATCCCCAGAGACACCCCCATACACCGCACAGCAGTAGTCTAAGTAGGAATGTTAAGGAGAAAACTAGGAGTCTACTGGTTTCAAATGGAAGGAGGTGATGGTGATGATTTAGGAGTTTTAGTGTGGATATGGTGCGTCGTCGAGAGATTGCAGAGACGTGGTGGTTTTTAAGTATGGTGAAAGGTTATTGGATTATTATTGAGAGACAGTGTTGGGATTGGAGGAAGGGTTTTAAGGAGGGGATTGGAACCTATTACAATCGCCTTTGTCTTTTCTGCATTTAACTTAAGCTTGTTGACTGATGCCCAATAACTAATTCTGTTCAGATCTTGAAGTTTTTCAGTCGCTTGTAATAGATCCAAAGGAGGAATGAATAGGTAAATTTGGATGTCATCTGCATACATATGTTATTGAGAGTGATATATATGATGGGGAAGATCATTGATAAAAATAGCAAACAGAGTGAGAGATAGTGATGAGCCTTGCGGAACGCCACAGGATAGAGGCAAAGTCTTGGAAGGAGGTTGGCCTGGAACTACCACGTACTGTGAGCGGTCGGAAAGGAAGGATTTGAACCAGCACAAAGAACTGTTGTATAATGGGAATTTTTTTAGTTTAGTTAGAAGGATTGTATCGTCAACGGTATCGAAGGCTTTGGAAAAATCTAGGAGAACTAGAATAACAAAAAACAGGTTATTTTTTTGCGTTCAATGGCGGATTGGAGGTCTTGGATTATTTTTAGGAGAGCAGATTGTGTTGAATAACCTGGTAGGAAGCCGAATTGGAGTGGATTGATAAGGAAACGTTCTTCTAGAAAATTTGATAACTGATTTTGAACAATGCGTTCCAGTGGTTTAAAAAGATTTGAAAGCAGAGATACAAGACGGAAGTTGGATGGTAAAGGAGTAGGAATTTTATTTAGTGGTCGAACTATGGCGGTTTTCCAAGATGCAGGGAAAATGGAGTTTTGCAAGGAAGAGTTGTAAATATGATATAGGATCGGTATAAGAGCTGGGAGACAGGATTTAATTAATTTTACTGGAATGTTGTCCGGTCCGTAATCGTTTGTGTGGGATTTATGAAAAGTAGTTATTAATTCGTCATATAGAACATGGGAAAAGAAAAAACTTTCTGGATTGAAACTATGATGTTAAATATCGGTTGTGGAATATGAACCAGGAGATAGGGATACGAAATAATTATTAAGATCGTCTGGTGTAACAGGAATGGTATTGCATTTGTGGATTCTGAAAGGGATAATTTTCGAAGTATTTTTCGGGACCGGGTGCTGAGAGGATGAAAGGGCTTTTAGAGAGGAGTCGGTTTTTTGAAGGTCCAGCCAGGTGTCAGAGAATTGAGTATGATGGGTAGGAAAATAAGGAACAAGGTTAAGATTTAGGGAAAAAAGTAGGTTCAAAAAGAAGGATTTATCGGATGATTCAGCTAACATATTAATATTGAAATCTCCGGAGATGATAAAACTGGAGACCAATTGACCTAGGGATGTTTTAAAAAAGCTGTCGAAAAGAACACGAGGAGCTCGGAATACAACACCATACAGGAGAGGAGAAGAGGCAGTTGAGATTTCCACAAAGAGGTATTCAATATGAGGATCATCATGAGAAGGGGATTTGAGTAGGATTTTGGCTTTTGAGTAGGATATAAGGGAATTAAGGAATATAGAGAGCGAAATATTAAGTACATTGATGGCATCTAATAAGAAATAAAAAACCAACAATATAGTAATGATGAATTGATTGTTCGTCAAAGAAAATATGAATTCAGACTAAAAGAAAAAAATATTGCAGCAAGATAAAATATATGCGTTGCGTTACTGTTTTCTTTTCTTTTTTTTTCATCATATTTGCTTATTGCAATTTTTTTTTTTTTTTTTTTTTTTTTGCAGATAGCAAATAACATTAAAGCTCAAACAAAAACAATTGTAAACAAAACAAAACAAATAATAAATATATATATATATATATTTTTTTGTCGAAGTTCATTCAAATAAAATTTCCTGGTTCCAGAATACCTTACATTTTTTTCTCGTATCATCATTAATAAATGAGTTATCAGGGAATCACATCTCTTAAGGTTTGTGAGAATTAATTCGGACAAATCTGGAAATCGTTTTAACACCTCTTAATCGTTCTAAATAAAAGTAATCTGAGTTTGCACCTTCGCAGGTGGTGAGCTCAACTTGTGGGAATTCTAATGGGATTCCTATGAAATAAACGTTATTTGGATTCGATTTGAAAATTCGTCTTTCCTTTCCACTTCGCTAAATGTGGCCGGGCCTTTATGGTACTGTGACGTTACAGCATAAGGTGACAAATAAATAACCGTTTTTGAACCTAGAAAAGCAATTGGAGTAAATCGAGTAGTATTTATAAGAAAAGTTTAAAAATCAACATTAAACGTTAAAGTTGCATTGTGAACGCAGAGCCAGAACATTATGGCAACGCACCCGTCACCCAGCAGATCGCCGCTCCTCATACTTTTATTGTAGAAAATTATAGCTGGAGTTGGTGATTGTTCGTTCCAAATCCTATAATCGCTACCTCTCCTCTTTCTCGACTCGTGACAATTCCCTGTGGAATCTTACAAAGAGAATTCTAAAATTCCACACGATTTCCCATCCTCTTCGGCGTGGTTGGTGATAGTTCCTGGGCTGCTTCTGACAAAGATAAAGCCGAGGAATTTTCACAGCCCCATTCTAAAGTTTTCACCCCTGAGTTCAATTGAGTTTCAACAAACAGTTGAAGAGTTCCTTACATCACCAATACAACTTTCCTTACCATCTAAATATCTTCTTAAAAAGCTTGCTATCACCCAAAAAGTGCCGTAAATCACCCAGAGTACTATCTTCTTACTCCTCAGATCTTAAGACAACTTCCACCAAAAGCTATTATTATATTCCTCAAATATATCTATAACTGTATTATACGCACTACATATTTCCCTCTCTTATGGAAACACTCAACTATCATCCTTTTCCTAAAACCAGGCAAACCTTCCAACAGCTCGTCATCTTATAGACCTATTAGCCTACTTCCGATCCTCTCAAAAATCTTCGAAAAGCTCCTACTAAAACGAATCCTAGCCTAATTTCATAATTGTTGTTACTACTTGACAAAAGATTGACATGGAACCCACATACAAGACTTAAAAGATAAGAACTCAACTGACGATTCGGACAGTTATACCGACTACTTAACAGAAAATCTGAGCTTACAGTTGACAACAAATTATTAATCTACAAGACAATACTGAAGCCTATCTGGACCTACGGACTTGAACTTTGTGGGACAGCCAAATTGTCTAACAGCAAACGCAGATGATTTCTGAACAAGCATTGTACAGATGTCTTTTGGCCTGTATTATAACTTTTATCATCATAAGTAAACTTCCTATTCTCTGTTAAAAGAGTAGATCTCTACTCCAGAGACATTTCAGTCTCCATGGTGGATTTTGAACTTGAGATGGATAGAGCCAATTCACGGTCATATTGGTTTGTATATTTATTTAACGACACTTAATGCTCCTTTGGCTGATCAGAAAATCCTACGGCTATCTGTCCTGTATAAACCCGTGATCTTGGCCTTATAAGGCTGTTATGCTCGTCACTACACCACAGGTGACTCCTTAATTCGCGGTCATTCATTACCGAAGTGTCTTTTACCACCCAAAACACAAAGCCAAAAAATAAAAGTAAAACAGTTAAAGAACTAGAAAACTTCGGGACAATTTATTTTTATTCGTTATTCGGGTTCTACGTATCTTGTAAGACCTCAAATTTTGAGAGGGAGGATTTTTTTTATTTTTGTCAACTACAAGGTTCATTTTATTTATTTTTTTTTAAATAAAAAAAATCCTTATTATCCTGGACAAGAATAAAATTAAGAGAATATTTAAAACGGGCTTCTGAGTCTGAGAGTAATTAAATAAATATAAACAAGTTAACTAAAACTAATAAAAAACAGACATACGTAAATGAGTAGAAAATAAAATAAAGCAGAGCCTTATTTACAATTCTGTTATGACTGGGTGGTCAGGAGATGAATAAATAAGCGGGATTTGAAGATATTGGGTTGATGCAAAATTAATTAATTCACACCGAGTTCCGCCGCCATTTCTCGTGTGGTTTTGGTTGGGTCTTCTTCCACTTTTGACCTCAGCTGGTCGTTGTCCAGAGCAAGATGACGGCCCCGACCTTCCTTGTCTTCGAGGTCGAAATCTCCTCTGCGAAACTTCTGGAACCAACGCTGCACCGTGCACTCATTAATAGCCCCCTGACCCCACACTTCATTAATATTACGAGCCGTTTGCGAAGCGCTGCGCTCTAATTTAAATTCGTAAAAATAAATTTGACGAAAATCGCACTTTGACATTTTCGATTCAAGACCTTTGAACACACTGAACAAAACGATTTTACTAAACAAATTCATGGTGAAAGAGAGGGTATTAGATAAGGTTTGTTTTGGTATAATAATGATCAATGTTAGGATTAGCTTTGTTTACACAATTGGAATTAAGATATTGCAATAGAGGAAACCAGCATTAATTTCGCATTAGCCCAATAGAAAGAGAGTTGGAGTGACGGATAGAAAGAGGAGTAGAATTCCATAAGGTTGGAGATCTGATAAGAAATGTTCTGTCGAAATGTGCAGAACGGTGGGACGTAGTGTATAAATCTGAGGGCCTAGAGCGCTTATAATGGTAATGGACAGAAGATTTAAATTGTAGGAGGTCGAAAATATATGATGGACGGCGGGATTAGATAACTTGGTAAAGTAATGATGCCAGGAAATAATAGTGGCTCTTGGAATTGTAAAGCGTAAATTATTGAAAATAATAAACTAAAATGACAAATGTATTGTAAGTGTGTCGAGATGGGATCTGTAATAGAAAGAGGAATGGAGCACTGTAGACGATGAATTCCGATAGAAAAAAAAAAAAAAATAACCAACTATTCATTCATTTTCTCAACTATTGTGTATTTTATAAAAGTAACGGACATATTCATTGTTTGGAATCAATTGCTTCAATTTACTTCCCTCCCTCTCCCTCTCAAATTTTGATGGCTTAGGAGATACGTAGAACCCGAATAAAAATAAATAAATTTGTCCGCCGTACGCTGCTTTTCTCTAATTGTTTAGAAATCCGGCACAAAATTACTAGTGTATCCAACGATGATCCTAACACTTTTTTTTTTTTCCTAAATTGCATCATTTAGAAAAAGTATACGATCTGCCACAATCTTGGGCAATGAGTATTAGAACTATAAGAAATCATTTATTCAATTTGTACCGAGTAAACAAAAATAAAATTAAAAATACAAGGAATTATAAATAAACTTAACTAAAGAAATGGAAAGAAAAAGAAAAAAGATCCATGTGGAATTATTGCAAACTCCAAACTATTAAAACATCAGTAAAACATCGAATCGGTCAAACCGTAGAGAAGTCATTATAGCTAGGCTAACCCACTCCTACCTTATCAGCAAACATCCACCCCCAAATTCTCAACACAGCCATAATATTCTCACTGTCAGGCAGATTTTCCAAGATTGCCCTTCCTGCATTTCGAGTCTGACAACATTGGGACTTACTCTATAAATTTCAATTAGTCTTGGCGATGATATAACTAAAATATCATAAGTATTATATTTTTTTTAATATGAATAATTTATTAATTAAAATTTAGTCATCAACATCATCATAATTCATCCTCGTCTACAGCTTATGCTGTGTGTGGTGCCTTTCTGTAGAGACTAGACAATAAATTTCGATCCTTAACCACTTATTTTCTTTTGGTCAATTCCAGTCCTCTCTTCGTTTGCCTTGATCCATCCTTCCAAGTGTGTTGGGGTCTCCCTCTATATCTTCCTCCGTCCACTTTAGTCTCATATGTATCCGGGCAAGGCGATGATTTTCTATCCTTGGTATATGACCGAACCATCTTTGACATTGTTCTTCGATGATTCTTTCCGCCGGTTCGACATCGAGATTTGACCTTATCGTTGTGTTGCAGACTAGATCTCCTCTGGTTTTTCCCTCAATTTTCCTGAGGAACCTCATTACTATAGTTTGAATTTTGCTTCTTTGCTTGAAGATTATTAACCACGACTCTGAGGAACAGGTTAGTATGGGCAGAAAGATAGATTTATATATCTTCACTTTAGTTTTCTTTGAGACTGATTTGTTGTTCAGGAAGTTTCTATTTACAGCGTAGAACATTTTTCATGCTGTGTTCACTCGCTCCTTAATCTCATTAATAAGTCCGCTGTCATCCAAATGGGCTCCCAGGTATATGAAGCAACTAAACCTGTTCGATGGGCTTGTCTCTTATAATTATTATCCGCATTTCTCGACGGGCCATTCTGTCAGTTCTCATTACTTTGGTAAATTAATTAGCAAAATTATTTTTACTTTCACTTACCTTTATATGAAATATATAGTCAGGGAAAGTATTGCGATCGTGAAAATTTTAGAATTCCAGTTTTAAACGGAAATACACGTTTTAGAGTCCCTTGAGTCCAATAACCAAATCTCACAAAAAGGTCTGTGTGTGTCCGTGTGTTAGTGCTAAGTCCAGCACGAAAACGAAAAGGTCTACGAAAATAAAATTTCATATTTGAGACACCTATACGCCCAAAATGTTAAAGCAACATTTTCATCAAATTCGACTAACAAGAAGGGCCACTTTATACCATGCATTTTCCACCTTTTTTCGATTTTCTGAAATAGGCTATAACGATTTTGTTAAATTCCCTATATGGATGTAAAATTAATTCATTTAGATTGAAATAGTCTGACAGGGCTAAAATGCCGATATTTTAAATTTTCTCTCTCTAAACTACCTTTAATTTTGTACATTCCAAAAGATTAACCATATCATCTTAATGACATTGATAAAGGACGACTAAATATACAAGTTGGACGAATTTGATGACCAACGAAAGGATATAAGAGCAAAACTATTTTTATATAATTTTTGTTTTTTTAGTAATAAAAAGAGTAATATAGACGTATAATCTACCGTTGGAAAGAGAAAGATTATAGAAAAAATATTATCTGATACACAAAGTTGTAAAAGGTAATATAAAGTGACGAATAGGGAATGAACTTATTACTGATTAACAATTTAATATAGTTTTATAATTTAATCTAAATCATATGTTTCCAACGAAACTGAAATTACGTTTTATTAAAATCAACTTAATATTTTTTTAAATTTGTGTATAGTTAATAGTTTTAAATTAATTTTAACATTCGTGGCAAGTGAAAGTCGTGTGCCTGCACCAGACTTTTTCTTTTTTTTCTGTCATATTTCCAACCTTCTTTTCAGTTTTTTTTTTATTTATTTAATTTCGAAGTCCGATCATCCGATTATGACGATCATTCGATTATGCCCACCCCTACTATACACGTTTTAGGGTCCTCTGAGTCCAAATAACCAAGTCCCGAACAAAGGTCCGTGTATCCGTGTCTTTGTGGTAAGTCCAGCACAATAACGAAAAGGTGTATGAAAATAAAATTACATATTTGAGACACCTATATGCCCCAGATGTTACAGCATTTTTTTCATCAAAATCGGGAAGGGCCACAAATTAATGGGCTTTAACTAATCTGACAGGGCTTAAATGCCGATATTTTAAATTTTATTCTTCTAAAGTACCTTTAATTTTGTAGATTCTATTATCTTGTTACCACTGATGAAAATTAGGTAAATATATAATTTGAATGAATTTGATACCCAACTAAAGGAAAAAACTGAAATAAAATTTGTTTAATGCAATTTTTTTCCATTGGGTTAGCCTGTGGATGATAAGCTGGTGTGAACCATTGTTTGACCATATACTCCTCCGCTTTCTTCCTAAAGGCATCACTCTTGAATTGAGGACCGTTGTCACAAATTATAACTTGTGGAACACCAAATTTAAGAAAAACCTCATTTTCCATTATCCTGGCAACCACTTCAGCAGTTGAATTTTTAATCGCCACAATAACACTATATTTTGTGAAGCAATCAGTGAATGCTACAATAAATCTCTTCCAGTTGGATGACATTGGAAATGGTCCCATCAAATCTGTTGACACTATTTGCCACGGGTGAGTGACAACTCGCTGTTTCCCCATTAGACCCGCTGGTTTGACTTGTTCTTGCTTATTCGCTAAACACACTTCACATCTTCGCACATATTTCGCTATGTCCGATGCCATGCCAGGCCAGTAGTAGCACTCTCTTAAACGTTGCAATGTTTTAAAGCAACCAAAATGTCCAGAAATCTTGCAATCATTGCATTCCCATTAGGCTCTTTTCCGGTGATCTTTCGGTACTACGAGCTTCCATCTGTTATCATCTCCCACTAGCTTTCTTCCATCTACAATAGATTTCCACAACTTATTTTCATCAACCCTCCAATTCGGGTACTTTGCCCTCTTCCACTCGGTTTAACATCTTCTTGTACCAGTTATCGGTTATTTCTTCTCCAAAATCAATTCTGGCTATTGGGAACTCATATGATCGGTACAAAGCATCAGCTGCTGCGTTTTGTTTCCCAGGTTGGTGGATAATGGTAAAGTGATGTTGCTGCAACTTCAGAGCCCATCTAGCTAAACGACCTTGAGGATCTTTAAGATTATTTAGCCATTTCAGCGCGATGTGGTCTGTGATGATGTTGTCGAAATTTATCTATGGCCCAGAGTACTGCCAAGCATTCTTGCTCAGTAACACTGTATTTCCTATCCGCTGACGTCAAGCTGTGGCTCGCATATGCGATCACATGGTCTTCTTCAGGGTACTGTTGGAAGAGGATTGCCCCAAGTCCTGTGTTAGAGGCATCAGTCTGCAAAAAGAATGGTTTGCTAAAGTCAGGGCAAGCTAGAACAGGTGCGGTAACCAGTTTCTCTTTTAGTAAGTTAAAAGCTGCTTCTTGTTCTTCTCCCCATTTCCATCATTTGTTCTTCTTTAACAACTCAGAGAGGGGCGCAGTTAAAGTTGAAAAGTCAGGAACGAAGCGGCGGTACCATGATGTAAGTCCTACAAATTGCCTAACTTGCTTCACATTCTTAGGTGCTGGGTAATTTAATATTGCCTCTATCTTCCCCGGATCTACCTGTAGACCATTCTCATTTACCACATAGCCCAAAAATTTAAGCTCTTCTCGACACAATTGACTTTTTTCCCTGTTTACGGACAAGTTTCTTTTCACTTTCAAAAGAATCTTTAGTAGAAATTCAGTTTTAAAGATTTATTAGATTTTGTAATCCCGTATCTACTTTATCAATTTCCCCCACGGTACTGTAGGCCGTGATACCCAATGTTTTTGTTTCGATTGCTGCAAGTTTTTCCTGACACACACTCAATTCTGGTCCAGCCGAGATATATACAACAGGGGCTACATATTATCCTGTACTCTCTAATTTTAAAAGGGTACGAAATGTTTTCCTCATTTCGTCTACCGTCAATAAACCAACTACCCCACGAATCTTTAATTCGTACTCGAATTCTTCCTTAACCAGCCTATCGACATTCATTTTGTTTTAATTTATTATTCTATTTATGCTTTTACTTGTCCCCGTTCGGGCGCCATTTGGTTATGGTTAAAATTTGCAAAATGATATTCACATAGGTTCGGGATTAGTGTTAGGTTTGGGGTTAGGAGGAAGGCAGTTTTTCAGTTTCCAATTTCTCCTCGAGAACCAAACCTTGGCTTCCTTCCTTGTCCGGCTGAGTTCGTCCATCTGAACTTGTCCCTGGTCACACTAATTATATCAGTCTAATCTAAACCACTCGGTAATAGCTGCTATACCACAATGTCTCTTTTTTACACACCCTCTCCGGTCGGTCACAGCCTCTTTCATCTCGCTTCTAGACTCCCCTTATCCCTCACCGGAGTATTTAATAATAAGTACTTGCTTCAGTAATAATTAATCCAAGCTTAAAAATAACACAGAAATTTTAATTACCTTAATTTGCATTTAACATACATTTATTTATTTGTTTAATATATTTTTTTCCAAATAACCCTCATCGAGCTATCAGAAGTAACCTTCATTTCTATTTAACTCAACTGATAATTTTTTTTTTTTCCACGTAAAGTAAAGAAAAAGAGAACAGGAGACAGCCCAGGTACCAACATCTCCTAGCTGAAAAGTTGATGCAATGATAAAAATGTCGATTTACTACCTGAAGTGGGCAAGAATATTATATTATATTAAACAATGAACTGACTACACTCAAGAAAAAAGTTTAACATGATTGTTGGAAATTCGTACTTGGCTGTGTACATCGATTAAAGAACTGTTACAAGAGATTCAAGTAGCATTTTGTTATGAGGAAACCTTATGCTTAATAAATAGACAAATTTGACGTCTTAACATTTCATTTATGATTTTATAAACCTAAATTGTATCTATATTCCCAGTTAGAACATTCGTGCATCATTTCCATGAACATCACTAAAATCACTGATTACAAATAATTGTTTTATATTTTCTATAAAAGTCCCTGGTAATATTAAAAAAAGTCAGACTTCTAATATCTTCAGCTTAATTATTTATATATAAGACAACAATATTGCTGTATTCAGTTTATTAATTTTATTCAAGGAAATAAACAAATAGCTAGCTCCATTGGTAGGGATATTTTTCATTTATATGTTTCTACTTTCAATTTCATTAGAGATTTTAATTTCTTAATAAATGCATGCTTCCAATATTAAACCGAGTCAACAAGAATTACTCAAGTTATATTTTAATATTATTATAAACCTCGCAAAAACATTCCCGGAAAGATTGTTTTTAGTGACTTTATAATTTAAAAATGAAATTACAAGAGTGGTACTCAATTCTAAGCTCTACAAAGGTACATATTGTTTAAACAGAAGTTAAGTGATCATTTAAGCTGATTATCAAATTAATAGCTGCTAGATATTTTTATCATAAAGCAGAATTTGGAATTTGCTACCTTGGTGATTTTACCCATCTACACGCTGGTACACCAAATCCATTTCTTCCGGTAGACTTCTCAATTTTGTCTCCCAAACACCCATACCATCAAAATGATAAATGTTGCCAAAAATCTCATCCAACATTACCTCTCTTTGTCTGATCCACAGTACCATTCTACTAATATTTAACATATTAAGAAAGTCTTAACCTCAAACAACTTTCCACTAAATGTCATAAAAAAACGTTTAGATTCCTATACCAATGTTAATTCCTCGACAATTTACAACCTAAATTCACCTACTATATTTCTTTATAGCTCACTAGTGTACATTCCAACATCTTTCTGAAAATTAAAAAAAAAAAAACCTTTAAAACCTCCTCACCTTCTTTAAAGCTAGGATTAAAGACGCAGCACAAACTTCCCTCCTTTTCACCAATGCTATAGACCTGATCACTTCTCAATGCTGTTATAATATTGTTAACAAAATACCATGTTCAGCTTTCAGTGTGTCCTATGTGGGTGAAACAAAAAATTACCTAAGAACTTTCTTATCACAACATAACTTTTCTGTATCTTCTCGTGAACCTTTAGCCTCTTCACTCTCCGAACACTGCTTAACAATTATTCTTTTAACTTTAACGACTGTTCCATTTTAGATTCCGTTCTCATCCACCTCCAACCTACTCATGTTAAGCCAAAGCCCACAAAGCCCATACAGAATACATCGAGTTTAGCAATATATTACTTTTTTTTCTTTTAATTATATATTGACCTCTAAGGGCCAAGTAAATATCATATCAGATCCTTGATTATATTTCCTCCTATCACATTTTCATGATTTTCGACTTCATTTCTCTTCTCTCTTTGGACCATTTTGTACCCCTATTTTTTTCTCTTCCATTATTGGTGTGATTTTTCGGTGTTTTTCAGTATGTCCTCTTATTTACTTCCTCTATACTCCCACAATATATAATATAAATATATTACTTTATTTTATACATAATTTGTACTCTTGCAATATACATATGAATAAGTTGGCTTGTAAGGGCTTATTCCATAAAAAGAAATAGGAAGGAAAAACAATTCACGAGCCCTGTAAGTTTATTAATATTAATATAGTAAGTTTATTTTACTAAAAGCAGGCTTAATTACTTATTTTTCAAATTTTAAAAATACTCTTTGTAATGTTTGAACAGTATAAATGTTTTATTCAAGAGAATTCACAAATTTTTTAACAGTTCGCACTGACATTCTTATTTTTTCATAATAAGGATGATTTTATTCTATACTGTCTTTTTCTATATTTGTTTTTTGCAAGTGGCAAGGTGTATAAATACAGACACATGTATATTAACACCTAGAAGAGAATAATACATGCCCTTTACACTGCCATTTATTTAAGGAAACTGTTATCCTGATTATGTGAAAGAATAGGATTGGTGGCAAAGGAGAAAACTAAAACAAAAAATAACAGTTCTTATCCGTTTGTAATAACAGTTCATTCATTTTTATCAAATAACAATTGTTATCAAAAGTTTGCCATTTTTACTTCCACTTTTAATTAATAGTTGTAGAGACTATTTTGAATAAATGAACAAGTTTTTAATCTATCTTCTTCTTTTTAACCCTAAATCGTGCATTATTTTCTGGGCAGCCCAATAATAAAAATAATTAAATACATCCTTAATGGTGGAGCTCTGCCATTCATGTTTGTTTTGTTTTTTTTATTTATGTTATCTAATGTACTATTTTCTTTTCTTTCTTTTTTTTCATTAGATTATTCCACCTCCGGAATGGAAACCAAGAAAGCAGGGCTATGATCTGAATGATATTCATATTAAAATACCTGCTCCCATATGTCAAGTGGTCACTGGGAAACAAGGGCTGTATCAACAAATAAACATACAGAAAAAAGCAATGTCTGTTGTAGAGTACCATAAACTTGCATCTTCCGCCAAATACTGTACACCTCCACACTTTGATTTTGAAGATTTGGAAAGGAAATACTGGAAGAACATTACTTATAATCCACCTATTTATGGAGCAGATGTCAGTGGGACATTGACTGATGGAACTGTTGATGTAAGTATTGTAATCGATATTTATTGCAGTTTTTTTTCTTTTTCATTATTACAGTTTGATTAATATTTAAAGATGAATATTATGTTAATTTGATGTTGCTGCTTAATTGATTAAAAAAATATATATATTTACTATGACAACTCCTGACATAAAATTTCTAGTGAGCTGTTTTCATTCTGAACCTTAAGAAGTTGTGACAAATGTAAACTACTCTAGTGCAGTCTTCTATATTCCTTTAAGATCAATTTTTTATATTTACCATTTTGTTTGATGATTTTTTTCATGTTTTTCATATTAATTCTAAATTAAATTACTCCTCACCAATGTACAGTATACTTTAGACATTAATGACACTTGATGCATTTTTTTTTCTTGCTAATTGTGAAGTGAAAAAATGCTACCCGGTTTGTACATCATGTTAAAACAGAAATATAGAAGGCTGTAAATAAAATAAGTTTCACAACATCCCGTGATTTACGTAGGTGATATGTTGATGTTATATCCGTCAGATTCTTGACATAACCTTACTATTGCAAATCTGTATAGCATTCCTCCAATAGAGTCCTCAATTTTGTTAATTTAAGGTTGTGTGATCCTCAAAAGAGGCAAATGTCGATTGATAAAAAGCAGGGGTTATTACACAATGTCAAGCATTTTGTCACCAATTGAAGGAGAAAACTTCAAAAATATTGTTCAAGTTAGATTTTTTTTTTTTTTTTTTTTTTTGCCGAACATAAGAATTGTAATATAGATGGATAATCTACGGTTGGAAAACTAAATATTCTAGAGAAAATGTTATCTGGTATCCAAAGTTTCATAAGGTAATGGAGAGTGATAAAAAGCGAATAAAGCTAAGTGATTACTCTAGATAATAATATAATGGATTATTTAATGAAACACATGTTTTTATCGAAACTCAATGTAATTCTTTAACATTTTTTATCTCTAAATATATTTAAAAGTTATTGAATTGTAAATTTTAATTGAGTTGTAAAATTTATTTTAACAAAAGAGGGAAGGTGAAAGTAGTGTGTTGCAAATTCCAGATTTTTAGTTTTGATGTGTCAATCTCTACATCTTCCTTCATGATTGGTCCGCCTCCCTGTTCTTCCTGCCTTTTATTTCCTTTATCTTGAGGATTGTTGCATTGCTGTTCCTAAATCTATCTCATACAGTATCCAAACCATAGTTCTAGAATCACTTTTTTTTGTCCAAAACAATCCCTCATCTATCATTCTCAATGTTCCTCGCTGTTTTAGATATTCAATTTTCCTCCAGAATAGTATGATATTTTCTTTTCAATCCCCGTTTAGTGTGAGGCTGAAGTCTTTCTAGACCTTGTATATAGCTTTTTTGGCAGTAATTTTTGCTTCATACCAGCCATTTTGTATTGCTCATAATTCTCTTACCTGCTCATCTTCATAGTATCTCCTTATATTGGGTTAACAAACAAGTCCTTTTCGTTTTTTTAATACTTTATTATTGAAATACCCCCACAGACCATAACAACCTGAGAATAAGTTATGAAAAATTACCAAAATGTTCAATAAATATCATCTCTCTTCATACATGTCCAATTTCCATGGTTCTTTTTCCTTTTATAGAGAATATTAATCAAAGTTGTCAGTGGAATCTGACAAAACTTTTACTGGACCATCTATGCATTAATATTTATTGAACTACTTTCTAAGTTATGTCCTAATTGGACCTCCCAATATGCATGTTTTGATTTTCAATAGTACATTATTAGTAAATAAGTTTTGTTTTTTTCATTATATACATATATATCATTATATACATGTTTTTTTTTTTACAAGTATAAGTTGTTATATTAGACTAATTACTAATGTCCTTTGCAAATGTGTTATTCCAGGAATGGAATATTAATCGTCTTGGCACTATACTTGATTATGTCAATGAAGACTATGGTATTTCAATTGAAGGGGTAAATACTGCTTACTTATACTTTGGAATGTGGAAAACAACATTTGCTTGGCATACTGAGGATATGGATTTGTACAGTATAAATTATTTGCACTTTGGTGCCCCCAAAACCTGGTAAGAAAACTGTGTTTTCTAATGTTAATTGTTTAGGAATAATGCTCATTCATTATGTTATTTATTTATTGATCTTTTTTTTATTAGAGTGAGGATGTTAAATTTTTGCTTAATTCATTACGCTATAGTAATTGATTTTAATCCTTCTTCCATCTTGGGGAGCAGAATGTAAAAAGGTTTTTTGATGCAGATTGTCTCAACATTTTCTGTTAAAAGAAAAGCTGCAGTATTGTATACTCTAAATAATTTAAGAAAAAAAGCAATGTTGTTGAGATTATCTTACAACACAAATGTATATGAAAAATTATTTCATTGAAAGTTAGATAAGAAAGGTTTGTTTAACATTACTTTATGTTACTGTGTTTGGCTGGAAGATGCTACAGTGGGAGTCCTAAATGATAATTAGAGGATATTTCAGTAAATTAATAGATAGACTGCAGATGTGGGGTGTTAAGAGAAGGGAATTTGAAAAATATTTTAATTGTCCAGCTGGAATGAATGATGTAATCGACTCCTCCTCCACTGTTAGCACACACTCAGTTATCTCGATCATGATGGGTGAGTGTATAATTAGGAATTGTAATGGAAGAAGTATAGTTTGAGTCAGATTTCTGGTCAAGTATTAATGTGATAAAAATTAAGATGAAAGTAGGGAAAGAAATCATCAAAATGACAGGTTAGTAGGATATCAGTCATATGGAAAAAGAAAGTAATATGAATCTTGGAAAGGCTTAAAATTAAATGTTATAATTTGTTAATATCAAATTTGTTAAAGGGAACACTTCGTCCTGTAGTTTCTGGATATTATAAAATAAATTTAAAAACCTGGTTGGGGCAACACACAACTTTCACTAATTAAAAGATTATTCAGTATTGGAAACATGTGATTTAGATTAAATAATATAGAATATCAAATTGTTACCCATAATTATCAGCAACTTGATATCACTTGATCACAGCAAAGAGAAGGGCTCGTAAGGTATGGCAGACTAACAGACTTCCTTCAGACAGAAAACTCTTTAACAGACTGAACAAGGAACTTGAAGGACAAATACCAAAATTCAATAGAACTAACTATGAACCCTATTTAAACAACCTATCAACTGATGATGGGATCTTGTGAAAGCATACTAAGAAATTGTTGAAACATCGACAGGTGTCAGTACCACTGTGAAAAGAAGATGGTTCATGGGCCATGTCAGATAGAGAAAAATCTGAAATTTTTGCTGATTATCTTTCCTCTGTTTTTTTATTACTGACTGACTGCTCTAATACAGAACATGAAAACTTAAAGTACTCTGTGCATTCCACTACAGTTAACACTACCTCCTATATCTTTCACTCCTTCACAAGTCGCACAACAAATCAGACACTTACCTAAAAGAAAAGCCCCAGGTTATGATTTAATAACTACCGAGGCGCTCCAACTGATGCCCAAGAAAGCTCTAGTGTTCCTCACGACAATATACAATTACATACTTAGGACAGCTAAATTCCCAGTACAGTGGAAATATTCAATCATAAAAATTATACACAAAAAAGATAAAGACATGTACAAACCCTCCTATTACAGGCCTATTAGTCTCCTTCCCAGTAAATAAACTTTTTGAAAAATTAGTTTATAAAAGATTGGTTGACATACTGACTGAGCAAAAAATAATACCTGACCATCAATTCGGTTTTCTCATGTCATACTCAACGACACATCAATTACACAGAGTTACTGACTTCATTACAGGAGCACTAGAAAAAAAAGCAATACACAACTGGGGTATTTTTGGATGTTGCCCAAGTGTTTGATAAAGTCTGGCACGAAGAGCTTCTTTTTAAGCTCAAGAACATACTACCTTACACATACTATCTTATTATACACTCTTTCCTCTTTGATAGATTTTTCTCTGTTCGGCAGGGCTCAGAAATTTCTTCGAGCCAAATAATGTTTGGCAGGAGTACCGCAAGGATCGATACTTGCCCCTCTCCTATACATTTTATACACACATGACATACCAACTTACCCCATCACATTGACTGCTACTTACACGGACGATATTGCAATTCTAACATCAAATGGCGATCCTATACTGGCCTCACTGACTACAAAATCACTTAATTCTACTACGAAATTGGTACAATCTTTGGAAAATTCGTTTAAATCACGACAAATCTAAACACTTGCCCAGCAATTTTTATCGACAGCAACCAAATTCCTCAGACCAATTCTGTACATTACCTAGGACTGACATTCAATCGAAGGATGACTTGGGGCCCACATGTCAAGATGAAAAGGCAGACTCAACCATCGACTGAAAGTACTATTCTCTCTTTTATCAAAATCATCAAAATTAAAAATTAGACAGAAACTGAATACATACACACACCTTCTTAAGCCAATATGGATTTACGCTTCACAGATTTTTGGTTCAGCAGAAAAGACTCACATACAAAAACTGCAATCATTTCAATCCAAAATTTCAAGACTGATAACGACAGCTCCTTAGTACGTATACCACAGAACCCTACATACGGACTTACAACAACCAACAGTTGACCAACATATACGAACACTCTATTCTCGTTTTCACAGTAAACTTAACCCTGTCAGACTATTTAAATCATAATTAAACCTACATGATAGTAAAGCCCATTATATTTTACTTGAAAATGGTGAGTTTAATCAAAATCGTTTGAGCCGTTTTTGAGAAAATCGTAAAAATTTGCATAATGCATGGTATTAAGGCGATTTAACTGAAAAAGTTGCTGTAACATCTCAGGCAGTCAGATACATTGTCCTAATTATGAAATTTCAGTTTTGTACGACTTTTTGTTTTTTTCTTAGACTTAAAACACACACGCAAATGCATGTACACACACACCCACACACACACACTTCTCTGGGCTTCTTTCTCTCCTGCAAAAATCCAGGTCCACTGTGAAATTTTTCCTCCCAGTCTCTTTGTGGATCTACTATGGTATAGAATAATGAGCTTGTTATTGAATGTGGCTCATACAATGCAGATGTTCATGAGATTCAGTCAGTTCATGTTGCAGTTAAACCTTGGGGCTTATGGGCTATTAATTTAAAGTGGTTAGCACCACATTTTGTGCATTAAGAAGAAACAATTTTCTTATAAGGTACTTTAAAATATGATCATTTTTAGGAATTCTAAGATTGTAGGTTATGTAGTATCTAAAGTAGTATTAGGTACACAATTTTTTTTTTCTTACTACACCTCCTCTAATATTTCTTTAATTAATAATCAAGTGTCAAGGTGAAGTAAGAATATCTTAAAGGTGGCATAACAAGGTCCTTGCTTAGTTTATATTTAAATAATTAAGAGTGGAGTGCAGTATTACCAATTTTTTCACAATTTATTTTATTATATATTTTAAAAATGTAAATTAATTTTTAGGTATTGTATTCCTCCTGAGCATGGTCGAAGGCTTGAAAGACTAGCAACCGGTTTTTTCCCAGGAAATAGCAAATCTTGCCCTGCTTTTCTTAGGCATAAAATGACCATTATATCTCCACATGTACTTAAGCAGTACTCTATACCTTTCAATAAAGTGAGTAACATAATTAATTCTATTGCTGTTTTATTTCTATAGCTATTTGCATTGTAATTTTCTTTGCCTGATCTTTAAAATGAAATTTATAAATGAAAGGTTTATTTAAATAATCCAGTCAGTTAAATTCATTCTTAATAACTTTGTAGCTGCATTGAAACAAATTGTTACAGTGTTTTATGAATTGAGTATCAGATTTTGAATTTCATACTTTCACAAATTAAGACCAGTTATTCTAAAGCCGGATCACACTATACCGCATTATGCCAGGCGGGCCAAGCAGCGTTAGTGTAAATGACTCGGGTGGCTTTGCTGAGATGGAAAAAGCCCGGGCCATGCGGATTCCAACACGTGTCGTTCCAGATCAAAAGAAGCCATGTGACTCTATTCCTTTGAAAACAAAAATAAAGAGTGGAGACGTCCCAAGTGTCTTCAGTCAGCATTGAACCTCTGATCAGTCAACAATAAACTTTATGCTCAAACTAGACTTGTACAATTTAATTTGTACTCACTTTGGTTGACTACAGTTTTTTATTTTTGAAAGTTAAGATATGAAGTAGAATGGTGAGCAAGTGTTGGTTTTAATTGACTTATATTGAGAACATTGTCTTTTATGGGATAGTTCAGATTCCCATCATGAATTTAGAAACGAAAGACACGACAGTCTCTCAGAAATTGCCATGTCTTTGGGAGTAAATAAACATGAGATAGAATGGACAGGGAAAAAAATGACCTGCTATTCTTGGAGAGAGAAAAAAGAAGGAAGCTGAAACCAAAAGAAAATTAAGCAGCGCTGATGAGCTCTATGTTATCAAATAGTTTGCCGACAATCCGTTAATGTTTTTGGCTGACAAAAATACACATAGGAAAACTCAGGATAGCGTACAAAAGAAAGAAGAGGTAAGTTTGCAATTTATATTTATTTTAACAAGTAAGTTAAGTTTCCAACACAACAAATTTTACTTTTGTTGGAAACGCACTTCACCCTGTGGAGAAATAAAATATTTGGCAAATTCATCTCTCACTGATTGTGCCGAAGCAGTAATTCTTCTGGGTGCTCCAGAAAGGGAAGGGGGAGAAGAAGAAGCACCACGCCTCAATAACCATAATGTAACTTCCCCATTATGTGTAGATTCGGTACCTAACATTCCATTGTAGTTTTAAACTTATTTTGAGAAGGTTTTGTATAAAAAATTATGTAGGTAAACAGCCTTATCCCCAGAATCTCTTCCTGTTCTGCTGAGTGAATAGCCGAATATCCTTTTCTTGGATCCTATGTCATGTGATCAAGAGTACGGTTTCATAGTATTTGGTAAAAGAGGAAACGCTTTGTCCGCATCCAACTCAAACAGAGTTAGGGTTGTCCCTCCTGGGAAGGTAAATGTAGAGTTTTCTTCTAGAACTTTCTTTAAAAATTGCTGGGATTCTCCCTTGGCAACCCACAGTAACGTATTTAGATTGTAATTGGTGTCCACCACAGCGATCAAAACTATACTGAAAATGAAAAGGAGCCATTAAAGCGATATGTTTGCTGTCCATAGCACCTATGCAGTTTGGATAGTTCACTTTTCCTCAAACCGCTGGGCAATTGCTTCTAACTCTGCTTCACTCGGTGGCATCTGAAAATAAAAGAAAAATTAGACATATATTTTTTTTTTTTTTCATTTGTCTCTTTTATGGTACTGTAGCTAATCAGGAGATGCTACTGCCGGAGTCCTAAATTTTGCCTGTCCAGGATTTATTTAGATAGGGATCTTAAATGAGTACCTGACACTGCCAGGCTCGGGACCACCATTCCACCTCCTCCGAAGGACGGCACAACAAAGGATTTTTTATTCTCATTAAATAATCCTAGTGTCACCTGTCCGGTTTGAACCCACAACCTTGGGCATAGAAGGCTGTTATGCTAACCACTACTTTTTTATTCATGTATTCTTTCAGGAAGATGGACCACAAGACAGAGAAGAAGAAGACATTAATGATGAAAGTCAAATTGAAAGCAAAGTTCTTCTACCTCAAAATTCTGGGGAAGAATAAGCATCAATGCCTTTCCCTTCAGAAGTCACAAGAACCAAAAAATATTTCTAATCTCAAAAATCATTAAAGGGCAAATCTGCAAGACGTTCATTAATGACTAACCATTCTTCTTCCAATGCACTGGAAGAAGATCTGAATGTCATGAGATCTCTTGAATCAAAAAGAACAAACATCGATGATGAATCTACATTGTACAGTGAACAGATAGCAATTAAAATAAGAAGGCTTTCTTCACCCTGAATCTGGTTAATTGTGCAGAATAATATCAACCTAGTATTATTTGTAGCTGAAAAGGAAAATCTTAAACAACAGAATGTGTGCAATCTACCACAAGTTAATATGCTACAAAACTGTGGACTGGCCAATCCAATGTTGCCTTCATTCTCCCAGAATTCTACTTCTAGCATGCCCAATCAAACATTACCATCATTCTCTACTGACAGCATGACCAATCTAACATCTCAATGGTTTTCAACATCTGGATATTCCTCACAATTACCGTCCTCAATTTCATCATATTCCCCAATCAGCATCCAAAACATCTACTAATTCAGACATGTCTACTAGGGACCCATTCTCTCAATAGTTTTTACTGTATTACTTAATTATTTTTAATGTTGTAAATAAAAGTTATTACTATTTTTAATCCATTTTATTTAATTATCCTTACCTTAATTTAATCTTGAAAGGCCTCTACAGTTGGCGTCTTAGTTCGAGTGATAAGTTCAGGTCACCAACAATAGGCCGAGAACAGGCCAAGGTAATTGGTCATAAATATCTAACAGCTGTTTTGTGTCTATGGTGGGATCTTGAGAAAGGTAAATATTACATACAGAAAATTGAACATCGCGATGATTTCTGACAGCAACGGTTTGTAGGGGGTAATCGATAGGGATCGATTCAGAGTAAACTGATTTGTGCACTGCGATTAGGACACCTTGGTTTGAATTTGGGCTAAGGGTTAAGAGATTAAATTTAAAAGGTCAGGAGTATGTATATTGAAATTATTTTTGTGGGAAAACTTATAAAATACAGAAACTGTCACTTATTCTTTTATTTTTGTCTTCATTTCCTAAATTTTCTTTTTCAATTTTTCCTTTTTAATAAATAACTTCAGTTTATCCATCGTCAGCGTTGGATGGATCTACCTCAATCGCCTCGATGCTGCCATAATCTTTGATTGCCCCAACATTTAGAGATGCCAAAAATACAGAGGCAGATAGGCAGAAGGTGGCTAGAGGAGGTGGAGGGAGAAGTGACAGATAGGGAAAGGTCAGGAGAGGTAGAAGTGCCTGCCTTTGAGGGCGTTAAGATCGTTGAGCACTGAGGCTTGGAGGTGCTAGGAAGATACGAGATATTTGTACTTACATGTCTTTGATAGTTTGAGGCAGCTTTGAATTTGAAAAATACATCAATTTGTATATTTTTTTTGCATTATGATATGAAACCTTCTTAGTAAACTGAATGTTTTAATGTCTTTATTAAGTTATTTAATTGGACAGGATTTAACTAAACTATTGTGTTCACCACATACAATTGATACATTTAGGACTTACGGTGCATTTTTCATCAGTATGCTTTTCCTCACCTCACTGGGAGTATAGGACTTTAGTGCTAGTGCATTTAAATGTGTGCTGGGAAAAAATCAGACATCTAAAACATCTAACAGGATTTGGCAAGTATTTTTGGACTTGGATATTTTTGTATCCTATTATATGAGTTTCGGGAGGAAAAGGAGTGGGAAACATAACTATGTAGGAATGTATAGGTTTTCATTGCCATTAATTTTTATTTATATTCTATGTATATCTTTGATTTTACCAACGAGTTCGGATATTATTTCATTTTTGTCTAGATTCTGTAAATCATAGCTTTATCTCACCTTTACTGTACTTCAAAGTAGAGTATGGTTTAACTGATATGTTAAATTACTATGCAAATTTTACGCAGTCTATGAGCTTTAGTGGTTGGGTTTTATTGCAGGTTTCAATAAGCAAGCTGCCATCCCACAATATTTTTATATTTTTAACCTCTCTCACTAAGTTAATTATGATTTTATTTATTAGAAACGGAGAAACTTTTTGAATACCCACATCTCCTTCTCTAAACATTAGTAGATAGGTTGGTACATTATTAATATTGTCATTTAAATGTGGCGGGTCCGGTGAGGTTACCATTCTCCCTCTTTTTCGTTTTTAGTTTGAGCTAACGAATGGTTCATCCATGTTAGTTAAAATGAAATTTGCTTATTATGTAATAGTAACCAATAATAATAAAATACCTAAATCTAAAATAAATAGAAATATTAAGAAAACTCAAGTAGTCTTAGCTGCAGTGGAACAAAGTAGGCTGCTACCCTCTTGGGGCTGTACACACCCAACCTGGCTTCTGAGCTAGCTAACTGGCGGTTCCTCTGTCTTCTAGGGGACTTCACGCACTATGTTCACTAACTTAACAACAAATTTAAGACTTTTTTTCTTCTTAAATAGACCAAAAAATAGGTAGCAAAATTTAACCTTTATCATCATGTGATCATCTGGGTAATGTAGGTTTTTGGAGATAAAGTTTTGACAATGGTGGAATAACTAAGTTTTTGACTGAAGATTGGGTTTTAATTTAGATTTAGCCAGCATAAGTGGTATTGGAGCTAAGTTGGGAATGAGAACCTATAACAGTAGTCTTAAGTTTTTGTAGCATTCATCTTTAGTTTATTAGGATTTATCCAGGTCTACTGTATTCCCTAAACGCTTGATTGTCATCTGTTAGTTTTTTTAGACTTATAGATCTTTTATTTCTTTAGACATCCAAGGAGTAGGTCAATAAAGTAACACAGAGATTTTGAGAGGGGCCTAGTATAGGTATCAAGGATACTGAGTAAATTTAATGGTGAGGATATCGACTATCAGAAGAACAGAAATTGGTTTCATTCTATTCAAGTGAAGTTCGTGTGATTTGGGTTCGATGGTTAGTTTGCCATGTTATTTATAAATAAGTGTGTAAATAATTATTAAATATATCATAAAAGCATCCAGGAAGAAATAAAGTCCGGATTAAAGGTGGGAAATGCGTGTTATTATTCGGTTGCTAAGTTACTTAGCTCGTGGTTTCTATCTAAAAACTTAAAGATTAGAATTGATAAAACTATTATTCTTCCGACAGTTCTTTACGGATGTGAAACGTGACTGCTCACTTTGAAGAATGAACAAAGGCTTAGGGTTTTCAAAAATAAGGTACTGCGTAAAAGATTTGATCCAAAGAGAGATGAGGCCACTGGAGAGTTTAGAAGGTTGCACAATGCGGAATTGCGGAACTTGTATCCTGTGAATATAATTGAGTTGATAGCATCTCGGAGACTCAAATGGGCGAGTAAAGTTGTTGGGCTCGGTGAGGAACGGATTCTGAGAAAGTTGGTATTCTCTGGTCCGAAAGGTAGGCCGAAACGTCGATGGGAGAATTGCATTAAGGCTGATCTCGGGGAACTTGGGCTTGAACGGTGAACATTGGACGAGTCTGTGTTGGCGGAATTTGGTGGTATTGGCATCGAACCTTCAGGTTCAGTAAGCCTATTATTATTATCATAAAATCATCAAATATAATAAAGAAACATTGATTTATGTAAATATTAGAAGTTACTAGTAACTATTAATCCTGGTATCAATTTTTTAACAGATTACACAGGAGGAGGGAGAGATAATGATTACCTTCCCGTATGGTTACCATGCTGGTTTTAATCATGGTTTTAATTGTGCAGAATCTACTAATTTTGCAACAACACGTTGGGTTGAATATGGAAAACGGGCAATTCAATGTTTATGCAGGTAAGTTTCAAACTGATTTAATTTAGCCATACCAAAATATTAAAACAATTGTTATATTGGATAGTAGGGAAAGAAAATGATGCAGAATTTTAGGGGTTGTTCTTTGAATATCCCTCTGTATAAATAACTGTTTGTGTTTGCTGGATTATTCATTAATATAAATGTAAACACCTTATTTATTCTCTTCCAAATGATAATTTGATGATAAATGATAGTTTGATACCTCTGTAGCATTTCGCTACTTGGAAATAATTCAGTCTTTAATAATATATCATAATATGATTTTTGTATAAATTACTCTTAGATCAAATTGATCGGTTCAAACTGGACATAGCTGCCATCCAGGAAATCAGGTGGATCGGCCAGGATATTCTTGAGAAAAGAAGACACACCATCTACTATAGTTGCAGTGAAACCCTCCATGAATACGGTGTGGGGTTTGTTGTTCGAGGGCGACTAAGAGAATTGGTCATTGGCTTTAAACCTGTTAATCCAAGGATCTATGTTCTGAGAATTCATGGAAAATTCTATAATTTTAGTATTATAAATATATATGCCCCAACAGAGACCACGAGAGAGGAAGAAAAGGACTCTTTTTATGAACAACTGGAGCGAACCCTTGATCAATGTCCAAAGTATGATATGAAAATTATTGCTGGAGATTGTAATGCAAAAATAGGAAGAGAAGAGATGTATTACCCAACAATAGGAAAATACAGTCTCCATGACCAGTCTAATGAAAATGGAGTAAGACTTATTAATTTTGCAGCGTCGAGGGACATGGTCATTGGAAGTACCCTTTTCCATAAAGACATCCACAAGGGTACCTGGACCACACCTGACAGGAAACATGTCAACCAAATAGATCACATCCTTGTCGATAAAAGGCATAAGTCTAGTCTTCAAAATGTGAGAACATTTCGAAGCCCCAATGTGGATTCAGACCACTTTTTGTGTATTGCCCATCTCACACCAAGGCTATCATTCAAAAGGATTGGAGTTATGGCCCTAAAATGTAACCATTATAATCTTAAGAAGTTACAAGATACTGACACCAAACAGTTGTACTCCGAACAGCTAGCAAAGAGTATCGGATCACAAGCTGTGCACATGGCTGATGTTGAATCTTTATGGTACAGTTGTGTGGCCGCAATGAAGGAAACAGCTGATATCGTGCTGGGGCCAAGAGAAAAGGAAGCGAGATCGACATGGTTCGATAAAGAATGTGAAATAGCCACCAACACGAAAAACAATGCTTACAAGAAAATGTTGAGACAAAGGACCCGTACAGCTGTAGAGGAATATAAAATAAAAAGGAGAGAGGAAAAGAGACTCCATCAAAGTAAGAAAAGGCAAAGAGAGAGGGAAGAACTGGGGAAACTAGAAGAGCTCTGGAGGGAGAAAGAGTCAAGAGACTTCTTCAGAAGTATCAATAGAAGGAGACGTCCCCGCACAACGGTTCCAGAAATTTGTAAAGACAAGAATGGGAACATAGTTGCGTACAAGGATGGCGTCCTATCGCAATGGAAAAATTACTTTGAGGATCTTCTCAGTTCAGCACCCTTTGCACATCACACTGAGTTGCATTCAAGTGAAGAATTGAAGATGATGAATGAAGAATCCAACATTGAACCACCCAATGATGAGGAAATAATGGATGCTATAAATGGGCTAAAGAATAATAGGACCCCTGGAGCTGATGACATGCCTGCTGAACTCTTCAAATATGGAGGTGGAGAGCTGTTGAAGAGGTTTCAAAGTCTTATATTAACCATTTGGGAGAAAGAAGTGTTGCCTGAAGATTGGAAAAAATCAATAATATGCCCTATTTTCAAGAAAGGAGACAAACTTCAGTGCCAGAATTACAGAGGTATCTCTCTTCTCTCCTGTGGATATAAGATACTATCAAGCATACTATTCCAGCGTCTCCTACCATTTGCAGAGCAGAAGCTTGGTGCCTACCAAGCTGGATTTAGACGGGGAAGATCAACTACTGATCAAATATTCTCTCTGAGAACAATTCTAGAGAGAGGAAATGAACATCAAGTTAAAACCCACCATCTCTTTGTCGATTTCAAGGCAGCTTATGACAGCATTAATCGTGAAAAACTGTACAAAGCCCTGGAAGGGTTCAGTATCCCCGATAAATTGATACGGCTGATAAAGATGACCATGAGGGATGTGAAGTGTACAGTGCAGGTAGGTGGGCATCGAACGGAAGAGTTCTCCTCAAGGAAAGGGCTCCGCCAAGGAGATGCGTTAGCATGCCTATTGTTCAACTTGGCACTTGAGAAAGCTGTGAGGGACGCTGGTATCCAAACAAATAGCACCGTTTACAATCATATGATCCAGCTATTAGCTTACGCGGATGACGTTGACATCATAGGACGGTCGTTGCAGTCTGTCAAAGAAGGATTTTTGGCCCTAATAGAGGCTGCCAGAACGCTTGGACTGGAGGTAAACGCGGGGAAAACAAAGTACATGGCAACAGGAGAAGAACCCCTACCCGGTGAGACCATCAATGTTGGCCCCTTTAACTTTGAAAAAGTGGCCCAGTTCACTTATCTGGGTTCTCTGGTAACGCAAGATAATGCACCAGAAGTGGAGGTAAAAAGAAGAATTTTGATGGCAAACAGGTGCTACTTTGGCCTTCGAAGAGAGTTCACCTCCCGGCTCCTAGACAGGCCGACTAAGCTCCATCTATATAGGACGTTGGTTCGCCCAGTCCTGTTGTATGGATCAGAAACATGGGCTATTAGTAAAAGAACTGAACATGACCTACAAGTCTTTGAGAGAAAAGTACTTCGACGAATTTTCGGAGGAGTTCATCTCAATGGACATTGGAGGAGGCGGACCAATGATGAACTCTATACAGGTTTTAAGGACAATGATGTCGTTATGACCTTGAAGCTGGGCAGACTGCGGTGGGCTGGTCACGTGGCAAGAATGGAGGATGAGAAGATCCCTAAGGCCGTTATGACTGAACCTCTACACGGCATCAGACGAAGAGGAAGACCGAAACTTAGATGGACAGATGGTGTGACAGCAGATGCAAGAGATATCCTAGGAGTTAGAAACTGGATGACGGCTGCACAGGATAGAAATAACTGGAGAGGGCTGATGGAGGAGGCCAGGACTCGTCACCGAGTTGTAGCGCCGGATTGATGATGATGATGATTTTTGTATAATTTTATTTTATGAGTTTAAACTCAGTCGCAAGGAGCCCAAATATAAACTTATTATAGGCATGGAGACCTTCCTGGGGTAGACCCAGCCCTTTTTAAGGTGGGTACCCAAATTGGGAGAAAAAACCTGGCGGTTGAGTGTGATCAAGGCCTAATTACCTCATTGCACAGCCGTTGGCCTATTAACAGTACGAATCTCTATATGTACTGAGCCCAAGACCCTTCATGGGTTGTCGAGGTACAGGTTTTTTTTTTTTTTTTTTATTTATTGGCCCAAAAATATTGAGCTGTCTTGAGTTGAGGGTTTAAACCAAACAGCCTCACCAAATATTATGCATAGATATTAACATTTTTGTATCAATATATAATAGAGAATAATATTTAAGTTAGAAGGAAACAGATTAGAATAGAAAGAATTATTATTTATTAAATGTGCTATGGACATTTTTTTTTTAAGCTGGCATAAGGACTGTGCCACGACCAGAATCGGTCTATTGTGCGCCATTGAATCAATTAGTGATATTAAAACATGAGTATTGTTGCAATAGCAAGCTTCAAGAGGCTATTTGGATCAACTAGTTTGTTGTTCTGCGGGTATTCTAAGCGAGCATCACCAAAAAGAGTGAACCTTAACTTTTAAAGCCTGTCACAGCAGCAGATTATGTGGAAAGATGAATACTTATCTTTTTACCACTTGTATTCTCGACACATAAGTCAGTTGCACAATGGAGAATAGCAAAAGTAGTTCAGCTTAAAAAACCGTTGCATGTTTGCCTAGTGGAATGATAGCTCCAGAGTTCGGTTTGCCTTTCCTCCAGACCCCCGCACCTCAGCCACTGTCCATTAGTGAGCCATCAGTGTAGCAGTTTATATTATGATTGGGTCTGTGTTTCCTTGATTTATCAATAGTGACACTGTAACTGGCACTGATAAACTTCCTGATTTGTTAGTCTGAAGGCATCCCCAGGATATTATTTTCATCGAGCCTGCAAAGTAATTTAGAATATTCTTGGTTTTTAAACTTATTGGAACACTTGCCTAATTTTGCAAAGCGATAGATAGTTCTTAGCGCTTGCGCTACTACCTCCAAGTTTAGAGGCATGATGTTCAACATTGTCTCCATAGCAGCAGTTGGAGTAGTCTTAATTGCTCCTGTTATCATAAGGCAAGTGAGCCTTTGAAATTTACAAAGTACGTTTTTATTGCTCCCTATGTGAGCCCTGTGCCACCATATAATGGAGGAGTATGTGAGCTATGGTCTAATGGCCGTTGTGTAAACCCAATAGACGATTTAGGGTTTGAGTCCCCAAACATTGTTAATAACATTTTTACATCCCCAAAGGCATTTTAAAGCTTTACCAGCAATGTAAGAGGTATGATTGTCCCACTGCAATTTGTGGTCAAGAATGACCCCTAGGTGCTTTACCTCTTTTGAATTGGTGAGTTTTGTACCGTTTATACTAGGTAAGTTCATTATCACCTTCCTTTTTTGAGTAAATGTGCATCCATTAATCTTATGTGGATTGATGTTGAGTCCAGAAGATTTGCACCCATCACAAAAAATGTAAGTCGCATTTTTGAGTAAGGAGGATATCACACATTGATGTTTGTCCCCTGTTAGTATTGCAACATCATCTGCATAGCCTTGTGTGTAGAAGCCTTGGGAGTTTAGTTTCTTGATAAGCGGATCGAACACCAAAGTAGAGGCTATAAAACGCCACCCTGAGGGCAGCCACCATGTGGTTTGATCCTTAGTATAGTACAGTATAACCTCCCTAGAACGGAATCGCCAGGTACCACGATATATTTCCATTATAAGGAAGTTTCCGTATAATAGAGGTAGAGAAAAAAAGTCAACAAACACACAAGTTTAAATATGTATTCCTACATTCTATGGTTTTAGGATAAAAGATAAATCGTTAATTAAATCTTTAAACTTTAAAGTAATCGTTTATTGTTTTTTGCTTTTTAAATTTAACACTTTCACGTTCTGCACATTCACGGGCTCTAGTCGTAAGATCCAATAGTTCCGGATTTGAAACTGATGCTGCAAATTTCTGAAGTTCTTGAAAATATACAGCAGCGGTTCTGAAGTGTTTAACGGCTAGCGGAGATTCCATTTCGATTTCATCTTCTTCTATGTCTTCCAAATCGTCATCATTGACAGGAGAACATGCCGACTCGAATGTTTGGTGGGTTTCTATGTCGTCATCAAAGCGAACACATTGTTCAGGATCGATATCAACATTAACGCATATTTCATTTAGTGCATTTTCTTGAGATACATCATTGCCATCTTGACTTTCAATAAAACCAGCTTTACACAACAATTCCGAACTGTTTCTCTTTTTAAATTTTTGTATGCCAATGCGATCCAGTTTACAGCATCCAACTCATTGATTGCCTTGGCTAATTCATTTATAGATGTCGATTCATCCATTATTGTCACCAATGACTGCAAAAGAAATTTTCTGTAATATGACTTGAACGTGTGTATTACTCCTTTGTCCATTGGTTGAGTAACAGCTGTGGTGTTTGGGGGCAACATTATCAATTTTACATTGCATAAATTAATGGAAGGGTGACATGTAGCATGGTCCAAAAATAAAAAAAACATGTCTATTTTCTTCACACATTTCTACATTAAAAATACTTAACCATTGTTCCATCATCTCAGCAGTCATCCATGCCTTTTTATTGAACTTCCAAATAACGGGAAGTTTGGATGTGTCCATATTCTTGAAGTATCGTGGTTTATTTGCTTTTCCAATAACCACTGGTTTCCGGATTTCACCACACATATTCCCACACAAGAAAACGGTGAACCTATCCTTTGCCTTTTTTCCACCGATACACGATTCACCTTTAAGTACAAGAGATTTGGTCGGAATACCTTTGTAAAACAGTCCTGTCTCATCTCCATTATAAACATCCTTCTCATCATAACCTTCAATAATCGAGCTAAGTTTCTTCTTCCAGTCGTTCACACAATCCTCATTAATATCTCTTCCCTCCCCACTTATTTGTTTCCATACAATACCATGCCGTTTTTTGAATTCATCCAGCCAACCGTTTGAAGCCTTAAAATTAGTTTGGTTTAGCTTTACAGCCAATTTCATTGCTTCAGTTTGTAAAATTGGACCTGAAATCGGTAAGTTTTTCGCTCTAGCATTTACAAACCATTCATACAGTAACTTGTCAATTTTTTCAAACTCTGGGACTTTTAACCTTTTGCAAGTTAAAGAATTTTTGCTACTCACCCATTCGTCCATAATTTTTTCTTTATTCTTGAATGTCATAAATTTGTGTCTTCCCACACTTAAATATAGAAATGATCTCCTTTATAGACTTTTCTTTCTCCTTTAACTCTATTACTTTCACCTTGTCAGATAATGTAAGTGTACTTTGCAACATTTTTTTCTTAAGGAAAGAACACAAGTGACAACAAAGAAGTCAACTCAACAACTGAGTTCTGAAAGGAAGCCAGGGACCGTGAGACAGGAAACGAGGAACTAGGTTTAAGCAGAAAGTAGCAGGGGAGCGTATGTTATTCTCGGAACTGTTTTGTTAAGGATCTGGAGAAGTAACTCGCACTTTTCTAAGTACAGTTTATTTTTTTGTTCGTTTACTGGGTGTCGTATTTTTTCCCCATTAGGGAGGTAGTATTCCTTATTAGGGGGGTATTTTTCATATCTCTTTGGACCCGGACTAATATGATTTTCCGTATTAAGGAGGTTTCCGCATAAAAGAGGTTCCGCTTAAGGGAGGTTTTACTGTATTAGATATTCCGATACTAAGGTTTTACTTTCAAGCGTAAACATTATTCATCCTCTGATGACTAGATCTATGTCACAGTCAATCAGGGTACCCAGGATAGTGTTATAGGGAGTGAGGTCAAAAGCACCTTCAATATCAATTAAGGAGCCAATCATTATATCTTTCTGTTCCAGGGATGTCTCAATCCTGGAGACTAGATTGTGTAAAGCTAATTCACATGACTTACCTGCCTGGTAGGTGAATTGAAGTGAATGTAATGGTCTGTTAAGTGATAAATGTTTCTTATATGCCTGTCCTAGATTTTTTCAAGAATTTTCATCAGGAAGGAGGACAGGCATATAGGTATGAATGATTTAGGGTCCGTATAGATACCTTTCCCAGGTTTGGGGATGTAATAGAGCTTGGATTCCATCCAACTAACTGGTACATAGTTTAATGATAAGCTACCTCTGAGTAGTAAAAGAAGGTATTGTTTGATAATTGAAAGGCCTTTCTGCTGTAAAGCTGGAAAGATACTATCAATGCCTGGAGACTTAAAGGGGGCTAATGATTTAATTGCCCATTCAAGCCTGTTCGGAGTTATAATTCCTCTGGCCGTTTGCCAGGCCTCTTTGCTGGCTCGGTCAGTAGGGTAGACCACATCATGGTTATCTAAGGTAATAACATTGCAATTAGGAAAGTGAGATTCTGCAAGCATGAGTATTGTTTCATATTTGTTTGTTTATTGTTTTTAATGAGTCTTAAGGGTTCCATATATTTCCTGATCACATTGTTTAGATAGGATTTTCTTAACACGGCAAGCAGCCGGTAAGTTGTCTAGGTCACTACAGAAGTTTCTCCATGCCTGACATTAAGCATGTCCGACAGATTTGTGATACTCAGTTAGAGTTGCTTTATAAGTACCCCATCTGCCAGTTTTTTTGGCCGAATTAAAAAGTCTCCTGCTGAGTGTCCTCAGCCTTTTAAGGTTATTATTCCACTAAGGAGCCTTCTTAGTATTCATAGACCTCTTTATAGGATTGCTTTCAAAATAACCCATCCGCACTCTAGCTCTGTCAACTAAAGACTGTGAGAACTAAACAAATAAAATTAATAAGAATACCATTGAGTGCATTTTATAGTTTGATACTTCTAGTGTTAATTAATATACCTACTTTTGATTCAATCTTATGGGATATACTCATTTTTATCCTCACAACACACCATAAAAACTAATTACTCTGATGTTAGTTCAGTCTTGTTAATTTTAAATTCTTAAAATGCTTCTCTCAAGTTTTAAGTACAAGGATGTAAATTCTATTATTCATTAATTTTATTTTCATAGTATTATTCCGTCTGTTATGTTTTTTTAGGCCAGATAATGTTAAGATCTCCATGGATACATTTGTCAAGAGATTTCAACCTGAAAAATATGACCTTTGGTTAACTGGAAAAGACTTTGGACCTCATCCTGAAGACCCAACACGTTGTACTCTTGCTCCTCCTCCTTCTTCAAGTGATATCCTCTGTAACAAAGGGTAACATTATATGTATAAATATTGAAATAATCTTGTTGTTAAAGTTCTTGACAAGTTAGGTTGTATCATTTATTATAATCACTAATAAAATTTTTTTTAAAACATTTAATCTTCCTCTAGCCTTGCTGTTTATGGATTACTAGTTAGCTGTGTGGACCTGCTAGGTTCAACCTAGAATATATGTTAACTTTCTTTACATCAACTTTAGAATTTTTATGAAAGAGTATAGAGCAATGTAAAAAAAAAGTTAAATTCAAACTTTTTGATCAGGTGAAGTTATGCTGATAATTAGCTTTATAAGGAAGTAAGTGGTAATAGTTCACTGAAAAGGAATTTACACAAGGGAGTTGAAGTGATAGTAGGTAATGGCTAACAATAACTAATATGATGTGAAACAGTCGAGTAACATTCTCATAATAGTGATTGTTTAACAGTTAATCAGATTACAATTAGCAAGACATTTGATGCCAAACCAATTGCCTTGGCATAAGATGTTGTATGGAATATTTGCTACATATACTTCCATTACAATTAAAGTAGTTAAAATGTATTGAAGTCTTATTCAAAAAGATTTAAAATGTTATCAAATAAGATATAACATTTTAGCCTCATTATGTAGGTTAAAAATAAAACAATAGTTACTCAGTTAGAATACAATTTAATGTAAATGAATGAATTCAACCATAAAAATAATAGTAATAAGAACATAATTCTTTTGTTTGTTTTACTGCTATTATACCAATTTCGATCAAAATATATTTAATTTATTACTATAAATTATTCTTGATCTCATTCTTGCAGATTACCCTCATATTTTATTTCAGTTTTGAAATATTGGCATTTAGCTTTGTCTTGTTCATATGAAGATCTTATTTTTGAAGTTGCTCCTAAATGGGTCAGGCATTCCAATTTTGATCGACCATGCATAATAATTGCAATTTTAACTCCAAAGACAAGGCGATTTATCTTGTGTATTTCTTTGTGTGTGGAAGTGGTTTGAATTTTTTGCATCCATCGTGAAGTGCAGATATGCCCCGAAAAGGTCCAGACGACTGAAAAATTTATCGTCTGTGAGTTTTGTCAGGATATGATCCATTCTTGATACATGGTAGTGAGGTGGTACGATTTGTGGGTTTACTGTATTAGGGTTTACTGTAACCCACATATAAGGAAATACTACTATCTGGCTTCATGTGCATGTGCTACCATCTGTAATGTGCTAATTACATCTATCTGGGGCACAGCCTCTGTATCAATTATGAAAAAGAAGTTTTTCTTCATAAAATTATTTAGTTAGGTCATAACAGATATAAACTTTTATGGGGAGTGGTGATAGATGCCCATTACTGTTTTCACTGTTATCTCTCTTGTATATTTTAGGAAGTAATTTTGTAATGTATTTTAAATTTGTATTAGTATTGGGTTTTAAAATAAGTCTATATAGTTTTTACTGTTCATTTCAATAAAAACTTCAGATTCCTGTAAATATTTTTAATCAATTCTGTATGACCCATTTTGATTATTAAATGTTGCCATCCTTCAGGTAATTTTTTTAATTTGTTCATCATCAACAGTTGAAGGATGACCCGAGCGCTTTGCATCTACCAAGTCAAAATTTCTGGTTCTGAACTGAACAGATCACTTACAGATGGTGCTTTCATTTAAGGCGTCATCACCATACATACTGCAAATTTTGTTAACCAGCTGATACGTGTGCAGTGGATTTTCCTTTTCAGAAATAAAAAATTATTAAACTAAGAAAATAAATTTTTATCTCTTCCATTTTGAGCAAGCAAAATACCACTTAAAGATAAGGAATCTCGGTTAAAACTGATGCATAAAAGCACCTTAACTAATTCTTTTTTTAGAATATTGACCTAGCAATCATGAAAGGATTATTGACCTAGTAAACATGATTTTATTTACACAGAGAGAATTCAATGGAAATATTGAAATACGTTATGAACTTATTTTATTACCCAATACTTGTATATTCATGATAATTTTAATTAAAAAAAAGTTTGAAGGAAGATTGCAAATGATATAAATAAAATAGTAGGTTTCTATTTATTCCCCAAAAAAAGTTTATCACAGTAAAACTTTAACAAGTCAACGTTTCGGGAGCCTTCCCCATCATCAGGACTCAATTTTAATATATCTGCTAATTTGTCCACAAAAATTCTTCTTATTTTCTTCATATGGTTGAAACCATCTTCCATGTATAAATTCATTATAAAAACAGGTTTAAAGGAAGATTGCAAATGATATAAGTAAAATAGTAGGTTTCTATTTATTCCCAAAAAAAAGTTTATAACAGTAAAACTTTAACATTATAATTTTTTTTTATTTGATTGTTCTATTATGTATTAGGAATAATGGGTTGGAACCATTTATAATGGAAGGCAATAAGAGGGTTCCTGCTATAAAGAAACAAGAAGAGGATGAAATACCTAGTGAAGTGAAGAGGGTTTTAGAAGAGCTTGAATTTGAAGAAGAATCTCCCGACGAAGAGCAAATTCAAGTTCTTGAAGATATTTGGCTCAAAGCTGGTGAAATAGGTATGAATTAGCACTTTATAAGTATAATTAAAACAAAAATCAGACGTTTGCCTGAAATATTTTTATGCTTGTAATTATACCTTGTCCACAAATAGTTGGTAGAAAATAAGGACAAGGTTACATGGCAGTATTTTACAACTAAACTGTTGTTTGTTTTTTACTGGTCTTTGATTATAGATTTCTGAAACAGTTACAAATATATATTATAAGATACCTTATTAGACAGCCTGACCAAAATAAATAAAGGGTTCACTTTATTAAGTAAGAAAGATTAGAATTCCCCACAGATAAAGATGGAGATGTGATGAGAAATTGATCGGAAGTACAATTATTTAAAAAAAAAGAGAAATAACACTCATTGAATTACAATTTTACCATGTGGAGAATGTTTAAATATTAATAAAAATTATGATTTGAGGAGGTGGAAACTATTAAAATAAGAGGTAGAGATTATTTATTTATTGGTTTTGTGGTTAACAGGAATGATTTCCTTTTTATTATGAATAAATATGGCTTCAGAAAGGAGTTATGGTAGAGGACAGTAGCAAGGATATGAGGATTGTCAAAATCAAAGGAATGGGCGAGAAATATGGTGTGTTTTTATAGTTGTGAAAAAAAAAAAAATGTTAAAAGTAGAAATATTATATTTGTGTTAATATATCCTTTTATTCGGATAATTTTTAGTTTTACCTACATAACTAGTATTGCAATTAGGGAGGAACTGCTGCACTGAACTAAAGTGGATTATTGTATCGTAGGAGTAAAGTAAATTGTGGGAGTAAATCAGAATATACCAGGTGTAGAAGTATGAAATCGGAATTCCCTTATACATGGTGCTTGCTATCAGTTTAAAAACCATAAGACCGCTTCTGTAGCGCCATCTTCTCCCTCTAACAGCTAACAAAGTTTGTCAACCCAATAACCTAAGTTTCATACACCGGTTTATTTTTCTATAACCTCAAACATGTTGAGTTTTGTGCCTAAGGAGTGTGACCGCATTGCTTTTCTGCTATCATTTGAAGAAAATTGCTTCAGAATTGCATCGAATACTTGAAGCATACAGTGAATGTGCTTTTGGCAAAACTCAATGCTATGATTAAGTGGTTTAAAAAATTTAAAAGTGGTGATTTTGATGTGAGAAAGGAGGAGCTTGGGAACCCACCAAAAACGTTTGAAGACAAGGACTTGCAAGCCTTATTGGATGAAGGCGATACGCAAGAAGAACACGTGGAACAATTAAATGTGATGAAAAAAGCAGTATTTCTTCATCTGAAAGCTATGGCAAAGAGTCAGAAAGTGGGAAAATAGGTACCACATGAACTGAATGAAAGACAGCAAGAAATTCGAAAAACCACTTCGTCAAATGCTCCTCATCAGATGTAAATGAAAACCATTTCTTCATCAAATAGTGATAGGTGATGAAAAGTAGATATATTTTCAGAATCCTAAGCATTGTATAAATCATGGGTGAATCCAGGTGAACCATCAACATCCACTGCAAGTCCAAATCGTTTTGGAAAGAAAACAATGCTGTGCATTTGGTGGGATCAAAAGGATCATACTTCTAGACCCGGTATTTCATAACCAAATCACAAATTTCTTTAAAAATGTATTTTAAAAACATGGTTCACTAGAGTCACAAAAATCATAAGGATTGGTTAAGGGAAGCATGTGGTTCAAAAGTAGGCCAATTATTTTAAGAGCATGCTCCACCGAGATGTTAGATTTTTCATGGACTTAACAGTGAAATAGGTGCTATCTGTAGATGTTATAAATAAAAAGATGTGGTGAGTAGTGAGAAGGGAATTAATGGAATTTTGGCCATTATTTTTTATTATTATATTTTTTAAATTCATTTAACATCACTTTATGCTTCTGTGGCTTATCGGATGATACTATAGTAGGAGTTCTAAATTTAGCCTATCCAGGTTTAATTAGAATAGGGATCATTAGCGAGTACCTGACATCACATAGGCTCAGAACCACCTTTTTATGTTCCTTCCAAAGGACGACATGACCAAGAATTATTTACTCCTATTGAAAAATTCTTGGGCCACCTGCTGTGTTTGAATCCACGACCTTAATGATAGGAAGCTGTTATGCTAACCACTACACCATAGGTGATTCCTAGTTTTAGCTGTTCATAGTTTTCTATTTTATGGATTTAATAAGAACTTTTGTATCTTTGATATTCAAGTTAAGGAGAGATCTTTTTAGACAGAATTGTTTGCTGTCATCTTTAGACTGATATTCCTGATTAATATTGAAATAGTTAATATTGTTAGAAATGAAAGAAGGAATGGGAGCAGCATTTTAAGAGGAAATAAATAAGCTCCCCTTTGTGGGCTAATTGTTTCTATAGGTGCCGAAACATTGGCAAAATTATTGGTCTGTAAAATAAGTTTGTTGCATATTTTTTATTGGTGTTTCATAAATTTTTCAGATGCTTGTGATTTCTTGTTTAGTCTTTCTTTCTTTTTATTTTTTTTAGAGCTATAATATAAAATACATATTTTTAAATATTCATTTTTTTATTTTTAGAACTAGAAGAAGCCTCTTTGGTCGATGCTGGCTATGAAATGAATCAAAAAAGAAAAAGAAAGAAATCAGATCCAAAAAGGCCTAGGGGTAGAGGTTGTAACAAAAAAATTAAACTAAAAGATAAAGATAAAATTGAAGTAACTCAGCTTCAGTCAGAATTAGAAAAGTGTCTAGAAGAATATGAAACTGTTGAAGTCAAAGCTCCAATTGATATTGTCGAAGATGATCTACCACCTTTATCGTCTAATCCCTATCCACCCCTCTCAGATGCAGAAAATAATATAAATTCAAATTTTATTGAAAAGAAACCATCTATCAACAGTCCACCTTTTCCAAACCTGAATATTCCAGTTGTAGAAAAGAAGCCTAGACAGCGAAGACCACGAGAACCAAAAGATCCATCTCAAATAACAAAAAAACGAATCAGAGTTAAGAAAGAAAAAGATCACGATCCTAAAAAGAACTTACTGAAAAGAGTTAAAAGGGAGTCTAATGAGAATCCTGTGAAAAATATTACTAGTTTGATTTCTAGTAGTACAGAGGCTTTTAATAGTATGAATATTACCCATCTGCCTGACAATATTGTTTCTGACAGAAGCATGGTAGATGATACACTTTTTAACTTAAACTTTTCAAATTTTATGGAATCTTCCCGAGAATCTGGAATTGTTAATCAGGAAGTAGAAATCAGTTCTGAACCTTATATAGGACATTCCAAGTCTAGTATAATTAGTAAACATGGTGTGATAAAAGAAGAGCCTAATGGAGATAGCTTGTCTAGTCATGATTTTCATTATTGTTCTGATAAGAGTGATTTTCCTGTGATAAAAGTCAAAAGTATGCCAGAAGATACAAATTCATTACTAAGCAGATCTCTGTTGACACAAAGTAATGAATTAACTGTCACTCGTGTCAGTAGCTCTGAAAAAACAGAAAATCAGAAATTATCCAGACCTGTTATGTTGACTGTGCCTAAATTTGTCAAAGTCCCTAGTATTAAAAAAGATAGCATAAATAACTCAAATTCTGTTCCATCAGGAAGTAGTATGGAAAATTTAGATAATCCTAAGAAAATTGTTCTAATCAAAAGGCCTAGTGGAAATAAGGGTGAGGTCAAATGTTTTCTGAAACCCTTAAATTCTGAAACATATTCAATATTACTGAACAATAAAAGTAAAACTACTAAACCAAAAGTAGTTCTTCTCAATCAACCTTCAGTGTTACCAAGTCAAAAGACTGTATTATCCCCTCCAAAATTTACTGCACCATCTATTCCTACTTCTCCTAATGCACACATAACTCCTGCTACCAAGCCATCTACATCTCCAGAAAGTATTAGAGTGAAATCAGATGCTCAATTGTTTGTTAATACTTCTTCTAGTCAGTCAGATAGGAGTACCTCAACTTCCTTTGATCACCAAAAGAACGTTTTCAAATTGTCTCTGTGTTCTAAAACTTCTGATAAATCTTCTCCTAACACATCACCACAATCTTCACCAATCCCAAGGATATCTGTAGCAAAGAATATATTTACCAGTCCGAGTATAAACATTCAATCCACGACAAATCAAGAAATGCCTTTAAAACAAGAAGTAGAAACTGATCCTTTAGCTATTTCTGGGAGAGTAGAAGAAGGTTATCAAGAAAATTTAGACTATCCTCATGTTGATCTCTATGGTGCGTTTTAATTATTCATTACTTATTTGTTTGGATTACTTATTTTTTCTTTAAAAAAAAAAATGATTATTTTCTAAATATAACTTTTAGGTAGGGTCGACCTTGTTGAAAGTTCAAATTTTGACAAGCTTTACCAAGATCTCCAAACACCTGCTGTTGAAAGAGCCTATAATTTATTTTGGAGTTTAAAAGAACCACACTGTGCTGTGTGTGTTTTGTTTTCTAAGACTGAAGAAACATCTGAGGTAATGTTTTATTTATTTTTCTTATAGTATGTATAAAGACATTTTATGGACAAATTAACTTATTAGGAAGAAACTTAACAATTTTATTGTTTTGTTTTTTTATATGCTGTTATTGTATAATATTCTGAGTCTATCTAAGCCTGATCTGGTTTTATTCCTTAGTAACCATCTGGATGCACACCTATTTGTATTTTTAATGTTAATATTCAAGGAGAGTCAGGTGTCTCAAGATTAGGTGAAGATGTTGCATTATTAATCTCTAGATCTACCTTTTAATTGAGTAAGGTACCAAGAGAGATGACATAAGTGGCATGTGCCTTTGTTTTTATAATCTAGAGTAGTTGAGAACCACTGTGGTCCGCGGGCCCTAGGGATTCCACAAGATGTTATTGTAAAATAATTTTAAATTATTGTAGCGTAAAATATATGTGAAGCATTGGCCTGTGATCATACATGCTCAACACAGAAAAATTCAATGTTCTAAGTGCCATTTCTAGTATACAGATTTTTGTTAGCCGTTGTAATTTGCATGAAATATAATTGAAATGGTGAATCCTCTTAATATATACATATCTAATATTTAGAATTTATATTGTAGAATTTTCTCGTCAATTCTAACTAGTCGAATCACGGAATACGCTGAGGAAATTATTGGAGATTACCAATGTGGTTTTAGGCGAAATCGCTCGACTATTGACCAAATATTTTCCTTACGTCAAATATTAGAGAAAAAATTGGAATACAACGGTGTAGTCCATCAACTTTATATCGATTTTAAAAAGGCTTATGATTCAATAGACCGTCAGAAGCTATAAAACATCATGATTGAACAAGGAATACCTAGAAAGTTAGTAAACCTAGTAGAGATGTGTTTGTCGGAAACATTCCATAAAGTTAGAATCGGTCATAATTACTCCGAGAGACTTAAGGTGCGATCGGGTTTGAAACAGGATGACTCCCTTTCACCTGTGTTATTTAATATAGCTTTAGAATATGTCATAGAAAAGGTGATGTGTACCGAGAAAGGCTTAAATTATCAATTATCTTATAAATTATTATTATCTTATAAATCATTGCATCGCAGAGACTCAAATGGGCGAGTAAAGTTGTTGGGCTCGATGACGAGCGGATTCCGAGAAAGTTGGTATTTGCTGATCCGACTGGTAGGTGTCCGAAAGGTAGGCCGAAGCGGAGATGGGAGGATTGCGTTAAGGCTGATCTCGGGAGCTTGGGCTTGAATGGTGAACATTGGACGAGTCTGTGTAGGCAGAATTAGGTGGTATCGGCATCGAACCTTCGGGTTCGCTAAGCCTATTATTATTATTATTATTGTAGAATTTGGTGGTCCTTAATTTTTTATTTCCTTAATTGAAAAATTTTGATGAAGGGGTAGGTGAACATTTTTTGTTGGGAACCATTGATCAAGAGGATCTGATGCCAATTGGTAAACAAGAATCAAGCAATGACTTAGTAAATTAAATTTTTTACTTAAAGGAATCAAAATAATTCTTAATCCATACTGTTGGCATGTCTACTCCATTGTGATTTATCCAGACTCCTTAATATTTTATTGTTCCATTCTCTGAAGCTCTATGGTATCTCAGAATCGAATGGGTTGCTGGTGTTTGTAGTTTGTCTCTATTGTCGGTTTATATGTCACTAGCTGGTCTTTATCAAGCATTTTCCATACAGCAGAAATATTTTCCTCTGTTACCGATATTCCCAGAGCCTCCCTTCTCTCTTGGCATCCTCCAGAATGAAATAGCCTCTTTCGAAATTTCTGTACCGCCTAAGATACAATCGTATGATATGGTCAATTTTTTTATTTATCAGTGGTAGCTTCCTTTCTTCTAAGCATTAATCTATGCTTAGACTATTCATAACACTATATCTTAAAACTGTTCCTTCCTTCACTAAATGGCTACGAGGCCATAGTATGCATTTTGATTTGTCACTGCTAATGATCAACTGAGCTAAGAGATGTGTTATTGGCAGCTACTATGGAGGCATAGATATATCTGAACATGCAATAGCTTAAATATTCTTGGGTCTTTCTGTTAAGTTACATCGCATAACTCTTGTAGTACATGATGAGTATAAAAAATATCCTAGATATAATGGAGAAGTTGGTTGGGGGTTTGATCATAAAAAAAAAAAAAAAAAAAATCATATATGGTCAAGCCGCAAGAGATGTGATTCCCTGATAACTTGTTTATTATTGAGGATAAACAAAAAAAAAAAGTTAAATGTTCTGGAATCAGGAATTTTTATTTGAATTATTTCAATGATGAACTTTGTAATTGACCAAACAAAAAATTACCCTCTCTTCAAAATTTGGGGACTTATGTTTTAAGATATGTAGAGCCCGAATAATGTATTAAAAAAATCTGTCTGTTATAATTATAAGATGTTGGTTATCGAATTAGATCAACTTATATATTTACCTTTTTTTTAGATTTAACAATCAGATGATATGGTTAATTTCATAAAAACTACTAAATTAAAGGTACTTTAGAGGAAGAAATGTTGAAATATCGGCATTTAAGCCCTGTCAGACTATTTCAATCAGAATGAAACCTACATGATATTAAAGCCCGTCCAATTCTACATCGATATAGCGAGACGTATTCGAGCAAATCGTAAATAGGTGCAAAATGCATGGTATAAAGTGACCCTTTTATTTAGCTGGTTTTGGTAAAACGTTGCTGTAACATCTCAGGCGTATAGATGTTTTAAATATGAAATTTCAGTTTCATATGATTTTTCATTTACGCGCTGGACCTACCCACACACGCAGCAACAGAGACCTTTTTACGGGACTTGGTCATTTGGACTCAGGGACCCCTAAAACGTGTATTTCCGTTGAAAAATGGAATTAGAAAATTTTCACGATCGCAATACTTTCCCTTACTATATATCCCATACATTGGTAAGTGAAAGCAAAAATAGAACAAAAACTACACTTCATTATCTTTGTTTGCGGTTTGTCGAATCCTATTTGATAAATAAAATAAATTAAATTAAAATTACTACAAATTACGAAAGATGTTGATAGTGACTATGTTAAATGAGGCGATATAAAAGAAATACAGGTGAATAGCAATGAACTACTCTGTTTATAATAAATAAAAGATTATTATTTCATGTCAGATATCAATTTTATTTACTATATGTTACAGTATTTCTTATAAATTGGAATAGTATCTTTGCCAATTAATTCAGTTAAAATGGTTTTGCTTCCAGATGGTTACAAATTTTTGATTGCCATTCAAATGAGTACTTATATTTTTTCTGGAAACGTATAGTAATCTGTATTTTATTATACAGGAAACTATGTAGTGAATGTATATTTTATCTCATCCTCGTCGCCAACTAATATGTATTTTATTATAACTGCAAACCATAATGTGAATGTACATTTTATAAATAAGAATGCATAGAATAATTATAAATGGAAACTATAATTTATCAACGTTTTTTTCAAGTGAAAATATTCCCACTCATTGTATCAATGTATATCAATCACATTTATGTTGCAAACGTGACTATATACCACGATTACGTAACTGCTAAAATATATATATCGAGTAATTTTGGGTATGCTTACTTCTATTGGATCGCTATTGTATATTTAATAGAACTGAATGGCAACTTATTAGACTAAGGTTAGAATTATGATTGATAAGGAAAGTGATTTAAAAACAACTTAACCTATTACTATAATTAATCTAATATAACTGTAAATATCTTGTTTCTAATATCGAGACACATTGAAAAAAAAAGAACAAAAACTACACTTCTTTATTTTTGTTTGCGGTTCGGTGAATTCAATTTGATAAAGAAAATAATTGAAATTAAAATTGTTAAAAATTAAGAAATATGTTCATAGTGACTATGTTGAATGAGGTTATATATAAAAATACAGGTGAATAACAATGAACTACTCTGTTTATGATAAATAGAAGATTATTATTTCATGTCAGATATTAATTTTACAATGATACACCAGTACCAAGTAGCCCCATCCAAATTATTCAATAATATCGTTTTATATTTTCAACATAACCGTTGTATATCATCATAACTGCTTTGCAACTCATGACTCATTACAAGTCATTCAAAAAAGTACTTATGATTTTTCTGGAAACGTATAGTAATATGTATTATATTATAATTGGAAACTATAATGTGAATGTATATTTTATAAATAAGAACACATATATATAATCAACACACACTTATATTTTAATTAATAATCACATATGTGAGGATAAGAGAAGGTTACTTGGGAACCAATGTTGCCACAGTTAAACAAATTTTGTTTTACATTTTAGAAAAATATATTGTTCCAACCATTAAGAATAGTGATGAAAACTATCCTATCATTTAAGTTGGACCAAATAACAGATACTTACGAAGTTCGATCAAAGTCGGTTCAGTTATTTCAAAGTTTATCCTGAACAAACATTGTGACACGAGATTTTTATATATATAGATTTAATATTTGATTATTGATTAAAACATTATTTTTAGGTGGTGATTAGGATGCCTCAAGATTGGATGAAAAATGCTAAAGAAACCCCATTACCACAAAGAAGCAGAGTATTAACATGTTCAACTTTGTTTTCCGAGGATCGAACTAAGCCACTTACATCACAGTTATTAGTATGCAGTGAATGCAGAGTTTGTGTTCATGCTGCTTGTTATGATATAAATAATAAATCATGTTTATCCAAGCCTTGGAGATGTGATAAATGTGATTGTTTGGATACAGGACTATATAAGGTTTTTAATTTTATTATTTTGAAACATTTTTATATTTTGTTAAGAATTTGTCATTATATTTTCCTGGATAGTGTGAATTTATGGGGTTGTTTTGGGAACATTATTATTTGCTGAGAGAATAATAATGCTGTATTTAGTAACATTCCACTCCAAATACATTCTGTTGCCTATTACACATTATACTTATCAATCACCAATGGACATAAAATAATTATAAAACTGTTCTTTCCAAATTGTGCAATTTAATTATGTTTTGGAACTAGAAAGGATGAATTTTCCGGTTGTCTTTCCATGTATTGTGTTTTCTTTTATGAAATTTTCAACCTATTTTTTTCTGCAGTTTCATGTAAAGGTTCTACTGTGTGAATCATTTCAATTCTTTTTCCTGTTATAATTGCAATATCATCCACAAAAGTTAGGAATTTAACTTTACTTAATTTTTTTTTTCTTAATACTAACTTGAATGTCTTATATTTGTTGTTTCCATATCAATTCTTCAAGGCAGAAAATTGAAATCTTCACTTCACAATACCTGTTAGGGCGCTGTATGGATAGCAAACTTGCACCCTTGGACGACCTTTCTCTAAAACACCAACTCTGAGAAATCTGGCTGTTTAAAGATTAACTCAATTAATTTATCTGTGCAGAAAAGATTTTTTTTTTAGATTAAGATTTTTATTTTTCAATATTTTACAAGTGGCCACATGCCTCAAACTTCATACATGTTGTGGTAATTGCACCAATTACATGTTACTTTTACGTGATATTTACAGGGGATTAATGTTTATTGTAGCCTAAGTTATGTTCAGAACAGTTGGAAAAATCTAAAACAAAAACCTACACAATAAAAAAAAAAAAATAAATAAAGTAAAAACAAAACAATGGAAGTAAAAACAAAACAAATTATAGTACAAAACAAAACTAAGTAAAAACAAAACAGTACAAAATAACAATATTTTGGTTATATGCTAATATATCAAACTAATAATTTTTCTCTTTTCTTTTTCTTTTTATTTTTTTTTTTACATTTCAAAAATCAATTCAGTAGTATGTCTTTAGTACGCTTATGTACGTAACGTTTTAGTGTGTTTTTGTCGTAATCACATATTTTTTGAATGATAGGGTTGTCACTAGTAAGAGTAAGAGGAAAAAATTGTTATACCAGCGATATAGTACGTATAGTTTTTAATCCACGGGAGTTGTATTGGGTTGATGCAAAATTAATGCAGGTTTTTAGTAGGTATTGTAAATACGCCATATCTTTACTTTAACCATATATATTTAATCAAAATAATTTCCATCTGAATCAATGCACTTTTGCCAACGTTCAACAAGCTTTCTTATTCCACCAGAAAAAAAATCCGAATCCCTGGACTCAATGAAATCACGAAAAGAATTTTCAATGTCGTCCTGGTTTTGAAAATTTTTCTCCCTCAAAAAGTTGTCCAGATGCCTGAAAAAGTGGAAGTCTGTAGGAGAGAGGTCAGGTGAATAAGGCGGATGTTGGAGAACTTTGTAGCCCAACTCGTGCAGTCGTCGAAGCGTTGGTTGTGCAACGTGTGGTCTGGCGTTATCGTGGAGCAGGATCGGCCCCTTCCGATTCATCAATGCTGGGCAAAGACGTTGCAATTTTTGAGTTCCGAGTTCCGCCGCCATTTCTCGTGTGGTTTTGGTTGGGTCTTCTTCCACTTTTGACCTCAGCTGGTCGTTGTCCAGAGCAAGATGACGGCCCCGACCTTCCTTGTCTTCGAGGTCGAAATCTCCTCTGCGAAACTTCTGGAACCAACGCTGCACCGTGCACCCATTAATAGCCCCCTGACCCCACACTTCATTAATATTACGAGCCATTTGCGCAGCGCTGCGCCCTAATTTAAATTCGTAAAAATAAATTTGACGAAAATCGCACTTTGACATTTTCGATTCAAGACCTTTGAACACACTGAACAAAACGATTTTACTAAACAAATTCATGGTGAAAGAGAGGGTATTAGATAAGGTTTGTTTTGGTATAATAATGATCAATGTTAGGATTAGCTTTGTTTACACAATTGGAATTAAGATATTGCAATAGAGGAAACCTGCATTAATTTTGCATCAACCCAATAAATCCGTAACGAGGAAATTATTTACTATTCTCATGCATGTGTTCTTCACCACCTCCATTTTTTGATAGTTGGAATGGCAAGTGTAACTCCAGACTGGGGCAGCATTGGTCAATATGGGACGGATGATAATTTTGTAGAGAATTAGTTTGTTTTTTGGTGATGGTTGTGAATACCTATTGAAGTATGCGGTCATTTTGTTAATAATGTTTTTGGCTCTATTGCACTTATTATGTTTGTGTTTTGTGGATGTTTAAGATTTGTCCATTTCTAATCCTAAGTAATTTATAGACGGCCCAAGAGATTATGTTTCCGTTCATAACAATATTTTTTGTACCGGATGGCCTTTTTTTTTGTGAAAATTATCTCTTGAATTTTCTAAAACTTAATTTTAATCTTCCATTTTAAAAAAGAGCGGAAAGTTTTTTAAGGTGAGCCTGTAACCTATTGATTATAGTATCGATCCTATATGAAGATGTATAAATAGCCGTGTGATTGGTGTATAGGAATCGTTCTACTGATGGGTGCGAGGGAAGGTCTGAGATGTAGAGGTTAAAAGAGATAGGGGAAAGGCAAGAGCCTTGAGGAAGACCAGCTGTTAAGTTGTGAATTGAAGATTTGGTATTGTTGATGGTGATGGAGAATGATCTTTTGTTGAGATAGGATGCAAGGAGATGGATAATGTATGGCAGAAAGTTGAAAACAGTTACTTTTTGAATGAGACCCTTGTGCCTGCCATACCTTGGCCAAAGCTTTTTCTATGTCAAGAAGAACCATACCACTATGTTTCTTGTCATTGTATCCTTGCGTAATGTAGTCAGTAAGTCGGGCTAGTTATGCTACTGTTGAGTGTTTGGCTCTGAATCCGAACTGTTCTTTGGGGATAAGTTTATGTTGGTTAACGTATTTCAGTATTCTAGTTAAAAGAAGTTTTTCAAATATCTTAGCTTTTATGTTTAGGAGACTGTGGGATCTTTGTTAGGTTTCGGAATGGTGATAATTTTGGTAGTTTTCCAGGATGATGGGAAATATCTTAAACGGAGGATACAGTTATAGATTTTTGGTTAAGAAAATTAAGGCTTTTTTACTTAAATTTTTTACAGTTATGGCAGGTATGGAATCTGGACCAGAGGATTTCTTGGTTTGTAGCGATTTAATGATTTTGCCAGCTTCCTTTGGTGAAATGGATGGGAAGGAAGTTGTGACTGGTATTTCAAGGAATCGTTTTACAGAATAAGTGACTTTACGTTTGTGGTGGATAGAGCCAAGATTCTTGGGTGTGAAACTAACGGAATTGATGTGACCTGCTAGTAATTCAGATTTTTCACAATTATCTCAGTGCTCACCTTAATGAATATGGCTGGATAGATGGCAAAATAAATCAAAGAATAAAAGCAGTAAACCAATCTGGAGTTATCTTAGTAAGCCGTCCAGTATTAGGTATTCCACTTCTACCATTCCAATTTGATGGTGAGCAGGCATCTGTCTTCTTGATGAATAAAAAAAGAGGATAAATTATTTTTAATTTCACCATTTTAAATTAATGATTTATTTTTTCCCTAACCGATTTAAAATTACCAATACAAATAATTAGAACTATGACAAAAGAGATAAAGTAATTTTGTTTTGTAAAATGATAACTGAGACCTTTTCAACCAATGAATGTTTGATAACAGATGAGCGTCCGAAACATTACTGCCCACCAAATTTTACAAGGTAAAGTTTCAATTAAGTCCTGTCGCACGTATTCTCTTGTAGGGTTGTTTATCTTAACTACCCTGAATGTAGGTGCTCTTTTCCTTGAAGGTCCCATAATTATGAAAGGTCTGGCAAAGTCTGCACCAACTTTATGAATGCCCAATGCCTTGCTCAAAACGAGATGCTGGTAATGTACTCATAAATGGCTTAAAATTACTTACTCGCAATCGATGACATGTAACACATTGATGTATCCTTGAATGTATAACTTTTCTTGCCGTGGGTATCCAGTACTGTCTTCTCACAAGCGAATGAAGTAGCTCAGGTCCAGCATGTAAATAACATTTATGAAAATGATCCACCATCATTGTAAAATAGGATTTTGGATGTAATATAATTAAATATTTAGTCTCATAATTCAAAGGATTTTTAATTAATTTTTCTAGAAACGTCTTTTAACCATTCTTCCTCTGAGGTTTTTGCAGTGTGTACCAGGTGTAGAAGTATGAAACCAGAATTTCCCTAGAGATGGTGCTCGCTATCAGTTTAAATACTGTAAGACCACTTCTGTAGTGCCATCTTCTCCCTCTAATATGTGGCTAAGTTTGTAAACATACAGTAACATAAGTTTCATACATCGGTTTATTTTTCAATAACCTCAAACATGAAGAGTTTTATGCCTATGGAGTACGATTTGCGGACAGCATTGGTTTTCTGCTACTATTTGAAGAAAACTGCTGCATAATTGCATAGAATGCTTGTCGAAGGATGCAGTAAACATGCTCTTGGCAAAACTCAATACTTTGAGTGGTTTAAACAATTTAAAAGTGATGATTTTGATGTGAGAAACGAGGAGCGTGGGAAACCACCTAAAACGTTTGAAGACAAGGAGTAGCAAGCCTTATCGGATGAAGATGATTCTCAGACTCAACAATAACTCGTGGAACAATTAAAGGTGACACAAAAAGTAGTATCTCTTCATCTGAAGGCTATGGGAAAGATTCAGAAAGTGAGAAAATGGGCACCACATGAACTAAATGAAAGACAGCAAGAAAATCAAAAAAACACTTGTCAAATGCTCCTCAGATGTGAATAATGAAAACCATTACTTCATTGAATAGTGACAGGTGATGAAAAGTGGATATATTTTCAGAATCCTAAGTGTCGTATATAAGGCGAACCATCAACATCCACTGCAAGACCAAGTCGTTAAGGGACCGAAGACCAAAGAAAGAAAACAATGCTGTGCGTTTGGTGGGATCAAGAGGATATAATGTATTATGTGCTACTAAAACATGGTTAAACCGTTAACACTGATCGCTACCAAATACAAATGATCGATTTGATTCAAGCGATATGTGGAAAACGACCGGAATATGCAAAAAAGCAACATAAAGTCATTTTGCTTCATGATAATGCCCCCTCACACACAGCAGAACGGGTCATGGATACGATCAAGGTGTTCAATTGTGAAATACTAGCACATGTGGCTTATTCTTCAGACGGCTCTCTCTACCATCTATTCGCATCATTGGGACATGCAATCGCAGAACAACACTTCGATTCATATGAAAATACCTCGACAACTGGTTATCTTTAAAGGAAGAATTCTTTTTTTGGTGTGGCATTCATAACCTGCCAAAGTGGTTGGAAAAATTCCAATGGAGACTATTTTAAATATTTTTTATAATTTTCAAATAATAGATCTGCAATTTTGCCAAAAAAAATTCTGGTTTTCATTCTTTCATTTTATTGAGAACTGTTGCTAACCAGCCTAACACCACAGTTGTGTATAGAAGTATAGCTGTCAGGGATAGTTGTGATAGAACATTAAGTCACTAACAGCAATGCTGTGCTTTACTCCAACCTGGGAAGGCTAACATATAGGTATAAACTTTGCCTTCAATTGATTATGATCGCAGATAGATTGCTGTGGTATATCCTAGGTCTGATGTGTCAGGGAACCCCAAAATAAAGGGTAGTTGTGTCTGAAATGGCATAATGCAGCAAGGGATACAAAGCGTTTCTAAAGTTTTGAGTTCAGTTATAAATTTTTTCCAATGTGTGTTGATGGTAGTAGGCAAAGATTCATCCTAATTTAATTTAAGCTACCAGAGCCTCTGCAGTAGTCGCCTGGCCTTTAAAAGTACTGGGGCCAAATAGCCCAATAGGTCATACAGTCTAGCAATAGTGGATAAAATTGATCAGCCGTCCAGTATTAGGGAATCCACTTCTACCATTCCAATTCGATGGTGAGCAGGCGTTCGTCTTCTTGATAAATAAAAAAATAAAGGAGGAAATATTCCCTGTGCTGACTCCCTCTCTGCGCTTATGTTAATTTATTATCCTTTTCTGGTTATATTTAATTATTAAGTTGTAAGTTGTTTAAAATATCTCATTACTGTTAATTACATTTTTCTTGTTGTTAATTATTGTACTATTATTTTTGTTTGCTTTTTATTGTAGAGTTGTCATTTATGTGGTCTTTCTGGAGGAGCTATGAAAAAAAGTGTTGATTATGGTTGGGTTCATATCCAATGTGCTACCTTCCTTCCGGCTTCTCAAGTAAAAATTCATGGAATAAAAAACACTCCTATGAAAAGTTTAATTACTAATAAACCAGTAAGTAGTATTTTCACTTTTTTGGTTATTTTATTTCAATTATGCATATACCCTCTCACTATTCAAACTGGTTGGCAACTTTTTGACTTCTAATTTTTCGTAACTTTACTGCAGATAAGTGTTAAAATTAAAAAAAAATAAAATAATGTTCTTTATTCTTAAAGAACAAAATGTCACAGAATAAAAATGATATTCATTAAAAAAAAAAATATATATATATCCTTATGTCCATCATTCCGTCATCATTTCTTTGAGGTTTTGTAGTAATGGTAGTTCATGATATATTTCAACTCTTATAATAGAAACAGGGGATTGAAAACCTATTTGAAACAAATTGACAATTGTACAATAGACATCACTGTGATCCAGAATGTTAGTCAAACTGGCTCAGAAATTGTAGAGAAAAAATGAGGTTTTCATAGGAAATACCAAATGCTCATACCAGGTTTGTTGTAAGAGAAATAATGGGAGCACAGGTCATTAATTATGTTGCTGTAAGTCCTCTGCTCTGTAAGGCTCAGGGAACTTTTCTGTAATATAAGTCTGAGAGCTCGACTGATTCCCTCTAAGTGATGTAATAAATACTGCTCAGGTTGGTTTAGAAGAAATGTGTTTTCAAACATTTTTTATCCTATCAGCAACCATTGGTAATCATTCAAACCAGAGTGGGTAGGTCCAGATTTATTCGGTGGGACTGCCACAACGAGCCCTGGTCAAAATCGAACTGGCACTGTGTGACTGAGAGGTTGCTTAAGTTACTATGCATAAGCCCCATCACAGCCTCGTTTGTTCTACTATTGAGGGTCTCCATTAAGAAAGCAATTATAATAGAAAGAGACTTTGTATGGGATTGATGATTCGGAGTACTTTATTCCTTGGTATAAGGATGCATAAAAACACTTGGATATCTTCCAAATGCAAAGCATTCAATCTAATTGAATCTCCTTATATTGTCTTCCCAACAATCCAACCTTATCAGCAGTAGGACCTTTTATGGCACTAACATGGATTTGAATCATTAGGTTAATAAAAAAATCAATGTAAACAATTTGAATGATCCTGAAACTCACCAAAGATATGAGGAACAGTTCAGCCATCAGATGAATAGTATGCAGAAAGAAATGGGCAATGCTTCTGAACTGAAGCCACAAGTAGGGCTGCAGAAGAGGAGGTAGGAAACAAACTGGAAAATGCCATTCGTTGGAAAAATGGTTCAATTTTGAATGCCAAACAGCAACAGTTGTAAACTAAAAGCAAAACTGAGCCTACAGATAAGTGATACAAAGGAGACAAAGTCAGTGAGCATCAAAGAATATAGAATTTTGAGGCAAGAAAAATATTTAAAAACGGAAGAAACCTAGGAACTATAAAGGTCTGCTGTCTTTTGACCTTCATAGTTGTTATTTGGATTAATGCAGAAGAAATTCCTAAAAAAGTCCTCTTCTAATCCAGGATACTTTGGGCACATCAAACTGTAAAGCAGCAGCTGAATATTAGAGGTCAAGAACCTCCCCCAGGCTGTTGTTGTTGCAGCAACTTGATAGAGGTAGATTTACTGCAGATAAGCCGTTTAATCCGTTTATTACACTTTACCTTCTACATTTATTTTAGAGAAGGTTTGAGACTTGGCTATATTTTAGCTAAATAAATGTCTGAGCTTAGTTGCAAATATATAAACCATCTGTCAAACATAGCTTCTTTCTCCTTCTCGTCCTTCTCTTTAACATCTGCATTGTACTCTATTTCTTAACTTGTTAAATTTTAGTGCATTTACTCTCTGAGTATAAATTAATATTTTTTTTTTTAAATTGTGTTCATTTTTTTAAATTTAATATTTCTGTTTTGATCCAAACTGTATTTTATTTTCAGTGTTTCGTATGTACCAAGCCACAAGGGACTGTTCCATGTTGTGATACAAAATGTGGTTTATGGCTTCACGTTACATGTGGTATGATAACAGGTGTTAGAATCTGCCCAAATCTTTGGCCAGGAACAAGGTTTCTTGTTACTTGTTTGAGTCATTCTCATGTTCACAATACGGTAGTGTATTAGATTTATTTTAATTGTAAATCAACTTATCTAGCACTCTTATCTTATGGAAAGCTTAGTGCCTCACTTTTGTTGCAATCAAATTATTAAAATTAGCAAATATAGTGGGTATAATTTTTTATATGGTCATTTTTTTTAATCACAAAAATTGGTTGAACTTTATTGTACAGCAGCTTTTTGGGAATAGTTTGTTCTTGCTCTCTCATTCTTCATAACCCTTGTGGGTTATGTTAATTGTGCAATAATGAGAAGTTGGCAATATGTGCTAATATAAAATCTATTGTTGGAGGGCTCTCCAATAGTCTTATAAAGTTTAATGCTATTTATCTATTTATATTAGTACTGTTTTGATAGCCAGTAGTATTATGTCTATTAAATAATATGATGCTATAGTTATTATTATAAATGAATATCCATTTAATCGTGTTTTGAACTCATTTTATCTACAATAGGCTTAACTTATATAACTTATGTTTTGGTGAACTGTTTAATTTTCCTTAGCATCATAACATTTCCTGTGTTATTTTTATCTTCAGCAAGCTGGAGCAAAGATATGTGGCATAAAGAAATATTCCTCCAAAGTGAAGAAAAGATCAGAATGATTGTGTGAACGGATGAAGGGAGCTGTACAAAGAAAGAAAATTGTGTGGAAGGAATATTTATATAACAAAAATGATCAAACCTGGGAACTGTTTGTCCAAAGGAGGAAAGAAGCAAAATTAGTTGTAAGAGAGGCTATAAGGAAGAAAAGAAAAATTCAGAATAAGCCTGCAGAATGACTGAAATTAAAACACCAAAATTTTCTGGAAAAGTATAAAAACTTTGAAATGTAAGAAGTGCAAACCCATAAGGAACGTGAAAAATAGTGCAGGAATAGTTCTGAGCAGGGAAAACGATATTCAGGACAGATGTTCAAAGATCCTCATTGTCAAGGAAATTGAAAGTAGAACTGACAGAACCATGGAGTTTGACGGCACTATATGGGGAGTAAGATGTGATGCAAGTTATAGAGAGCCTCAAGACAAGAAGATGAGCCAGAGGAGATGGTATTTTCTTAGAGCTTATCAAATATCGAGGCTTATTAAAGTGCTACAGGGCTTATTCCAGAAAATATATAATGAGAAAAGCATTCCTAAAGACTTGGAATATTAAGTCATTATCTCAATTTATAATAATAATAATAATAAATCTTTATTTATTCTGGGATTAGTCCCTTTAGAATAACATAACAAGAAAATTAAAATTAAAACTTTAAGGTCTTAGAGTATACAAAAACAATACAAAGAAGCGATAGAAATTACAAACAATAGATTAAAAAGCATCCTCAAATATTGGGTTGTGTCATATGAAATGTCCGTTTCCTAGGTAAAGGATTTTTATTAAAAATACGATATGAAAACAAGATAATTTTATTCGAAGTATTTACCTTATTTTTCTACACATTTTTCCCAACGTGACACCAACTTTTTTATCTCCGAACTGAAAAACTCTGAGCTTTGAAGTGAAACAAAATCTGAAAACGCACTTTTCACTTGATCATCATTTTCAAAAAGTTTTCCTTTGATGAAGTTGTCTAAATTCCTGAACAGGTGGTAATCTGTTGGAGACAAGTCGGGAGAATATGGTGGGTGCGGAAGAACTTCGTAGCCCAGTTCTTTCAATTTTTGCACGGTATGTTTTGAAACATGGGGTCTAGCGTTGTCATGTAAGAGTATAGGACCCTTCCGATTTACCAATCCAGGCTGTTTTTTTAATAATTTTGTGTGCATTTGGTCAATTTCATTGCAGTACGTTGTAGAGGTAATGGTTTCACCTCTAGGTAAAAACGAATAATCCCAGCCATGGACCACCATACTGTAACCATCAATTTTTTGGGATGCAAATTTGGTTTTGGCATTTGCCCCGGGGTTTCGTCGATGTTCAATCACTGCCCTGACCGACAGATTATCTGATTGTCATATGCGATCCATTTTTCATCGCAGGTAATTGTTCTTTCAAGGAAAGGCCCGGTTTTTTGCCTCGCTAGCAAAGAAACGCAGGTCTCAAGGCGTTTCAATTGCTGCCGCTCAGTGAGATCATGAGGTACCAATCCTCTTGTAAAGGCACAAATGGTAAAGTCAGGATGAATGAAAAAGAATCTGAAAGCTTTGATATGATGAGAAGTGTCAAACAAGGAGATAGTCTGAGCCCTCTTCTCTTTTTTATACTCATGGACGAGGTGTTAAAAATATGCAAACGAAGGAAGGCATGAATAATAGTAGGAAAATGGAACCTGAGAACAGTTCTTGCTCAGACACTTATACACAGATGCCTATATTGTGCTCCTAGCGGATTCCGTCCAGAGTCTTCAGCAAGCTGTAGTGGAATGGGAAGCAGAGCTGGAGAGAAAAGGCATGATTATAAATTCACATAAAAGTAAAGTCATGCAAATAGGACGAGAGCCTGAAGAGATAGAGGTCACTTGCGGAGATGAAGTCTTAAAGGCAGCAGGAGACTACACGTACCTAGGTACGGTTATTAGCAGAAATGGTAAAATCCAACAAGAAATATCCAAAAGGATCAAAAAAGCGAACAACATTTATTACCAAATCTGCAATGCTGTTTTTGGGAAACGCAAAGTGAGAGGAGAACATAAAACTTCATCTGAAACACTAAGATAAGATAGGAGCTTGGGGTGAAACCACTAACTAAAATTCTTTAGAAGAGGCAAGTAAATTGGTTCTGTCATTTGGGCCGAATAGATAAAGATAGCGGGCCATTGTCATTCCACAGCCGAGCTGGGGAGCAGTTAATTTTATCCTATATTGATAAAAACCAATTAATTGTTAGTATTTGCGACTTAGTGAACATTTTTGTCAATTTGAAGGAAGAGATGGTTGTTGGTGGTGGTAAAAAAAAAAAAAAAAAAAAAAAAAAAATGGTGAAAAAATATTAATTATACCCCCAGACGGGTCTTAATCAGGGCTCCTCTTTCCAAAGTATGGAAGCTGAAATCGTGAAACCAAGTAGTTTTTATCAAGTGTGATCAATGCAGTTAGGGCTCACAACTAATAATATAAAATATTGAATTCAGATCAGTTTGCTGTTGTAGTCAGTTTTGGAGAGAGGAGATAGATATTAAAAAATTTAAATCATATGCAAATAGTGAAAAGTTGCTGTAGTGAGTAGAATGCTTAATGTCATTGTTGTAAATATTGAAAAGAAGGGGTGAGATATGTCCATCTGAATGTATATGAATTACTTTTGACAGATAGAGTCCAGTTTAAGTAACAGTTTTATGCTTTAATAAGATCTGTATATATTGTATCCAGTTTTATATGATATTCCGAACACCTAGCTATGAATATCAGATCACAAGTAGTGCACATAGCTGATGTAGAATTTTTATGGTACAGTTGTGTGGTCTCAATGAGGGAGACAGCTGATATCGTGTTGGGGTCAAGAGAAAAATAAGCAAGATCGACATGGTTCGTTGAAGAGTGTGAAATAGCAACCAATACACAAAACATTGCCTACTAGAAAATGTTGAGACAAGGGACCCGAAGAACTGTTGAAGAGGAGAGAGGAAAAAGAACTCCATCTAAGAAAGAAAAGGTAAAGAGAGAAGGAAGAACTGGAGATACTTGAAGAGCTCTGGAGGGAGAAAGAATCAAGAGATTTTTTCAGAAGTATCAATAGAAGGAGATGTCCCTGTGTAACTGTGCCTTATAACGATAAGGATGGGAACATAGTTGCGTACAAGGATGGTGTCCTACTGCAGTGAAAAAGTCACTGTGAGGATCTTCTCAGTTCAGCTCCCTGTGCATCAGACACTGAGTTACATTCAAATGAGGAATTGAAGACTAGGAATGAAGAAATAATGGATGCTATAGATTAGCTAAAGAATAATAGGACCCCTGGAGCTGATGACTTGCCTGCTAAACTTTCAGATATGGAGGTGAGGGGCTGCTGAAGAGGTTTTTAGGGTCTTATATTAACCATTTGGGAGGAAGAAGTGTTGCTTGAAGATTAGAAAAAATCAATAATATGTCCTATTTTCAAGAAAGCAATATCTCTCCTGTGGATATAAGATATTATGAAGCATACTATTCCAGCGTCTTGTACCAATTGCAGAGCAGAAGGTTGGTCCTGGCTAGATTTAGACGGGGAAGATCAACTACTGATCAAATATTCCCTCTAAGAACAATCTAGAGAGAGGGAATGAACACCAAATTAAAACCTACCCTCTCTTTGTCCACTTCAAGGCAGCTTATGACAGCATTAACGTTAAAAACTGGTACAGGGTTCAGTATCCACGATAAACTAATCCGGCTGGTAAAGCTGACTATGAGTGATGTGAGGTGTACAGAGCAGGTTGTTGGGCATCGAATGGAAGAATTCTCTAGAAAAGGGCTTCACCAAGGCTTGCCTATTGTTCAATTTGGCGCTTGAGAAGGCAGTGAGGAATCACTTGTCTTCAAGTGAACAGGATCGTTAACAATTATATGACCCAGCTGTTTGCCTACGTGGACGATCTTGACATCATAGGACAGACGTTGCAGTCTGTCAAAGGATTTTTTGGCATTGATGGAACCTGCCAAAATTCTTGGACTGGAGGTAGAAGCTGGGAAAGTACATGGCCACAGGAGAAGAACCTCGAGCTGGTGAGACCATCAATATTGGCCCCTTTAACTTTGAAAAAGTTTCCCCAGTTCACTTATTTGGGGTCTCTTGTAACGCAATATAATGCACCAGAGTTGAAGTGAAAAGAAGAATTTTTATGGCAAATAGGTGCTTTGGTCTCCGGAGAGAACTCACCTCCCGGCTCCTAGGCAGGCTGACCAAGCTCCATCTATATAAGATGTTGGTTCGTGCAGTCCTGTTGTGTGGATCGGAAACAGTGAATATTAGTATGAGAACTGAACAGGACCTAAAAGTCTTTGATAGAAAAATACTTTGACAAATTTTTAAGAGGAGTTCATCCCAACCAATAATGAACTTTATACATGTTTTAAGGATAATGATGTTATGACCTTGAAGCTTGGCAGACTGCGATGGGCTGGTCATGTGGCTAGAATAGAGGACTAGGCAGTCCCTAAGGTTGTCTTTACTGAACTTCTCCAAAGGCATCAGAAGAACAGGTAGCCCGAAACTTCGATTTTCGGATGGTGTAACAGCAGATGCAAGGGATATCCTGGGAGTGAAAAACTGTATGGCAGCTGCACAAAATAGAAATGACTGGAAAAAGTTGGTAGAGGAGGCCAGGACTATTCACCGAGTTGTAGCATCAGATTGATGATGATGTGTATGGTAATAATGTGTATTCAAAATATTTGACAACTGCGGTCTGGAGAATAAGGGATTTGGTTGTGGTGGATTTATTAGAGAGAAACCCATGTTGCACATCAATAATATGATTGACCATAATTGAGGAAAGATATCATTATGTACTAGAGATTCAAAAGTTTTGGCATGTGAGATAGTTTGGATATAGGGCGGTGATTAGTTACCAGTAATTGTTGGGCTAATCGGATGATCCTACAGAGGGAGTCCTAAATTTTGCCTATCCAGGTTTAATTAGGATAGGAATCTTTAACGAGTACCTGCCAGAGCACAGGCTCGGGACCACCTTTTAACATCCCCTCCGAAGGACGGCGTAACTAAGGATTTTTTACTCCCATTAAAAAATCCTAAGGCTACCTGCAGGTTCGAACCCGGGACCTAGGTCATAGGAGGCTGTTATGCTAGCCATCCAGCTACAGGTAACCCCAATTACCAGTCATTTATATCCTTATTTGAAGACGGGACTGATATAGGAATGTTTCCAAATTATAGGGAATGTGCTTGCCTTAAGAGATAAGTTGAAGAGAATTGTTTAGTGAGAAACAACAGTTTTTAACAACATAAAGTGAATTCAATCAGGATCGGTGGAACCATGTGATTTTAAGGATTTTAATTTATTAAATAATGAATTTTTGAAAATGTTTTTAATTTCAAAACTAATTTTAGAAATAATACTCGGAGTTTTATTCTTATGAGAAGAGCTTTTGAGTATATAATATGAAGTGGATTGAGAAGCAAAAACATTTACTATATCTGGTTCATTAACTAATATTTTATAAGGTAATTTCATCATAGAAGGGTAACCTGAAGATTTTGTTCGAGAATTTACAAAGCAGGATCATCATATAACGACTGTTCAACTGAGTTGGTATAAATATATCTGATGTATTTTCAACTTTAATTAATAGAAAAAGATTAATTAAATAATAGTAATATTGTTGATGCCATTCACTATATGAGTTGAATTTATGGTAATAAAATTATCATCAAGCCAGGACATAGTCGATGAATTATCCTGCACTTGATAACTTGGTATCTTTCAGCGCTTCTAACAGCCTCGGAACATCATTTTTCAAACTGACAAGCTATGGGTACAAATAGTTTTAGTCTAGTATGATCAATGCAGTTTGGGCTCACATGGATATGTTCAATCAGTCGAAAAAAGGTCAAGGATGAAGATCATTGAATCTGAAAACTTGAATCTAAAAGTCTGCAAGTTTCTATTTCAATATAATTAATATCTTAGTATTAATTGTTGTTAGATATGTTTCAATTTGTCCATAAAATACTTAACCATTCTGATTTTGTGAATATTGAAGTTAATATAAGTTCATATAACTAGGAATTGTATTCGATTTATTAATATTTAGTACGAATTTGTGAACATAAGTAAAAGCTTGAAAAAATTAAACAGTGTGTTTCATAGTTCTGGTTAGTTGTAGCCCTCCAACTGTAACTGCTGTTTTACATCTTAACAACTTTTTCCAACTACATTAGTCGTAAATATGAGCTCTGATTACTTTGATTATACTTGTCAAAATAGTTCTGGTATTAACTTCTTCATAACTTTTAGTTTTGTTGTTAAGCTTATTTTCTTTTTGTTTTTCCAAACAGTCTCTAGTATTAGTTTGTGTGAAATTTCCTTTTATTTTAACTTTATTAAATACTTGCTAGCTACAAAATCATATTTTTTTCCTAATCGAATATTTCATTTGCAGATGTGTGGCATTCAGATTGGTATAGAAGTATTTGCAAAGCATTCCTTTAATGATAGATTTTACAAAGGTGTTGTCCAAGCAATATATATTGAACAGTTTTTTACTCTTCTGTTTGAAGACCACTCATTCATGGATGTTAACAGAAATTCAGTTGTTGTGAGTATATAATTTTAATGATAAAACTGTACTATTTTAATTATTTTGGAACCATTCATCTATTATTTTACTTTCTGATAGTGCCTGATTCCTAATCTTCCTAGTGGTTTAAAAAATAATCAGTATTTGTTAGTGGGTTATCATTAGTACAGTTAGTGATCAATATAAATATTGGTACACTTTTATTTTTACTTTAACTTACCTATGTAGGAAATAAATAGTAAGGGAAAGTATTGCAATCTTGAAAATTTTCAAATTCAAGTTTTCACCGAAAATGCATATTTTAGGGTCTTCTGAGTCCAAATGACGAAGTCCCACAAAAAGGTCAAAGGTTTGTATGTCTGTGTGGTAAGTCTACCTCAAAAACGAAAAGTTGTGCAAAACTTAAATTTCACTATTGAAGAAATATACCCTGCGAGATGTTATAGCAACTTTTTCATAAAAATCTGCAAATCAGAAGAGCCGCTGGTTATGATGCATTTTACATATTTTTACAATTTTCTCAAAAACGACTTTTAACATTTTTGATTAAACGTGCTATATCGATGTAAAATTTAATGGGCTAACAGACCTTTTTGCCTGACTTGCTTAATTGTTCTCAGAACACTGTTTTTCTGTTGAAAAGTGGAATATGAAAATGTTCACAATCACATAACTTTCCCTTGCTATATATTTTATATATAAGTAAGTGAATGTAATAATAAGTTAGGAATAAATTTGGAATTAAAACAGATATTTTAATGTAAACTTAATACTTATTTTGAAATGGTATGAAAAATAATTTTTATTCTGGGACAGCTTGTCTCCTACGAATAATATAAATGTACAATTTAATTTCCATCTTCTGGTTATAAAGACTCAAAACATACATAATTTAATAAATAACAAATTATACTGCATAGTATGAATTGATTTATACAAAAATATGTATATACACAAACACACACTCACATGTATGTACAAGGTAATATTGCATCCTTAAATAATTAAAAGAAATAAAATGTGCCTTCTTCTTTAGCTTTCTCCTTGTGCCTTTCAGCGTGGAGATAGTCCAACCCAGGATCTCCATCTCTCTCTGTCTCCTGCAATGTCTTGCCTCTCACTTGCCCCAACTTGGTAATGTAGCCATCGTAGCTAAGCTTAGGCCTTCCTCTAGGTCTGGTGCTAACTGGTTTTGACTCCATAAATTTGCATGGTTCACAATCCTGGCTCATCCTACACACATTCCCGTACCACCCTAACTGTCTCTTCTCCAGGGTCTCCTTCATTGCAGGAATGTTTAATTCTTCCCTTATTGTTTCATTCCTGATCCTATCCCTGCGTGTTTTGGAAGCCACTCTGCGCAAGTATTTCATTTCTGCCACTGTTATACGGCTCCATTTGTTGTCCAGGAGTACCCAGCTCTCTGCTCCGTATAGTAGAACAGGCATGTATACGGCCTTCAATATATGGAGCTTGACATCTTTTTTGACCTCTCTCTTTCCTACTACTGTGTTGCTGATGGAATAGTATATATTATTTGCTTTTCCTATCCTGTGGGATATTTCAGGTTGTATTTTTCCATTTCCGCTTATCTCAGTTCCAAGGTAGGAGAACTCATTTACCACTTCAAGCTCCTCGTCTTTGCACATAATGTGGATTTGTTCGCGTTGTCATCCCACTTGTAAGATTTTGCTTTTTCTGGCATTAATAATCATACCTTTCCGTCTTAATTCTGCTTCCCACTCTATTAGGGCTTGTTGGAGCTTAACGCTAGAGTCAGTAATAAGGACTATGTCATCAGCATACACCATTACTTGTGCCTGTATGGTTCTCATATTCCAATGACCAATCACTGCTCTTGCTGTTCTTCTCTTGCAAATCTTTACTATTTCATCCATAAAGATGATGAAGAGTAGAGGGCTGAGGCTATCCCCCTGCTTTACTCCTTTTGCCATCGGAAAGCTCTTCGACTCGAGACAGTTAATTCTTACAATGCCCTTTGGTGCCTGGTATGTTTATTTTATAGTGAGTAACAAACCCTCAGGCACATTCTTTACTCTCAGGGCATTCCATATTTCCTCTCTAGATACTGAGTCAAACGCAGCTTTAATGTCCAGAAAAGCAAGGTATAAGCTTTTATTTCGATCCCAGGCTTTCTCTATTAACATCCTCAAAGCAAAGATATGGTCTTGGGTTTGGCATCCAGGGCGGAAAGCTGCTTGCTCGTTTTCCAGATTATCTTCGACTAAAGGTCTCAGCTTCTTTTCCAGAATCGAGGTATATATTTTATATACCACCTGTGATAGACATATCGGTCTATAGTTAGCGCATTCGATTGTGCTTTCCTTCTTATGGATGGGTATAATAATGTTATATTCCCATTCTTTAGGAATTTTCTTTTCCTCATAAATTTTTGGAAAAGGTTCTGCTGTACCTTAATCATCTCCCTTCCGGTGTACTTAATGAATTCTGGAGATATGTTGTCCCTTCCTGCTGCTTTTCCAGACTTGAGCCTCTCTATGGCCACTTCAACTTCTTCTTCCCAAATAATATCCAGATCTTCATCTTGTTCACATGCATTGGGAATCGATTGTTCAAGGCTTGCTTTTTGCTCTGCAAATATTGTGCCTTAGTGCCTTTCCCATCTCTCTAGAATGCCAGCGGTAATATGTACCAAAACATTTAAAAATTAAAATTAAATAAAGAGGGCAAATAGTCAAACTTATAAAGGCGCGATAGATTGATATTCAAGGAGGTGGATAAATAATTTTTTTAAAGGATGTTAAAGATTGGGATGTACGAATGGACATGGGTGAAAATTTCCAAAATGAAGTAATGCGAATGACAAACGATTTCTTAATGGAAGCAGTTCTGTAAGAGGGAGGAGATTCAAGGACTGGGATCTTGTGTTGATAGAGTGGACTGAGGAGAGAACATATTGTAGATATAGAGGGATTTTTGGGTTTTAAAGGATTGAAAATGGTAGGTTCCTAGGAAATATTGCCGTTGAAATTTTGGGTAAAGCCTTGCCATACCAGATTGAGACATGAGAGTGCTTGGGTGGAAATCCCGATGATGAATCTAATGAAACAGTTCATTAGTCTTTTCAGCCTCATCTCAAGCCTCTTCGTCAGTCCGCCAAACACCAGGCAGCCATAATCAAAGTGGGGGAGGATAAGAGAGGATACTAAGAGCTGTTGAGTTTTAAGGAGTATTAAATCGCTTAGTCTGAGGAACTGATTGAGAATGGCAGTGGGTTTTCTGGAAATTTAAGAAATGTGACTATTCCAGGAGAGATTTTGGTGAAGGAATACGCTTAGATTTCTAGCAGATGTTTGGAACCGATGAGAATAGCTTTGGTTTTATCTACATTAAGCTTTAGACCATTCTAGTTTGCCCATGAATTGATGCTGTTGATGTCTTTTTGTAGCTGGAACCAGCTTATGCGTCTCGGTAGGATGGATGGAAAGGTAAATTTGGAAGTCATTAGTATACAGTTAATATTTACAATGATGTATGGAATTGAGGAGATCATTCACATAGATAGAGAACAGGATAGGTGAAAGTGCTGATCTCTGATAAACTCCATGAGGTAATGGAATAGAGGAGGAAGGAATATGATTTGTGATTATTAGAGTTTGGGATCGATGAGATAGGAAAGAAATAAACCAGATTATGATGCTGTCGGATACTGTGAGGTTTCTGAGTTTGACAGAAGGATTTCATGGTTCACCATATCGAAGGCTTTTGATTCAAAGGGATTTTCGTTCAAGAAAGTTATAGAATTGGTAGTTGACTATTCTTTCGAGTGGTTTTGAGAGGTTGGATAGGATCAATTTGGGTCTGAGCTCCAAAGCTAAGAAAGGGATAAGAACTTTATTTAAAGAACGGACTATAACTTTTTCCAGGTAATTGAAAAAATGGAGCATTGGAGAGAGAAATTATAAATATAATGTATCATGTAAGAGATGGGAAAAGATACAGACCATGTGATTCTTATTAAGAGTAAGATTTCTGTAAGCCAAGATTTCACAAATATTATATGTTAAATTAATTTAAAATTATTTGCTGAAGACCCCTTAGGGTCCGCAGACCACTAGTTGGGAACCACTGGTTTAGGTCGGTCTGAATTTCTTTGATGGAAGTGTGAGAGTTTTTTTTTTTTTTTTTTTTTTTTTTTGCCCGATAACACACGGTTTGTTAGACTTTGACTTAAGATCTCTTATAAGACCGACTGAAGTAGTAGTGCCTCTTTTCTAAAATCCTTTAAAGTAGAATTATTTGCTCTGTTAATCATCTATTGATTCTCCTGCATTTTAATATTTAATGAAAATAGTACTTACAGGAGCAGAATGAGTAAACAGATAATGTTAGTATAAGTAGATGTTGACTGAACTAAGACTCAAGCCAGACTTAACTATATATTTCTAATAGGTTTTTAATTGTAAGTTGTGTGCTGCGCGCGCATACTAGATAATTTTACTGTATGATTTAAAATCAATAGTTTTTTTTAATATTAACTTAATGCTATAAAAGAATGTTTAATATTTCTTATTTTATAAACCTCTTAATGTTTTAGAATTGTCCATCTGGAATTCCAGAACCTGGTTCGGCAGTAAAGTGTCGTTTAAAAGGTGTTATTTATGACACCACATATTTGCGCTCTAAATCAAAAATTATGTACAATGTGAGTTTTTAGTATGAACATATATTTATTCACTTTTTTTTTCTGTATATGAAAAGTGTTAATATATTTTTGTTTACACTTGATTTTTAGATTGATTTTGAAAGCATGCCACAAATCAGTGTCACGAGTGATGATATTGTCTGTTTGGAGCAAAAAAATTTATTCGAGCTTGAATCACGAACAAAGTGAGTATTATTATTATAATATAAGTTATTAATTCAGAAAAACACTGAACAATAAATGACCCTTTGGATGAAATAATAAAGGATAGGATTGGTGGCAGTCAAGAAAGAATCTATTCATTATAAACTGCCTTTTTATTTATTATGAATAGGTTAAGGTTCATTCCCCAGTCCCTTCTGAGACCGTACCTGATTAATTTTCTGTGCATGATGATCTTGAGTCTGTGTTCTAACAGTTGCCCATGTCTTTAGTTCTCTGACCCTGTGCAATCTTTTGACACAATTGTATTGTAATATTGGAAGTTTTATTGGAACAACTGTCAAATTCTTTGATTTCAGGTCCCAGGGGTATTGGAATGAAAACAATTGTACTATGCATGATCTGCCAGATTTCTAAGTGGTGTGGGAATGAATCTTGAACTATTTTCAGAGCTAATTCTTGATTGCTACCTCGACAATTTTATCCACATATCTAAGCATAATAAATATCAGGTTATAACACACCTCTAAGGTTTGGGTTAAAGCTATTCCTTAAGGCTTAGTTACTAATCTACATTTTCTTTAATGCCAAATATTCATTTTTAATAATGGAGTTTATTCTATTTTAACTATAATTTGTTTTATTATTTATTAATTATTTTATTCTAGAAATGTTTTCTGAGCAGCAGCAGGTTTTGTAACTTTTTGTGGTTACATTGCATTGTCTTGTCTCCGCAAGTAAATAAAACTAATTTGAAGTCATTAAGTTTATATTTATAGAATGTTTTGACTAATGTTAATAAGAGAAGCACTGCACTTATTTAATTGTAGGTACTTTTTCTTTTCTTATTATTTTAAGTGTTTGTAAATATGTTTATTGAGAAACTAAATCTTATCTGTTTCATAGTTAATGAATATTCAAGCTAACCAATATGGTTGATATATGTCTATATGTACATGTATGTTTATATTATTAATATACATGTACCTACACACACATGCAACTTCTAAATATATATATTTATATGTATATAATTTTAAAACTTATTTGTTTTGTAAATATAGAAGCTTTTATGTAAACCTTTTGATTCCTTTCCTGTATTATTTCTTGTTTACTATTATTATTTCTTTTTTTTTTTTTTTTTTTTTTTTGTGTAAATATTTATATATTGTATTTTTTGAAAAAAAAAACAAAACATAAAAACAAGCAAAAAAAAAACCAAACAATATATAATAAATATAGCCTAGTTAATTACCGCACCAGAACTTCTGCTGTATTTTCCTTTATTAGAGGCAATTATTTATATTTTAGTCCAACCAAGTTTGTTTTAAAAATTTATTTATTTGTTTAAATAAATGTATAATTTTTTATGTTTATTTTTTGTTTTCATTTAGAAGAAGAGATAGTGTAAATTTTATATGATTTAGATAACTGAGGATGTTATTTTAAAGTAAATTGTTTCAGTTTTATGTAGGTCTTACTTTAAGATACTTTATTGTATCCCTTTCTCGGATGTAGTTTATGTGTATATTTTTTTAGAATGTTTATGTGATCGTTTGTAGAATAATAAATTATCAAGTCCTTCATTCATGAGTTTTTATGAAAATGATAAATATTTGATTTTGTGGAAGTAATCATTGAATTGGATTTCACAAGTCTATAATATATAAATGTTAATAGGTTCATTACCTCACAACTATTTTGTCTGGAAGTATGCACAATAAAGTAACATGACAATGCATGGACATTATAGGTATAAATATGAAGTATAAAAAAACTGAGCAGCATGTATATGTTATCCAGTGAAATAGTCTTGAGGGAACAAACCTTATATATATTGTATACTGAAAAATATATAGTCACATATTTTACTATGTAATTATTATATTATTTCAAGATTATATTTAGTTCTAATTTATAAATTTTTATTATCTACTTTATAAATTAGTGCAAAGCGAATTTTTTAAGTACAAAGAAGTGTGTATAGGATGTGTATATATATATATATATATATATATATATATATATATATTATATACACACATATATACATATATATAAAATTATGTTTAGATGTAATTATAGTACATTAAATGATTGTTTTATCATTCTTTATCATACTTCAATTTTTTTCTTTAGAATAAAATCAAAGTTCTCTTATCTTTATTAGTAATGATTTTATTGTCTTAGATTTTCACTCGGAAATTAACACAGAATTGTAATGTAATAATAACAAAATATTTTTTTACTAGAATTATTTTGTGAAATCAAAGTTCAGGTCAGTTATATGGATCTATTTATAATAATGGTTTCTCTTAAATTGTTTTGACATCATAGATAAAATAGATTCGTTAGAATTTAATATTTTTTTTTTTATGAAAAGAAAATTGAAGAATTTAACAATAAAGTTAAAAAAAATGAAGAATTTTCATTGAATACAATCTCTCTTTGTGTTACTTTAAAAGTAAACATTCGCTTTTAAATTCCTTGTTTAACCATTAATAGTAATTCATTAAGTGGTTTTTGTTATCTATTCCTACCCAAATATATTTTATTACATACAATACAGAAGTTTTGATCTATGAATTAAAAGTGAAATTCCTTAATTAACAACTTCTATTAATTTTTTTAAATTTTGTTATGTTTAATTATTATTATTTTGAGATTATATATCCCAAGATGTGCATATCAATCAGTTAAAAAAGGAAGTGTTTGAGGGATCACTTGTAGCTGGGTGGCTAGCGTAACAGCCTCCCATGCTAAAGGTCATGGGTTCAAACCCGCAGGTGGTCCTAGGATTTTTTAATGGGAGTAAAAAATCCTTAGTTACGCCGTCCTTCGGAGGGGACGTTAAAAGGTGGTCCCGAGCCTGTGCGATGTCAGGTACTCGTTAAAGATCCCTATCCTATTAAAACCTGGATAGGCAAAATTTAGGACTCCCACTGTAGCATCGTCCGATTAGCCATAGTAGCATAAAGTGACGTTAAATAAATAAATAAACAAGGAAGTGTTTGACTATTCATATTTGTACTTGCTACAAAATATTTAATTTATTGATTTCTGCTGTGTTTAAATTTAACAATGTATCTTTTATGGATTTTTGGTTTATATTTGTTATAAAAGGTTTTCATTGGTTGTGATTTGTTTTTATAAATGAAATAAGAGTTATAATTAAACGTAGCTAGCCTAGTAACAGAAAATAAAATAAAGGGTCACATTATTAAAATATCAGATATATCTATATAAAAAATATTATGCCAACATTTATATCATTTTTAGCGTACAAATATGATTAAAAATCAGGATTTTTCTTTACTGAAGATATGTTATACAATAAAAATTCATCACAGATTTAAAAGGTTCATTTACCAACTTTCGACAAAGGTAAGAATAACAAAGTTTAGTTAATTTGTTTCTAAGTAGCTAACAATTCTTTAAATAGGCATAAATTAAATTTCATTTATTTAAAAAATTAAAGTTAAGTGAGAATGGTTGACTGTGTGTGTATAAATGGGAGAAGTTATTAGGGTGTAGGCAAATGAACACACAATTATGCATAAACTTAATTTAATGGTACCGACGTTTTGGCTTAAATTATAGGCCTTCTTCAGGGCAATTAAAGGAGACTTCGCCCTGAAGAAGGCCTATAATTAGGCTGAAACGTCGACACCATTAAATTAAGTTGATGCTTAATTCTGTGTTCATTTGACTGCACCCTCAACTAACTTCTCTCTTAAAAAATTAAAACTTATACCTTTAAGATTTTGACATTTTCTTAACTTCAAGATTTTGGGGCCTTGAATTAGTCATATCATACAGTATTCAACATCAAAACCTTTTTTGTTGACAATAAACTCTTTGATTATTGTCCTAAATATTTTCATATTGATCATTCATATACTCCTTTACATATACTATAAGAAAAAACAATACCCTATGTACCTTAAATTAAAAACCTAATAGTTTGTTTGATGGGCTAGTAAATCGGATATAACTAACCACATCATCAAATTAATTAGCAGGTTGGTAAAAGTTTTAAGACTGCAAGAAATGCATTAACCTAATATGTGTGGTACAAATCAGTTTTTAAAAGTAATTCTAGAGATTACTTTATTGTAATTGGACTCTTATGATTACTCCTGAGAGTCTGATTAGGTAGTCAATCATGCCTCCTGGCTCCTGGACTATTACCATTTCTGTCTTATATAGTATGCCTTCTTAGAAATGCAAAATTATTCAGTACTCTGAATTTGAAATCAGCTTACTAGTATTTTGAAGAAAGTAAGAGACAGCATTCACGGTACCTGGCCCTGGGCTGTTCCAATTTAGCATAAAGCCTTTTGGCTTCTAAAATGCACTGACAACTTGGCAAATACTGATTGACCATCTGTTAGGGCCTGAGTTGGAACCATATGTCTTTGTTTATTTGGACAATATTGTTGCAATGACACCAGATTTACTCTTGCAATGCAGGCCTCACTCAGAATCGACAGAAATGCAATTCATTTGAGCTAAGATACATGGTAGACAGGAATGAGTCCAGAGTAGACCTGGAGAAGGTTGCTAGCATTCTCAACTATCTTCCTCTAAAGACAATATGCAGAAAGTAAATTCCAGAATTTGCCTAGAAATGGATGACAGTGTATAGGAAAAATATGGTAAGTTTTTCATTTCCCTGTTGTTACCTATACATGAAATACAAACAATAGTAGGAAAATGACCAACTCTCGCAAAGAAAAAGTTTTATGGTTTAGTTCGAAAACGAAAAATTTCACATTTAAGACAACTGTATTCCTGATATGTCATAAGGAGTTTCTCACCAAAATCTAAGAACTGAAATTGCCACTTTTCATTTTGTAATGAACTCACCATATTGATCTAAATTAAATTGGGTTTTGTCGCATGGTTTATTCTTATTGAAAAAGGGCTTTAAATCCAAATTGTATTTTTCCAAAATTTATTTTTCTCAAGTGCTTTTAATTTTATTGATTAGAAATGTTCGTTATTTAGCATTATTATTATTTATTTAGCATGCATAAAAACTGAATAATTATGAAGTATGATAGACTTTGATAACGAACTGATGCAAAAAACAGTATAAATATCTATCCAGATTATTTTTTTACTCTCACTTACCTATAAACGAAATTTATTGTAAGGAAAAGTATTGATATCGTGAAAATTTTCCAATTCGAGTTTTCACCGGAAATACACGTTTTAGAGTTGCTTGAATTCAAATTACCAAGTCGCACGAAAAGGTCTGTGTGTGCATGGGTCGGTCTATCTCAAAAAAACGATAATTTGTATAAAATTTAAATTTCATATTTTCGGAGCGTATATTTCTTTCATGTTACAGAAACTTTAAAAAAAAAAACCGGCACGCCAAAAGAGCCACTTTATTACATGCATTATGCACCTGTTTACGATGTTCTGTAAAACGGCTCTAACAATTTTTTAATTCGCCATACCAATGCAACATTATAAATAAAAAAAGCTTTATTGACATGTTTTTAACAGACAAAAGCCTCTCCCTTATGGGAGATAACATATGGTGCAAAATATTTACAATAAATAAAATAAAACTATTGATGATTTTTAACATAAAATAAACCTTTAAAAAACAGAAATATAAGAACAACCACTATTACTATTTTCTAAATTTTTATAGGTGGAATAATCAGGAATCAGTCATTTTTGAAATTTTTTAATTTTGCCAACGTTTCGGATCAAGCTTGTGAGCCATCATCAGGGCTACAAACATCAGAACAAAAGAGATACATATTAATGTGATAATGAAAAAATTTTTTTGAATGTTGTGACAATGATAACATTTGAAATAAAACAGAAAATATACCAACATACTTAAATATTATAGATACAAATAATGACAGTATGATGAACAATGTGATGATGATAAGCATAAAAACAAAACTTTAGACTTTGATATAGAAGTAAAAAAAAAAAAAAAAAAAAAAAAATATATATATATATAATTATATATATATATAAACGTGCCATGTCCAAGCATAAACATAGGTAGTATGGGGAGGGGTTTGTGTAAAAACCCTGAAGGTTTTCCCCTCTAAATATAAATACTACAGCTTATCTTTGTTTTAAAAAAGTTTTACAAAATTATACAATGGTGTAATTTTGTATATAATATTTAATGTGATTTTGTATGGTATTTGTTATTTGTTACCACCGCCTGCTCCTCTTCCTGGTTAGCATAGATGGGGTTTAATATTCTCTCCGTTATATTGCAGAAGAGCTTATACAGGCATTGGGTGAGGGAAATGGGCCGATAGTTTTCTATATATTTTTTTTGTATAGATTTATCAGTTTGATTTTCTTCCAATCACAGGGAACTTACTGTTTTGTCAATATCCTGTCAAACAGTAGAGTCAATGGCCCAAACAGTGCTTCCTCCCTCCTGATAATCAATTCATTTGAAATACGATCAGAGCCAGTTGCTTTTTTCATCTTCATTTTGCCAATGGCTTTCCATGGAGAGGTCTGACGAATCTGTACTTGCTGGGATACATAATGATTGTTGTCTTCCAGTACTAAGATTCCTGCTTCGGGGTTTTCGTGAAGTTTTTCATAAAATCTTGTTATCTTTTTTACTACTTCAGCTCGTTGGGTAACATTTTTTTCGCCTGGCGATTGTATTGTACCTATGTAAGATTTCCTTCGAACTCCCAATATTATCCTCATTTCCTTCGTTGACCCAGTACTTTCTAGGCATTCCGTAATAATATTTTTCATTGCCTGGAAGAATTTCATTACTACTTTTTTCATTTTCCTCAAATTAGTTAGACCTCATACTCTCAAAATGTTGACCATTTGATTCACATTTTCTTGTATATTCTTTTAAACTTTGGGAATTATTGTCTAGTTTTGCATTTCCTTTCGGGTTTTTCTTATTTCTTTGAAAACTATTTTTTTTTTCTTTACCTCATCAGATGATCGTTCTTCACTCCTATTCCTTTCCACAGTAAAATTTTGACGGTTTAGAAGTTCTTCTAAATTGAATATCTGCCCGTCCATGATTAATTTATAATGTCTCATCGTTGCTTTGTGGTTTTATCTTTTAGCTTCTTTTAAATATTTAAATGATTGTTCTCATATTATTTTAGTTGATGGCGAATAATCTTTGATAGTATTATTTTGCAGATGTGCAGATGATTTTAATATGTTTCTATGCCTCGTGATCATATTTTTAGCTATAACGGAATTTAATATTACATATTAGTATAGGACTTTTTTCTTTACTGTAGTTGGTTTTGCCGAAAAAATCTATATACATCATTTGGGACAGGAGATTCATTTCCTTCAAAATATTTTCTATTTCATTCAAAATGTTTTTTTCTTCTTTCTTTATTCAAAAAAAGTTTTTCCTTTAATCTACATATTAATATCTTATATTTACGTTTTCTCTATCACTTTTAATTTTAGATAATTCTATCTCATCTTTTAAACTAGATATATCCTCCTTAACTGTTTTAAATCTTCTTTAATAGTTTCTTTTTAATTTCCTTAATTGAAATTCTAATTGATCTAATTTGTTTAATTTTAGTAAAATTTCATCTAATTTTTGTTCCATTTTAATGAATTGTTAATTTAAATAGCAATCTTATTGTAAACATAATCTATACTTATATTATAAAGCTAGAGAGTTTGTTTGTTTATTTGAACGCGCTAATCTCAGAAACTACTGGTTCAAATTGAAAAATTCTTTTTGTGTTGGATAGTCCATTTATTGAGGAAGGCTATAGGCTATATAACATCACGCTGCGACCAATAGGACCGAAGAATCAGTCGGAAATCTGGGGAAAAACAGAGAAAATTGACCTTGCATCCCAATGATTCCAAATGATTTACCTTTTAATTTTAAAATAATTCAATTTCCCGTTAAGTTATTTTTTGCCGTAACAATTAATTAATCACATGGGCAAGCATTTAAACACCATGAATCAGGAGGCTAATGTTTATTTATATGCCTTTAATCCTCATGGAATTAACTATGTTTACACACTGATTTCCTCTTTATTAAGGATCAGTAGTGTAGTTTATTGCAAGCCAACATGAGTGACGATTCAGTTCATTTTCGGCATAGTATGCTGTTCTTTTTTTAAAAAGGGAAAAACGTAGCCCAAACTGCAAGAAAGATTCGTTCCGTGTATGGCAGCGATTCAATTGCTGATAGCACGGTTCAGAAGTGGTTTTCGCGGTTTAGATTGGGAGATTTCAATTTGGAAGACCAACCCCGGGCTGGCCGGAGTTTAACTCTTGAAATCGAGGATATTACTGTTCGTGAGATAGCTGCGGAGTTAAGAGCCTGCAAATCGACCGTTTTTGATCATATAAAGAAGGCCGGGTACGTCTGTCGTCACGACGTTTGGATTCCCCATGAGCTCAGTGAAAGGATTTTATGTTGTGATTTGCTGCTGAAAAAAAAATGTGGAGGATCCACTTTTAAAACGAGTTGTTACTGGTGACGAAAAATGGATTCTCTACATCAACACCGGCCAAAAAAAATCTTGGAGGCTGCCTGGAACGAAGGCCGGCTTTTGGTGGGATAGGAAGGGACCCATACATTTTGAGCTCCTTCTACAAAACCACCAAACTATAAATACGGACTTTTACTATAAATACGGACTCAGTTAGATCGATTGATGGCAGCAATTGAAGAGAAACAGCCAGAGTTGGCGAGTCGGAAAGGAGTGCTATTCCACCAAGACAACACTGGGTCCCATGTATCTTTAACTCGGCAAAAGTTATTAAGCTTCAGGTGGGAGGTTTTACCCGCCGTACTTTTCTGACATTGCTCCTTCGGATTTCCATCTTTTCCGTTCTCTCGAAAATTTTCTACAGGGGAAATCCTACTCTTCAGAAGATGACGTTCAGAACGGACCTTTTACTTTTCTTCAGGAGGAAGGACAGTGATTTTTGGAAAAAAGGGATAATGGATCTTTCAAGGCGTTGGAGGATTATGTAACACTCTTGATGGCTAATCCTATTAACTGAACTGCACTGTTTCCTTCTTTATATATCTTCTATTAAAGTTATAGAGTATTAGGCAGTGGAATAAAAGAACCTTGTACTAGACAGCTTGTTTATTACTGCTATATATACAAACAACATGGCGCAGGGGACGCTACCAACTGGACTGTTCTGTTTGTTGTTGGGCTGCTGTACACCTAGGTGGAAGTTCAGTGCCACAACTATCTTTACATATACAATCGATATTTAACACACCCCCTCAATTGAATGTTTTCAAATATATACATACACAAGTAAATATTCAATTGTATCTCACATACAAAACAAGTAAAAATATTATTCTACTACAAAATTCTACACCACAAAACAAGTAAAAATATTATTCTATTACAAAATTCTACACAACAAAACAAGTAAAAATATTATACTATTACAAAATTCTATATAACAATTTTAGCACAATATATATAAATGACATTAATATATTAATTAATTAAAGCCTTCCGAAACATTTGAAACTTATCAAAGGCAAGTGGTTTTGTGAACAAATCTGCCACATTGCGGTCAGAATTGATGTGTTCCACAGATATTATTTCTTTGGAAATAAGATCTTTAACAAAATGGAATTTTATATCAATGTGTTTTGCTCGTTTAGAGTTTTCACAATTCTTTATAAAAGCTATAGCACTAGTGTTATCCACCAACAGTTTTCCACTTAATGTTTCACCATTGAACTCACTAATTATTCCACTTAAACTCACAATTTCCTGTGATGCCATTCCTGCTGCAATGTACTCCGCTTCCATCGTTGACAGAGCCACACATGCTTGCTTTCTTGAATGCCAAGCTATAGGATTGCTTCCGCAGAATGCTGCAAAGCCACTTACACTCTTTCGTGTTTCTATGTCACCTGCCCAGTCAGCATCTGAATAACCAATAAGTCCTAGGTTCTCACTTGGTTTGAAAGTAAGACCAATATCTCGAGTTTCTTTGAGATATCTGAGTATTCGTTTTGCAGCTTTCCAAGACTGCTGAGTAGCTTTATCTAAACATCTAGATAAATAGCTAATTGGGAATGATAAATCCGGTCGAGTTGTTGTGCTCAGATACATAAGTCCACATACCAAGCTCCTGTATGGTATATTTTCATCTAAAGGTGGACTATCAGCGTTAAGCTTAAATCCAACCTCCATGGGGGTTGATACCTTCCTGCACTCTACCATATTATAATCTTCAAGGAGTTTATCAATAAAGCGGGTTTGTGTAACCCTTATTTTCTTTTCTTTGCCTTTCAATCTTCATCCCTAAAAATTGAGAAGCCTTCATTTCTTTAATGCTGAACTCTCCTTTTAAATTGTTCACTAATTCTTCAATAGCCTTTTCATCCCCTGTAATTAGGCCATCATCCACAAAAAGAACAAAGAATACCCTACTCTTGTAGTAAAGGCATAAATCATATTGGGATCTCTTAAATCCCAATTTTAACATAAAAGAATTAAATCTTTCATTCCAATACTTCGGTGCTTTCTTGAGTCCATAAAGTGGCCTATTTAGTCTCAGAGTTTTTGTAGAACAACTTACACCTTTAGGTGGTTTTATAAACACAGGATAGTCCAGTGAGCTATTGAGAAAGGCTGTTGGCACATCCACTTGTCTAATACTCCAATTGTTTTGGCATGCAAATGACAAGAGAGTTCTTACAGTATACATTCGGCAAACTGGTGAGTAATTAAATACACAATCATCTTGAGTTTGTTCTTCAAACCCTCTTGCTACCAATCTGGCCTTTTTGATTCCATCTTCCTTCACTGTGAAAACCCATTTAGTTGTGATTGGGACACTTCCATTCGGTGCTTCCTCTTCAGACCAAGTGTTCATCTTCTCATGAGCTTTTAGTTCTTTAATAATGGCTTCCTGCCATTCCTCCTTTTTATTAGCATCCTCATAAGATGATGGAACTCCATCTGATCGGCTTACCATACAGTATGCATTATATAACTCATAATCATTTAGGAAATGAGGTTTTGACCGGTTTCTCTGAGGTCTAGAAGTTTCTTCTGAATGCTCTGGATTGGATTCTTCATTCTGAAGTCTTGAAGGGTTTTCTGACTGCTCTGGATTACAATCATTCTGAGGTCTAGAAGTTTCTTCTGGCTGCTCTGAAATATTAGTGTTATTCTCTTCACCATTTTTCCTTCCCTCTTCATAGCTTCCACCACTATTATGATAGACAATAGGTACATTTTTAACTTCTTTATAGGGCATTTGGCTCTCCTCGAATATCACATCTCTAGATCTAATAACTTTCTGCTCGTCTGGCAACCAAATCCTATACCCACCACCACAATAACCAACCATCACCCCCTCCTTGCTTCTGGGATCCAATTTGGAACCTTTAGGAAGAATGGTAGGCCATGCTCGGCAACCAAATATTCTAAGTTTAGACAGATCATTTCTGCCATTCCATATTAATGAGGGAGTTTCACCTTTACTTAAGGCTGAAGTAGGTGACCTATTCAGTTCATAAGCAGAACATCGAGCTGCTTCCCCCCACAAGAACTTTGGGATGCCGGAATCTGATACCTTAGTACGCATCATATCTAATAGTGTCCTATTCATTCTTTCACTCTTTCCGTTCATTTGAGGGCTATATGGCAAAGAATATTCTAATTTTATACCTTTATCTGAACAATATTTTTGAAAAAATTTAGACGTAAATTCTCCTCCATTATCTAAACGTAGCCTCTTCACCGGGACACCCTGCTGCCTTTCTAGTTCCGCTATATAATCCATCAGGTTTGTTTCAGCTTCGCTCTTCATATGGAGAAGTTTCACATGCACAAAATGAGTGAAGTCATCCAAAATCACCTGCATATACCTATGGCCTTCAACTGATTCAGGATTGAAAGGACCACATATATCAGAGTGAATTAATTCACCCACCTTTGATGTGCGTTTCCTATTATTTGAAAAGGGTTGTCTAGTAGCTTTACCTTCAATGCATGCCGAACACTTCTTGTCACTATAGGGTAATCCTAAACTTTTGAGTCCATGCCGATTCAAATGTCCTAGCCGTTTATGCCATAGATCTCCATCCGTAGCACTTGAAATGTTGCACTTGACTTGATTATCACTGGGTTCATCAAACGTAAATATGTACAATCCATTCACTCGTGGACAACTCAGCTTAAACTTTCTTCCACAGATTTTCATCTCCTTAGAATCTGTAATCACTTTTAAGCCTTTTGAGGTAACTGCACTCACTGATAATAAATTATGTTTTAACCCTGGAACTATTAAACCTTTAATGTTTACAACCTTACCTTGAGAGGTTACTCTTAGGGTACCTTCTTTTCTAGTAAACATTTTATCACCATTAGCTATATGTATGGCGACATCATGATCAAGATTACAAACATTTGACAAAAGGGGTTCCAATTCTGCCTTAAAAAGATGGTTACTCGCACCTGAATCGACTAAAAACACATTGTTAGATGATAGTTTAATATTACCACAATTTAGGTCCACCATTACAACTTCTTCTTCTACATCTGCCGTATTTCCCTGGATTGTTCCTCTTCTTTTTCCACGAAAGCTTCTATTAAAAGATTTACTTCCACGGTTCTGCTTATTTTTGGGACATTGTGCCTTGAAATGTCTTTTATCCCCACATATAAAACAACCACTCTGTGCTTTAAATGATACTTCTGATGATGATGCACTAGCTGATGACTTTGACTTTAACTTTGTATCTGTATCTAGAAGTCTGGCTCGCACAAAATCCATTTGGACTTCTAAATTAGTTTCTAGAGCTGTCACAACTGTGTTAAATTCATCTGGTAAAGACATCAAAAGGTGACATACCTTGTCTGACTCTCCTAGAACTGTGCCTTGTTCTTGAAGGTTTCGGATAATGGTATCAAATGCCAAAAAATGTTCTTCCATATTTCCTTGAAGAGAATATTTCAGGCCCATCAACTTTCTGTACCAAGTCAATTTTGAAAAAGAGGTAGATCTGACAAAAACCTTCTTTAAAGCATTTATCATTTCCTTGGAAGTTTGGCAATCCATGATTATTTCCAGATGTTTATCTGAAATGCCTTGGATAATGATGGACTTTGCCTTCGAGTCTTTAATGAGAAATTCCCTTTTCTCAGCACTAGAGGTAGGAGGATCTGCTTCCAACACATCTTTTACCTGTTCTCTTTCCAAAATAGATGACATTCTGAAAAACCAGCTGTTAACACTTGTTCCGACCAGTACTGGAACTCCTGAAGTAGTAACTGACGCCATAGTACCGGTAAACAAAAATCACTAATAAAATAATATCACTTCGCGACTACGCGTTGACACTATACACAAATACTATGCTCTGCACAAAAATACTCTGGGCCCATAACCTGTTAAAGTTATAGAGTATTAGGCAGTGGAATAAAAGAACCTTGTACTAGACAGCTTGTTTATTACTGCTATATATACAAACAACATGGCGCAGGGGACGCTACCAACTGGACTGTACTGTTTGTTGTTGGGCTGCTGTACACCTAGGTGGAAGTTCAGTGCCACAACTATCTTTACATATACAATCGATATTTAACATCTTCTTTAATATTTACTAATTGTTAGCGGGATTTTTACTACTTTTAAAGCACACTATAATTGCACGCATGTAAAATTTTTTTATTATTGGCTCACTTTTTCCAAACTTAACTAAGGACTAGCATAGATTCCTCCTCCGAGTATAGAGCATAGACATCGATCTATATGTTCATTATTGTACTGTGGCCCGAACCGGACTCCTTCAATGTAACATTGAATGGGCTTTAAGATTATGTAAGTTTTTTTAAATTTAAGAACAGTAATATAGATAATATTTAATTGGAAAGCCAAATATTTGAGAAATAATATCATCTAATACACCAAGTTTTATAAGGTAATGTAGTGAAGAAAAGCAGATAAAACTAAATGCCTCGTTCACGGTGAGAGAAGAGGTAGGTAGAAAATCGTGATATCGGTGATAGTGAATTATCATACACTATCAAATACTTTCAACGTATTATAATAAATATACAATTACAGTATTTGCCATACAATTTTACCATTTATTTTTTTTAGCTTTTATTAAAATTATTTTTAATTTCTTAAAATGGTGTTAATACATGAGACAAACATGATTATTTGTATATTATACTTTTTAGTTATGCTATAACTATATCATTTAGTTTTTTACTTTTTTCTTATAATATTTAATTATTTTAAACGATAATGGAGAGAGGATTCTAAATTTTTGTGTGACAAACGATTTTACAATTGCAAATACACTGTTCCCACATAAAGAAAAACAAATACACCGGAGAGGAACCGGGCAGGAACGAAAGAAACTTAATAGACTATGTTTTGGTGAAGAGAGAAGTCAGGGACCTGTGTAATGCGAGAGTCAAAAGGGGTTACGAAACCGGAAGTGACCATTATCTACTACTGGTAAAAAAGCTATGGAAAGAAGTGAAAATACAAAGAAAACACAAGAATTCTACAAAAACAATCATTAAATCTTACCACTTAAAGGAGGAGGAAATGGCTGTATATTACCAAGAGGCAATAGCTAGAATGTCACTAGATTGTAACAGACCATGGGATAGCGACGACATAGAGAAGAGCTGGTCGGCTTTTAGAAAAATCGTCCTAGACGCATCGAAACTGGTCTGCGGAGAGAAAAGCGTCTGATCCGGTTTTAAGAAAACTGATATGTATCGAGAATACTGGGAGGAATAGAAATAATTTCGAATCATTTCAAATAGAACAGTTTCCGAGCTACTAGCAAAAACGTTACATAGAAGGGAAATACAAAAAATAGACCCCTCCACTGCTAGTGCCGGGATAGGGGAGTACGTGGAGAGTCTTAGCCAGGACGGCAAGAGAAGCGGAAGTCCAGCCACGGACAGTGGTCGGGGGATCAAACCAGAGAACTACTATGCAGATATGTCCAAAGGTACATTAATGTTATGTATACGCTGAGCTATCCGTGGAAGAACAGTACTTCCAAGGGATAACTCAAAATGTAAGGGTGGTTCAATTAAAAAAATTAGTGGACTGTATAGATTTAAAAAATAAAAATAATGGAAGCAAACAACGAATCACAATACATTTAATAGACTAAAATTCATATAAATAAGATAAGAAACAAAATTTAACTAATAAATTGATATAAGAAAAGATAAGAAACCAAATAACCTAATTATATATTTAAACAGCTGTTAGAAAATAGAGGAAACAAAATAAACCTAATTAAATACTCAAAGATTAAAATATATATAGGAATTAAAATTAAACAGTTTTAAGAACGAAAATTATGAAATTAAAGGTTTCAATAGATATAGATAAGTTATATTCACGAGAAGATGTCCAGTTGAGAGTTTAAGAAAACGACCGCAGGGCAGCTTGAACGAAGTCGTCTTGAATATTGAAGAAAATGACCGCAGGGCGGCTTGAACGAAGTTATCTTGAGTGTTGAAAATGACCGCAGGGCGGCTCTTCCAAGTTCCAAAGGGAACGATGAGAAGATGAAGAAATACGTTACGTTTTCAAACATTTAAACGTTGGGAGAAGACTTGGGTCTATATACGGCACATCTTCACCGTTCAGACGCTACATTAAGACTCGCCTCGCCACGAGGCAGTAATAAAAACAATTGAAGTACGATCGTCTTTTTTTTCTTTCTCTTCTTTTTTTTTTTTTCTTTCTCTTTTTCTTCACTTTCTCGGCGAAAACTTTTAATTAGATTTACAATGACTATTTTTAAAACAGATAAAAAATAAATATTAATACAAAAAATGATCTTATGATAAATCTCATAAAAATTATACAGTTTTTTTATTTTTAATGAAACATTCATGAAAAACCTTATCAGGCCACAACATATGGCGTGAACAGTTATATTATGTAGTAAATCGGAACCTCAGTATTCTCGATAATAACAATGCCTCACTGTACTAAGTTTTATGTGTAATAATAATGTGTTTTTATGTGTACTATTTGATAAATAAATGTATCTTTTAAGATAACTACTTTATTACCCTTTATGCCACCGAAACATAGCAGAACAGATTGGTGGAATGAGGACGTGAAAAAGGCGATTCAAGAAAAGAAGACTGCCTGGAAAAACTACATCAGCCAAAAACCCCAACTGCGTATCAGACATATAAGATCAGGAGAATTGAAGCCAAAAGAATAGTAACTCTGGAGAAGAGAAGATCCTGAGAGGATTTGGGTCGTAAGCTGGAAGAAAATTCAAGAGAAAACCAAAAAGTCTTCTACCGAATGAGAAAAGACCGGGCAACTACTCTGAAAGGAATAAAGGATAAAGAAGGGAACATCCTATGAAAAGAGTAGTGCATCATGGAAAGATGGAGGGAATATTTTAAAGACCTGCTAGAGGGGAGAGACGTTGAGGCGTGTCTAACCCGGAACGATGCAGAGGAAGTTTGGGGATGAGGAAGACTACATCAGTATGTAACAGGATGCAATCGAAAAGACAAGACTAGGCAAGGCAGCTGGACTCGATGAAATTACTCCAGAAATGATTAAATACATGGGCAACAAGGGCTAAGAGATGTTCATCCATCTTTTAAACATGGTTTGGAAAAAGAATATGGTTCTGGACTTGGCACTGAAGAGAGCCAAGCCTATAATGAGGAAATTCCAGCTAGGGCACAGAAACCTCCACCCCACCAGATGTTCCCTATTAGCCTTCGCTGACGACCTCATCCTGCTAGCTGACAATGATCGAGACCTCCAACATAACATAAATGCCCTACAAGAGGAATTATTCAAAATAAATATGAAGAATAATCCGGGGAAGACTAAATGCATGAGAATTGGAAAGAAACCCCGAAGGATAATGAGGATACTAAGGGCTGGAGGACAGAGATTAGAGCAGGTCGAAAATTTCAAATATCTGGGAGCTCATCTCAATGAGAATGGCTACATAGACGAAGAAGTGGCCCAGAGAATTGGAGCGGCAGGGAGGATGTTCTGTATGATAAGGCGAGGTTTTCTGGGGAGAAGAGAGGTGTCAAAGCGGACCAAATTAGCCCTATATAAATCGACATTTCTTCCTATCCTATCGTACTCCTCAGAATCGTGGACTCTTACCTTAAAATATAAGAGCCAAATCCAGGCCATGGAAATGAGGTTTCTCCGAAAAATAGAGAGAAAGACACGGAGAGAAAGGATACGGAACGGCACTATACGGGCTAACCTTGATGTCAAACCGGCGGAGACCGTTCTAGAGGAACACAAACTGAGGTGGTTTGGATATCTTCATAGGATGGATCCGGAGAGAAGTGCCAGGAAGACGTATGAGACCCGCACAGAGGGGAAAAGGCCCTGAGGAAGACCCCGCATCTCCTGGGAGGACGGTGTAAAGGAAGCATGCAGGAGGCGCGGGATAGATTGGAGTAGGAGAATGGAGTTGACACAGGAAAGAGACATATGGGCCAGACTCTACAGGCAGAATCCTCACACCGAACAGCGGTAGAAGAGGAAACGATTATGATGATGATGATGATGAATATTTAATTACATTATAGGATTTTTCAGAAAGTAATGTTTGATGTTATTAACCGAATTTATTTTAACTTATGCCTTACCCTCTTCCGCCACTTTCATGAAATCTCACAAGACCTCCCTCTCACGAATTTTCACTTACCTCTTCTCCCACCGTGTAGCGCGGCCTTAAGTGATTGTTGTAGACAGTAATATAATAAGGCAGCCTTACTGTAGTAGCCAGCTTCTCTCCTTATTGTGATAAAAAACAATTAACCTAATAGTCATTATTTGTTTGTCTTTTAAGTGAATACATTAGTGTATAGTACCATCAGAGACACATAGCATTTCTGTATAATGTGGCATACCATAAAGTTTATAGTGTAAACGAGAATGTCCCCCATGCGAAAATAATTAGTATAGATGAAGCAGCACCGGCCCATCAAAACATTAGAACAAAATTCAGCAAAACAAAAAACAGGTGAGTCCTTCATTTACAATATACATACAAAAAATAGTTACTTAATCTCAGAAGAAAAGAGCGATCTAAATAGAAGGAGCGCATTAATAAGTTTCCATCAATAGTTATTAATAGATCTAAACGTCATAAACTCATATTGGATAAATTTAAAACAAAATTAAAAGATTTGATTAAAAGTAGATATTCGGGCGAAAAAATGTCTTCCATAAAAACTTAATTTTTTTATTAAATCAAGATTTGACGTTTCGGGATCTTTTCCCATCTTCAGAACTCTACAAAGTAAAAATACCAATTTCCATTACATTAAAAAAACACGATAGTGTTGTATTTATACTAATAATAAATACATATAAACCCAGATATTAGGCTTTTATTGACTATAAACCACAACAGTAGTAAACATTTAAAACATTTTCAGAACAAACTAAACATATGTTAAATTAAACAAGTGAAATTATAACCATTCATTTTCATCACATTCTCCCCCTCTATATTCTGAACTAAAACTTAGTTACATAGTCCTTCAAATAAGCAGGAGGCTTGATAGTTCGTCTAGGCCTTAAGGTTTCAGTTTCAGGTGAGTCGCTTTGAACTGGCTGTTCGATATTTCGAGGACTGGTGTAGTTTAGCTCAACGGTGGACGGTAGACTTGCTTCAGCTCGACCTGCCTCAGGGTTTGGTTGAATTTGAGACACTTCTCTTTATTCTTCTATGAGTGGAGGGTCTTCAGCTCTTAGAAATAAATCCGTGTTCCCTCTAGGGGCAAGTTGTCGTAGCGAGACAGTTGACTCACTTCCATCTTTCCGCCGAATATATGCATATTGGGGGTTTGCTTCTAGAAGTTCAGCTTCTTCAACCAAGTCGTCATACTTGCTGGACCGTACGTTTCGTTTGATGAGTACAGGCCCAGGTGTGGTAAGCCAAGTAGGTAGAGCTTCTCCGTTTGAGGTTCGGCGCGGAAAACTGAAGAACCGTTCATGAGGAGTACAATTAGTAGCCGTGCATAAAAGAGACCGAATAGAGTGAAGAGCCTCCGGGAGAACGTCTTCCCAATCGCGAGTCTGGAGATTTTTGGTCTTGAGAGCTAAATTAATTGTTTTCCACAAAGTACCATTCAAACGCTCCACCTGCCCATTCCCTTGAGGATTATAGGGCGTTGAGTGGCTAGTGGCTATTCCATTGGAATGTAGGAATGATATTAATTCCCGTGAAATAAAAGATGACCCTCTGTCAGAGTGCAAATAAGCTGGAGTCCCAAAGAGCATAAAAAGATCTGTAAGGCATTTTATAACAGTACTAGAGGTTGTGTCTTTACAAGCGTAGGCGAACGGGAATCTAGAGTATTCATCTATGATGGTCAGAATGAAGTAATTCCTCGTCTTTGAGGGGATCGGGCCCTTGAAATCTACATTGATTCGCTCAAAAGGAGTAGTTGCCTTGATCAGAGTTCCCCGAGTTTTGTGAATACGGGGTTTGACTTCGGCACAAATCGAACAAGCTGAGTTGACCCTTCTAACATCTTCGATTGAAAACGGGAGATTCCTGCAACGCAGCCAGTGAACCATTCTGGTAATACCGGGATGGTTGAGAGATTGATGCAATTCCAACAGTCGATCATTGGATATGGAGCTACAAACTCTAGAAAGGGCATCAGCCTTTACGTTTTCTCTTCCAGAGCGGTAGGTTATATCGAACTGGAAGGGAGCCAATTCAAGACGCCAACGTAGAATTTTATCATTTTTTATTTTGCACGAGTGTTTTTGATTGAATACGAAAGAGAGAGCTTGTTGATCTGTTAGTAATTGAAAATGTCTCCCTAAAAGAAAGTACCTCCATTTCTTAAGAGATTCCACAATTGCAGCGGCTTCTTTCTCAATCGCAGGGTGTGCACGTTCAGATTTAGCGAGTGTCCGTGAGAAGAACGCCACAGGGCGACCACCCTGACTCAAAGTTGCGGCCAAGGCGACATCTGAAGCATCTGTCTCTACCACCATCTGTTCAGTATCATTTATTGTGGTAACTGTAGCATCAGCAATACTTTGTTTTAGGCTCTCAAAATCTTCAATAGTTTGATGATCCAAAGGGAAGACCTTAGAGTCGGTCAGTGATCTGATTTTATCTGAGTAATGTGCAATCCATTTTGAATAGTGAGCAAAGAGCCCTAGAGCACGCTTCAGTGATGCAGCGTTATGAGGAGGTGGTATTTCTAAAAGGGGTTTGAGGCGCTCCGGATCCGGTCGAATATCGTTATGGGATATCAAATGCCCAAGCAAATGTACGGACGTTAGATTGAATTTGCTTTTTCCTTGGTTGATTTTGAGATTGTATTTGTCGAGGGCTGCAAGGAGTTGAGAGAGATTCAGATCATAGTCCTTTTTATCGTACCCACATACAGTAATGTCATCCAAGTATGAAAACACTCCAGTTAGTTTCTCTTGGGTTATAACCTTGTCAATAACACGCTGGAAACAGGCAACACCATTCGTCACACCGAAAGGGATTCGGGTGAATTGGTAGAGTTTTCCCGCAGCCTCGAAAGCCGTAAAAGGTTTTTCTTCTTCTAAAATGGGTACCTGGTGATATGCCGACTGAAGGTCAATCGTGCTGAATATTTTGTACGCAGCAACTTTTCTAACCAAATCATCGATGTTTGGGAGCGGATATGCGTCAAGAAATGTGAATTTATTAATTGTCTGCGAGTAGTCAATAACCATGCGTTTTTTGTGGTGATCACTCTCAGTAATTAGTACCTGAGCTCTCCAAGGAGAGTTGCTTTCCTCAATCACTCCCTCAGATAAGAGTTTAGAAGTTTCATCCCGTATGAACGTAAGGTCAGCTTCGGTGTATCGCCTGGACTTTGTGGCAATAGGCTTACAGTCTGTTGATAGGTTACCAAATAAGCGAGGAGGTTCTACAGAGGCACAAGTAGCAGAACATATATTGAGTGGGGGCTTTAATCCACCAAAAGAAATTGAAACATCAGAGTATTCCCCGAGTATGTCATGTCCGATTAGTACTTCAGCACAAAGGCCTTTCATGACTGTTAATTTGCATGAAGGGTACATATGTTCATTTATTTTGAGGTCGACCTGAACATCATAACCTTCGATTGCAGAGAAAAGAGAAGTTGAGGCCATTGAGACTCTCCCCTCTCCCGGAAAAAGAGGAATTTTGTGTTTGAGAGTGAAGATGTGGTCTATAAAGCTAGAGGAGCTTCCAGTGTCAATCAAGCAACGAGCACGGGTGCCATTTATTTCTACTGAAATAACAGCTCGATTCAGCAGATTCAAGTGTTCCTTGTTGACTGTCGCAATGATGGAAGCGGAAACTTTAGGGATAGAACTTTTTCTACATGCTTTAGCATAATGCCCCTTGATGCCACATTTCCGACATTCAGCGTTTCGTGCAGGGCATTTAGGGCGGGGATGTTTGTCAAGACCGCAAAAGTAGCATTTATCACCCGATCTGCTGAACTTGGAGATTGCACATAGAGTAGAGTCTGTTACCTGTGCAGAAGCAGTCTTATGAGATGAAATAGGGGTGCAGCTAGCGCTAGAATAACTGCTCAAAGGTTGAATGTAACCCTCAGCCTGTTTTTGAGCTGCTTCCAATGCGAGGGCTTGGTTGATAGCCTCATCTAGACCTAAGGTGTCATTTTCTAACAAACGCTGACGAATCTGAGTGGACAGCAGGCCATTGATGAATGCGTCACGGATGTATTGATTTTTGTGATCCACGGCATTTACGGCTTTAAAGTCGCAATCCTTACTAAGAATTTTTAAGGTTTGGATATATTGGCCTATTGACTCAGTAGATAGTTGTTTCCTAACTGCCAAAATATGACGAGCATAAATTTCGCTTTTCTTTTTTACGAATACTGAGTTCAAAGTATTTATAACCTCAGCGTAAGAATTACAGTCACTGATAAATTCATAAACATCATAGGATAGGAAATTAATGATTACCTTAAGCTTATCTTCGTCATTAAGATGTTCCGTTGTAGTATCGACGAAGTTTTGAAACGTCTTCAGCCAGTGGGTCCACTCTTTAGCTGCAGTCGGAGAGTCGGGTCTTGCATTGAAGCGGCTCGGCTTGAGAAACTTGTCCATAGTTATTTGATTGTTGATAGTCAATAAAATTGTTGTATTTATACTAATAATAAATACATATAAACCCAGATATTAGGCTTTTATTGACTATAAACCACAACAGTAGTAAACATTTAAAACATTTTCAGAACAAACTAAACATATGTTAAATTAAACAAGTGAAATTATAACCATTCATTTTCATCACAGATAGTGAAGTGAATAGTTTAAACTTTTTGTAAAAAATTATTATAAGTTAGGTATCCATTATTAACAAAATTTAAAAATGATTATACAACAAACTTTAAATTCAATAGGAGGTATTAAAAACAATTATTAATTGAAGATTTGAATATCAAATATGGGGGTAACAAAACTGTATTTTACGTTTATAATAGTGAAGACTTCTTCTTCTTTTTTTCGTACAGAAGATAAAAACAAATAACTTGAGGCCTTCCATCCACATTTTCATACGGACACCCCAAAACATGAAATCAAACCAAAGGTTGAACTTAAAAGTATGCCCTCCGGGATACCCAATAGAATTTACCAAGAAATTCTTAACAACATTCAAAATCAAGATCTAGAAATATATAAAATATTTTAAATAGTAAAAAAGTCTAGTCATGAAGAAATAAAACTTCCTTTGCCTGTTATGATTCTAGATAGCAAAAAATCTGGTGCGGGCAACACACGACTTTCACTTACCACCATTTTTAAAATAAATGAAAGAATTTTCAAAAACAGTTAGAGATAAAAATACAAGAAACTATTAAGGAATTAATTAAATTGAATTTCTATAGAAACACGTGTTTCATTAAAAAATCTATTATATTATTATCTAAAATAATTAGTTAGTTTTATGTTCATTTCATCACTCTCTGTTAACTTTTAAAAGCTTATGTATGAGATAATATTTTTTCTAAAATCTTTAGCTTTACAACGGTATATCATACATGTATATTACTGCTCTTATGTTCAAAAACGAAAAATTGCATTAAAAACATATGTTTTCTGTTTTCTCCTTTAGTTAGTTGGGTATCGAATTTATTCAATTTATATATTTCCCTGTTTTTCATCAGCGTTAACAAGATAATATAGTTATTTTTATTGAATCTACAAAATTAAAGGTACTTTAGGGGAAAAAAATTTAAAATATTGGCATTTAAGCCCTGTAAGACCATGTTAATCAGAATAAAACCTACATGATATTAAAGTCCATTAAATTTTACATCGATATAGCGAGTTTAATCAAAATCGTCGGAACCGTTTTCGAGAAAATCTAAAAAAGGTGCAAAATGCATGGTATAAAGTGCCTCTTCTGGTAAGCTCATTTTGATGAAAAAAGGTTTTGTCACGTCCCTGGCGTATAGTTGTCTTAAATATGAAATTCCAGTTTCATAGGACTTACCGTTTCCGCCCGGGAGTTACCACACACACACAGACCTTTTTGCGGGACTTGGTTATTTGGACTCAGGGGACCCTAAAATGTGTATTTCCGTTGAAAACTGAAATCCGAAAATTTTTACCATCGCAATACTTTCCCTTACTATATATAGTAATTGAAAGTAAAAAACAGCTGGAGAAATTTAAAAATACTAAATACTGTGTAAAAGTGAGCATTACATGGGGAAAATATCACATTGAGGATGTATAGTCGACTGTAGAAATAATCGAGAGTCAGTCTTTTTAGAATATTTTAATTTTGCCGACGTTTCGGCTCAAACTTGTGATCCATCATTAGGGCATTACTGAGCCATTTCAAGGATTAACTCTTAAGTTCTTTTACTTTTATAGCACTGTGTTAGGGGTCTTTATATTGTTGGAAAAAGAAACATCCCCCAAGTCTCAATTTTTCAGCTGATTTCTTTTTATTGCTCCTTAAAATGTCCAGGTAAGCATATTGGTCCATAATCCCATCAATTAACACTAAATTAAAACATCATCAGAACAAACATCAGAAGCTGCAAAACACACCCACACCATGATACCTCCAACTCCGTGTTTAAATGTTGGGGTAAAATTCATAGTTTTGAAAGCTTAGGTTGATCTTCTCCACACTTTTGACCTTACATCTGGTCCAAAAATATTACATTTGTATTCCTCGGAGAATATGACCCTTTTACAGCAATTATAAACAAACAGCCGCTTCTTCCGGTTTATCTTACTGATGAAGGGCTTTCTTCTTGCGACTCGACCACTGTACCCCCCCTTCTTGGAATATTTTTTACTGTTTCTGGGTGAACTTGAATCTCATAGTACTTATTTATTCTGATGGCCATTGAAGTGTCGGTGATGCTGGGATTTGCATAGACTTCAGCAAGGATGGTTCGCCTCTGACGGTTCTTCAGTCTCCTGTCTTCCTGCACGTGGTTTATCCTCCAAAGGTTTTAACTCTATGTCTTTTTAGTACATAGTGGCTTATTGCCTTGGTAAATCTGACCAAACTGTATGGGTTGATCAGTTCACACAACTTAAAACTTATAATACGGTCGCCGCCCAAAATAGTAAAACCGTATCCTGGTAATCTATGGACAACTGCATATCACATGATATGCAGTTTCATCTTCCTTCATGCAGAATCTGCAAGTTGGTAAGGCCACCAAGCCCATATGTTTATTAAGCTGACAGTACCCTTTATACAGTCCCGTCATTCTCCTCAAAGTTATCCTGTCCATTGAAAGTAGTGCACAACTTCTCTCCTTGCAGGAACATCTTAGAGTGATTACAGAATTACAGATTATTATTGAAAATAATAAACCAATGGAACAAAAACTACACTTCATTATCTTTGTATGCGGTTTGGCGAATTCAATGTCATAAACAAAATAATATTATGAAATTACGAAAAATGTTGATAGTGACTGTAGTCATACGGAATGAGCAAAATACATAATTAGTTTTTGAGTAATTTGTTTTTACAATAACCTTCCCACTGTATTCAACACATGATCCCAGCACTTCAGTGACTATGTTGAATGGGGTTATACAATACAAAACAAATTCAGGTGCATGACAATGTGACACTCTGTGTATCATAAATAAAAGATTATTATTTCAAGTCAGATATCAATTTTATTTATGTTACAATAACTAACCAGTACCAAGTAGAAACATCCAAATTATTCAATAACATTGTTTTATTTTTTCAACATAACCATTGAAGTTATCATCATGACTCCTTTGCAACTGTTTTTTTCAATTGTGGGTGAAGCAATGTAATTTATTACATTGAATGTAAAAATTTAATGGGTTTTAATATCATGTAGGTTTCAGACTGATTAAGATATTTCATAGGGCTTAAATGCCGATCCTTTAAATTTACTTCCTCTGAAGTACCTTTAGTTTTGTAGATAAAGACAAAATAACCTTATTATCTTATTAGGATTGATAAAAGATTGTTAAATACAAAAGTTGAACGAATTTGATAACCAACTAAAGGATAAAAAACCAAAAATAATTTTTAAATGTAATATGGTTTTTTGAGCATAAGAACAATAATATATATATATATATACCGTTGGAAAGCTAAATATTTTAGATAAAATATAAAATTAAAGGTAATTTACAAGAAAAATTATATCGGCATTTAAGCCCTGTCAGACTATTTCAATCAGAATGTAACCTACATTATATTAAAGCCCATTCAATTTTACATGGATATGGCGTGTTTTATCAAAATAGTTCGATCCATTTTGAGAAAATTGTAAAAATGTGCAAAATACATAGTATAAAGTATGAAAAAGTTGCTGTTATATCTCGGGCGCATACTTGTCTTAAATATGAAATATTTAAGAATGGACTATATTATTGGAGGTTTTTGAATAAAAAAATTAACTGATTGACAAAATGTAATTTTAATGACTTAAATACATTAGGAATTTTTTTTGTGTTCATCCCTACCTTGCCTCTGTAGGCTATACGGGGGTTTCCCGGACCAGGGGGATGAGGGCGGGTGATTAATGCCGAGATAGAATCCCCCGCACTGAGATTTGAACTCATAATTATTTTAATTCTATCAAACCTATTAATTCTATCGCCTTCCACGAGACAGTACATGTGTTTTTGTTGTGTTTTTTGTCGGTGCTTAACAGATATTATTATCTAGGATATACGCGAGCTATAGCATCCTATAAGTTGGCTGTTGAGGAACTTCTGAAACAACTCTAACTTTTTTTTTAGAGAAATTGCTCACTCGCGTACTGACTCAATCAAGTGTTATGGTACTGAATTATATAATAAACTGCTTACAAATCTTTTGAAATCTAGGAAGACCGAGCTACGTTACTGTTCACGTCTTCCCATATTCCACTTTCTCAGATTGCTCAATCAATTTATTAAATTACTTTATAAAATCTTAAATAATTATCCTTGCGTAATTAACTCAGATGGGGATTGTGATAACAATAATTTTAAATTATTTGAGAATGCTAACAATCACAAACAACTCTTATATTAATGATAGACACAATCATATTTTGATGAATATGTCTGATGAATGGCATAATTATCACAATAATGAGTTTGTATTATGAGTATAAATCTTTAAATTATTCTAGTGACAATATTTCTTTTTTAAATAGTATGTAAGTACTAATAACTTTAGTATATATTATCAAAAATCAATTTTGATTTTGGAAAAAAGGTGGTAGAAAACAAATAGTCTTTATTTTAAGCAAATAGTAATCAACAGCCGACTGTTTTAATAGGCCGGATCCGGATGGTATGACTAAATCAGAATGATTTTCACTTTTCGGTCCAAGATGAACTGTTAATATGTTATTCTAGTATAATTGTATTCATAATAGGAAGTTTATAAAATAAAAGTTATGTTAGGATCAGATATGGAGCAAAAAATTAAAGTTTAGTAGTTTAGGTAACTAGTAAAATGTTAATGGCTATTAAAACAGTCGGCTATTGATTACTATTTGCTGAAAGTAAAGACTATTTGTTTTCTACCCCCCTTTTTCCAAAATCAAAATTGATTTTTGATAATATATACTAAAGTTATTAGTACTTACATACTATTTAAAAAAGAAATATTGTCACTAGAATAATTTAAAGATTTATACTCATAATACAAACTTGTTACCTCCTACCTCTCCTTTGAAGGCTGTACGGGAATTTCTCGGGCCAAGATGTGAGGGCGGGGAATAAATGCCGAGATAAAAATCCCTTAACAAGCTTCAAGTTTTGTTCATATGTGGTAGCTACGCAACGCGTGCTTAAAGCAAGTCGCGCTAACCCACTCATCCATCTTGCCCTCTAGATGCAGTCATTTGACGCACCATCCGTGACAGCTGAGGAGCTGAAGAATGCCTGCTCCAGTCTTCTTATTAGAAAAGCCCCAAGTTTGAATGGCATCCCAAACCCGGCACTGAAGGCGGCAATAGAGGCTAAGCCAGATCTTTTTTAGGAAGTCTTCAGTTCCAAGTTAGAGAAAATTCATTAAAACATATTCTTAATATTAATACAAGAAAGATATTTTTAAAAAAATTAATAAATTGAACATAAAAAAATTATACGGTGGATTGGCTTTCGATTGGCTTGTCGGATAATTGGCTATGGTGAGTGTGCTCAAAAAAAAAAAAAATCTCTCGAAGCAAATATTAAATTGAAAAACTTTACCTAGGCTAATCAAGAAACTTCGGACGCTACTGCTGAAAGAAGTTTAATCGTTTAATTGTTTTTTTATTTTAGTATTATAATTTCATTATCAATTTTTTTTGTTCTTGAATCGTCAAATTATGTTAAGTTATTTTTGAATTGACAAAATTAGTTGAACTAGAGGTAAATTAAGGAATTTAACTGCTTAGAATGTTCCAATGAAAGATTTTAGATTAATTCCCTACTACTTCTGGCTGAACATTTGCAAGACATTTTTCGTTCTGGTCAGGACGTTTTGGAAAGAAAAAAATGTGCTGCACATATTTCGCTAGATCTTTAAGGTAATGAGGAAATGAATCTTTCATTAAATTCTTTCATATTGAGTTTTCTTACTCTTGTTCTTCCCCTCCCCATAGCAAATCCTGGGTCAACTCTTTATTAATATAATACCACGTTGGAATAATACAAATCCGGCAGTATTAGTTTTTTCACGTGAAAAATAAAAAATAACTGGTCTTTGAATAAGTAGATCGTAATGCGTTCATAAAATTTAAAAACGTATCAAATTAATTAAATTAAATTTAGGTTGGTATCACTGACATATTGGCAATTCTGTTACGAGCCAAACATTATCAACTTCAGTTCTAACCTTACCACATGTGCTTATGTTATGTATTTGGATTATAGTAATTCATAAACTTTTTTTTTATGACTGTTTAGATTTATCATTGTGAGGTACATTTCTTTTTTCTTTTCTTTTTTTTTTTTTTTGCGTTGTAAAAATATTGACATCCTCTTTTTCTTATTGTGCTGTTTTTTTTAAAGTTTTCTTACTTTATGTAGTGTTGATTTATTGGTATTGTTAATTTAAGCTCTAGATTGAACATTCTATTCTATATTTTTAGTTTATACTGTAAAATCATGCTGATAAAGTGATTAAGAAAATGTTTTTAACGTATTGCAACTAATTTAAATTGTAGTTCATAGGAAATCTTTTGAATAATAATAGGAAATAACTTTATTTAAATCTTTAAGGATGTCTGAAGCTCCAGAAACTCCTGCTGTTCTATCTCTTTTACGTCAGTGGGATGAAGAGAACTCTCAACCTACGTATGATCCAGTCCCCACTTTGACTACGTGAGTAAACTATTATCTTACATATTTTTCTAAAATTTTGTTTTTTAATATAACTTTTTCTTCAGATTGGCTGAGATCATTGAATCTGAAACTGAAGCTTACATGAAAATGGACCCTGATCCATTTGATGAGAGACATCCATCCAGAGCATACCCTAATTGTAGCTTAGGTTTCACATTAAAACTTTTATTCAAGAAAGACCTCTTTATGACTAAGGTAAGGACAGTGATATGGTGTCATTAAGATCACTATGATTTTTATGTTTTCAAAAGTTACATTATTTTTAAGGAACATTACCCATCATTTAATGTTTTAAAAATTAACTGCTAGGTGGTTAGGTATTGTACTGTATTCTTCTCCCCCTCTCTTATAAAATTTAAAAATAACTATAAAAATAAACGAAAAATGTCTTAACTGTTTATAAATATTTCATGATCTGGGATCACTTGTAGCTGGATGGCTAGCGTAACAGCCTCCCATGCTAAAGGTTACGGGTTCAAACCCGCAGGTGGTCCTAGGATTTTTTAATGGGAGTAAAAAATCCTTAGTTACGCCGTCCTTCGGAGGGGACGTTAAAAGGTGGTCCCGAGCCTGTGCGATGTCAGGTACTCGTTAAAGATCCCTATCCTAATAAAACCTGGATAGGCAAAATTTAGGACTCCTACTGTAGCATCGTCCGATTAGCCATAGTAGCATAAAGTGACGTTAAATAAATAAACAATAAACAATATTTCATGATCCATTCATTAATATCCTAAAAAGCCTCTGAGTACATATGTCAAATGAGTCCATGGAAATGAAATATGCAAGAAAACTTATTTTAGTTTTTTGTGTTTGTCCTTAAATTAATGTGGTTTATCATTCACTGTACGTTTTACAATTTAAGTATTTTTAAATCTTTAAAAAATTTTCTTGACATTTTTCTATTGAATTGATGGTAGTGAACATAAAACAGGGATGCTACAGTTTTCAGCGTTTGAGAGAAATAATACCATTTCAAGGTTTATATGATTGTTTAAAGTACAAATTAAAATCAGAAATTTCTTTTTATCAACCAGCTTAAAAAGCAATGCAAATTAGTTGTAAATATTATATATTAATATTGTCAAAATTATTAACTATGATATTAATTTATTTTGGTTAACATTTTGTGTTATTGATGTAGTAATCGAAATACCATTAATATTAACTTTATTGATTTTAACGTTTTGATAATGTTTGAATTGTTAAGTGCCTTTGTTTTTCAGCAAAAAAAAAAAATGCAACTTAAATTTCCTAATTTCCTGTATAATGAAACAATAGTTCACACGAACTTTTGTGTCCCTCTTAACCGACGAATTTGTATTTTAAATTTTTTGATTCTAGACTGTTCATTCTGTTATACTGAGTGTTCATTTTATTTCATAAAGAATAAACACAAACACAGTTTTTATGTTTCCAACTGATCTTATTTATAATCCAAAGATGAATAATTTAGCTCAATTACTCTAAAAAGGAATAATTGCTAAGACAGGTATTCTTTTAAAATGTTAGTGTTAAATTAAGAAAAGAGACATTAAAAACTATAGACTTGTTTATTAATGCAGCATTGAAAAATTATATTAAATGAATTAGGTAATAATTAATGAAAAAATTAATTAAGAGTAAGAATTAAAAAAATCTTTTAATTCTAAGTATATTTTTGACTTGTGAGAAATAGAGAAGTTTACAATTACTTTTAGGTACAGGAACTTTTTTAGGATATTTACTAATCTAATAGATTATGAAAGTTCTACTAAAAGTGATTTCTTAAGATAATTTAAATCAATGTGATGTCTTGTTTCAGCTTGTAAATGATTACCTAAGGGATAATTATTATTCACGTTTGGGTATGAAGAATAGAGATGTTCGGAAATTGAATATTGCTGCTTGTCGTTTGATGTTGGATATTACACCTGGTCTTGAGACTGCAGCTGTGTTTGAAATGGTATATACTCAATTTAACATGTTTTCCTTTATATTCCTCTTCATAGAACTTTAAAGTAATAATTATCACTAATTTATTTGTAGCCCACTAACGATGTTTTAGTTCAAAGACTATTTTCATGGGCAGAAAAGAGCCCAGAGCCTCTTCAGACATATGCTACTGGCCTTCTTGCTGCTGCAATGGAAGTTCAAGAAATAGCTGTTGGTTTTAGGTAATATTTGATAATTTGTAATTTTTAGTCGCCTCTATGTATTATCTATGGTATAAAAACATTCAAAATTAATTGTCAATCTAAAGTAACAAGTATGATTATTGTTGGGAAGAGGGGCGTCTAACGCGTTAGTTCGCAGCCTCAACCCGGTCGTTATGTTGAGTCGCCGAATTATCTGCCGATCCGTTCAATTTTGTTGAGGGTAAATAAATGAAATAATAAAAGAGAGAACATGAACTTATATTAATTAAAATGAAACAAAATACTGTTTATAATGTGCAAGGTGGTGATTATTTCTATCCGAGATGACTTCCTTCCCCTTCTCGTCTGCGATGTTCCTTTCTTTCCTTCTGCGACTCCTACTCCATGAGACAATTCTGAGCCAATCTTCTAGGATGATGTGCGAGTTGCGATTATACTAAAAATATGCGACATTCAGCGACAACCAACTTAATTAAAAAACTCCACACTCGCGAGTCACTCTCTTCCCTTTCTCTTTTTCAATCCCAGAATGCACTCTGCCCTGGCGGTCACTTAACAGCTGATTCAAATAGAATAAAACAAATGCATGTCACGCTTGCACATAATAAACCACAAAATAAAACAAATAAAATTACAAATAGAGAGATACAATAAACATAAGACTAATTCAATTCTTAACATGCCGCCCACCAAATTTTATGAAATAAAATTTAAATTTAAGACTATAAGAAGTAATCATGAGTTGGAACTAAGCAATGAATAAAGTAATAAATGAAGCACTGTGAAGATGGGCGATAGAGATTAATCGTTTGATTTTTCTCTCTTCTGTGACAGTATGATGAGGCGAGGAATGCTTCTGTTGGCTTTTCCGAGACTACTTCCAAAACGAGACAACTAGAGCGATCTTGTCCCAGCGGTCAATGAATAGCCTGACAGTGAACCTATTTGACTCCTATAATAGCGAGATACATGCCAAAATGCCGCCCACCTTGGCAACTACTTGATGGTATCCAGCGGGTATAAGAATATCCAACTTATATGTTTTCTAAATCTTGGACATAAACTGAGGAATTTCGTAAAACCTCTTGTTTTGATGATACGAATAAGTTGAATCAGTTGGTTTCTCAGTAAATTCTTCTGGTTTGTAATCTTGTCTAATTGGAGCTTTTGGTGAAAAATATATCTGATTGCGATGCTCATAATGGGTACTCTTTTGAGTGTGCGGTACAACTTCATCATATTGTCTCTCTGGAAATTGAAGATGGAGAGGGGTAATGAAAGGAGGATCGTGAGTATTTCCAAATCCCTCCTTAGAGAGCGGGCGGACCATATAGGCGTTTTTGCGACAATGCGACTTTAAATTATGGTTTCTACTATTTGCGTTAGCGAGATTTGTCTGAAATGGTTGTTTAACATTCCCTATTTTGCTAAGTTTTGAGGTTGAACCATATAAGCAATTATGATGGTCAAAGTTTGGCTTGGCCTTTGTAAATAAAGAGAGCGTTGTTGTTGAGGTGTCACTGATGGGACCAGTAATCACCAGGCCAAACACTGTCATTAAACCATTTGGAAACCCAGGAGAGGTTAGGACGGTTTCACCAGTGATTATTTGACTAAACAGATCAGCTCCTAGGAGGAAATCAACCTGACCCGGTTCATGGAAGCCAGGATCAGCCAAATCATATTTATTGAATATATCTTTAATTTTTGGCGATAAGCAGCGTGTCGGTAATGTATCCGTTATAGAAGATATTAAAACAGCGGTGGTTTCTAATAGCGGTTGATTCAGTCTACTGGGATATATAACACATTTGGTTTGCTGTTCTCCACCACGAATTGGGCTATTTGCAAAGCCGGTGATCTTATGAGGATTTCGTATTAAGGGTAATCCTAGGCGGTTTGCACACTGGGTGGTTATGAAAGATCTCTGGGATCCACTATCTATAACTATTCGTATAGGATGTAAGTTACCCTGACAATCCGTAATTCGGGCACATGCGGTTCCTAACAAGACATTTGTCACATTATTTTCTGCAGAACTAAGGACTACGTCTTTTAAGTTGGATGCTGTTGCGGTAGGATCTGGAGGACCATATGATTTAGCTTGTCTGATTGGTGAAGAGCGACTGATAGATGTTTGTTCGGTAGCGACATTTTCTTGATTGACCTCATTGAGACGATTTGATGGAGTGAAATGTAACAATGTGTGATGTTTCTTGCCACAGGATCGACATCTATTGTGAGAGGGGCAGCGGTTCGCGGAGTGGCCAGAAGATAAACAGTTGAAGCATCTATTAAGTCCCATGACTTTCTCATATCTTTTCGGTTGGCTTAAAGTCCTGAATTGTGAGCATTCATATATGCGATGGTTTTCGTGGCAAAGAAAACATTCAACGGTAGAATCAGAGCTAGTTGAGATAAAGACACGTCTTGATTCAGGAGAGTATTTAGGTTTAGGATTTGGGACTACTGTATCTATTGAGCGATTAGAGGTTAGATTTTTGGTCTGTAGTTTGATGCAAAGTTCTTGTATGAAGTCCTGAAAATCGTAAAGAGTAGGTAATGTGGTTGATGAAGCGTACTTTGTTTCAAATTGGTCTCGGGATTTGCCATCTAATAAAGTTAGGCCATATGTCAGGAGGATGAAACCTGCGGGATCCTCTAATTTTAAATTCTGAAATAAAGTGATGTTTTCTAACACCTCATTCGAAAAGGTTTCTAGGGATGTCAAATTTTGATTCTGAAGAGATTTAAAATTCAGAATTTTCATTAGAAAGGTAGTTGCCTGCGTTCGTTTATTATCATATCGTTTTGACAGGGTTTTCCAGGCATGCAGATACTCAGCATCCGATATCGCTATAGAAGCGATCACCTGTGCGGCAGCCCCCTTTACTGCAGATTTTAAATAATGGAATTTTTGCACATTTTCCAAATAATTGTTGTGAATTAGGGAAAGATAGGTGTCCTTGAACGGTCCCCAATCGGAAATATTGCCATCGAAACTAGGTATGTTTATGGGCGGAAGTCGAAGAACGGAGATAGAGCCTGCAGAATTACTACCCATGGAAGCATTATCCGTCTTCACAGATATTTGTTCTTCCCGAACATCATAAGATAAGGATTCGTAATAGGCTTCACGAGCCTCATTCTTCATTTTTGCAAATGTTGAGATGTCATATCCTTTTATCTGTGTAGCGAGTGTTTTTATTTCTCGAAATATTTGTGAAAACTTATCAAAAGTGCCATCAATTCGCGAAAAGCGTGCTTTAAATATCGCTCTCTTAGACCTATCTGTAGTAGAAACAAAACCCAGTTCACTAGTGTTTTTAATGTCCTCATAGAGATCATTCAATTCGTCCACTAAAAATTCTAATTTAAGTTCATCGCTTTTGGAATCAGAACTATTATCAGTTTTGGGCGGCATATTAGATTACAATTAAATTTTCAATAAAATACTAAACTTATTATCAAAGAAAAATAGTCCCAATCAAAATAACCTACTGAAAATTAATTATAATTGAACAGCTGATCGATAAGGCGTAGTTAATAGTAGGCGTAGTAATATCAAAGCGGCCAACATAATATTAACAAATTAAAACAGCTGTTTTGTAATGTGTGGTTTGCAATTGAAAAAACAAAATATATACGAATATTATGATTACTAATTGAATATAAAGTACAAATAACTCCAAATAAACATTAAAATTAGTAGAAAGAAAGTAATAATTACGTGAACTGTGTAAATTATATACAAAACTTAAACCTAAATAAAAAAACATTTAATGAACAAAATTATTTAAATAAAATGCAAACTAATCTAAAATATACTTTAAACAAACTTAAATTAAATAATAAAATAGTAAAGAATAAAGAAACTGAATAATTAATAACAAAAGTCTGTGTAATGCGAATGCGATATAATGCGAAAGCGTAACATAACCTATAAACTAATTTTATTAATAGCAAAAATCACATCAACAAAACTAAACAAATCGACGAGAAAATTCAGCAATCTCGCCGGTGCCTCCAAAAATATGTTGGGAAGAGGGGCGACTAACGCGTTTGCTCGCAGCCTCGACCCGGTCGTTATTATGAGTCGCCGAATTTTCTGTCGATCCGTTCAATTTTGTTGAGGGTAAAATGAATGAAATAATGAAAGAGAGAACATGAACTTATATTAATTAAAATGAAACAAAATACTGTTTATAATGTGCAAGGTGGTGATTCTTTCTATCCGAGATGACTTCCTTCCCCCTCTCGTCTGCGATGTTCCTTTCTTTCCTTCTGCGACTCCTACTCCATGCGACAATTCTCTACTGTTTTCTGTGACCCTTGATTTTCTTCGATGAAGTGCGATTTGAGAAAAATAAGACACATTTGCGACCACCAACTTAATTAACACCATCTACACTCGCGAGTCACTCTCTTCCCTTTCTCTTTTTCAATCCCAGAATGCACTCTGCCCTGGCGGTCACTTAACAGCTGATTCAAATAGAATAAAACAAATGCATGTCACGCTTGCACATAATAAACCACAAAATAAAACAAATAAAATTACAAATAGAGAGATACAATAAACATAAGACTAATTCAATTCTTAACAATTATAAAAAATAAAAATATCTTGCAATGATACAAAAAAATTTTGCATTCCACAAGCAATATTTTTCATAGAAAGCTTTTTATATTAATCTAATATATACCAAAGTAAACTTCCTTAATAAAAAGAAGTTAGTGTCTAATTTTTTTAAATTTTATTTGTAGTCTGTTAACTAAACTTGTTATTGTAGATATTACCAATTAATTAAGAGATAAAATTGTTATTAGCCTACGTTATTTTCCACAATTATTACCGAGGTGACAAGTATGATAGCAAATAATCTTTTATATTTACAGTTTTGTTTAGTGGAGAATTCAGATGAAAGTTTTAAACCCATTTATGGTAGGTTCTAAATTTTCAAGGGAGTTTCGAGGCCACTGTTAAACGTATATAATGGTTTTATAAAATTAATGATTTAAATTTGGTTTAAAAAAAAAAAAAATCTGCATGCTACAAACAACTTTCACTTACCCTCTTTCTTCAAATCAGTAATTAAATAAACTTGAAGTTGAAAAAATAGTTGTATTGTTTTGATGGAAACATTTATTTTAGATTAAATAATATTGGGTTGATGCAAAATTAATGCAGGTTTCGTCTATTGCAATATCTTAATTCCAATTGTGTAAACAAAGCTAATCCTAACATTGTTCATTATTATACCAAAACAAACCTTATCTAATACCCTCTCTTTCACCATGAATTTGTTTAGTAAAATCGTTTTGTTCAGTGTGTTCAAAGGTCTTGAATCGAAAATGTCAAAGTGCGATTTTCGTCAAATTTATTTTTACGAATTTAAATTAGCGCTGCGCAAACGGCTCGTAATATTAATGAAGTGTGGGGTCAGGGGGCTATTAATGAGTGCACGGTGCAGCGTTGGTTCCAGAAGTTTCGCAGAGGAGATTTCGACCTCGAAGACAAGGAAGGTCGGGGCCTTCATCTTGCTCTGGACAACGACCAGCTGAGGTCAAAAGTGGAAGAAGACCCAACCAAAACCACACGAGAAATGGCGGCGGAACTCGGAACTCACAAATTGCAACGTCTTTGCCCAGCATTGATGAATCGGAAGGGGCTGATCCTGCTCCACGATAACGCCAGACCACACGTTGCACAACCAACGCTTCGACGACTGCACGAGTTGGGCTACGAAGTTCTCCAACATCCGCCTTATTCACCTGACCTCTCTCCTACAGACTTCCACTTTTTCAGGCATCTGGACAACTTTTTGAGGGAGAAAAATTTTCAAAACCAGGACGACATTGAAAATTCTTTTCGTGATTTCATTGAGTCCAGGGATTCGGATTTTTTTTCTGGTGGAATAAGAAAGCTTGTTTCTTTCTTGTTGGCAAAAGTGCATTGATTCAGATGGAAATTATTTTGATCAAATATATATGGTTAAAGTAAAGATATGGCGTATTTACAATACCTACTAAAAACCTGCATTAATTTTGCATCAACCCAATATAACAAAGAAATAATTATCTACTACTATACCTTAGTTTTATATCTTTGTCATCATTCTCCATCATCTTCATAAAAACTTTGTAGGCTAAATTACATTTTTTCATAAATCTTTTTAACAGTATATTTTATCTTTATATTATATATTCTCTCTAGTGGAAAAAACAAAATTTAAACTTGGCAGTATTTCTACGGTTTCCCCTTCTTTTGGTTGTTGTATAATTCTTTCATATTTTAGATCTCCCCATTTTTTATTACGCTGCTAACAACTAGAGCGCTACAGTCCTTGTAGAACCTGGGTTGGGCTTCTGCCATCAATTTTCTCCACTTCTCACAGTCCGCAGCTAGGTTCATCTAATTTATGATCCCCAACTTTCTCCAGTTTGTCTAACCATTGTTGCCTGGGTCTGCCTCTTTGTCTTTTCCCTCCTGGTGTTCCATCAAGCATCATTTTTGGCAGTCTGCCACGTTATGTTGTCAGAAGCTCAACATTGCTTCTGATCCTCCACCTATTCTGCTCTTTGAAAACTCCGAATTTCTTCCTTAATACTCTTCTCTCCCTGGAGGTCTGTTTCTTGTTTATTCTAAGTCTCAAAAACCGTACAATATGATCATCTTTGTTGATCTTATTAGCTTGCTAATGTTTAAATGTTCTTGTTTAACATGTTTTTAAATGTTAAATAAGAAAAAAAGCTATGGATACCAGATAGATTTATTTTATGAGGTATTTAGATGCTATGTTTGTATATTTTTATGAAGAGGAAAAAAAATTGGAAATAATAATCTGATAAAACATATATATCAGTATTCCTTTAGAGAAACACTATCTGCCTACAAATAAGAACCTGTATAAAGTTATTGTACTGTTGATGATAACATTTTATTGACCATTACCTATAAAAGCTGTAACATTAGGAGACTTATTAATTTATTGTCCACTTGAATTAATTTACATCATTACGTTGCACTTATCTGTTCTTCCTTTTCTTTCATTTAATAATGCTAGGTCTTATTAAGTTTTATAAAGCTTATTATTATTAATTAGATTTAACATGTCATTAGTTATTCTCTATCTTTTCCAGGGAACAAAACCTTAAATTAGTGCCTCTAATGCTAGAACGACTTCATAGTTTACAATTAGAAGCTTTAGAAGAGAAATCGCTTATTAATAATGTTCGACCATTTGCCCATTTAGGAAATTCAGATGGCGAGTCATCTTTAAAATACAAAAAAGGTAGGTACTTCGTCTAAAGCCTGACTTAATAAATTGTATCTGATTTAAATCTAGCTTAATAACTTTATATAACCTGTAACAACAGAGCATAACCTGTATGCAGTTGGTTTGTAGGTAAACATTGTTTTCTTCTAACTTTTAACTGATCAGAAGCCAATAAATGTATTTATTGTAACCAGGTATTTATTGTAACATTGCAAGCCCGCTTATTCAAACCTTGTTTTCTATACTTTTATTTTGAAACTGTCAACTTCAACGGAATGTCAGTTGATATAAAAAAAAAAAAAAAAATTATAGTAATAATTTATTTATTTGTTTTAAGGGTCTATTATCTATACAATTTTAGCTGGCTGGTACTGCAAAAATGCTAATATAAAGCTATCATGTCAATACCTATTAATGCATACTTATAAATAGGTTTCCTGAGTATAAATAATTTGCAAATATCAAAAAAATTAACAATTACAATGATATATGCTACTTATATTTTCACAGTTTAATATGCGACACTGAATTTATAATTGAATTTAGACTATAATATAATAATACTGATTATTATTTAAATATATACTTTGGTATCCATTAAGATTTTCTGTGCTATAAACAAATAATAATTTTAAGTCCATTACCAGAGGTTCTGCCAGAATGTTATAAAATATAGCGTAATATTATTTCATGCTTGCATGTATCATAATCTATTTTCGTGTTGGTAGAGGTTCTATCTACCGGGTTTAAATCCGCTACCCTTGGTATAGAAGGCTATTATGTTAACCTTAATAGATAGATTTATATAATAAGAGGTTTAAGAATGTAATATCAGAATGGCTAGCATAACAGCCTTCTGTGCCGAAGGTAGCGAGTTCGAACCCAGAAGATTATTTAGATGATTTAAAGAGAGTACCAAAATCCTTGATTTTTTTTTTTCCTCCTTCGAAAGAGATGTAAAAAATAATGGATTTGGGTAAAAACATTAAAAAATATCCTAAAGTTATCTACTGGATTTGAACCTGTGAACTTGGGCATAGAAAGATGTTACACTAGTTATAGTATAGTTTAGTTACTGCATCTGACAGTTACAATCACAGCAGATGGCCTCAGGATTTTCAAGGAAGTAAAACATCATTAGTTATTTTGTCCATTGAAAGGGATGTAATAAATTATGAATGTGGATAAAGAAATTATTAATATGGTTGAAAAAACTATGTATATATCCAAGAGCCACCTGCCGGGTTTGAACCCACAACTTTGGCATGTAAGGCTGTTATGCTAGTCACTGTAGTACGGTGACCCTTAATAGATTTATGTAAGGGATTAAGGAATTAATATGCCAGAGGTTGCCGCTTTAAACCTGGCAGATGGCCCTAGGATTTTTTAAGGAAGTGAAAAATCCTTGGTTATTTGATCCTTCGAAAGGGATATAAAAAAACTATTAATTTGGTTAAAAATGTAAAAGAAATATTAAAGGGCAATATCTACTGCAGTACAGGTGACCCTGGGTTAGGGATTTAATAAGCCAGAGCCAGAGGTCGTGGGTTCAAACCTGGGAGATGGCCCTAAGATTATTTAGTGTGAGTGAAAAATCTTCGATGATGCTCTCCTTTGGAGGGGATGTAAGATGGGTCCTGAATCTTGCAATGTTAGGAACATTTAAAGATCCCTTTCCTTATTAATTATACTCCCGCTGTAGCACCTTCTGTTAGCCACAATAATATAAAGTAAGTTAAATGAATAAACAACATGATCTAATAAAAATATTTACTTTTTGATAACAAATCCTCATTAAACTAACTGTATAAAATGGGTTCAAAAAATTACGAAAAAGATTGAAAAAATTATAAATTTGATTAAAAGAGCTATATCAGTCACGGAATCTCCCACCAAGACCAAATAATCTGCATAAATGTGTCTTGTAATTTTATCTTATGGACCTTATTCTGTATGCCTTGTTGCCTCTGAAATGAAAGAGTTGAAAATGGCAATAAATAAAGATAACGTAATCTTCATACTTGTTTGGTGTTTTTTTCTTCTTCCTAATTCTAAAACATTTCAGCCGGGGGAGGGAGGGCGATCCTAGGGTATGGAGACCCTCCTGGGGCAGCAGACCCAGCCTCTTTAAATTGGAACCCAAATTAGGGGAAAAAACCTGATGGCTGAGTGTGATCAAGGCCTAATAACCTCATTCAACGCCTGTTGGCCTAGAAACAGTACGAATCTCTATATGTACTGAGCCCAAGACCCTTCATGGGTTGTAGAGGTACATTTTTTTCCCCTACTTTTTATGCTTATTTTTTTTTAAATTCTTTTTTTCACTTTAAGCTATAGCCTTTTAGTATAACAGAATGTTGATCTAGAACTGCCATTTCTTCCTATTACTAATATTTTAATGTGATTTATGAAAATATGTTTTTTTTTTATTATGACTTAAATTACATGGTTATTGTTCTTATGTTCATAGGTTCTAAAGGGAATCCTATTCCCAGCACTTCTAAGTCTAGTAAACTTTTACCTGAGGATAATTATGTCTCTGTTAAGTCTCCAGTTATGGTGAATGGCTTGAAGCCAAATTCAGAAGGTATTAGTCAATACTGTTCAGTTTACTTCTTTATTTCTTTAGAAAAACAATAATAATGTTTTGATTACTTATTGAATAATTTTGTATTTTTAATTAATATACTTAATAATAATAAGTTTTTATTTTATTTCATGTCTTTATTTAACTTTAGAGCAAGTCTTTGATGTCATAGCATTTAATTAATTTTAGCAAATAATTAATTAATTTAGTTGAGTTGGTAAAACCATGTTCAAGTATTGGTCTTATATAACCTGTTTACGAATGTTTTTAGGTCTTTTCATCTGTTCCCCATTTTGAGCTTGTTATTTTTTTTTTTTTTAGATTGGTCATTTTTATTCATGTTATTATGCATTGTTGGATCTATCTTTATCTCTAGATGATCTAGACCATCTTTGGTTAATATGTCTTCCTCTATTGGAATAATAGAAACTTTTATATGTTATGGTTTTAAATATATTTGATCTCATTCTCAATTCTTAATTGGGCCAATTCGTTTGACACAGCCAGATCATCTGCATATATTAGCTCTTTTACTCCAATCGATAGATACTTGATTACATTATTCACGAAAGCAATAAACAACATAAGGGAGAGAAAAGCACCTTTAGGACACTATTTTTAATTTCTTTGTAGTGGCTTCTCTTTCCATTAATTTGGATTCAGTATTTTATTTTCTGAAGATAATTAGCAATATTTACGACTGAGTGCTCTTCTATTCCATTTTCAGCAAGTTTCAATAGTAGAGTTTCTTTCCAAACTTTTTCCAGGTTTACCTATATTCCAATGGTGTGCTCCCTCTTTTGGAATCCAACCTCAATTTCTTGGATGATCTAAGTGTTCTTGATCATAAACCTAAGCTACTTGATCTTTAGTTGATTCTCATTTTCTGAAACATACTTGTTCTGGTATTATTAGTTTCTTAGATTCGAGTTGTAAGTAATAAATATTACTGCTCCGGAGAGTTGGTCACCAGCCGTGATAGCTTGCACATCGCTCTTACCTTTATCTATTGTTACAGTGGTAAAAATTGCTCAAATCTACTCAATTTTTGTTTTAAGTGTATGTTTAGTGTACAGTGTTATAATATTGACAAAAAAAAATAAAGAATCCCTAGCTGTTAATGGCCTAAATTTTGATCCATTGAAACAGCTAAAAGGATATAGACGGTTAGTCAATTATATTTCTAATAAGATCTACTTCAATCATTATCATCAAATTTGTTTAAATCTATAGAAGCTATAACAACCATTTTACAAAATTTCTTTTGAATCCTCCAAACTCCAAATTATTTTAATGGAAATACGGAATAATAATAGCGAAACCAAACAAATCAAAGAATCAGTTGAAAAAATGTCCTCACTGTTTGAAAATCTTACAACAGAACTTAAATATTTAAAAAACAAGACGGAAGAACTTGAAAAGCATAATCTTCAATTAAAAGAGCGAATAAAAATTATTAAAAGGAAAGACAAGAAAAACAATATATTAATATTTAATATTCCAGAAAAAGAAGATCCCGCTTCAGAAAATGTATTTGATGTTGTACAAACATTATTTTTAAATATGGCAATTGATCTGACAGATAAATAATTGTTATCGGCTCGGTAAACAAATAAACAGTAAAGTAAGACTCATCCTAATAACGTTAAAATTTTATTTATTAAAACACAAGATGATGGAAAAAAAGGGCATATTAAGGGAAAACAAAATTTGTATAAAACACGATAAAACGCCTGAAGAAAGAGAAGAAGGGAAACAGATATATTTCTACCTAAATAAATTGTGCAGCTACGATAATACTGTTACATATAAAAATAAGTTTTTCGAAATAAATAAAAAGAAATACCATTTATCAGAGATAGAGGAACTATTGTTAACTCTTGGTGAGGGTCGAGTATCGCCTTTATCCCCCTGCTCAAGCAAACAAGCGGAAACATATTTGTTAAAAGTTGGAGCAGATCACCTTCAAAACATGAATAGCATTCCCAAAAACGAACACTTAAACCAAATGATAAAGGAAACGGATTTTGATCGACTATCTACTTATAGAAACATATACTTGCGTGAAAATAAAAATAATATGAATAAAGCAACAATTGGCCTTAAACCTCACGTAATAAATGAAATACAAGGAGAAGATAATTGTATTCCCAATGTCAATGTGTATAAACACGAGAGATCTTGGAGTGCTACGGATTATCTTATTTATTATGGAAGTCAGTCATCGGAGGATACGAGGACCTTAACCCCACCACCTTATCAGTATCAACAACAACAATCGCAAGGATTAGGATCTCCACTCGCTACTTCTGTTTGTCAACATCATTCCTTAAATATACTGTACTTGCTGTGACACGCAGCTTTGCTCGCGAATATTGCATTTCGTATTAATTTATGTGCGTTTATGGTAAGATTGGCTATAATAAATATCAACTATCAGCTACTCTTTGTTATCATTTAAAGCCCGATCTTGACTTCTTCCCATCAAATTTACAATAGCAAACCAGTAGAAGTGGTTATACCCATAATCACTTAATATGTAAAAATAATTGTCACAAACCATTGACAGCCTAAATATGAATTAATGATATTCGTCGGTAAAACCTTACACCTGAATCACTCCCATTTTTTTTAGAATTCAGAAATTATGTTCTTGAAATTGATAGTTTTTTAGACAATTGAAATAATTTCTAAAAAATAAATAACAATTGAATATATTTTTATAGGAACCTACACTCGAAACAGATATGAAACGCAATATGCTTAAAAGGGTCGGTCACCTGTATGTAGTGACCAGCCAGGGTGCCCTTAAGATTTTTTAATGGGAGTAAAAAACAACCTTAGTTATGCCCTCCTTCGAAAGGGACGTAAAATAGCAGTCCCAAGCCTTTGCGATTTCATGAACTCGTTAAAGATCTCTACCCTTACTAAACTTGGACTTAAAAAATTAGTCATCATACGATTAGTCATAGTAGTATAAAAGTGACATTAAAGGAATAGATAACAACAGTAATATGCTTAAATATATTTGTTATAAAATCTTTGTACCTTTGCTGATACATATCAGATTAAGACAATTTTACTTTTAGGTTGTTCAACCACTTTTTAGGCGAAGATTTTCAAATCCTGCCTTATTGCACATCTAGGCGGTAAGACGAACCTCCAGGAAAAAATTTAGCCTCACAACCATAGTAATTTTTTAGATACCAGAAAATTCAGGGGTACTTTCTTTTATAAATATAGACATACAGCTAATAAAAGTCCTAAATATGCTTAAAATAATAGTTCTGATTATTATACTCGAATAAATCAAAAGAAATAGTATTTTTTTATATTTATAAATGTATAAGCTTCAAGGTAATAACGATTAAAGTTAAAAATGACTCTTGAAATAAAACATGACAACAATATAGATTGATATAAATATTTCCGCGTTGTGTAACCTTCTATACTCCCCAGTAGCCTCATCTCTCTTCGGACCAAATATTTTACCTGTAGTACCTTATTTTCTAAATCTTTAGCCGTTGTCCGTCCTTCAAAATAAGCGGCCACGTTTCACCGTCGGGAGAAAAAAAGTTTTATAACTGGAAGGAATTAGTCCGGGTGGCGGTCATTAAATGAAACAACTAAATAGTTTCAACTATTTTATTGTTTGCCAACGTTTCGACCCCCTTTGTGGGTCATCATCAGGGCGCATGGTGGGAGAATGGAAACAGTTTCCATTCTCCCACCATGCGCCCTGATGATGACCCACAAAGGGGGTCGAAACGTTGGCAAACAATAAAATAGTTGAAACTATTTAGTTGTTTCATTTAATGACCGCCACCCGGACTAATTCCTTCCAGTAATTCTCAACGGTCAACTAATTACATCCACAAAAGTTTTATAAATTCTAACCTTTAAGTTTTTAGACAGAAGCTAAGTAATTTCGCAACTGAATTATAACACGCATTTCCCGCCTTTAACCAGGACTTTATTTCCTCCTGGATTTATTTTTTCTCGTTATCATTGAACCTAAATACTTAATTTTCTCTATGTGTTCAAAAGTATGCCCTGATATATCAATATCACCAATATCGTCACCGTCTCTGCTACTAATCATATATTTTGTTTTATCGGTATTTAATTCGAGTCCTATTTTTATTAACGCACTTGTATTTAGTTTTATAGTTTCCGTGTCTTCCCCTAGCAGTACCAAATCTTCGGCGTTTCCCAGAACCGGAATTTTATCACCCAGATTTAAACCTTTGTCGGTACACGTCACCTTTTCAATGGCATATTTTAAAGCGACTTCGTCTGCGTCAATTTCTGTTATTATGATCGCTATTAAGAAGTACTTAAAAGAATATATTTTAAAGTACTTCCACGTAAATGACATTTTTAGTTTTATTTTCTTGTGGCAGAAGAACATACTGATTTCATACCGCAACCCGACCTCGTCGTAAATCGATTCCTAGGTGTTAAAATATTTGATTAATTGTTACGGAAAAAGATAAGTTAACGGGAAATTGAATTATTTAAAAATAAAAAGTAAATCATTTGGAATCATTGGGATGCGAGGTTTTTTTTTCTCCCAAATTTTCCCCGTTTTTTCTCAGATTTTCCCCTGGTTCTTCACTCCTATTGGTCGCAGCGTGATGTTATATAGCCTATAGCCTTCCTCGATAAATGGACTATCCAACACAAAAATAATTTTTCAATTCGAAAAAGTAGTTTCTGAGATTAGCGCGTTCAAATAAACAAACAAACAAACAAACTCTTCAGTTTTATAATAGTATATATATTGATTGGAATATAGAAGGATATAAAAACTTGTATAATTTAAGTAATGAAAATACCTCTTTATTATTGAATTATTAAATAATATGTCTCCAAGAAACCTTTATAATTATTGTTCTTCCTACACACTTTAGCGATTATTTGATATTTAATACGAGGGCAATTAAACTTAAATCAAAAGGAAGAGGCAGTGGCAGTCTATTAACTTTAATTTAAAAAAAAACCCTAAAATGAAGGTCAATGTCATAGATAATTGTAATTTATGGCTTTTTGTTGAAATAGAAATGAATGACACAAAAATAATCATTGGAAATATTTTAATCAAAGTTATAATACCGATGAATTTATCGACCTCTTCGACTAAGCGTTAAGAGAAATAAAATACGACATTTCCCGAAAATACATCGTACTAGGAGGAGACTGGAACGGAAGATTCGGTGAGATGAATCAATCAGCTGAGAACTCTTTGTTTGAAGGCACGATGTTAAATGAGGTTAGGCTGTCTCAGGACTCAGTTACAAATTCAAAGGGGAAAAAATTAGTAAACCTCTTAGAAGACAATGAATTTATTATGGTTAATGGTAGAAGTTATAGTGACGAGATAGGACATTTCACTTGTCACACTTACAGAGGCAGCTCGGTGATAGACACAATCTGCGTTAACCTCTATATGATGCTGCTCGTTAATGATATGGTTGTAGCGCAAATACCGGAAGTGTCTTCACACTTACCACTCTTACTAGGGCTTGACCTTCCATTCTATAAATCTCATCCTCAGATTCAAAAAAATATTGAGCTTATTAATTTTGAATTAAAAAGTTCACCCAATATATATTATAATTCCAATAATGTGTCTTAATATTTATGAGAATTTTAAAAATAATGTTACCCATATCGCAATTTATTCAGATATTCTGAGAATCAAAACGGTCAATTCCAAGATGACAAAAAATCATAAACCCTGGTTTGATGAAAATTGTAAAAAGGAAAAGAAGGAAGTCCGTAAAAAGTATAAAATACTCAGAAGAGAGCCATTTTCAACAGAAAATTTAGTTGCTTTTATAAATGAAAAAAAAAATTACAAATGGTTGGTAAAGAAATCTAAATCGGAATATTACAGATCTATTACTGACCAAATTTCAGAAACAAAAAATAACAAAGAATTTTGGCAAACAATAAAACGATTCAGAAAATGTAAAAAACTAGAACTGGAAATATTCGAGAACTTTTACAAACAGTTTTATTCTCCCTCCCAAAATCCAACAATAGACACCGAATTAAATGTAATTAATCCATTCCTCGATGGTAATATAACATTGCAAGAATTACAAATGGCTGTCCATCATGTGAAAAAAAAAATCTCTGGGCAAAGACGGAATTCCTTATGAATATTATAAGTTATTAACGCCCGAGTGGGAACACTATCTCCTAAATCTCCTGAATGAAGTTTACCAAAAAGAAGATGGTCAACTGTTTTAATAAAACCAATTTTTAAAAAGAGAAATGAAAATGACCCAAACAATTACAGAAATATAGCTCTGTTAGACACAATAACTAAAATATTTACATACATTCTGAACAACTGCCTTTTAGAATGGTGTGAAATCAATCGCATACTTCCTGAAGAACAAAATGGCTTTCGTTAAAACAGAGGATGTAGAGATAGCATTTTTGTTTTGAGCTCTACTATGAATATTAATCTGAGGCATAAAGGCCGCTATGTTTATGGGATATTTATTGACTTTTAAAAAGCCTTTGACACCTTGAACCACAGAAAACTTTGGCACAAATTAAACGGGCTTGGAGTGAATGCTAAAATAATTAAAATACTACAACAACTATATGAAAATATGGAAGCAGATATTGAGATAAATGTGGTAAGGTCTAAACCAATACAAATAACAAAAGGAGTGCTCCAAGGAGATTCAGTCAGCCCATTACTCTTTGCACTGTACATACTGATATTGTGAAGTATTTTCAAGACCACCATGCAAGAGGTTTAGCTATAAATGGCTCTAAAGAACTATTGATGCTATTGTTTGCCGACGATATAGTGATAGTTGCAGAATCCTGGGTAGACTACCAAGAGAAACTGAATATACTACAGAATTATTGCAAAGAAAATTTACTAGTTCTCAATACAGAAAAAACCAAAATAGTACCGTTCCATAGAGGTGGTGGAAGAATTAAAACTGTGAAACCATTCTACTTTAAAGAAAGCCGTATTCAAATAGTAAATAGTTACACTTATCTAGGCATACAGTTCAGTTCTTCAGGAAAAATTGTTCAAGCCATAAACGCCGCCATAAAGAAAACTAAACTCGCAATAGGAACAGCTCTGGCCATATTACAAGAAAGTAAATCAGAAAACTGGGACTCAAAACATATGCTTTATAACTCCATCATCCGTTCTACCTTATTAGACTGTGCAGAAACATGGGCCCCACAATACTGTCCCAATTTGGAAACAATAACGATGAAGTACGTTAAACCAAATATACCAATGGTCCAAATATACTCCTAACTACATAGTCAGGCTAGAGACAGGAATCTCAAGATTAGAAATAGAAGTAGTCAAAAGAATGTTGAGATGGTGGATTGCTCTATTAAAAATACCAGAGGAGAGGCTACCTAGAATATGTTTTGACGGATTAAGAGAACTCGAAGGCAAAAAAAATATATGCATTTGGTATTCACAATTAAAAACAAAATTATCAAAAGTAGACTTATCGATGATTTTAGAAGAAGATAATCTAAAACCAGAAGAAGCCCGAAGACATCTCAAAGACATAACCAAATTGATTTAAAAATCATTGCCTGAGTATAGATATTAACTCAGCGCTTAACTCAAAATATAATCCAGAATTCAGAAACATAAGCAGCTTTCTCCAAGGTGAAGAATACCTAAATTTCAGAACACCAATCAAGAAGCACCGAATAGTGAGCCATCTTAGGGTAGCCAACTTGACAAGACCGGTAGTGTATAGTGAGGGGAAATCCTATAAACTGGAGGGGGATGAAAACTGCACTGTGTGCAATTTACAAAAGCCGGAAAATCTATATCATCTTTTGATAGAATGCCCAATGTATAAAGACCTTAGGAAGCACTATATATATAAATATATTAATGAGAACAATAATTCTATTTTAGGAAATCTACTAACAATTGATAATGTGCAGAAACTAAATGACATTTTTTACTATACAGTGGGTAGTTCAAAAATTAGATCATTTATAATGAATGAATAAAGTTCATGATATAGATTTTCCGGTTAATGCCTCATTAAATTTTTATTAAAATGTGAAGTGAGATTACTGTGTTTATTTGTTTTTTCTTTTACTTGTAATATTGATTAGCATTGTTTAGAATAATTTACACAATATTATAAATTTGAAACATTTATATTTTCACTAAGGATAACTTTAAATTCCTCAATTGTTCTTTTTTTTGTTTTGTATGTTTGGTTTCTTTTTCATTTTTGTATTTGATTTAAAAAAATTCGCTTTATTTGTTTATTGTATATTCACAATGCCTGTAAATAATCTCCAGTTGTTTTTATTTTTGTATTTATAACATATGAACTGTACTGACCAACTCCTTTTGTATGGGGATTACCCCGAAAAAAAAAAAAAAATATTATTATTATAATATTACTGCTCGAGATCTACATTTGATTTATTTCTTTATTTTTTTCTAGATACTCAACAGGAAGCTAGGAGACCAAGTACAGAGGGTATGATGTCTCCTCCTCTGAAAGCATCCGGTTTCAACACTTCTGATTGCAGTAACTCTTCATGGGCAGAAATGGAGACCTATGTTATCGGAAATGTTCAGATGCATCCTTTAACTCTTGCTACTAGACAGTTATTTATCCTGAAGTATCTGACACCAATGGGAGAATATCAAGAGGTTTTCTTATCTATTTATGTATTTAATATATTAACAAATGCTTTAATTTGGTATATGGAATTTAAAAAATAACAATTAGTTTCCTTATTTCATAATATATAGTCAAAGACTTTTTTTTTTCTTATTGCACCAGATGTGGCTTGTTAATGAAGGGATTACAGTGTAGTCAATTTATATTATTTTATTTTCTATAAATATATTTATATTTAAGCATTTCACATTTGACCAACAAGTGGATGAGTGGCCAATTAGTGAACTATTTTTGATGTGCTGTGGCTGATAATGCAGTAGAGGTGGGGAAGGGGTCTCTACATATCCCCAATGCTTCTATAGATGGAAGTAAAGCTCACCATGCATTGGTAGGATCTAACTTTATGTGACTTTTCCATCTTATGTATACCAATATCTTGATAGAGCTTGAGTTGATAGTATAGTGAAAAACTGATAGTTGCAAATGGTAGGGCTCATCCTATATGAATAAACGTGAAATATGATGGTGAGGTAGTAATCATCTGTGGGATAAGATTTAACGTATTATTAATTAGTACTCATCATTTGAAATATTTGAAAAGTAGAGTAATCCCTAGTACTTAATTGTCATATGTTGACTATAGGTTGTTAGTTTGAAACTCAAGGGACGAGGGAAATAGTTTAAATTACCAAGAATACAGAATAATAATGGAAAAGATCCTAACATTTAAAATGAATGAGTTGGGTTTGAAGTATGTCTTATGTATATGATGTGATATTCCTCTACAAAGTATAAACAAATGATACAGGTATAAAAATGAAAATGCTAAAAGCTCGCTTAAAAAAAGTACAGGATTTTCTTTTGAATTTGTGTTTTTCCTGGAACATTTGGCCTCTGCACTGATTAATCTGTTTGAGCAAGCTAGCATTCATCAAGATAAGGAACACCTTAATGCGAACTTTTTCTCATGCTTTGTTGTAACCTCTATTGATTTAATAATTCACTAGCCTTTTTCTATTATTGAAAAATCTTTATTCCCTATCTAGAGGAATTTCACAAGTTCAAAATAACAGTATTAAAGCTGACTACTGACTGCATTATGTTGTTCTGTGTTAGTTGTGAAACCATTTATCAGAATCACATAATTTGAGAACTTTAAATTATACGGGGTGGGTTAGCCCTGATTTTAATACTCTGAAGTGTTGGCAATAACAATTTTGACGTAAGGTGAAATTGCAGAGTGTACCAAAACACATATATTTTTTTTAAATCTCTCAAGTATTAAAGATATCTCTGAACTTCGAATTATTTAGTATGGATTGTATTTTTCTCTGAAGTGTTTTGTGGAAATTAAATTTTTAGCATCAATTATTATTTATTTTTGAGTGATACCGAATATCTTGTCTATTTTGAGCCTAGAACTGGAATCTTGTACCTAACTTTGAAGAAATTTAAAGTTTAATTTAAGAAATGAAAAGTCATAAGTTATCTGTTTTTAAATTGCATTTTTTTATTTATTAATTAAAAATTTCTAAGGCATATAAATAAGTAAAATATATGCATGTATACTTATCTAGCAGACAAAGTTGAGAATTTGTTTATGGTTTATTATTTTCTATAATAAACCTTTGCAATCAATCAAACAAAAATTACCCCTTCCCCTTCTCAAAATTTTAGTGCTTACTTTTCAAGATACATAGAACCCGAATAATGATTTAAAAGAAATCCATTTGTCCGCAGTGCAGGACATTTCTCCGAAAGTACTGGACCAATTTTTTTGAAATTCACCATAATAATACGAGGGCTACCAACGATGATCTTAACACCTAGACGTTGATATTGGCTGGTTATTTATAAGAAGGCAGCTGATTAAAAGTGATTTAATTCAGTAACTCAGTTATTTTTTAATATAGAGAACAAATTGACTAGTGTTTTTTTTTTTTTAACCAAAAACTGCGAATAATTATATAAAAGAGAAAAAAGAAAAAAAAATGAAATTTAACCCTTGACTATGCCCATAACCTAGTTATTTTTGAAGATAGAGAAAACTCAAAAAACAATTTCAAGGTCAAGATTCTGCAAGAACCAAGAGGAAAAAGAAATAATCTTATATGGTCAAGCCATAACTTATAAGAGATGTGATTCCCTGATAACTTGGTTATTATTGATGATAGAGAAAAAATGTAAGGTGTTCTGGAATCAGGAAATTTTATTTGAATAAGAATCGAAAGAAAAGAAAAGGAAATAGTAACAAAGTTTAGTATAAATAAACCAAACACCAATAAACAGTTATACCCTTATATAAACTGATGTATAGTCGACTGTAGAAACTATTATAGGTGGAATAGTCAGGAATCAGTCATTTTTGAAAAGTTTTTAATTTTGCCAACGTTTCGGCTCAAGCTTGTGAGCCATCATCAGGGCATTACTGAGCCATGTCCAAGCATAAACTGTTTATGCTTGGACATGGCTCAGTAATGCCCTGATGATGGCTCACAAGCTTGAGCCGAAACGTTGGCAAAATTAAAAACTTTTCAAAAATGACTGATTCCTGACTATTCCACCTATAATACCCTTATATAGTTATCAGGAAATAATAAACCATTTTGTAATAATTTGCAGCGTTTTTTGGGATTGTGAATAAAATTTCTTTTTCACCTTATGATACTTTCTTAATCTATTTTTGATAAATCTTTAAAGTTAAAGATACAAATTAGGTAGGCTTATACACAAAAAAATAAATTTTATATGTATCAAAATTAGTTTGATTAAAATTTTTGATGAATGATATGTAGAGAAATTATTCCATGAAATATAAAATAATTTGTATATTTCATAATCCAAAAATGACTCATTTTTTTATTTATAAATAACTTTTTTTTATTTTGTTCTTAATATTTTGTGTGAATCATCCTGTTGCTCATTTTATTAATAAAATTAAAAGTAAAATTAGAGATGTGTTGGATTATTAAAAATTATTAAGTTATTAAAAAAGAGAAGCAAAATTTGGTCTAATTAGTTATTTTGGTTTCCCATTGCAATTCCTCTGTGGAAGCAACCTGGCACTACCGAGTGGCAGGCTAGTGATTAAAATGAACCTTTGTAACTGACCAAAAAAAAAAAAAATTATTTTTTACTCTTCCAAATTTTGAGGTATTACGTTTCAAGATATGTAGAACACCAATAAAAAATAAAAATCATCTGTTTGTTCACCTTATGAATTCACGAATACCAAAAATTCATGCTTCTAATGAATCATGTTATAGACTTTTGGACATCTTTATATATATAAAAATCTCGTGTCACGATGTATGTTCGCCATAAACTCTGAAATTACTGAGTTGGCTTTGATCAAACTTTTTAAGTATTTGTTATTTGCTTCAACTTAAAAGATAGGATTGATTTTATCTTAATTATTTACCTCAATATTTGTTATTGCAAATTACTAAGATATTTATAAAAAAATATTTTTAAGCATATGGAGCATCTTATCAATGGTTCGTGTAGTCACATCGTTTATTATTGTTATTTAAAAATAATTACAGGCGGCAAAAAAAATTTCCATTTCAAGCACAGTAAGACTTTTTCCTGAACATAAAAAAAAAAAAAAAAACGGGTTATTCTGTAGGAAAGCTTCACCTACAATTACAAAGGAGTTTTGATGATGTACAACAGTTATGTTTAAAAGATAAAATGATGTTGTTGAATAATTTCGATGTGAGGTTGTTGAATAATTTCGATGTGAGGCTACTTGATACTGGTATGTTATTGTGACAGAGAGAATAAAATTGATATCTGACATGAAATAATAATCTTTTATTTATCATACAAAGAGTAACTCATTGCTATGCACCTGAATTTCTTTTAGATAACCCCATTCAACATAGTAACTATCAACATTTTTCGTAATTCGTATCAATTTCACTATTAAATTATTATTCTATTTTTACTTTCACTTACTATATATAGTAAGGGAAATTATTGCGATTTTGAAAATTTTCGATTTTCAGTTTTCAACGGAAATACACATTTTAGGGTCCTCTGAGTCCAAATAACCTAGTCCCGCAAAAAGGTGTGTGTGTGGTAACTCTCGGGCGGAAATGGTAAGTTCTATGAAACTGAAATTTCATAATTAAGACAACTATACGCCCGAGACGTTATGAAATCTTTTTCATCAAAATCAGCTTACCAGAAGAGCCACTTTTACCATTTATTTTGCACCTTTTTTCGATTTTCTCGGTTCCGATGATTTTGTTTAAACTCGCTATATCGATGTAAAATTTAATGGGCTTTAATATCATTTAGGTTTCATTCGGATTAAAATTGTCTGACAGGGCTTGAATGCCGATTTTTTAAATTTTCTTTCTCTAAAGTACCTTTAATTTTGTTGATTCTATAAAAATAACTATATTATCTTGTTACCACAGATGAAAAACAGGTTAATATATAAATTGAAGGATTTCGATACCCAACTAAAAGAGAAAACTGAAAAAATATATTTTTTATACAATTTTTTGGTTTTTAACATAAGAACAGTCATATACATGTGTGATATACTGTTGGAAAGCTTGAGATTTTAGAAAAAATATCTCATACGCAAGCTTTTCAAAGTTAGTAGATAGTGATGAAAAGGGGATAAAATCAACTGATTGTTTTAGATAATAACATAGTAGATTATTTAATAAAACACATGTTTCTATCAAATATCAATTTACTTAATTCTTTAAACTAATTTCATCTCTAACGGTATTTAAAAATTCTTAAATTGAATTTAACAAGGGTGGTAAGTGAAAGTCGTATGTTGCACCCACCAGATTTTTTACATTAAAATTGCTAAACAGCAAAAAATAAACATAAAATGTAAATAGACTTGTCATATAATGTTCATTAAAAAGAGATTTTTTAAAAAATAGTTTTTTAAAAATCACTTTCCTCATCAACCATAATTCTAACTTTAGCCTAATAAGTTGCCATTACTTAATATTTCTTGAAAAATATGACAAAAAGCTATATTGTATGATAGAACGAGTTGGATTATTAATTATTATTATTGGAAAAGTAGTGAAAAAAAATGGCTTCTTTGCGAGATATCTGCTAATCGCCTTCTTTCCCGGTCATAAAACACTATGGATCCCCTTTTTGGTTTGGTTGGTCTATCCATGGTCATATAGTATAGTCGAAGGACTACAGTGGGTATCCTAAATTTTAATCTAAATTATCCTAAATCTAGGTTTAATTAGGATAGGATCCCTGTATTTATTGAACTTAAAAACCTCCATGGTATAAAATACAATAGTTATGTCGGTTGCTAAATAACTATTAATGCGCTAAATCACTGTAGCTTCAACGAGGTTTTGGTTGAAATGTGACCCAAGAGAGAGACAAATAGGATTACATAAATAATAATAATAATAATAGGCTTACCGAACCCGAAGGTTCGATGCCGATACCACCAAACTTCGCCTGCACATACTCGTCCAATGTTCACCGGTCAAGCCCAAGCCCCCGAGATCAGCCTTAATGCAATCCTCCCATCGACGCTTTGGCCTACCTTTCGGACGCCTACCAGTCGGTTCAGCGAATACCAACTTTCTCGGAATCCGTTCCTCACTAAGCCCAACAACTTTACGCGCCCATTTGAGTCTCCGCGATGCTATCAACTCAATTATATTCACAGGGTAAAAACTCCGCAATTCCGCGTTGTGCAACCTTCTAAACTCCCCAGTGGCCTCATCTCTCTTCGGACCAAATATTTTACGCAGTACCTTATTCTCGAAAACCTTAAGCCGTTGTTCATCCTTCGAAGTAAGCGGCCACGTTTCGCATCCGTAAAGAACCGTTGGAAGAATAATAGTTTTATAAATTCTAACCTTTAAGTTTTTAGACAGAAGCCGCGAGCTAAGTAATTTAGCAACTGAATAATAACACGCATTTCCCACCTTTAACCAGGACTTTATTTTTTCCTGGATTTCATTTTTTCTTGTTATCATTGAACCTAAATACTTGAATTTCTCTACGTGTTCAATATTAATGAATGAAATATTAATATCATCAAGATCGCCACCATTTCTGCAACTAATCATATATTTCGTCTTATCGGTATTTAATTCGAGACCTATTTGTTTACCGGTTTTTATTAACACACTTGTATTTAGTTGTATAGTTTCCGTGTCTTCACCTAGTAGTACCAAATCATCGGCATACCCCAAAACCGGAATCTTGTCACCCATATTTAAGCCTTTCTCAGTACACATCACCTTTTCTATAACATATTCTAAGGCTATATTAAACAAAACAGGTGAAAGGGAGTCACCCTGTTTCAAACCCGATCGCACCTCAAATCTCTCGGAGTAATTATGACCGATTCTAACTTTATGAAATGTTTCCGACAAACACATCTCTACTAGGTTTACTAACTTTTTAGGTATCCCCTGTTCAATCATGATGTTATATAGCTTCTGACGGTCTATGGAATCATAAGCCTTTTTAAAATCTATATAAAGTTGATGGACTACACCGTTATATTCCAGCTTCTTCTCTAATATTTGACGTAAGGAAAATATTTGATCAATAGTCGAGCGATTCCGCCTAAAACCACATTGGTAGTCTCCGATAATTTCCTCAGCGTATTCCGTGATTCGACTAGTTAGAATTGACGAGAATATTTTATAGCATACTGTGAGAAGAGAGATCCCACGATAGTTGTTACAATCCGACCTCGGTCCTTTTTTGTGAATCGGAATAAGTATTGATTCTTTCCATTCTTCGGGCATTTTTTCAGTTTCCCAGATCTTTTTAACTAAAAAATGTATTTTGGAAACGCCCGCTTCTCCACACGCCTTGATTAATTCACTCGTGATATTATCATTTCCTGCGGCCTTATAACGTTTTAATTTTCCTATCGCCATTTCAACTTCCTCTTTACTCGGTGCGTCTATCCATGGTTCAGCGCTCTGGTATTCAGAGGGAGGAGATTGATTATTATTTTCCGTATTTAGAATGCCGTCAAAGTGTTGTTTAAATTTATTTAATATCTCAGTCGGATCCGCAATTATGTTGTTATTCGCATCTTTAACCCCATTCAATAGAGGTTCAAATCTTTTACGCGATTTGTTTATACCTTTGTACATCTCTCTTACGTTATTTTCGCTTCTGTGTTTTCTATTTCTATTATTTTGCCTTTAAGATACTCTCTTTTCTTATTTTTTAAGAATTTTGAAGTTTCGTTTTTTACTAACCGAAAGTAAGCCACATTATTATCGCTTGGATTATTTAAGGAATTCAGTTTAGCGGTCTTTCTTTTTTCACACATATTTTGACAATCCCTGTCGAACCAAGGTTTGTTCTTTTTATTTTCGATTTTCCCAAGACATAAGTTACCGACCTCTTTAATATTATCCCTGATCCCTTCCCATAATTTGTTTACATCTTCGTGTTCCTCGTCTGAAGATTCCAAAGCATCGAACCTATTTTTTACTTCTATCGCGAATTGTTTTCTAATTTCGGGGTTGTTCAATTTAACAACATCAAAATTCTCGGGATGAATATAGTTCGATGTTCTCTTTTTTGCATTTAGTTTTTGTCGAAGTTTCGCGATTACTAATTCATGATCAGAACCGCATTCTGCACCACGATACGATCTCACGTTAATTATGCTAGTTTGCCATCTGTTTTGTACTAAAACATGATCTATTTGATTCCGAGTTTGTCCATCTGGCGATGTCCACGTATACTTATGAATGTCCTTATGTTTAAACGTAGTACTTTTGATTATTAGGTTTTTCGAAATGGCAAAGTTTATTAGTCGGGTCCCATTATCATTACTATATTCGTGCAAACTTTCTTTACCGATTGTAGGACGATATACTTCTTCCCTTCCAACCTTTGCGTTTGCGTCACCTAGTATTATTTTAATGTAATTTCGCGGTAACTTATCGTAAACCGACTCTAGTTTATCATAAAATTTGCATTTTACTTCATCATCACTATCTTCGGTGGGAGAATGAATGTTTATAAACGCGATTTTAGACCAACGACCCTGAAATATAGCAACCGATATTCTTTCACTAAAGAACTGTACATCCCGTAATGCGGAAAGAAATCTATTCCTAATCAGAAACCCGGTACCTAAACAATAATTAACGCTCCCCCCGTACCAAATAGTATACTTTCCTTCTGTTAACGAACCCTCTCCTGGCCAGCGAACCTCTTGTAATGCAACGATATCTAGATGGTACCCCTTAACTTCATTCGCGACCGACTTTAACCCACCTGCCGTATTTAAACTTCTAACGTTCCACGTCCCTATTGTTAGATCTCTACTTTTCATCTTGCGCCTAGATTCCTCTGAAGCAGTCCCAAAAGCATCCGCCAACCATGGGACGCTCCCCATACGCGGTAATGAGATCCGCGCGAGGAGGATTACATAAAAAACTTAAAAAATGTTAGATGTAAACTTATAAAATGGTCTAAGATATATTATGTACGTTTTAGTTGGAGTAAGGATAAGACGTATTTTATAGTTACTCTAACCATAAACGCAACAAAAAGTTAAATAATCGCAAAGCAAAGTCATGAGATACAGCTAGTTTAGTATAAAAATTTAACTGTCTTTAAATAATCTGATCATTTGATATTTAGGCAATTTTCCTATATATAAAATATTTAAAAAAAAAATTGAATATTGAAGCATATTGTAAAATGCAAGTACAGTTGTGTTTTTAGCAATGAAAGTATCTTTTAATCTTGAATGAATCATAGAAGAAGTTGCTTAAGGTTTTTTTTCTCTTGTTAGTACTATTCGATAGAGAATAAATTCCCTAAAAAAGAAAAAAGAATAATTAAAATCAACCTTGAAATAGAAGAGATATAGCGGCCATTTTCCTTTGATTAATCAATTTATAAGGGCCAGTAGAAGAAGAAGAAGAATCAATTTATCACTTTTTATATTAGTTAATGGTCTCTGAACAGCATTCTAAACTGTTATATTCTAGATTCAAAACCCTTACTTAGCTAATCTTAGTTATTTTATGTAGGCCCTATACATCAAATATGTTTAAAATATTGAAGCTGAAGATAGTTCTATACATAGGGCTGTTAGAATTTATGGATAAGTCAGTGGATTTCAGTTGACAGGTTATGGTTTTTTAACTTATCCAATATTTCATCATTTTGTTTTAATAATTCAGTTGGATATTCTATACCGAACTCTACTGTACAACCATGTCAGGATTCCTAGTATTCTGTGAAATTAGTCTGTTGAAGCAAACTTCTTGGCAAACTCTTTGTTGTTGATTCAATAATGATATGATGTTACCATTTGCCTGTACTTCTTTGCTCTCATACTTATGTAAACTTTTGACTTGTAGCTTTTTATGTCTCTTTGCTTTTCTCTTCATATTACACTTATATTAGAGGAATCATTGGGTCAGGGAACAAATTTGTCGTGTTTTTATCAAAGACTTTTATTTAAACAAAAATCAATAATTATAACAATAAATTAGTCGATTATGTTTTCACTATTGCTTTTTATGGCCTCCTCCCACCTATTGACCAAGTTGCTGATGCTGTTCCGCCGAAAATTGTCCGGTCTGGTATCGGAGAAGTTGTTGAGCCAGTTTTTAAGTCAGGCTTGACTTTGGCTTTGGACTATCTCCTGGAGTCACCCACTCCTTTCTTTGCTTCATAATTATGTATAAGTGCCATAATCTCGTGACGATTCGGTACAAAAAGTGTTTTATGACCACTAGTTGCTCGATGACGGGTGAGATGTTGGGAAGCAATGTGTATGCCATTCTCTTTGTTGTTTTATTTAAGTTCGTGAGGCACCTAGACTTTCCCATTTTTTTTTTTTTTAGTAAATCCCATTGAATGTTGATGATTGAGAATCGTTTTATGATCGCAATTCATTTTTTCAGCCTATTCTCGACTTGTTTGGTGACTGCCGTTTTTCAAAAGTGGTTTTTAGACGCATTTAATTTTTGAACTTGCCAAACTATTACTGTGCTGTAGACTCCTTTATGACACCTAGTAGCTTTTTAACTTTGATAAAAAATGATGAAGAAGAGCAGGTGTCGAAAATGTTACTATTTGCCTCCTACATATTTGATTTCTAAGCCTAAAAATAATAATATTTTTGTTAAAGGAAAGGAAGTAGTATTTGGTGGGGGATAAGTTATTTTTCAGTAAAAATTTATGAAACCGAATCTTTGTAAATTAAAAAGGACTTTTTTTAAAATTTCAATAAAGTTAAATCTTGCTTCAAGTCAACAGAGGACTTATCGAGGAAAGCTGAAACATGTTTGTTGATTATCAATTTTAAAGATTATTAAGATAAATATTATAAAAAATTTGCTTGGTTGAAGGCATGTCTTAGCTGTTTCATTTTGGGTCAATTAAGCAGAAATAAAAGTAAAGATACTTGTAATAAAAAATAAATGGAAGTAATAAAATGAAAGAAAAAATAATGATGTGATAATAACACCAAATGGTCTAAAGAATAAGTGGAAGCAATACCAGATCATTGAGTCTATGTATGAATTGAGCTGACTTATAAGAAATTGGAGCTGTATCCTTTTTGCATAACATTTTAACAATACTATTTTATTTCATATTCAGTCAGCCTAATTATGTTAGAAAATGGTAAAGAACACTTCACTATCAAGTAATATAAAAGAATAGACATAAAAATGGCGATAATAGAAATGCAAATTACAGTTTACTGGTAACATTTCAATAAGAACCCACTTTTATGAATACTTAATTAAGCAATGGTTATTGCGGAGCTCATTGGACTGCAGTAATGGGAATAAATTGAAAATACCACTCATAAGATATCCTAATGTTTATAAAGATTATTGATATGTTGTCCTGCAAGATGATTTTTCTAGTGTATTTTCAACTATTATACATTCCTAAATATCTATTTGACTGTAACTAACACTAGTGTATGCATGTTACAAAGCAGTCTTATCTATTTCCTGTTAACAATAAATTTAATCTATTAATTTTTTTATACATATAAATGTAATGTGCTAAATGGAGGTCACATGGAATAGTATTTTAGAGTTTGAATGATTGAATATAAAATGTTCTTGGGAGGTGTCATATTGATCCTGTTGGTTGGTTATATAATTCAGTAAATGATTATTGGAATTAATATATTTTTAAAAACTTGTTAATATTCAGTAATAATATTAATACTTTTTAACAATTTTAATTTGTGTTACATTACACTTTGTATTGTTAACTGTATATTGCAGGAATTTGGGGGCAGATTGGGGAATCTCGAGACTTAAATGTATAATGTAAAAAAAATATATATTTAAAAAAAAAAAAGCATTGCTATAAAATCATGCATCTTTAAATGTTAAACTTGACTCTCAAATTTGTGAAGTAAAAAGCAGTATGAGCTACTATCATCATGAGGAAACTATATTGCACAATGATTGGCCCAAGAGAGGTAAGATAATGGTGACATCAATGTTATGTCAATTTTTATCTAAATGCCAAGGAATCTTTATGAAAAATATGGTAATTAATACCATGTGTTACTTGGTTTTTCTGAAAATATTGTAAATATTTTTGCAATTAAAATTTTATTATTGAGATGAAAAACTGGCTTTATAAAAAGTTAAAAGTGTATATTTTTATGCGTAAATGAAGTTTGGAATGGATTGTATTGGTATAGAACACCCAAAGAAATCAGGGAATGATTTATAACTAATCTCAAAAGATAAATAAAAGCAGATAAGAATAATGATTTATTTGATGTTCATGAGAAACTATATTACTTGAAATTATTTCTTAAGCAAGCAAACAATGCTGCTTTTAAAAATTAAATGTTGTGCTACCATTTTCTAAAGTTATTATGCTTGCAAAAGCACTAGACTTTGAATGGACCTGACATGCAAGTTACTTCTGAATTAAATGGATTATTTTTATTTTAAGCAATATATATTATTGGAATAGCAATCTTCACGAATAGATAACCTATAACAGCATCAATGAATTGTGTTCGATATAAAAAATAAAGAAGTATAATGAAAGGTAAAAAAGTGAACATTCTAGAGAAAAAGAAAACAAAATATTATATTTTATTTGAGATTGTGGAACAAAAGTATTAAAATAAATTGTGCATTTATTTTTATATGTCAGGAAGCAATAGTAAATAATCATGATTGGCTGTAATTGGATTTATTTCCCATGTGTGAAGTTTCAAATTAAAGGAGTAGTTATAGTTTTACAAAACTAGGCATAGTAGTGGTTTTTCTAGGTTGTTATTTAAATGAAATGCTTTTTTTGTTAGGGATAACAATCCTGTGTTGAAAGAGTTCATTTATTTTTATTGAAGTACAAATAATTTATTCATCAGATATATTTTGTGCTAAATGGTTTTATCAAATAGTGGAGACCTGCATTGTGCACTATTTTAATATATATATTGTGTGTGTGTTTTTTTTAATAGAAATAAACTGACTGAATTTTCTCGAGAGGTTATGTGTTTACATTACTCATTTATAATTTTTGTAGCAGAAATTATTTGTGAATCTTAAATAAATTATGTCATCAAGATTTTCGATACGGTATATAAAGTTAATGATTTCATTAAGGCGTCACAGGCTGTACTGATTCATGGAGAACATATCTAGCTTACCAATCCATTTACTGTAGTTAACTGAAAAGAAACTTGAGTGCCTAGACTGCTGCAGCAGTCCACTGTCCTGCGAGACCACCTACTCTTTTTAAAGGGTTGTATAAATATAATTCTATACGATGAAAACATCTTGCTATTGTAGACAGGTTTTCGTCATATCCTTGAAATCTACTCCTCAACTCAATCTTTATGAAGTTAGCATATAGCAAAATTTATTTTATTAAAAAAAGTGCCAGTTGGAGTTCCATGAAAATGGAAAAAGTTTAATTAACTGAAATATGTAGCTTATGGCAGTTTGTACATCATTGCCCTAATGACTCATTTATTATGATATAAACTTTGCCCATTTGCTTAATCCAGTCATCCTTTGTATGCCTTTCTGACAAAATGTTTGACAAACGCTCATATGGTACTCAATGTTTATTTTTTTTTAAATGCATGTATTAAATAAATTATGCCCGCTTTGTCTCTTAAAACTACTAAGTTTATGAAAAAACATGATCACTTTCGTTGAAAAATTATTTTTTTAAAGAACCTAGTTTTCATAAAACCTAAAAAAATTGTATTTATATATTAGTATAAAGCCTTGAAAGTCATGTGAAAGTTTTGGATTTTACCACCTCCACACCTAAATGCAAGGCACAATTATATAGGACTTTTAAGGACATAATATGCTGGCTCTTTTAAATAATATGCGACTAGTTGTTTATTTATTTTTTAAACGTTGAGGATGTGTTTTTGTCTTATACTGGTATGAGAAAAGATCTAAAATGTATTCTGGTATGTTGTGTGCTAAAGGATAGTGCATATTTAGGGGAGAAGTTGACTCCTGGTGCTGTCAAATGACACACAGTCAACCATTCTCACTTCACTTTGATACTGTGTATATTGTGTACTAAAGGATTTTTTGTATTAATATTTATATTTTTATAGTTATAGTTATTTTATTTCATACATGATTTATTTCTAAGAGTATTTCAGGGAAAATATGCTCAGTATTTTTTCCTGGTGATTAAAACTGTTTTAAGGGCACACCTCCTACACTCGTTAGATTTTAAATATTCAGAATTTTCAATTTATTGGTTAAGTTAAATTATTATGTTACAGTTGTCCTTTCAGCCATAAAATTGTTAGTATTATGCTTTTTATCATATTAAATCAATTACCTTTTACAGGTTAAAATAAAATATTCTTAATCAGGATTCAATGTATGTAAATTATATTTTTATAACTACACAAACTTATATTTAGCATAAAACACTAAAAATCAATTCTAAAGATTATTATATAATGTGTATTAAATTTCCCAAAGGGAAAACTAATGTTAAAGGTGAACTTATTATGTTTATGTAGTTATAAAATTAAATGGTATGAATACAAAAATTTGAACCGATATTGATTGTAAAAACCACATCTGTAATATTGAAGTTAATCTACCTAGCATCTGTTAAAGTAAATTATAGTGGGTACTTAATTATCCCCCTTTATTTTTCTTGGCGATTTTTGGTTTTTACTTATTCTAAACATTTAATTGTTTGCTGCATCGAGTGTTGATTTTACCTTATTGCTATTGCTATGTTCCCTGGATGGTTTTAAAATATATCTCCTCTCCACTCCAAATCTGGTGTTTCAAGATACTCAAAATGAAGTTTGCGATCAAGATTCATAAATTATTCTTAACACATTGCTGTGGAAACTGGTTCACTTTACTTTTTTTTTTTGATTAATCATCTTGAACATTCCTGATGATCATTTAAAAGATGACTTAATTGTCTGTACTAATACTGTATATAAAACACTAAATTAAATAGCTGAGTAAAGGAAAAGATAAATAAAAACTAGAAATAATAATAATAATCTGAATTAGACCATTATCGGTAAATGTATAAGTTAAGGAGGAATTATATTTTCCTCAACCATTTAATAAAATTAAGCACGGATTTTCTACAAATTTAATAAAGAATATATTAGTAAAATTTTCTTTTCTAAAACCTCTAGAAAATAGGTTTATGATTCACTATAAAAGGAGATATATAAATTTACAAAAAGTTAAAATGAATGACCATATGAGTCCTTTTGTGTTTGAGAAGAGAAAAATGTTATTTTATTGCTTCATCTATGTTGTTGTTGGTCATACTCTTATAGAAAATTTGATGAATACTCTTTGATTTCTTAATAATTTTTATCTGTATGAGAACAAAAAAAACAAACAAACAAGTATTTGGAAGAGGGATTCTCCCAACATGTAAATTATACTCAATTGTTTATGGATCTCTGAAATAAACTATACATGATCTAAAAAGAGTCTATCAGCTTTACTGAAACAGTTGAGGATCCTCGGTGTCTGCAAGAGTTCATACTCCTGAGACTGTTTGCTCCTCCAGCTTGATAGACCACATCAACAGTTAACATATCAATTGTTGAATCCTGCTATAATGATTGTGATAGATAATAAAAAGACTATTGCCTAATATTTCTCCTTTGCTTATTTTTACTCTCTTTTTCCTCAATGCTACCCTTGCTGTAATATATAGTATATAGTTTCTCAGCTCATTATTTTTGTCTAGTAGTAATATTATATTAATTTTCTATTTAAACAAATAATGATCATTGTGGCCAACTATAAAATTTAGGTTAAGGTTTTGAGTGATTGGAAAATTATACAGGGATTGATTTTTAAAATATTTTTTTCATTTATAGTTTTTGAGCCACGTCTTCGAAAAAAATGCACTTGAATTGATTCTACAATTTATTAATTTGAGAGAGACTAAAAACTCACGACTATCTTTTGAAGCACTGAAATATTTAGCTGCTCTGCTGTGCCACAAGAAATTTTCTATTGAATTCATTAATGTTAATGGATTGCAGGTGAGTGGTATTAAATTAATTAATTAAGCCTATTATTTTAAGAATTGATTTTCAAATTATAAATTTATTATTATTATTATTATCAGTCAGCTAATAATTTTACTTACCTATTTGTTAAATATATACTAGGACAAATTATTGCAATCATGGACATTTTTAAATCCAAGTTTTCAACAGAAATATATTTTTTAAGATCTTCTGATCAAGTTTTGTTAAATAGTCCCTGTGTAGGTGGAATGGTTATAGTGTGTTATATCAGCATACAATTAAAGGCTATTTAATGGGAAGAAACAATAAGGCGTCAGTCTTTTTTTAATTTAGTCAAAATTCTAAGACTTGCTCATGATTATTTATTCCCATTTTAGTATCAACAAACGACCATACACTCCATAAATGCTCCTTAATATATCAGATTTTTCTTATAATCTGAAACGGGCTGGTATGGTTTAAATGTTGAATTTTCCATAAAAAGTAATTATCCTTCTATTATGTGTAATTAACTACAAATGTACTCAATTGTTTTTTTAATATTTAAAAAGAAATTGTTTGAGGCATGATTATCTTGCCACTTGATGAATTTCTTATTAAAAATTTTAGTTAGACATTAATAACATTATGATACAATGGATTAAAAAAAATCATTGATTTACTAACAGACATACTTCATTAATATAGATCTTATTCTTATACTTGGTTTTATATAGCTTTATCTGTCTTACTGCCTCAAAAAGCTTTTATTCAGGCATTGATGACATATATTTGAGAGTTAACTATTAAACTTTTTCAAATTTTGGAAATATAAATGCTACAAATATTGGTTTTAGAAAACAATCTGTCACTTAAAAAAAATATGATAAAATATTTGTATCATTCGGTTTTGCCTTCATCATTACAAAATATTCATTGGTTTGATATAATTATAAATGCTTTAAAAAGTCTCTCCTCATCTGCAGTACTCCTGTCAGAGTATGCACCAAACCTAACTTGATACAGTACTAAAGAAAACATTTCTTGTATATAATATTCAGATTTTTATTAATTATATTAACTGTTGATTAATTTAAATTCATATTTTTAACATTGTAATTTTTGTATTGTTTAGAGATTACTAGAGGTTCCAAGACCAAGCATTGCAGCCACAGGTGTTTCAATTTGTTTATATTATTTGGCATACTGTGAGGATGCCATGGAACGTGTTTGCCTCTTACCCCAAAGAATCCTTTCTGATTTGGTGAGGTAATTATTGCTATCATTTTAGAAAAAAATATTACAGTGTTTTTATGTTATCTATATTCAGTTTTATATATATATATATATATATATATATATATATATATATATATATATATATATATATATATATATATATATATATATATATATATACAAGGCATGTTTTTTGAGTAAGTACCGTTTTGGAATTAAAAAAGGACGTACAAAGATAATATAATTTTAAGATAATATCGCAATAATTTTATTTTTATATGAAAGCCTGTAAGTTAATCTACTTTTCTACATAATTTCCATGAATTTTGAGGCACTTGTCATAACTCCTCAAAAAATTCTGCCGCCTGACTTGTTAAACGACGTTGACAAAAGATGGGTGGCCTACATCACACCAGAATCTATATCTATCTAATTTCCAAAAATTACTTATTATTTTTAATGGGGTGTAAACAAAAAAAAAAACAAAAAAAATATGACCATTTCAACCAAATATTTGTATTATTATTTCTTTGATATAAAATACAATTAATACTCAATGTCTACTCTATTGATATTTACTGGCATTAGTGATCTGCTAGCCAGTTACTGGATCCCACCCTGATGTCATTCTTTGGGATTGCTGTCAAAGAACTCTTAGACCGCAATTTCAATTCCACAAAATTACCAATTTTTTCCCCTTGAAGAAAATGGGTCTAGGATTGAAACAAGAAGTAATCCGATGGTGCAAGGTCTTAAATATATGGTGGATGAGGCTGAAGTTCGAACCCATGAAGTTCTTTAAACTTTTCTTTGGTACAAGGTGAAGTGTGAGGACAAGCATTATCTTGTTGGAATAAAACTCCTTTTTCGATTGATTAAAGCTGAAGAACGCTCTGACAATTTTGCATACAATCTTTGCAGTTGTTCACAGTAGATTTTAGGATTCATAGAGCATTCACGGATTTGACTCAGCAGCTTCCAATAGAACCTCATCAATATCCACTAATGGTCACCCGGATCCCTTCTTTCTTTCCAACGTTGTACCTCCACTGCTAAATTTTTCAAATTAATTAATGCTATATATTTCGCTGGTCAAGGACACCTACTTCATTATATTTAATAATTTCACAAGTTGCTTCAGTTTTTTTTTTTACTAATAGCTTAAAATTATGAAAATTTCGTTGGACATTGTTATATTTCTTCTTTGACATGAATAAATAAACATTTTTTTTTTTAAAAGATGAAGTCAAATGGGATTAAAAAGCTTATAGAGTGCCCTAAAGCAGTGGTACCCAACTAGTGGTCTGCAGACAACGTCCAAGGGGTCCGTGAGATGTCAGAGAAGTTATTCTAAATTACCTTAATGTAAAATATTTGTATAGCCTTGGCCTTTAGTAAGAATCACACGCTCTACATGGACAAATTTAACATTCTAAGTGATATAATTGTGTTTACTGACAGGTTAGAGGCACCTGCTCAATCACAACCTTAAAATCAGTCATTTTCTAATATTTCGATAATAATGAGTTCAAAAAGTAGAATGTATCTCAGAAGATATTGAACAATATTTAGTATCTTTGTGAGTTTTGGAATAAATAGGTTTTTGTATAAGTTATATATTTTAGTTTATTTGTATTTATTTAACTTCATTTTATTTTACTCTGATTATCAGAAGAAATTAAAGTTGAAGTTTTGAATTTTGCCTATCCAGGTTTAATTAGGATGGGGATCTTAAGGGAATGCGGGGAGGGGAGGGGAGGAGGAGGGGGGGGAGGTCTTAGGGGAACTAGTATCTGACTTAGCAGAGGCTCTGGACCACCATTTGTCCACTCTGTTTAAAAAATCCTAGGACCATCTGCCAGGCTCAACATTAAATTTTAGTTATTCAATGTTTTGCGGATTGAAGTAAACTCCTGGAGCCTGTTTTTTTATTTTTTTCCCATTTTCGCAACTAGGCCATTTCTAGAATATTTTGTTTCAATGGAGGTATTTCGCACGCATGTACTAGATGCGGTGTAGCCCTCTAAATTCCTAAATATATATCTAATATTTAGGTGTTAGGGAGTCCGTGCATTGAATTGATTGTTTGAAGGGGTCAGTGAAAACATTTTGTTTAGGAAACACTGCTCTGAAAGCATTATTAAGTATTGGTGAGTATTAAATATGATTAAAATATTTACAGTCCTTTATAATCTTGAATTTGATAAAGGGTTAAATTTTTATTTTTTTATATCTCATTAATATTTCTTTCATCATACAAAACCAAAAAAATTGTTGGAATATCAACTTATGTCACTTAAATATTTTTCTTTTTTAAATTATTGCTTTGTTCCTGTGATTCTACTGCACATTATACAATATAAATATTATTTAATCAATAGAATTTCCATTTATAACCATGTACTACTATAAAAAAGTGATAAATCATAATTTTTTTGTTAAGATATTCTCTATGGCTGCTTGAGTGCTCACATGATTCTGGAAGATGTCATGCTACAATGTTCTTTGGCTTGTCATTTCAGTTTAGAGTAATTCTTGAAGAATTTGATGCTCAAGATGGACTACGAAAACTTTACAATGTGGTTTGTATTTTTCAATTCAATTTCAAGAACGAAAATGTGTTTTGATTAAAAAACAATAGTAATTTATTCATGAGTGCAATTTCCATGAGGCTAATAAACTTTTGAATGGATCAATTAATGTCCTGCTGCTGTGGTAAACTGACCTAAACCCATGGAGTGGGAAATCGAATGATTTTGTCAAAAATAATTAATTTTCAGGAGGCTGAATACGTTTCAACTAAGGAAAGAACACAAGGTCGATTGTCCCCGTAGCACACTTGTAGATAGTTACTGCAACGGGTTAATTGACCCTGTGTCGCACTTGTGGATAAATACTGATTTATCCATTCGCACTGAACGTGTTAAACAACTCATTGACACGTAATTTTTTTATCACATTTGTGTCCTTTAAACATAAAATAGTATAACAAACTATTTAATGTAGTTAAGTATAAAGGTGATCTTTTATTAATTGAACAAGAAATATGAACATTAATAAATCTAATACCATAATATACTGTATAATAATAAGCAGGATAATACAGAAGGAAGGCCAGTAACAACTTCCTTTTATTTTTATATCTATTTTACTTTCTATTATTCTATTACTGCTGATTATTATATATTATGCTATTAGACTAATTAATGTTCATATTCCCTGTTAAATTAATATAAGATCTCCTTTTTATTTTCATTTTCTATTTACTCATGTTGATATATTAATTATTAGTTTTTATTACTTTCTTTTCCTGTTCTTGTGTTGTCATTTTTACTTACTTAATGACTACAAAACAATTTCTGTAAATTTTATATAGTACTGTAGTTCCTTTTATTTATTTATTTATATAAATGCATCTACCCTTATTGGGTCATTAGCATACTACATTAATTTTTTATTTCACAAGTACGTAATTGTTGTTCACATATGTCTTATATAAAAAAAAAAAAAATTTCACTGTACTCAGGGTCCAACAGGTCGGTGGGTATGATTTCCTGGGAAGATAGCTGTGCTGGTATCATTTTTTTAAAGGTTTTTTATGAACGGATTGGTTAGCTGTCATTGTAGGAAAATCTTCGAATTTTATTATTTTTTCACCTTCTTCTTGGGGATCTATTGTTAAGTTAAGCTGCATAGTGGGTATAGAGGAAGGAGGAGGACTTGAGTGGCATCGTTTGACGCCTGAAACAGAAGTCGGTATTAATATTAAATTGATGTCCACATTTGAAACTGTATCTTTGAAGCGTTTATTTTCAATATTTTTGCTACAAATTGAGTTGCCATGGCTACCTGGTTGGCTTTGCTTCGGTTTGTCTTCTTTGATTTCGGCTATGGTTGTTGAAGTGATGTCATGGCAACCGGTTAGGGTTGGCTGTACTGTTACACTATTGGGGATCGTATGGTTAGGTGTATTTAATAGGGAATGGCTGGCATTTATTTGTTTACTTATGTTTTGGTTGGGACTTACATTATTGAATCTATTTTCACTACTTTGATGTTCTTGAATATTATTATTTTCCCTCTCAGGGCAATCAGTAGATACGTGACCAGGTTGTTTACATATAAAACAGGTTAAAATATCTTCAGCAAGAAAAATTCAGTAACAAACATTGTCTTGCTCTATTAGTAGCAGCTTACTGAGGTCCTCAGGTGGGATGTAGATTTGCCATTGAAAACTAAGTACATGTGCCAGCCTGGGGTCTTGGTTACCCGGCCCTGAGAAAGTACATGATAGACTTATCTAAGGCCTAACCTTTTAAGTTCGTTTTCTATTGTCTCATGAGGAATTGAAGGGCAAGTGTTTGAGATAATTATATGCTCAGCCGGATTAATTAGTCTTTTTATGAAAATTTCTTTGTTATCTATAATAATCGACTTATGATTGTTCAAAAGGCGGTCTACTGCATCTTTGTTATTAAAATGAATGCAAAATCGAGAGTTTGAAATTCTAGAAGTATAACGAATAAATTTTGGGTCTATTAGGATTGCAATTTTGAAAACATACTCTTTTCGCTTTATACCCGGAAATGTTTGTAAAACTATTGCATTTTCTCGTTTAGAAAAACGGTCTGTGGCGGTGGCTTTGGTATAACTGGTGGATTTTTCTGTAGGGTTGAGGTTAAGTGGGACTTGCAATGCGTTATGTTTTGTGTTATTTTCTGTTCATATTTTTTTCTGAATTTTTGGTGACATAGAATCTAAAGAAGGTAGAGACATTTCAGGGGCTGACATATCGATACAAAGCCAAAAGCTCTGGGCGGCTATAGATAATGTGTAACCGCTTTACTTCTTTTGGATAGCTCAATTTTCTATTAAATAATGAAACACACTCACTTGGATTGTCTAAATCGCACAAAATAAAGTTCATAACAGCATAATAAACACTTGTAAATCAAAAACTTTGAGACTGACCTGAAGCGTGTCTTCATTATAAGAGTCCCCAGTTCCTTTTAATTCCAGTGTTTATAACCTGCTTTGTTGATAAACTTTTGTCAATTAAATACTTAATCCTAATATTTAAGTGGTGTAGAAATTAACATTTAAAATAATAAATTTATTTTTTAATTGGAAAAAATGTAATTAATATGGACTTGAAACATTTATTCCCTTTAAAATCCAAACATTATTACTTCATACATCAATTATACCTTCTTCTTTTTCCCTAGATAAGTACACTGCCATTATTATCTCTTGATGAAAGAAATGAAGATCAAGTTAATGAAGATGAAGAATGCTCTGCAAGGCAGATAGTTCGTCATGTATGTGTTGCTCTAAAGCGTTATTTTGAAGCCCATCTGTATATCAGGTCAGAGCAAGTTAAACGAGCTCATTTTAGAGACAATTTAGAACATTCAAAATTAGCTACCACACTCCCAAGCTATAAGGTCAGGTTAGCTGCCTATTAAAATAAATAAGTTTTAATTACTTACAATTTTATATTAAAATTTGATATGCTATACATTTTTTGTATTGTTTTAGGCCTGTAAAAGCAGTCCAGAAGACGTAAAAGAGCAAATTAATATACTTCTAGATTATATGTCATTCCGTGCACAATGGGCTCCTGTTGACAATTTATTAAGATTAGGAGGAATAACGTTACTTCTTCAAGTAATAGCCTTTTCATATGATTGGAATTATTCCGGAAGGTGAGTAACTTTGTATTTTTCTTTTTTGATTTGATAATTCATGACATTTTCGGTGTATAGTATTGAAACCAAATTGTTACGGGCTATGAGGTGTGAGAAATGAACTACTCCAGTTTAAAAATTACAAATATTTATTAAATACAAAATGTACAAATTCAAAGGGATTGCTAACCACTATAGTTACTATTATAATTGAAATACTAGCTTAACTTCTAAACAGTATACATATAAAATGAGGCATTCCTAACAAATAAACTCCTTACAACCTACTAGACTTATTCTAAAACTTACAACTATAAATTATATATAAACTACAGTCTTCTAATTTCCCACCGACTGGTTATCACAATATTGACACACAGTTTCACTACACTGTCACGAATTGTTCACTGTCACTGTTCACTGATACATCCACTTGAGCAAGATCAAGACTGACTGACCCAGGCGTAGTGGACCGGTATTTGTACCACCACCGAAGGTTCTAGACACGGCAGGTAAGGGGCCTTTCTAGGCACTTCGAGGACCATCCAGGTACTTCCAGTCTAGGCATGGTCCACCCGTCATTGCCCCGACCGTATGATGCTGTCTTGTAATGAATCCTGTGAATCTTTCTTCCCTTGTTTGTGTTAGATATTACTGATTTTCTACTGTTTTATTCAGTTAAATTTATAAAAATATCAGTTAAGTATCACACTTTCCATGCTATTATGATTAAACTCAAAATAAGAACGAACATTCATGATGAACAAAGGAGTGGAAGGCCTTGTGTTATAACAAAATATTAGAGAAACTATTCATGAAGACCATCAATTGACAAAGGATGAAATGTCAGCAGTATTACCACAAATGATCTCTGTTACACAAAACAATGACAGAAACGCTGGGATATTGAAAATCGTGCTTAAGATTTCTAACAAAAGAAATTACAAATCAGCACAGTTTGATGGCACAAAAAAGTTCCTTGAGCGCTTAGAACGTGAGGATTTTCTGAGTTCTATTGTGTACTGTTAAAGTAACGTTAATGACTCACTATACTCCTGAAACTACAAGCCAGTCTTAAATGGTGGTGATACTCTTGTTCCTTATATGTAAAAATATCAAAAAGTCTATTTAGTACCTGAGAATCATGATGTCCATGTTTTGGAACCAAAAAGGGTGCCTACAGCCACCAAGGCACTTTTAACTTGTTTGTTTGTGATGTGTTGAACTAAGGGTATTAGGGGCTTACTCTCCTGGCTTGGCCCCTTCACATTTTCAAGTTCCTGAAACTTATTCATTCATTCATTAGTTGGTTTGTTCATTCATTTTACATCATTTAATGCTGATCACATTTGTAGTTAATCAGACAATGCTTCAGTGGGAGTCCTAAATTTAGCCTGTACACTTTTGATAGGTTAGGAATTTTTAATCGGACTTGGGACTACCATTTATTAATTTGTTGGTGTTATGGTTCATTTAGAACCAAAACATCCATTATTTTGTAATCCCTCTCTATTCGTTGCTTTTGTGTGCTATCCTCCAATGGTAAGCTGTTAGAAGTCTTCTTCCACCTCATTTGGTCAGCTAGATGGAGGCATTCTAGAGTTTATATTATATTGGGTTGTTTCGCATGAAATGTCCGTTTTTATAGTTTCTGAAATACATAAAGGATTTTGAAGGTCTCTGTTGTTTTCTTCCGAATGTTTACATATTTAAAGTAAACAGTTACTAATCCTCTACCTTTTTATTATAAACATTAGCTTCCCAATCAATTACCCACTTTTTAGTATATCTCCAAATATGAGGTAAACATGGAAACACGCGATTTTCGAGTAATGTTTTTGTACGAGTTTAAACTCGGCCATTCAGCAGCTGAGGCCGCTCAGAATATTTGCAAGGCGTTGGGGGAAGGGAGTGTTAATGAATGGACCATTTGCCGTTGGTTTGCTAAGTTTTCAGCTGGGGATACCGACTTGGAAAACTTGCCCCGAGGAATACCTCCGTCCGTAATAGACAATGTCCTCAAACATACAGTAGAAGGAAACCCCTACCAAACAGTTAAAGGAGTCTCAGCACAACTAAATGCAAGTGCATCTACCATTTCCAGATATTTAAAGTGTATTGGGAAAGTAAAAAAGCTCGATACATGGGTACCTCATGATCTCACTGAGCGGCAGCAAGACCCCATGTTTCAAAATATACCGTGCAAAAATTGAAAGAATTGGGCTACAAAGTTCTTCCGCACCCACCATATTCTCCCGACTTGCCTCCAACAGATTACCACCTGTTCAGGAATTTAGACAACTTCGTCAAAGGAAAACTTTTTGAAAATGATGATCAAGTGAAAAGTGGGTTTTCAGATTTTGTTCAACTTCAAAGCTCAGAGTTTTTCAGTTCGGGGATAAAAAAAGTTGGTGTCATGTTGGGAAAAATGTGTAGAAAAAGAAGGTAAATACTTCGAATAAAATTATCGTGTTTTCATATTGTATTTTTAATTAAAATCCTTTACCTTGAAAACGGATATTTCATGCGATAGTTTATAGTATTCTAGAGTTTTTATGGAGGCATTCTACAATTTCTAAACTATGAGAAGGCGAAACAAGATGCCTTGGATTGGAGGAAGATGACTAAAGAGTTCTATGGTAAGGGCTTAAAAAAGAATTATGCCATGATTTATGATCTGCATATAACAGGAAGACATTTACAAGGGCAAATAATCAGCATATATAATTATAATATCTATTATTTTGTTTATATACCAAAGATTGATTGCTTTCTCTTTATAGACCTGCCTCATGCATGCAGGTGTCTGTGTGTGTTAAAAGAAAAGAAAAAATCCAACAGTTTTATGAACTCTCATATCACATGATGCATGTAGCTGACTGTTGTCATGTAAAAAAATGGGCCCCTTCTAACGGACCAAAATTGCTTTATTATTGCCAATTTCTGGTGCATTGCATTAATTTGATTACAACCCCATTCGGCTTTGTTGGTTTCTCTAAAATTAAAGATTTAGTGTATCTAACCAAATGAAACCCATCAAACAGTAGCCATCACTTATTTTGATGATTGGAGGTTCTGAAAAATGTTGTACTGCTTCTCCTTTATTGAGCCATCGTCCAGAACGTCTACTGTTGTTTTACAGTATTCACATCTCATTACAAGTAACAATTACAGACAAAAAGGGTCATTTTTTTTCAACAAAGAGGTGTAATAAAACAAACTTCATAACTTTTTCTTTTTGTGTCAGTCCTTATGTGGATCCCAACTTTCAAGCTGTTCGAATCGCCATGTGGTGGTCATCATTAGTCGATTTACTTAGGTTAAGTTCCCTGTAAGTTCTCAAAGAGTTTTTTTAGGGTTCATTAAAGACCCCAGAACATCATCATAACTAGAGGAAGTCCTTCCATGACCTTTGCCTCCAAGGCTGAAGTCTCCTCTCAAAAATTTTTTGAACCACTGTTAAAGAGTGCACTCATTAATGCCCCTGACTTGATTGATGTTTATGGTCGTTTCTCACCCATTCTGGCCAAGTTTAAACTCGTTAAACAAAATTATATGATAATCATGCTTTGACATCTTAAATAATCGTAAATACTTGAATGATTTCAAAGCAGCAAAATGCTACATAAGTAAACAAATAATATCGTTTAGAAGAGGATTAATAAGTGTTGACATTCATACAAATGGATGATCCAGGACACATAAACAGTCTGTTATATAGAGTGGTATTTTGAAGAAAATTTAAAATCCATCATTATTTTCTGAACAACCCAAAACATTTGTGGAAGAATTTAAAGACCAATTTTCTATTATATTTTTTCAAGTCTGTGGTGCCACTTTATTTTATTTATCAATAGCATTCATAGAATACAATTATTTATTTTTAAAAATTTTGTTTAATAGAAACAACTGAAAGACCTTAATCACACAGAACAAACCCATAACAGTGTAACACTACTTGAGGTTTGTTATATTTAGCCTATTATTTAATGTTTATCTTCTAATTCTAATTTTTTCAGAGGAGAAACCGTTCGAAGCGTGTTAGATGTGCTAAGAGTGTGTTCTGTGATGCCTAAAGTTCAAATGACTTTTTGTTCAAATGTGGATTTACCCGATGATAATAATATGATGGGAATAAATGTAATCCTTGGTGCAGCAGAAGGAGAAATCGTTACAGATCCTGATGTTCAGCGAGCTGCTCTTCATGTTATCATAACATGTGTTTGTGCTCCTATCTACAGGGTATATAAGTTATTTCTTTTTACTTTTCTAGTAGTACTACTATCCTTATTGTAATATTGAGAAAGTATCTGATTGCATAAATATGATCCCGAAAATTGTATAATTGTGAAACATTTTAGAAGTTTGTTTATTTATTTATACACCCTGCCTTGCATAATATGCAACACGGGTTGTGACAACGTCTAGTCGCCAGTTATAGCAACAAGTTGACGTTGCCAACAATATTCTTTAAGATTGTCCATCTTCTAATTTTCCACCTTAAGGAGCACCTTCTCTGCCTTCTATTCTTCCCGCTGGTCTTCTCCCAATCCTAAAATGGTCTGGGCCCACGGCTGTTTTCCACCCGTATACAAACTCTTTATAGTACGGGTAGTTTCTTTCAGTCACCAGCTGAGGAAATTCGTTGTCTGATAAGACGTAGAGTCCGGTTTTTCTCAGAAGTCTGATCCGTTGGAGTTCAAAGGCAGTGCAAGTTGACAGGATAGGCTCTGCTGTTGGCGGCCACCAAGACGGCCAGATCGTCCACATAAGCTGTGGCAGGGAACCGCTCTTGTTCAAGTAGACCCAGCAACTTGTCAAAAACAAGTTTCCATAGAGCAGGATCGTGAACAGATCCTTGTGGACACCCATGCTCTATGGACGCTTCTGTCTCATAAAAGCTACCTCGTACTTTTACACTCCTGTCCTTGAGATAGTTGGCGACGAGGGCATACAAGTTGCTGGGCGCTTCGTACTTTTGCAGCTGCTGAAGTACGCGAGGCCACCAGACACTGTCGAAGGCAGAGGAAATGTCAAAGAGCAACAACATGACATACCGTTCCTCCCTCTGCTCAACATCTGCACGGACTCCCAACAGTGCATCAGCGGTTCCCTTTCCCTTTGTTTAGAGCCGTATTGCCGTGGATGACTTGCCCTTTCAAGAACCGGTCTCAGACTGGTTAAGATGAGGTTCTCCAGGACTTTGCTCATTACAGGGAGGAGACAAATGGGTCTATATGACTTGGGAAGCTGTTTATCCCTTTCTCCTCCCTTGTAGAGGAGTCTCAGATCAGCGGTTTTCCATTTTCTTGGAAAGTATCCCTTATCCAGACAACTATTGAAGATTTCTTCTCAATCTCTTCTCAATGTAAGGGATACTATTCTTCAAAATCGCCGCATCTATAGCATCAAGTCCTGGAGCTTGACCATTTTTCTGTTTATCCACAGCAATACGTAGATCATTTATGTCCCATGGTGGTTACAAGTCAGTACCTGGCGGGTATATCGTGGTACGTCTTACAAAAGCTTCCTCTTCGTTGTCCTGAGACGGATCATCTTTGGGATAGGTCGTCTCAATGAAAATTTTGGCCGCTTCTTCAAGAGTGGTTGCTTGGACAGCTCCATCCTTGAGGACAGCCAAAGTCTGCAGTGGAGTAAGCTTTCTCAAGGCTACTTTGTATGGAATACCCCAAGTGTTTTTGAGGATTCTTGAACGATGAACTCATCCCAGGACCTTCGCTTTTGTAAGCGCACCTCATTTCGATATTCCCTCGCTTTAGACTTGTACTAGTTCCGAAGTGCAGCGCGCCTCCTCGCCACTGCCCAGAGCTATAATCCTCGAAGTGAGGCCAAATCCCATGAACTTATTCCCATGGCAGCTCGGTTCCTGGATCACCATTATGTCATAGCGTTGGAAGAGAGAGTGAAGCTCATCAGCTACAAGATGTCGGCGGCTCATATTTAACTGTAGTATAGTGAGTCTATTCATAGAAGGTTCTTCTCACCATATCTTGTGACTTCTTGACATGCACCGGGCAGTCCCGAATACCTGCCTGGTGCCTAGCTTTGTTACTAAGAATGCCCTCCCTCACACAGTTAATGCAGGTAGGAGCAGTTTTGTTTCTCTTCGCCGCACAGTCATTAGCTATGTAACCTATTGCAGAGCACCACTTACATACTATACCAGTTGTTTCACATGTAGCTCTAGTATGTCCGTAGCCCTGGCAGCGAAGACAAGGAGGAGCGTCAGGGTAATCATTGAAAATCAGCGTATCCCAACCAAGTTTGTTTATTCATTTAATTGCACTTTATGCTGCTGAGGCTAATTGGATGATGCCTCAGTGGAATTCTTAAATTATACCTATCCAGGATAGGGATCTTTAACAAGTACTGGACATCGCACAGGTTCTCACATTTATGACAACTGTTCTTCTAAAATTATTCAAATTATTTCGGTAGCCTCTTGATTAATTTATATTATCAATTTATAAAATATATCAATTATAAATAAATATACCCTCTGTACCCGTAACCCATACTCCTCAAAATTATCTGAACCTGCTATATCCCTTAACCATAATTTTGATTTTAACTACCCTGACATCTTAGCCTTTGTACCGAATTAAAAAATGACTCCTCTTCAAAGCCATATATAGCATTTCCAAGTCAAATGTAACCCTTTCCATTTCAAATGTCACCTTTTCCAAGTCAAATGTAACCATTTCCATTTCAAATGTCACCTTTTCCATTTCAAATGTTACCTTTTCCAAGTCAAATGTCACCTTTTTCTTCACTTCTAGCCTTAAATATTCCGTTTTATTTATTGAAAAATAATTAGTTTAATTAAAATTATGACTTTTTTAATAATTTTGGCATATCATATCACTGTTTTTTTGTTGTTTTTTTAGATATTTGATATCAAGTTCTGTTTTTTACGAACTAATATTTTAAAAAATATTTAGTTTTAAAATAGTTGTTGATTTTGAATTCTTAGAGGGGAGGGATGGTTTTTGGGAATAATTAATGTGTTTTCGGGTATTATAATTACGTTTTTCGAGATGTCTTTTTTATCGCTCGCGTGCATATTAACTCGCATTTATTTTTAATGTTTTTTATTGATATAGGGATTAATTAATGTGTTTTCGGGTATTATAATTACGTTTTTCGAGCTGTATTTTTTATCGCTCGCGTGTATATTAACTCGCATTTACTTTTAATGTTTTTTATTGATATAGGGATTAATTAATGTGCTTTCGTGTGGTTATGATTACGTTTTTTGAGCTCTTTTATAGCTCATGGGTATTTCAACTCGCATTTACATTTTATGTTTTTTATTGATATGGACATTAATTGTTGTGCTTTCGGGTGGTTATGATAACGTTTTTAGAGCTCTACCTTTTATCACTCATGCGTATTTCAACTTGCATTTACTTTTAATGTTTTTTATTGATATGGGCATTAATTGTTGTGCTTTTGGGTGGTTATGATTACGTTTTTCGAACTGTATTTTTTATTGCTCATGGGTATTTCAACTCGCATTTACTTTTTATGTTTTTTATTGATATAGGGATTAATTAATGTGTTTTCGGGTATTATAATTACGTTTTTCGAGATGTATTTTTTATCGCTCGCGTGCATATTAATTCGCATTTATTTTTAATGATTTTTATTGATATAAGGATTAATTAATGTGCTTTCGGGTGGTTATGATTACGTTTTTCGAGCTGTATTTTTTATCGCTCATGCGTATTTCAACACGCATTTACTTTTAATGTTTTTTATTGATATAGGGATTAATTAATGTGCTTTCGGGTGGTTATGATTACGTTTTTCGAGCTGTATTTTTTATCGCTCATGGATATTTCAACTCGTATTAACTTTTTATGTTTTTTATGGATATAGGGATTAATTATTGTGCTTTCGGGTGGTCATGATTATGTTTTTGATTGATATTGGGATTGATTTTTTTGTTTTTAGTTCTCATTATAACGTTGCTGGAATATACATTATTTAGTTTTTTTATTTATTTTTATTTAAAATTTTTATTATTATTTTTTTATAAAAGAATCAGTTATAGTTCCTTTTTTAGCTTCCTGAGTAAGTTTTTTCAACTAAATATTTTATAATGGACTCACTTTCTCACTTGTTCTTACAATTATTTGATAATTTAATTGAGGAATCGTTTATTCTATTTTCGGGTGTTCTTATAACATTATTTGAACCTTATTTGTTATCGCTTTTACTCATTTTAAGTTACTGTTCCTATTTCATAAATATTTGATGGATGGATCGTTTATAGTGTTTTGGGGAATACTAATAGAGTTTATGACATTTTTTTATAGCTAGTGCACATTTTAACTTAAATAAAAAGTGATCTAGAACAATGCGCAATTGCGATGTAACATCCAGTTAAAAAAAGTAATCAGAACGAGCAAAAACACAACAAATAATTTTTACTTCAAATTAGAACATAATATCTACGGTAGAAATTCCCAAGCGCATGAAAGAATAATGTTCAAAACACGTAATCAGAATCCCCTAAAACAAAAACAAAGAAAGACCACTCTATCAAAATATAAAATGATATTAGCACTAAGTTTAAAGGCGCGCGCGCTATAGAATAAGCAGTCCAAAAAAAGTTTTTTCATAACCACCCAAAAACACAAGTATAGATCCCTATAACAATAAAAAGATTAGAAGTAAATGCAAGTTGAAATGCGACCAAACGACAATAAATACAGCTCAAAAAACGTAATTACAAGACCCGCAAAGACAATTAATAACCTATATATCAATAAAAAAACATTAAAAGTAAATGCGAGTTAAAATACGCATGAGCGATAAAATATATTGATCGAAAAATGTAATCATAACCACCCAAAAGCACAATAATTAATCACTATATCAATAAAAAACATTAGCAGTGGGTGGAAGTTGAAATACGCATGAGCGATAAAAGATAGAGCTCAAAAAACGTAATCATAACCACCCGAATGCACAATAATTCATCCCTATATCAATAAAAAACATTAAAAGTAAATGCGAGTTGAAATACGCATGAGCGATAAAAAATAAAGCTTGAAAAACGTAATTACAAGACCCGCAAAGACAATTAATAACCTATATATCAATAAAAAACATTAACAGTAAATGCAAGTTGAATTACTTAAAGCAATAAAAGATAGAGCTCACAAAACCTTATCATAACCACCCGAATGCATGATAATTCATCCCTATATCAATAAAAAACATAAAAAGTAAATGCGTGTTGAAATACGCATGAGCGATAAAAAATACAGCTCGAAAAACGTAATCATAACCACCCGAAAGCACATTAATTAATCCTTATATCAATAAAAATCATGCAAAATAAATGCGAATTGATATGAACGCGAGCGATAAAAAATACATCTCGAAAAACGTAATTATAATACCCGAAAACACATTAATTAATCCCTATATCAATAAAAAACATAAAAAGTAAATGCGTGTTGAAATACGCATTAGCGATAAAAAATACAGCTCGAAAAACGTAATCATAACCACCCGAAAGCACATTAATTAATCCTTATATCAATAAAAATCATGCAAAATAAATGCGAATTGATATGAACGCGAGCGATAAAAAATACATCTCGAAAAACGTAATTATAATACCCGAAAACACATTAATTAATCCCTATATCAATAAAAAACATAAAAAGTAAATGCGAGTTGAAATACCCATGAGCAATAAAAAATAAAATTCGAAAAACGTAATCATAACCACCCGAAAGCACAACAATTAATGTCCATATCAATAAAAAACATTAAAAGTAAATGCAAGTTGAAATACGCATGAGCGATAAAAGGTAGAGCTCAAAAAACGTAATCATAACCACCCGAAAGCACAACAATTAATGTCCATATCAATAAAAAACATAAAATGTAAATGCGAGTTGAAATGCCCATGAGCTATAAAAGATAGAGCTTAAAAAACGTAATCATAACCACCCGAAAGCACATTAATTAATCCCTATATCAATAAAAAACATTAAAAGTAAATGCGAGTTAATATGCACGGAGCGATAAAAAAGACATCTCGAAAAACGTAATTATAATACCCGAAAACACATTAATTATTCCCAAAAACCATCCCTCCCCTCTAAGAATTCAAAATCAACAACTATTTTAAAACTAAATATTTTTTAAAATATTAGTTCGTAAAAAACAGAACTTGATATCAAATATCTAAAACAAAACAAAAAAAACAGTGATATGATATGCCAAAATTATTAAAAAAGTCATAATTTTAATTAAACTAATTATTTTTCAATAAATAAATAAATAAAACGGAATATTTAAGGCTAGAAGTGAAGAAAAGGTGACATTTATTTGACTTGGAAAAGGTAACATTTGAAATGGAAAAGGTGACATTTGAAATGGAAATGGTTACATTTGACTTGGAAAAGGTGACATTTGAAATGGAAAGGGTTACATTTGACTTGGAAAAGGTTACATTTGACTTGGAAAAAGTTACATTTGACTTGGAAAAGGTTACAATTGACTTGGAAATGCTATACATTCATATGGAAAATGATTTAGTTTAAAATTAAACCAACAGAGAAATAATCTCTTATTATATTTTATTTTATTTTTTTAAATAATCTTTCCAGTGGTATATTATACATTTATATTAATTTTCTTATATTCAAAAACCATGAAAATTATATAAAAATATTTGTTTGATCTTTTCTTCTAGTTAAATACCAAATTCGAAGTTAAATAATTACACATTTTTTATCAATGCAAACTAGATGATATTGTTATTATTTTCGAATCTACAAAATTAAAGATGCTTTAGAGAAAGAAAAATAAAATTATTGGCATTTAGGCCCTGTCAGACTATTTCAATCGAAATGAAACCTATATTATATTAAAGTCCATTAAAGTGTATATCGATATAGAGAGTTTAATCAAAATCATTATAGCTGCTTTTGAGAAAATCTTAAAAAGGTGCTAAATGCATGGAATAAAGTTGCTCTTCTCGTTCCCTGGCTTTGATTAAAAAAAAATTTGCTGTAACATCTTGGGCTTATAGTTGTATTAAATTTGAAATTTCAGTTTTGCACAGATTTTTGTTTTCGTGCTAGCCTTACTACTCACACACATACCAATTTGCCGGAGCTGGTCATTTTGACTCAAGGGACCCTAAAACGTAACGTGTATTTCGGTTGAAAGCTGTAATTCGAAAATTTTTACAATCGCAATACTTTCCCTTATTATATATTTCATATTTAAGTAAGTGAAAGTAAAAATTATTTTTAAAACCTAAATAACTGTTTTTTTTTTCTGGTGGAAAGCTTCACTTTATGAATGGGGCTAACTCAGATCTATGTTTCAAAAGGGTTTTAACGATATATATCAATTATGTTAAAAAGCTAAAACATATTGATTAATTATGGGTATGCCTACTTGTACTGGTATGCTATTGTAAATTTGACTGATTAAAATCTGGCATTAAATAACTACACTTCATTCGTTGTGTATAAAAATAGGTAAAAGAGTAACTGGTTGACTATACCAAAGTGATATTTATCATAGCTTTTCTTACTATATTTACTACCCCTATCATAAATGTTTATAAAATAAGAAAATATGAAATAGCCGTGAGTTACAGCTAGTCATATTATAAATAATATTTCTATTTCATGTGAATTCTGGTCTGGTTGGGGCGACATGCCTTGGAGGCCCTTGGCTGGGCGGTATGTTTTATATTTCATACCGCAATACTCTATGACATTTTTATAGGGTAGGGTCATCACTCCCTACGCCTATTTTTGGCAGGTGGCTATCAATTAGCCGACGGGTCCCACATACCCGGGGGAGATTGTGGGTGAATCCCCATTTATTTGTATGCTTGAAAAAAGTCCTCCTGGGACTGGGATTCGAACTCAGTACTTCAGCGTGGCAGGCTAGAGCGCTAACCACTCAGCCACAGGCCCCCTTTCATGTGAATAGTTACTCATTATTTACCTGGCTATATTAAAAAAATTATAATTGATGTATAGGAAATAATTGCTTATAAAGTATAACATAATCATTATTTAAAAATTGTTTGTTACAGGTTGGTGGAGTAGTAGCACGTTATTCTTCTGGAGGTTCCAATAAAAAGCGAACTAACTTGTTTCGGAGTAGTGAGGAAGTAATTGAAAAAGTTTGGGAATGCTTGAGAACTACAAATGGGATTATGGTATGTTTTTCTGTTTCATCAGTGAATGGCAGGACCACTGGTATTAATGTAAATACCAGTGAAGAGATTGCATTTTTTAATTATCTATATGTTATATATAATTGTGTCTTCATATTTTTGTGAATATAGATAAATTATTAGTTCTTGGATTATAATTTAAACTGAAGGTGGCTGAACTAACTATATCGATATATCATTTTTAATCATATACCTTTGTTATCAATTTAGAAAAGCAATGTTGGTCCACTCTAAAAAATTAGGTTTATGTTCAACATTACAGATAAATCAAAAATCTCATTAAAAAAAAAAAAAAAAAAAAAAAAATGGTCTATCCACAGTCATGTGGCTTTTCTCCAAGACTACTGGGTCAATTAGTTTGTTATTTTGCATCTCAATTGATGATACTCAGTAACCGGCATGTGCATTTGCCAAAATATTAAAGCTTTAAAAAAAAAAAAAATATGTTTTTGATATTGATTCCAAAACTATTTTTAATTTATCTATGTATAAAATAAAAGGAAGTCCTATTTCATTCGATTTTCTGGTCATCACAGTATCTCAAAAATGACTACTGGGTTTGGGGAAATCCGTTTTCCTACGTGATTGAACAAAAAAAAAAAAAATCTGAAATATAAAACAAAATTGGTTTTCGAATAACTAAAAAACTATACATCTTCTGAAACATTTTAAGTGCTTATTTGAAACATAATAAAATTTCTAACCACATAAAAGCAAAATTGTATTAATCTAACATGTATTTGCAAAGAGACTAAGGTTTTATAACAAATATATTTAAGCATATTGAGCATCATATCCGTGTTTCATATGTAGTGTTTAAATGCTAAAATGTATTAGTGTGGATGTAATTAGTTGACCGTTGAGAATTACTGGAAGAAATTAGCTATTATAGGTAAGCTCTCTTCTACTTGTATTCTAATGCAAGGTTTACAAAATAAAATTGAAATCTGGCTCTAACTTTTTAACGGGTTGGCTTTACTGTCTCAATATTAGAAGTAAACACTGCACTGTGTACTAATTTGAGAATGTAGAAGAGGTCTTGCTGGGGCAAAGACTGAGTGAGGAGAGAGTCGAGTGTGGATACGACGCTATCAACCCTATGTTTTATAAAAACAACTGAATTATTTCTGTTATAATGCTACATTTAGTGTTGAAAATTAAATGTATTTTATTATTTCAGTTTATAACAAACTTAAATTATATAAATTAAAATTTAAAAAAATAATTGAAATAAATTGCCAATGAATATTATAATAAATAAATTTAAGTCTAGTTGGGCTTGATCACCTAGCTCAAGTGACAGTCAGTTAACAGCTGGTATGATTTTTATTTTTTACCATTTCAACACAAATGAATTTACAACAGAGTAGCATTTGAAAATTTATTTCGATAGTTCAGTTTGTCATACTTAAAATATCTGTTTTACAGTCAATATAATATTCCATCCAAATTAGTTATTAGAAACACCAGGGATCATCATCTTGTCATACACACTCAAGTTTTCAGTTGTTTTCTTGTATGACCTCTACAGCAATTCGAGCTGGCTCTATCCATTTTATGGAAGGTCTTGCAGAAAGTGAGGGTATAAGAACTTAATATGTACAGATTCCCTCTCTGCTTATAAATATATAAAAAAACAAAAACAATGTGTTCCACCAACTATAATATCGCAAGATGCCAAAAACTCACTGGAATAGGACACCTAAAACCTTATTAGTTGTGGGTCCATAGACAACATACTTTACCCTAATTATGTTTATGCATCTGCTGTTAGCTGCAGTCTGTTCTTTATATATTTGACTTAAATCAGGTGTAATAAATATATAAATGTTATATTTTTTCTTTTGTAATTTTCCTTGGTAATAATACCAGGATATTTTTAAGTATTTAGTTTTACGAATTAACTTACAAAATTATTTTTTGTCTATAATGTAATTTTTTTTTTTAGGTGTTACGAAATTTAATCCAAGTGAAAATGCCTATAACGGATGCTGATTCTATTAGAGGTTTAGCCTGTCAAGCATTAGCCGGTCTTGCTAGAAGTGAGACTGTAAGGCAAATCATTAGTAAACTCCCTTTATTTACGACTGGTCTATTACAGAGTAAGTATTTGTTTCATGTTATTTAGTAGTTTTATTCAATAATTTGGTTTTAATTATTGATATTAAATTTGTTTTCAGATCTTATGCGAGATCCTATATTACAAGATAGAAGACAGGAACATGTAGCTTTTCAAAAATATGCATTGGAGCTTCTAGAGAGGGTTTCTGGTAAAAGAAAACCAAAGAATGAACTAGAACCTTCATTGTCTAATATACATAGGGTATGTTACGAAACTTGTTATTTTTCACTAACGGATTATTTCTTTTGAAAGTTGCTGTAGTTTCTGTGCTTTGCCGGGGTAATTGGCTCATGATTTTACAATTTGACTTGATATTAACCTCATAAAACTGTTATTTCGGACATGTAAGAAGCAAATTTAGGCTTATATATAATGGTTAAATGCTATGAAAACTCAGGCCATCCTAATAGATTCCAATTCCCTCCTCAGAGCCAATACTACTTTTCCTAGTCTAATCCTAAATGATCACCCAATTACCTTCAGTTCCACTGTCAAAAACCTAGGTGTTACCATAGACCAAACCCTTTCCTGGAAACCCCACATTGCTCAAATTTCCAGACGAACCATAAATACTCTTAAGTACTTCCATTGCTCCCATCATCTCCTCCCACTTCCCACCTGTAAGATGTTGGTTTCCTCGCTTATTTTTCCCCACTTAGATTATTGCTGCGTGGTATATGGAGGCCTCTTGACTGTACTTGATGACAGACTCAAGCGGATTATGAATATGTTTATAAGATTTATCTTTGGTACCTTCAGGAGATCACCAGTAACCCACTTATACAGCGAATTGAAGTGGCTCCTAACTTCCATGCGTAGACAATATTTCCTAGGAACATACCTCTGCTAAGTCATTAAATCTCAACGTCCTCCATATATTCACAGTATCTTTCAATTCAAATCTTCAAGTCACTCACTTGAAACCAGATCATGCCATTCTGACCTTTACATTCCTACCCATAGGACCGAATCTTTTGATAATTCCTTTTATATCCGTTCTGTATCTGAATTCCCTACCTAATCATATTCGCCATGCTTCTTCCCTTCTCTCATTCAAATCCCATCTTTTCCAACACCTTCTAATATCCCAAAGAGAAGCACACTAAATGTAAAATTGTTAATTCACTATCTTACTTTCAACGTAAGATAATTTTATTTATCAGAATCCTAGAGTTATGGATCAATTAATTTATTTTATTTATTTTGAAATTGTTCAGCTCTATTATTTTATAGCAGATTTTTTTCTCTTTTGTTTATATTCCATATATTTCTTATATATCTATATAAATAGGTCTTATTTTTATTTTTTACACATTTGTAAATAAAAGTTTATTTTATTGGTCTCTCGGCCAGACATGTATATATTGAAGTGTATATTTACTGTACGACATTGTTATTCTTAAGGGACATAGTCCCAGAATAAAGTTATTTTATTATTATATATATATATTGCTCTAATGTTAAGTGTTATTCTATAATACAACCTTATTATTAATGGGAAACTCCAGACCAAGTGAGCCCTATTGCAATGTTATCCGGTATTCAGATCCACTTATGGTCATACATACAAGCATCTTGGAGATTCTAAATCTCCATAAATAAAACAGAAGTTCCTTTTTATCTGAAATGATGCACTGACATCAAATTTTTAAGTCATTTCCAACAGCAGTCTCAAAGCAAAGATGTAGTCCGTTGTAAACCTTCCTTGTCTGAATCCACTTTGATAGTCACCAACGGTTCTCTCCATGTGAACCACGTGAAGAGCTTTATAAACCACATTAAGAAGAGCTGTACCTCTGTAATTTTCACAGTCACCCTTCTTAGAGATGGGACATAAAAGACATGTTGGCCATTCTGATGGTATCCTATTACTCACTGAATAATCTCCTCTTTCAATGGTTGTCTTCCACATTGTCTCTCTTGTTGTTTTCTAGAAGCTTAACTAAAAGGAAGTTGGCACAACAACCTGTTAACAGGTCTAGGCCTCCTCTAAAAGCTTCCGCCAGTTGGCTCTTCTGTTATTGGAGCTCTCTAGTTCCTAGCACCTAGGAGAACACGTGCATCTACTGTGACGACCTTACATTTGGCCGCCTACCATTGTTATGAAGCTCCTCCACCAATGCCTTCTTAGGAATTTAATCTTCCTTCATCCTCACCACATGACCTGTCCATTGGAGTATCCCAATCTTGATCCACTTGTTGATATCAGGATTGCTCTACAGCTTTGAGAGTCCCTGGTTCTTCCTTCTTTACCAGATACCTCCCTCTCAAGCTGGATGATAAATTCTTCTCAATATTTTCCTCTCAAACACGTGGAGCAAGTTCTCACTGGCTCTGGTGTTGGTCCAGGTCTCTGATTCATACATAAGAACAGGACAAACCAGGGTCTTGTTGGAGAGGTGCCAAAATAGCTCCGATTGGCTGCAGCAATCCGTCAATTGATCTCTTACTATCGTATCATCTCTACCTATCGGTACTCGACCTATCGATCGTTTTGAGCATTTATTTCTGAGCCGTGGTAAATGAAACTTTGCACTATCTCAAATTCATACAGCCCAACATCGAAAAATCTTGTCCCTGTCTGTTGGTCCTATTCTTTAGTACTTCATCATCAGCTTCATTGATGACCATGCCAAGATGTTTTGCTTCTTGTTCTAGAGCAAGAAACAATTCTTTTAGGGCACACTCAGATCCGACAGCTGTTTTGCTTCTTGTTCTAGAGCAAGAAACAATTCTTTTAGGGCACACTCAGATCCGACAGCTATGTCATCATCTGCGTATTCCAATAACTGAACCGTACTGTTGTGCTTAAATTCCTGATTGACACACTGCTTTCTCCACCACCAAATTAAGAAGAAGGCATGGAAATGCATCACCCTGTCTCACGCCGTAACAGGTTCAGAGAAGTAAGATCTGACACAAACCACCCTGTTCGAGCCCAACATGGTCATCCTCACCAGATGAATCAACTTGCTGGGTATGTTCTACACCTGGTTAGGGTTCGGGTCGAGTTAGGCTATCATACACAGACTTGAAATCCAGAAAAAGATGGTTTGTCACCATCCATGATCTGGTGTTCCTTTTTTGCGGTCCGAGCGTCTCCTTCGCTGTAGGTTTGAGCTATTCCTGTCTAATGGTCCTCTCTCTCAACTCTTCCGTGAGTTTGATTTCTAAGCTCTGCCGATATGTTGTGCTCTCTTCCATGTTTTTTAGAAAAATAATAAATCTAGAAAAAAATTAACTACTACAGATTACCCTTGTATTACCTCATGTGCTCAATAAAAATTATGAGCATTTTCCCTAATGCACCCAATATAAATGGTGAGAAAGCTCTAATAACCGACAAAATGAACCTTTTCCGAAGGAAAACTGAACAGACAAGAGATCATATTTGATCCTTGATGTCTAAAATGTACAATGTGGGTGTTGATATTTTCAAATTTGAGGACATAAATTTGTTAACAATTCTTGCAAAAATAATTTTTCCTTTTGTAGTGAAGGTGGAAAGGTATTAAGAGTTGAAATAAAATTGTTACATTATATGCATACTTTTTTCATTGAATTTGATTGATAATGATTAAGTTGTATTATCATTATTTATTATGTTCAAGGCGAATGTGGTGGCTCAAACTCGTATACAGTTTAATGATCGTGATCTTCTTCAGTTGATTCATCAACATCTGCAAAGTCATGGATTTGTAGACAGTGCTGAAGCCCTTCAAAAAGAAGCTGGTTTACCACCTATCAAGCCTCCACAGCCACAGATAGATAGGTTTTTGTCTCCTTTTACCTATCAGCAAAGAGTAACACCTACAAGGGTATTTACTATATTTTATCTATCTACTAGTTATATTTTACCTAATACGACTTATTATATGTTACCTAGTACTAAAAAATAATTTTATATACACAATGAAGTATTAATAGTTAATATTTATGTTCTTTTTTAACCGCCCCCAAGTTATCTCATCCTTCGTATTTATCATTCAGTGAAATATTTAATTACATTATTTCCATACTCTACTAATATTAAAAGTCTCTAAACTATAAGGTTCTGTTACACTCAAGCATTATGAATGGGGTCGTTACCACTGTAACTATCTAACTGGTGTATCTTTGTAACTGTTTGACATACAGATGTACTATTACCACTCAAATTTAAGCGAATTAAATATACTATAAGTATAAAAAAAAGTCTTTTGCACCCAACAGGCAACTTACACTTATCAAAGTTGTTAAAATCAATTTCAGAACTTTTAAATAAAGTTAAAGATGAAAATGAAAAATATTAAAAGAATTCTATTGAGATTTGATAGAAAAAATGTATTTCATTAAATAAATAATCTATTATATAATTATCTACAAGAATCACTTTGGTTTTTCCACTTCTCATCGCTGTCCATTGGGTTATACCATTTTGTGTAAAGATCATATTTTATCAAAAATCTTTAGTTATCCTACCATGTATTATATATCTATATTACTTTTCTTATATTCAAAACAAAACAATAAAAAAAACACCTAAAAAAGGTATTTTTGCTCTTCCCTCCTTTTGTTGGTTATCAAATTCGTATAACTTGATCAACTATTTCAAACAGAATCTAACTTACACCATATTAAAGCCCATTAAATTTTACATTGATATAGGGAGTTTAAACAAAATCTTTACAGCCATTTCTTAAGAAAATCATAAAAATGTGTGGTATAAAGTCCGATTTCTGGTTTGTCAATTTTGTTGAAAAAAGTTGCTGTAACAATTCAGACATATACACTTGTAAAATATGAAATTTTAGTTTTGTGCAGCTTACCGTTTTCAAGCTAGACTGACCCCATTCACACTTGCACACAGACACAGACACATATATAGACACTCACACAGATCTCTTTGCAGTACTTTGTTATTTGGCCTTAAGGGATCTTAAAACATGTATTTTCTTTGAAAACTGGAATTGTAAAAATTTCATTATCGTAATACTTTCCCATACTATATAATATTTCATATTTTATCTAGTCTCCCTTTTTTAATTTAAGTTGCCAAATCAGGCTTTCCTGTTAATATTTTTTTCAGACACATTGGTTTATTATCCTATCTAGTAATTTCCCTTAAAAGCTCTATATTCATGTAAAGAACTTGAAAAAAATAATTCCTTTTTTCCAGTTTCTTGTTTCCTTCCTCTTCCTCTACCTTCCTTAAGTGGTTAGCTTCATCTCCAGTATCTTGGCTGGTTTCCTGAATTTAGATGTTTCTGAGAATTGGCCTTCCAATTTCATCCTACTCTATAGCAGCCAGCTAAGTGTTGTCAGATCTTCAACATACCTAAGAAACTCATTAGCAGAAATTTTAATACAGAGTAATGCGTAATTTACTTCTAACAGATAGATCATTGATTATAAAAAGTTTTTTTATAGTAGATTTAATTATTTTTTTTTTTTCTTTATAGAATCGGAACCAACGTCAAATTCCAAAAGAATCAATAACAAAACCCCCCCAAGGTCCTATTAAACTTAATATTGGACCCTCATCAAGGTATTTTATTTTTCATTTTTATTTTATATGTGTACACTCAATTATTATTTTTTTGTTAAATATATTTCTTTCTAATTCTTTTAAGCTCACAGAAGAAACTTGAGGTAAAGTCACCATCTACTCCAGTTGGGCGTTCATTGGAGAAAAAAATTCATTATCAAGTGACTGATATTTCTCAAAAACCAAAGGAACCAAGTGTTACTCTAGATTCTATCATTACTGAGTATTTAACTAATCAGCATGCTCTGTGTAAAAATCCTATGTCAACATGTCCTCAGTTCACTCTCTTTGAGTAAGTAACTCAATATTTTGAATATAATTATTATTATAATTATTAAGACTGTTTTCAGTATTTATTAAAAGAGCCTGAAAATAATTGTAATGCTTTAAATATGAAATTTTAATTTATTTTATATATATATATATATATATATATATATATATATAATATATATACACACACACACACACACACACATACACATGCATACATATGTTCAAGTTTGAGTTTTTTTATGAGGGTAGGTGGAAATCTTCCTAAGACAGATAATGGTATGGGCCTAACCTGTCTGTGTGTGCTATTTTTACCCAGTGAAACTACCTAGAGTATATATATATATATATATAAATTATTTATTTGTATGCGTGTGTATATACTTTATATATTTTTATATTGCGTATGCTTAATTTTAGTTATCCTGGTTTTATTAAATCTTGAAACCCTTCTGTATTTACTGCTTTCTAAGAGACTAAATTTCTTTTCAGACCTCACAAATGCCCTGATCCTAAAGCTAGAAACAAGATACCTACTAATTTTGCTGTAAGGCATAGCAGAAATATAAGATCTAAAAGATTAGATCAGAGGTTAATACATTCCAAATTCTGTTGTGTTCATATTTTCCGATATGGTGATGAAAATGCTTTTTTCACATGCTGTGATTTTTATGTGAGTACGGACTTTTACTTATTATTTTATTGTTTATCTCAAAGTTTTAATTTATTTAAACTAAAGTGCTTTTTATTTTTAGGAAAGAGACAAATATGTGATTATAGGATCTCACCAAGGGGAAGTGAAACTATTCAATTTACAAACTGGAGCTGTAAGTGGATTTTATTGAAATAATGTTTTAAACTGATATACATATCAAATACAAATGGATGACGTAGTTAGGAGGCTCTTTTAAAACATATTGCAGAAATTCATAATCATATTTTGTAATTAATTAGAAAGGTGGTTGTGATAGGTTAAAAAATATATTTACACATATACATATGCATGTATGTATACATATATTGGGAACACAACAAATAGCTTTTCTAAAGAAAATGCCGATTAAGCCAGGAAGATACCTGCTCTATCTAAAGCCTTCCCTTGATTTTTAGTTTGTGTCATCATGAATTATTGAATATGAAACATATTCATTATTTCAAAAAATATAAATAAAAAAACTTTCTGTCATAAATTGAAATCATTTAATATGATTTTGAAAACTTCAGGCCAGACATAGTCGTTAATAATGAAGTCTATAATCTGAACCAAAAACATTTTGTTTGGATCATCAACTCTCTTAAGTACAGCTTTAAAAAAAAAAAAAAGTCATAAGTAAAATAATTTTTTTTTTTTTGCTCTGTTGACATAAATGCATCACAACCTAAAAGGTATATTATGCCTTTTTGTAGGTATTTATTTGTACATGAGTTTTGTTTCCAATGCTAATTTAAGGAGGCTGTTAGGATTGATTAGCTTATTACATAAGGGACTCTCTAGTCAGTCAGATCCAAAAAGGTCTTACCACACCCTGGAGTGGAGAAGCTATCGAACCAACAGATTATTTGAAAGATGTTACATCTTCTTGTCTACAGAATCTACTCAGTGGTGTACTTGAGAGTCCAATATCACATATGATCATTGAGTTAAATGGCTGCAATGGTTTTTAAGAAGGATCTGCTCACAGTAAATTGAGTAAACTCTTACTTCTGCTTATACTTAGAACAAGAGAGAATGTTTATGCCTTTTGTTTATCTATAGTTGTTTGCATTCCACTTCATATGTTTGCCTTATAGTTTGAAAAACAGAGCTTAGTCTCAAATCCCATATAGGTTTAAGGTGATAAAGGGATAGTTTCTGAGGCTTTTCTGGCTAAAGAATCAACTTTTTCTTTCCCACTGATTCCAGCATGTCCTGGTACCCATTCAATTCTCACTTTATTTCTACATGCAAGGCTGTTTAGTATCAGGTTACATTCTCTATCAACTTTTGAACTCTTATGATTACTTAGTACCCTTAGAGTAGCTTACTGTTGGTGTATAAGGTAATCCTACTGACGCCAATGTCTTTGGCTAACAAGGCAGGAGCGCAGTGAAGAATAACAAGTATCCTAGCCTAAAAGACTGTTGTTTGTTTACCTAAAGGTATGTGTGCTCCATCGTTTAGTTTGTCTTTTCTACAGACTTCTGCGCACCTGAGCCACGAATCATTAGTGAACCGTCGGTGTAGCAGTTTATGCCATGATTTGGTCTGTGATTCCTGGATTTTTCAATAGTCACATTGAATCCATTGTTTATTAATCCTCGGGTTTAACTGTCAGAAGCCATCGCTAAGATGCTATTTTCTTCAATTCGCTTCTACTTCTAAGTGAAGTGGCATAATGTCTAACATTAGCTCCATAGCAGCTGTTGGAGTAGTTCTAATTGCATCTGTATCAAAAGATAGGCAAGCCTTTGCCATTTTTCAATGCTGTTTTGTTGCAGCTGATGTAGACTCTATGCCACCTATCAGCCAAAGAGTATATGAACATTGGTCTAATGATCGTCACTTATAGCCAATATACCATACTTGGATTAAGCCCCCCTGCATTGCTTTTAGCATTAACAACATTGCTAACCCAAAGGTATTTGAGAGCTTTACTGGTAATATATGAAATTAAATGATTATATATTGTATCATTATATTTTATAAATATGAACCACCGCAACCAGAAAACTCCTCACTTCAGAAATATATGTCATTGGTGTCTCCTTGGATTTCTTAGAAACTGAGTGGACAGATGATCTTGGACATTTTACTGTGGGACAACCTTCCCTTGGAGCCTTGCAGACTTGTTCACAGTGTCCTCTTGGACTCCTGCTCCCATATCTGCTGGCCTTGCGAGAGGTGCTTTAGTACCTACAACTGCATGTGGGGGTCTTGAAGCTTTGGGCTCAGAACCAGCTGACCCAGGTACCGGACCTGAATGGACCCCTGCACTTGCATCCACTGGCTTTCGCATTGGCTCCTGGTTTATTGACTTACCTGCTGACGGAGCTCTCCTCCCAACTCTTCCACCTTGGATTCTGGACCTTGTGGGGTCCTTGCAGCCTAGGTCAAGTGTCCTGAAGAGGACTGGCTGCGGGTGTTGTTATAAGTATAATGGTGAATTTATATGCAGCCTCCTCATCCTCCTCATAGACATAGACAACCTCCATGTAATGGAATCATCGCCTTCCATAGAGGAGCCCTCAAGGGCTTAAGGATTAGTGTTGTAAGTATTAAGTTTTCCCACATTGGGCAGAGTACTGCCAATAACTCCAGCTTGCATTTTAGTTATAGTTCCTGGGTTTTTTATCGATATGATAGCCTTCGATTTTTCCTGTTGAGATTTTCCAGATCACCAACTGTGGATTTGTCAGTTGTTTCATCAGGTGTGATTCCTGACGTATTCAGCTGCTCCAAGGGGGGGGCATGTTCTCCTTGGATAAGCAGTTAAAAAAAAAAAACAATCCAATATGCAACATAAAAATATAACTATTTCAATTCTTAACAATACTATTCTAGCAAATTTTGATTAGTTTTTTAAATTTATCTACATGCATTGTGCATAGTATTTCCATCATTTAGGTAATTTTTAATCTAGGAAAAAAATTAACCTTTGACCTTCTTTCAATTTTTAAGTTAAATTGTTAAACTTTCAATTGTTAAGTTAAACTTTCAATTTTTTTTGTTTTGTTTAATTTTCAAATAAATTATTATACATCTTTTTAGGAAGTTTCTGCTCATCAGTGTCATAATACTTACATATCCCAAGTTCAGAGTTCACGGACCAACAGCCTTCTTTTGACTTCATCAACATGGAGAAGACCTCTGTCAGCTTGTTGGAATCTAAAGGACTTGACTTTTAAGAAAATGTAATTGCTAAGTATTATGAAAAGTATATGCATGCTTTCATAAGTTTTACGTTACTGATAACTAAACTTATCTTAACATTACCATTGTTAAGTTAAGGTGTCAGATCCATCATAGTAAGGAGGTATAAAAATCTGGTGTGCACAACACACAACTTTCACTTACCTCTGCTGTTAAAATCAATTGAATAACTTTTAAAAAAAGTTAGGGGAAGAAAAAAGGTTAAAGTTAAAGAATTACGTTGAGTTTCGATAGTAACATGTGTTACATAAAATAATGTATTACATTATTATTTACTATAATCAGTTAGTTTTATCCACTTTTTATTACTCTCCATTACTTTTTTACAACTTAGTGTATTAGGTGATATTTTTTCTTAAATCTTTCCAATTGTATATTATACATCTATCTGTCTAAAAAAATATATTTTAGCTCTTTTTTCATTTAGTTGTTTATCAAGTTCGTTCAGCTTATGTATTTACCTGTTTTTTAATCAATGATAACAAGAAAATTGGTTTATTTTTTTCGAATCTTCAAAGTTAAAGGCACTTGAAAGAGAGAAAATTAAAAATAAAAAAAAAATAAAAATATATATATATATAAATATTTAAGTCCTACCAGACTATTTCAATCAGAATTAAAGTTACATGATATTAAAGTCCATTAAATTTTACACTTATATAGGTAGTGAGTTTAATCAAAATAGTTCGAGCCATTTTTATAAAAATCGTTATAAGGTATAAAATGCAGGGTATAAAGTAGCTCTTTTGGTTGTCCAATTTTGTTGCTGTAATATCTCAAGCATATAAGTTCATGAAATTTTAGTTTTATACCTTTTTGTGGGACTTGGCCATTTGGACTTAAGTAACCCTAAAACATGTATTTTGGGTGAAAACTCAAGTTTGAAAATTTTCACGATCACAATACTCTCCCTTACTCTGTATTATATATTTTTCAGTTAATTAAAGTAAAAAAAAAAAAAAAAGTAATAATAAAGTAAAATAGAAGGGAAAGAATGAACCAGTTATTAGAAGCCAAGTTATTTTATCCTGTGTTGTATAAGATAAATTTTAAAGAATATGCCATAGAAAATTCAGACATTTCACCCATACGATCCAAGTGTTGATCAGGGTTTTTTTAGTTAATAAAATGTATTTGATGTTTATTAAATTTAGCTATCATCAGTTTTCAAAACATTTGTGAACTGTACATAGTGAATTATTCTCACTTTAACATTGCCTTTACAACAATACTAGCCAGTTGAAAGCCATGTTTACAATGTTAGACTTTGGATTTAACTGTTTTTTTTTCCCCTCCTATACTCCATAAACATTCGCTCCTCCTACTAAAACGCAACCTCTCAATCCACTGGTTATGGCTTTTCAGGGTCATTATAATTAAATATTTATAACAGGGAATGAGAACGATTCACAAGAAAAATACATAGGGCACAATCATTACTTTTTTGGGGGTTTATCCAAAATGTTAATTATTGCCAGAGTGCAAATGTGCAAATTCATTTTGTGGATCCATTGTAAAAATAAATTCCAACCTGTACAATTTTCTCCGATTCAAACTGGCACCGACTCAGATCTAAATATTGCAAAGCAGGCACTTTAACATATGGTTGCTCATGGTTTAGGCGCTGTTTAGTAACAGTTTTGTTAAGTGGTGGTGAGGTTTGCATAAGGGTTTTTCATTTAGTCCCATTTATTGTTTTTTGTATACTTCTTTTTAACACTCATCCATACATACATAGTTGGCGCAACAACACGTTATTGGGTCAAGGCTTCCTCTAAAAGTCTCCGCCAGTAACACTCATCCATTGATTTAAATTTTTTTTTCAGGTTTCAAATGGATGAGGAAGATTATGTTGAATTTGATAAACTTGATGGAACTCGAATTATAGGAACTAGAAATGTAACTGCCACGGTAATTTATTTTATCTATTTATTTTTAAAAATGTGAATTTATTCAGTATATTTATTTAATGTTCGTTTAATACTTTAAAATAATTACTAATAATTACAATGATACACAGCTGTTTGGAATCCTATGAAGTAGTCATACTTCAGGTCAGTCTGAAAGTTTTTTTTTTTAAGAAATATTAATTATTTTTTGTGATTTGGACTATTTTAGGGCGCGTGTTCCAATTATACATTGGAAGTTGATACACTCATCAGAGGTTGGGCCACTACACGCCTTTATAGGTGCTTAGATTTTCTGGCTCTAGAGCCATGTTAAAAAACTCAATACATCTTCTGGTTTTCCTTACGTTATGAGACCAATAAACTGAAATGAAAAAGTAATGGAAATTAAGCCAAAAAATATTAATGATATACATAACTTTAACCCATATGTGAAAATGCTATCATCTTACACACCCATCCAGGCATCAAACAAAAAGAATACATTCTTAAAATTGCATCCCTAATCGGTCCTAAATTTATTCGCTTTATTCGCATCCAGAATCTCTAACTCCCGATTTTGTATTCATTTCAGTAGCAAAGAAGCAGTCGATAGGTGTAATAAACTCATAAAATCAACTTTCAATAACAAAGGTTTATTCTCTCCTCGAGGTTATACGTTACTAAAAACAAGAACATGTGTTTTTTACAAAGCACTTTAATAAATTATATATACAATTATTATTGAATATGATCGTGTTCTTTCATCATATATCACATCTCCCTCCCCCCTTAAGCCTTCACCCTCCCCTTCATCTTCCTCGCTGACTGCACCAAATGTTTTCAGCATTTGGTTCACGTGCCTCTTCCAGTTAAGCTCGGTGCCTTCAGGCCTCACCGGGTTTAGCCATTCTCCAAGCCTTCCTCTAACGACAGCTCGGATCCACTTGGTTCCCTTTCCTGACGGTGGGTCCCTGTAGTTGCGAACATACACCTCTTCTTCTCGCCGGAACTCTACCTTCCTCCCTTCCTTTTCTTCGACTCTTGGCTTTCCTTCATCTATCAGGGCATCCATCCTGCTTTGGATCTCTCTCCCTCCGCTTTGCTGGAGTCTCTCCAGTTGTACTATGGATAGAAATCCTATAAGAAAACCGATACCGACTGATTGCAGTTGCAATGGAAACCCGTTCCTTTTGAGAATCATCCAAGGCTTTTATAAGACCATTTTTGAAGCTCTTTATTGAGTTTTCCACCGCACCATTACTTGGCAGGTGAAAAGGAGGTGTTAATATATGTGAAATTACATTATTTTTATAAAAATCGTCAAATTCTTTTGAAATAAATTGTGTAACATTATCTGTCACCAGAACCTTGGGAATGCCATATCTTGCGAATGTTTCGCGAAGCTTTCTAGTAGTGACGTCTGTTGTTTTAGAAGTTACTTCGAAAACCTCCAGCCACTTTCTATAAGCATCAGTAACAACCAAGTAATTCTTTCCTTTGAAAGGTCCAGCAAAATCAACGTGCACTCTCTCATATGGGTACACAGCCTGAGACCACTGTGACTTGGATTTAGCAGGTTTCTGCTGATTAGTCAGACAGGCATTACATTTTTTACTATATCTTTCTATTTCTAAAGATGGCCACCAAAAATACGAGCTTTTATCTTGGTCACTCCCGGATGTGCTGAATGAAGTTCAGTAATCAACTGACCACTAAATTTATTCGGTACCACAATGTGATAGCCCCACATTATAACGTCGCGTTCCAATCCCAGCTCTTTTCTCTATTAAAAAATGGTTTAAGACTGTCCTCTTCTACTTTGTCAGACCACCTGTGCGAAATGTACAACATTACTTTACTCAAAACTGGGTCTCTCCTAGTCTCTGTTCTAATGTTTTTCAAAGAAACTGACAAAACTCCGCTAACTAGTTCTACTGGTTCTTCCACATTTTCCGGCAGTCTGGAAATAGCATCTGCTATATTGTTTAAAGAATTAATATGCCGAAATTCGTAATCCAATCCGGACATGTAGAGAGCCCACCGTTGTAAACGTCCTGCTGCCATTTCTGGGATCCCCTTCTTTTCACCAAAAATAGGTGTTAGAGGTTTGTGGTCCGAGTAAAGTTAAATTTACGTCCCATTAAATATTGATAAATTTTTTTCATTCCCCAAAATATAGCTAGAGCTTCTTTATGTATGACTGAGTAGTTCCTTTCAGCATTATTTAATATTTGAGAGGCATATGCAATGGGCCTCTTGAAACCATCAGGCATCTCATGTAATAACACAGCACCTATTCCATATTTAGAAGCATCACAGTAGAGACAAAGAGGCAGTGATGGATCGTAAAGGACTAAGACCTGATCAGACCCAATTTCCTTTATTGCCGTTCGAAATGCATTCTCACATTCTGTGTTCCATAAAAAAGTCGTACCCTTCTTTGTCAGCCTATAAAGTGGTTCCAATATGTCTGATAAATTTTCCAAAATAATTACAAAACCTAAAAATGACTTCTTCTGAAACGCAATTTGGTTGAGGCCACTCCTTTACTGAAAAATTTTTATCTAAATCCTTCCTGATACCTTGTCTGTCAATTATGTGTCCTAGATAGTTAACCTCCTCTTTAAAAAAATCACATTTTTCTAGATTATAATCGAAACCTGCTTCAGATAATCTTTTAAAAACCATTTCTAAGTTTTTTATATGTTCTTCCCGATTTCGACCAGTTACAATTAAGTCATCCAGATAGACAACAACTCCTTTAAGATCCTGTAAGGTTTTTTCTACCTCCCTTTGGAAAATTGCCACCGCTGGTTTAGGTCCGAAAGTTAGTCAGTTGACTTTAAATACTTCCCGATGCGTTGACCAGGCCAATAAATGTTTAGTCTCCTTAACTAATTCCAAATGATTATAGGCCTGACGAAAATTGAGTTTCGAAAATTCTTTACCACCCTCTAATGCAGCCCAAATTTCTTCTATTCTCGGTAATGAATGGTTAACATCTTCCAAATGAGGATTTACAGTGATTTTGTAGTTGGCACAAATCCGTATTTGACCATTTGCTTTAAGAACCAGAACTAATGGTGTACCCCAAGCCAATGAATCAATCCTTTCAATCATCCAGTTTGCTCTAATCAGTCTGATTCTTCATCAACTTGGTCGCGACAGGCAAATGGGATCGGACTAGGTTTACAAAATCTTGGTAACCTCGCATTTGGTTTTAACCTCAGTTCGATTTTAGCATGTTTGTAGCGACCTACTTCTTCTTTGAACAAATCTGCATACTTAGTAATTAAAGTTTGTAGGTCCTTATCACCTCTTTCAACCGACTGAATGTCCTTGAAGCCCCATGTGTCGAAGTTGGTTAGCCAATCACATCCTATGAGTGCTTGAACAGCGCTATTAACAACTAGCAATTCACAGGACGTACGTTTGCCTTGCCATTTCACATGGACGGACATGGAACCTCTAGGCTGAATAATTTGACCTGTGAAAGACCTAAGGGAAAAATTTGTCGGGTTCAATGGTTTCATTCTTTTAAAGAATTCTTCATAAATACAGTATGGAATCAGTGAAATGCCACTACCCGTATCGACTTCCATCCGCAAATCCACTCCATCGACTTTCACATTTACAAATATTGGAGGAACACGAGTAATTTTACCCACCTGGCAGACTTTAGCAGAACTAAGCTGGTGATAAACCTCATCATCGGAATTTCCTCTACTAACAGAACGTTGGTCGATGGCCTGCGTCTTCAGGTCCTCTTCTGGTGCTCCGTCGTTCCGCTGGGGACACATCTGTTGTAGATGTCCGATTTTCCACCAGAGTCGGCACCTGAAATTTTTATAACGACAGGCAACCATTTCATGATGTTTATATCTGCATACTTCATAACATTTTTTCTTATTAACCTTCCTCGGATTAAATCTAACTAATTCCACTTCAGATTGGGCCCTTTTTTCCATAGCTTGTTCTTTACTTAAAGCCAGCTCGTATAAATCTAAAAGACTTTTACTTTTAGGATCCTCTTCACACAACCTATCTTTACGCAAGCCACAAACAAATTTGTCAACGAGGACGCCATCTAACCTATTCCCAAAACTGCACGAAGAAGCCAAATTTTTAACACGAGCAAACCATTTCTTAATTGATTCACCAATATCTTGTTTACTATTGTAAAACATGATTCGCTCCCTAAAAGTTGACACCTGCTGTGTAAACTGGCGTTTCATTATCTCACATAAGGTAAGATAAGGTAATTCTTTTGGTAGTTGAGGATCGCATAGATCTCTCAGACATTTGTAATCCGCTGTACCTATGGCTGTAATAAGAACTGATACTTTACGGCTCTCCTGGATAGAATTAACTTCGAAAAATTGCTCGAGGAGCTCTTGATAAACATTCCAGTCATCATTTTCTACATTAAATTCTGCCGAGTGGCCTAAATTAAGTGAAGGAAAGTTACTCTTACCATCGAACTTCTCTTCTGTCCTTGAATGGTTGTTTTGTCTTTTCTTTCCCATAGGTACGCTAAAACTCATCGTCAATATGTAATAAACTCATAAAATCAACTTTCAATAACAACGGTTTATTCCCTCCTCGAGATTATACATTACTAAAAACAAGAACATGTGTTTTTTACAAAGCACATTAATAAATTAAAATACAATAATTAGTGAATATGATCGTGCTCTTTCATCATATATCACAATAGTTGATAAAGATATTCATATAAAATGCCTGGTGAACCCCGCCAAACGAATAATAATTTCGAATGCATGTCCATCCATACTGTGCGAAACAATAGGAAAAGAACTTAAAAGCCTAGGCTTAAAATCAGTATCAGCCATGCATTTTCTTAGAGCCAGGTACTGAGGCCCTAGATCAGCCCACGTACTTAGTTTTAGAAGACAGGTTTATATCCCATCTGAAGATCTAAGCAAGCTCCCTTCATTATTACTAATAAAGCATGATAATGTCCTCTACAGAATTTTTTTCAGTGAAGACATTGTCACTTGTTTTGTTTGTAAGCAGCCAGACCATATATCTACCGATTGCCCTAAGTGCAAGAATGACGGTGATATCCCTGATTATCAAATTAACATAATTAACAAAAAAAAAATGTACTAATCAATTTTAATAATGAAATAAGCAGCATTAGTGAAAAAGAAAATATCAAACATTTCATATTAGATAGGCCAAACCAAATTATTCCCAGTAGTAATGTCACAGCCATAATGCCAATGCCAGCGAGTCGCCATGACAACACTATCATGAGTAGCTCCCGCCCAGATTATAACTGAAGGTTTCATTACACAGGAAAACTATCGAAACAACAGCTGAAAACAATAGTAGTAATTTAACATTGCTATCTACTGTGGTTTTGGTGTCATTCCACCACTACTTCATCCAATGTATCCATCCACAACCGAATTAAATGTAATCCTTGATTCCTTTGAGGATTCTGAAAAAACTATTGATTTAATGACTTTCCACGGATGGTAGCAACACACAGTGTTGGTAAAAAAACAAAGAAATTAAAAAGACAGACCAATTCCATGATTATCCTTAAATGGGGCCTGAAAGATCATACAAGATAATAGGCAAAAATATCCCATATCTTTTCATGAGATGGCCATACTTATTGAATTTTTTCTATCAGTAAAAACTTTGAGGAATTAGTTCATGAATTCGCAAGTGATACAGAAGGCCTTAGAGCCATGCTTAGGAATTCTAAATCTCTAATTCATGATTGCCATAGAAAATTAAAAATATCAAAATTCTTTAAAAAAACAGGACACAATGGAAGGTACGATTAACACTGATGTAAGCTCAGGCAACTAAGAAGACTTCTGCTCTGGATTGACGAGCATATGTGAAAGAAGCCATTTGCAAATCGTGGGCTACTGAGTGGAGAGGAAAAGCTGAAAAATTGGGGAAATAAAAGACAGCCCTAAGGCCTGGAAAACTGTAAGCAGAAGAAACTCCCTTGAAGATGTTATTCTAGCCAGATTACTCTGTCACCATACTGCCATTACCCATACCTACCTCCTAAAGGAATTTTACCCACCGACCTGAAAGACACTGCTGACTTTGGAACACATCATACTGGATTGCGAGGTATTTGCGTACAAGGAGAAACTGCAAGATCAGTAACAGTCTGAACATCACTCTTGGTCGCAGTGAGGGCAGAGTTATAAGTTCTTAAAACAATGTGATAGGTATAACCGAATATAGTTTAATAACAATGTTATGTTGAGAAAGTAGTTCGGGTAATATGCTAATGATCCTCAGTGGGTAGATGCATTTAAACAATGAATAAATAAAGTAATATCTACAAAGTTGTGTTATTCTATTGTCTTCACAATTATGTGTTCTTATTTTTTCTGATAAGTTATCTTTGTCATTCCCTGATTTCAATGTTATTTTATTTTTTTAAGTCACTATGATGTTTTCTTTCATTGACATAGTTGCAATGGAGGATAACTAATTTCCAATTAATAAATAATAGGTAAGGAATGGTTAATTAGTTTTTTATATAGTGTTTATTTGTTATTCATTTTCATCAACAAAAAAATTCTCATAGTTAACTTGATAACTAATTAAAATGTTGCACGGGTGTCATTTCTTATCAGGTCACTAAGGACTCATTAAACCTAACTTTGAAATGGTCTCATTCACTTCTACCAATATTTCGAATGGTGCAATTTATTTATACTTTAAATATTTCGAAAGTACTAGCATAATATTATATTGAAAGCCTTATTGTTAAAAATAAATAACTTCGCTATTATCTAAATGGAGCGGAGCAATTTCAAATACATTTATTTCTATAAGAGATGATGAAAATTTTAAAGGAACTTATTTCTATTTTTACTTATTCTATTGCAATGATGCAATATTTCCAGACCTAGAGAATGAATGAGCTTCAACCACCTTAGCTTTGAATATTTTAAAATTAACGTTATGATACAGTAGATACAGCAATACAGAAGATCAACTACTAGTTTCATTAGGAGAGCTTGAAATGTTTTAATAAAATTAAAAAATTATTTTTCAAATCAGGATATTAAAGAGATTATTTAATATACAAAAAAAAAAAAAAAAATAAAAAAAAAAATTGAACAAAAAAGGTCCAAGGAAACAATGAATTTGCATTTGCTATGATTCAAATCTTACAAAATACCAATTCCCTTTAGTAAATTGACTAACCTTGTTAAAATATAAATTATCTAGATCTAAATTAACTATTATTAAATGTTGATCATATGTGTATTCAGTGAAAGATCAGAGAGTTTCTTTCAACTTATTAATGCTAATAAAATGAAAGCTATCCTCATCGGTTCCAAACATCTGCTCAACTCCCTCTCCTGCCACCCCTTACTCTACCTTAATCATAGACCTATCATCTTCCAAACGTCCGTTAGAAACCTTGGCTTATTCCTCGACCAAAACCTATCCTGGAATAATCACATTTCGCAAATTTCTAGAAAATCCATAGCCATTCTTAAACAGTTCCTCAGATTACGTGATTTAATACCCCTTAAAACCCGCCAGCTCCTAGTTTCCTCTCTCATCTTCCCCCACTTCGATTATGGCTGCCTGGTGTTTGGCGGACTGTCCGAGATGCTTGAGATGAGACTGAAGAGATTAATGAACTGTTTTATTAGATTCATCTTCGGAATCCCTCGGCGCTCTCATGTCTCAGCCTGGTATGCCGAGTTGAAGTGGCTTTACCCTAAATTTCGACGGCAATACTTCCTAGGAACTTACCTCTACCAATCCTTCAGAACCAAAAAACCCCTCTATATTTACAATTTGTTTAACCCACTCTCCTCTGTCCACTCCATCAACACAAGATCCCAACCCTTGAACCTGCTCATTCCATCCCACAGAACTGCTTCCTTTAAGAGATCTTTCGTCATACGTGCATCCTCATTTTGGAATTCCTTGCCCATGTCGATTCGTACATGCCAATCCTTAACTTCCTTCAAACATCACCTATTTATCCATCTCCTCGAACATCAATCTGCCGTGCCTTTATAAACTTAGCTATCTGGCCTCTTTATTTTTATCTCAATTTTCTTTATTTTATTTTTTTGGTTTTGTTTTAATATATTTTATTATTTGGATTTATTTACGGTTCTAATATGACTTTGTGCTTGTATATATTTGTGTGTGTGTGTGTGTGCTTGTATATATCTATATATATGCAGATCCATATATATCATAATATGTAATCCATAAAATGCTGTATATAATCTGATAAATTCTACATAGCCAGAAGTAAAATCTTATATTGTACATTTATATTATTCTTAGGGGACTAGCTGCCCAGAATAAAATTTCTTTTCATTTCATTTCATTTCATTTCAAAATGATATTGATTATGATATATTTCTTTTTTTTTTTTTTTTTTTCAGATTTATGACGTAAATACAGGTAAATTGATAAGTACATTAACACCTTCATTATCAAATCAGTATAACAAGAACAAAGCAACGTTCTCTCCTACTGGTGAGTTAGTATTATCTGATGGGGTTCTTTGGGATGTAATGTCTGGAAAAGAAATACATAAGTTTGATAAGCTTAACCAAACTTTGAGTGGTGTATTCCATCCCAGTGGCCTTGAGGTATGAATTTAAGATTTTTAATCCATACTTAAATATTTTTTTCTATTTTATGTCAATAGAATTGAATAGATCAATATATAGAATAAATCAATATATACAATTAATCTATGGTTATATATTGGTGTAAGTAAACTATTTTGAAACCCAAATTTATGTCATAATTTTCTTACTATGCTGCAGATAGTATCAAACACTGAAGTATGGGATTTAAGGACATTTCATCTGCTAAGGACAGTTCCAGCATTAGACCAGTCTGAAGTTATTTTCTCCCCTCCTGGTTATACAATTTATTCAGTCACTGTAGAAAGAGAAATTGAAGACGACTCTCAGTATGAAAATTCTTTTAAAACTCTGGATGCATATGACTACTCAAGTATTGGTAATTAGAAAAATATCTCTTTTCTATACATATAAAATATCGCAATTTTGGTTTCCTTCTACATCCTTGGTCCCACCAGACAGATTTTGATATGGTTTTCACCATAATTTAGGGCATTCTATCCTGAAGGTTTATAAGTAAAATACATTGCAATTAAGTTTTCTTTTGAATCGAAAATTTGATTGTCTGTAACCAAGTCATTAAAAAAAATATTCCTAAAATATAAGTTGTTATGTAGACGTATATCATAATGTTGGAAAGCATAAGATTTTAGAAAAGTTAATATGTAATACAATTAATCGTACAAGTTAATATAAAGTTGTAAGCTCATAAACCTATGAACATGTGTTATTGGGAAAGAGGGAGGTTATATGTGTTTTGATAGATTAATGTGGCCATCATCTGCATGTTATATTCTTCCAATTGCTGTGTGTGAGGGGGCATTATCATGAAACAAAATGACTTTATGTTGCCTTTTTGCATATTCCAGTCTTTCACGTACTGCTCGATTCAAATCGATAATTTGTTGTTGTTAGCGATCAGTGTTAATGGTTTCACCAGGTTTTAGTAGCCCATAATATATTATGCCCTTTTGACCCCACCATACGCACAGCATTATAATTCATATCATAACTAGCCAAAGCTTGTCTCCTACGAGTTAGGTATGTCACTTTTCATAGGATGTCTAAGAATTCAATTGAATATTCAAGTTAGGGCTGAATGTACTTCTTTGATACATTTCAGTCTAGATATTCTTTATTTTTATGTATAATATTCTTTATATGATGTTCTTTATATGAGTAAAAAAATATATATTGGGTGAAGTATAACAGTATCTCATCCATCTGCCTCGTCCACATCATCATAGCAGTCTGGGTGATACTTATAGTTATAAACTAAAGCAACAACTATTATTTTTACGCGAGTTATACTTCACCCAATATAATGTTATACTTCACTGTTACCCAATACACTGTTATACTTCACCAAATATATATTTTTTTACTCATATAAGAAGTATTATACATAAAAATGAAGAATATGTAGATTGAAATGTATCAAAGAAGTACATTCAGCCCTAACTTGAATATTCAATTGAATTCTTAGACATCCTATGAAAAGTGACATATCTAACTCGTAGGAGACAAGCTTTGGCTAGTTATGATATGAATTATGTTCCCGTAAACGTTATTCCCAGTAAAACTACAGCATCATTCACTGCAGAATGTGTTAAATAGGATGTATCAACCAAGTATTTCTCGCAAGCCTCCTATGATGTGTGTGGAGGAAAATCTATAAAAAAAATAATTTTTTGAAGGATTGTACCAACCGAATTTGAAATTCAGAAAGGCTATTCTACTTCAAATTTGATACTCTTCAACTTTTATTCTGTGACTTTTTTTTTGGATAGTTGTTTCAAAGTTATGGCTGTCTCTTAGTGACCAAATTCGGTTTTTCAAAGGTGGAAAAAATTGCCTTTTTCCGACGAAAGAAAAAATCTAATTCAATGACTAAGGTAGCTTTTGCAAAGGAAATTTTAACACTCTTTCATTCTGGAAAGAACAATATTTTCTTTAGGAGGCACTATTTTCTATAAGAAGTGTGAAAAAATCAAGGTTTTTCGGCTGTAAAAAGTCAAGCTCACCACCTGCGATGGGACAAACTCAGATTACTTGTATTTAGGACTATTAATTCTATATCCAGCTTTGTCTGAAATAATACCCACGCATATTTCCTTATTTTACTTGGCTAATTATATTCTATACTGATAAAAAAACAACTTCTAGGTGAAACACAAAGAGCAACAGTAATAAGGTTTATAACTTCCAAATATCTGTATAGCATTTTGTTGAACAGCTACTGACTTGTATAACCGAAATTTTCTAAAAAGTAAAAAATTTAGACTGTAAAAAAACATAAAACTATATCTTAAAAACAGGAGCAAATCGGTCATTTTTATGATTATTTTTGAACTCATCAGGTGAAAATATGTAAGAATTATCCATTTTTCTGGCCAAAAAAATTTCATTGATGAACAGTGTTATCTATAAACTACTCTTCTCGTTAAAGAAAAGTCTTATTCACTTTATACTCCAAACGCCCAATCTATGATGGCGTAACTCTTCATGACATTTGAGATTTGATTGGATCAATACCTCTTCATGCACATTGAAAAACAGAATGATGTACTCTTCAGTTTGCATCCAGGTATCCAATAAATCTTAGGAATTCATTAATTACATGAAAATGACAAAAACCTAATGGTTTTATTTAGGAATTTTCTCAGAATCACCAGCTATAGTTTTTAGGATTAATACTCTCAATGAAAGAAAATTGGTCAAGAAAAACTATTAATGTTTTAGAAAATTTAGTTTCTACCCTCAAAATGATATATTTGAACCTTTTCACTTACTATATATCAGTTTGTATTTGTTCACCGCCAACCATGTTACTATATGATGCTTTGCATTCATTTGTAGCATACATATTTTAAGATGAAATTTTTTTTATTTATTAAATTGTTTCAATTAAAGTAGATAAAATGTGGTCTTGAAAACTTTGACCAACTGTGTATATTTTTCACTGGAGCTCATTTTGCAATTTCTTCTATCAATCCTCTTCTCTTCTTTGATAGATGCTAATCGACCTCTTTATTAATTTATAATTGTAAATATTCGGTTATCACTTTCACTTACATATGTATGAAATATATTGTAAAGGAAAGTATTGCAATCATGTTTTAATTTTGATGTTGTTTGTTATTATTACCAGCCATTGCAAAAATAATATTAGTAATGCTCAGATGTCCATATTGATTGTTCAAATAATTATTAATCCATTAGTTTTCCAAAATTTTAATATTGTTTATTAAAGATCTGAGGAAGAGAAATGTGGTCATTCTTATACTTTTTCTATTTTAATAAAAAATATAATAAAAGAAAGCTCTATGATATTCAAAATAATTATTCCTGATTTTATATGATAGTTAGTATTTCATAATTTACTTAAATTTTGTATTTATATTTTTCTAGCTACTATTGATGTCAAGAAAAGCATATATGACTTAGCTTGTAATACAAGAGATACACAAATAGCATTGGTTGAAAATCAGGGTATGTTTGACAGTGTTCAAGAATCCATAGTGAAAATCTATGACATAGGCCGATCAAGAACCACAGATGATGAACCGGTATGTATTTCTTTTGTATATTATTGTTATTATAAATAGAATTTTCTTTCTGGTGCCTGGCTATCACTGACACATTATGTTGATGGGTACCTTTGCAGAACTTTCTCCCTTATTCTTTGCCTTTCTCTGTCTGTATCCATACACCTTTATCTTATAAATGCCCTGACAATTCAGCTCATATTCCCATACCACCTCAGTTGTTATTTCTGAATAACTGTTCATTGAGAATTTATGTTGAAATTCATCTTTATTGTGATATTAATTATTTAGTTTTGTCTTGTTTTACCTTTTACTTGTTGATACACTCTTATTTTGATACTCTAAAATATATTTAATGTTTTGTACCTTTGTTCTCACCTTACTCTCATTGATCAAATATCTTTTAACAGCATTGAAAAACTTTCTAGCATATTTTATTCTCGCAAAAATCCTGGATTGATATTAAAACTGTTCAAACAAACCTTTTGTTGGCCAACTCCCAGCTCTCATTCCTCCCAGCTGCATGGCAGTCATGTACGTGCCATAAAAAGAAAGAGATGTATGTTTATTATAGAAATAAGTTTGTTGATAATTTGAATTTAAATGGTTAAACATGTTATGTTGTGGTATCTTTCATCAGTGAATTTAGATCATAAGTAATGAAACAACTTAGTCATTTTGGGGGTCTTTCATTTTGATTTCATCAAACTCTTATTTTCTGTTGTAATAACAACCCTTTTCATCTTTTATTGCTTTATATTTTTAAATAATTTGATACTTAGGTGATGTGTCATTGCATTTTATATTATTGGCTGAAATATGTTTCAATTACTGAATAGTGTCTGTAGTTATTATTAAAAAAGTAATAACGATAAAATAAAAAACAACTATTATAATCTCTCACATGTAGTATTGAAATTTTATATTAATATGCTCTAACTATACGTTATAATAATGCTTTTATCATAACTCCTTAGATTATTTTAAAAATATAATATTCCTTTATTTTAGGAGGAAGATGATGAGGATGACGATGATATTGACCCAAGTGATGGTTCAAGAAGCGATGGCTCAGGAAGTGATGACGATCAACAGAATGGTAACTATTTATTCTTTGAATTTTATTTGTTCGTTTCATTTTTATTTTAATAAAGATTTATCTTCCTATCATACCTCAATGTTGATTCTGTTTTTACTAAAACACTTAATACTAAAATACGCACGTCTCGGCTTGTGTCTTCAGCCTGGCTCTGCTGTTCGCGGCCACAATGACTGCCAGGTCGTCCACATAGGCCGTGGCAGGGAACCCTCTCTCCTCTAGATCCCCCAGCAACTGATCAAACACCAATTTCCACAGGGCCGGGCCAAGAACCGAACCCTGTGGGCATCCTTTTTCAATCACCTTCTCGACCTCATAGTAGCTACCTCTGATCTTGACTCTCCTTTCGCTGAGGTAGCTACTGACAAGGGTGTACAGTTTGCTGGGGGTGTCGAATTGTTGAAGCCGCTGGAGAACGCAGGGCCACCACAGCTATCGAAGGCGGAGGATATATCGAAGAGCAGCAACATTACGTACTCCTCCACCCTCTCTTCCACGTCCCTGCACACTCTCAGCAGTGCATCAGTGGTTCCCTTACCACGGGTCAAGCCGAACTGCCGTGGATGGCTCGCAGCCGCAAGGACCGGTCTCAGGCTTGTCACAATCATGTGCTCCAGGACCTTACTAATCACAGGGAGGAGGCATATGGGCCTGTATGCTTTTGGCATCTCCTTATCCTTACCTCCTCCCTTGTAGAGCAGTCTCAAATCCGCAATCCTCCACTTGCTTGGGAAATGTCCCTGGTCCAGGCACTCATTGAGAATACCCAAGAGCTCCTCCTCAATGAGGGGGACACTGTTCTTGAGGATTGCGGCGTCGATCGAGTCCAGTCCTGGAGCTCTCCCGATCCTCTGCCTATCCACGGCAAGACGAAGGTCCCATATGTCCCATGGTGGGCACAGGTGGGTACACCGTGGTGCGTCTAACCATCTGGTCATATTCAGTATCCTGGGACGGATCATCCCTGGGGTATGTATACTCAGTGTACATCGTGGCGACCTCCTCCAGGGTGGTTGCCCGGGCATCTCCTACTCTAATAGCCGCCATCGTTGTGAGCGGCTGGCTTCACTTTGCCCAGTGCCACCCTGTAAGGGATACCCCAGGGATTCTTCTCTGATTCTTCCACGATAAACTCGTCCCAGGACCTCTTCTTCTGGTGACGCACGCCGTTTCGGTATACCCTATACCTATACTTGGATTCTTCTTGGAGTGCAGGCCTCCTCTCCTCGTCCCTGCACTCCTGGGTTTTACTGTCAACTGTCACACTGATGTAATGGTAAAACTAATATTGAAAACAATCTTAGTTTGCCTCAATGAATATTATTAGTGCTTTACAGACCCATCCCTGACTCTTAAGCTGGACTTTTCATCTAGTAGAACTGTGTTGAATATTACTTAACTTTGAAAATCTTACTTTCCTTTAAACCCTTTAACTGCTAATGTCGGCATATGCCATAGTAAAGTTAACACTAACTAAAGCCTAAAGATGCCATAGGGATTTGCTTTTTGAGCTTTAATTGTAAATATGACTTAAAAAAATCTGGCATTGTATTAACCTCTCCCTCTTGGGTTTATTGAATTTAATGATGTGATATGTAATATATGTTAATATCTAGTATAGTATTAGTAGTTAATATCTTATGTTCATGCATCTTGTTTTCCAGGAAACTAAAAAAAAAAAAATTATTGTTTAATTATTATTATTTCAGATTCTTTACCATTAGATTATTTAGAAGAGTCATTGGATCATTCAGTTCATTCAGATGAGGGTGGTCAGGGAAACAGCAATGGAGACGATGATGATGATGACGATTATGATGATGATGAAGATTTTGACGATGAAGACTTTGGAATGAACATTCACTTGCCAAGTATTGATTTTGATTTTAATGATTCCCAAGATTCAGACAACAGTGCTAGTTAATAGTGGGTAAGTATTGTTCAAACAATTGATTTATTTATTTTTATTTTATTGTCCTTTTTAGTACTTATTCAGAGAGCTTAAATTATAGATTATGTCATCAATCCTTTTTTTATATTTGGTTTTACTTCCTTAATATGTTCCAAGAAATTCGGATGTTGAATTTTTATTACTATATTATCCAGAATTTTCAAAGCAGTAATTACTTCTTATTTTTTTTAATGCTAATGATTTACTAGCAATATTTGTTAATCAAGAGACATATATTTATAGATTCTTTATAGTTGTGACTAATTTGTTATCCCATTTCTTTTTTAAAATTTTTTTTTAAACACCTTATAAATCAGTGGACCCACCATCACTTCAATGGCAAGGACTCCCTAAATCCTAAAGGTCGTGTGTTTATATATATATATATATATATATATATATATATATCAATATACCCACATGTATTAAAAAATATATATAAATATTTATTTTTATCAATTAATTAAATAGTTAAATGGGCAGTCTTATAATCATATTAAAACTAAAATTGAAATTGATAGCTCCAATTCGGATGTTGGTTTACAAACAGTAGACATTTTGGAAACTAGGGGAAACCCTTGAGAAAGGGCAGTTACAAAAAAAGAGTTAGTTGGGGTTTGTACTTGAAATGGGGAGAGGGGTAATGTGTAAATATGATGAAGAATCATTGTTAGCCTGAATATTGTTTTATTATTTTTTAAATTTATAATTATAATTGAAAAATAAATACAATTATTGTGCCTGATTGTCAAGAACCCATACCCTGAGTCAATAAATTTTTATATAGTCAAATATGTTTTTATTCATTTTTTTCCTTAAGAAATATATTTAAAAATATAAGAATATTACAATATATATATATATATATATATATATATATATATATATATATATATAAAAGATGTAGCGTCGATGTCTCACATTGATTATAGACACAGAAGAGTATTGTGTCACATGTGACAAGGTCTAGCCAGACGCTAAGCTTCAGGAATAAAGATTTTTGAATTAAAATGGTGTAGTACCAGTATTAACTTGTAGGAACCGTAAGGACTACAATTAATCATTTACATGTCATGCAAAATATCACTGCTACAGAAACTATCTATGCCAGAAATGACCAAGTAGGAGAAATGGAAATGAAGAAAACCGCACAACATTGTATTACTATAATTTATAATTAATACAAGATGGATATTTATTCAAATAAGCGGAACAAAATAAAATTTTGTCCATCGTCTTTCGCCAAGTTACATCAGTCCTTCAAGCCCATTATTTTAAAAATGTTAAAAAATTACCAATTCAACGATTGTGATTGCATAGTAGCAGTCACTTGTCAGTGATCTCTAGCAATAGTATCTCTTATAATGTTCATTTTGTCTGCCTACATTTGGGATTATTATAACAAGCGAAGGCTTCACAAATATTTTAGTAATTTCCCAATGACATCTCGCAGACCCCCTGGACATCGCCTGAGGACCCATAGGGGTTGTTGGAAACCACTGCTATAAATAACCCATGAGTGGTGAAAATTGTTTTTAAAAACATTTTTTTCAACTTCATTAACTTGTTGGGCAATATTGATAATTTGATGGCCTCTATATCTTTTAGTTTAAGCTTTAAAAATATTTATTATTATGTATATATTTTAATTTAATAATTGTAACTATTTTTTTTTTCTATTGTTTCAGTTACCATACTTGGTGTGAAAGGCTTTAAAGGAGTTGTTACTTATCCAACTGACGTTTCCTGTATATATAAATATATATAAACATGTATAAATTATTATTGTATAAAGATAGATGATTCTGTTTGTGTGTTTAGAAATTTGAATTGTTTTATCTGCAATAAGTTTTAAAATGTATATATGTACAAGATGAAAAATATATATTTTAAGTTTTATATTATATGTATTTATTTAAGGATCAAAAAAAATTAAAATATGATTTCAATAGTGTCTCTATTATCTTTTCTGTACTTATGAGATTATTTTATGTATGTCAGAATAGAACATTTTTTAAATGTTAATCTGCTCTGCATAATTTTGTTATCCTTGTATTTGATCTTTTTTACTTGTTTAGAGTTCCTTATCTTATCTCATAGAATGAACGAAGATACAAAGACATTTCCAATTGTAGGTTTTGTCTCAATTAAGTAGACTTATTATTTATGAATAATCCCAAGAATAGTTATAATAAATATTTATAATTTCCTCTAACAGTTCTGAAACCAAGTTGTAACTTTATTTAAAGGAATTCTTATTTAGTTAAATAGTTTTTATTGTTTAAAGACAGAGTGGCTCCTTGTAATAAAATCTTATGTTTGGTTGTTTTGCCTTCAAGGTGTAAA